>JAJHZJ010000196.1:1200000-1800000 GCA_023548195.1 Bettongia penicillata ogilbyi | reverse complement strand
ATAAAACCACTGAACTAAAAAAAAAATTCAGATTACTAAAACATCCTCTATAGAGCTAGAAAATGTCATAAGAAAATTCATGTAGAAGAATAAAATATCAAGAATATCAAGGGAATCAATGAAAAAAATGAAGGAAGGTGGCCCAGCAGGACCAGATCTCTAACTGTATTACAAAGCAGTAATCAACAAAACAATCTGGTACTGGCTAAGAGACAGAATGGTGGAGCAGTGGAATTGATTAGTTACAAAGTACTCAGCAGGAAATGTCCATAGTAATTTAGTGTTAGACAAATGAGACGGTGCAAGATTTGTGAATAAGCATGCATTATTTCAGAAAAATTGCTGGGAAAACTGGAAAATGTCTTGGCAGAAAGTCGGTATATACCAACATCTCATACCATACACTGAGATGAGGCAAAAATAGATTCATGATTTAAACATAACAGTAGTATCCTAAACAAAACAGTAGTACATGGAAAAAATCCCTATCAGATCTATGGATAAGGTAAGAATTTATGACTAAACAAGAAATAGAGAGGATGACAGCATATAAAGTGAATAATGTTGATTATATTAAATTTTAAAAAGTTTTGCACAATAAAGACCAATACAACCAAAATTTGCAAGAAAACCAGGAAAGAAAACCAAGAAAGCAGGAAAATAGGGGAAAAATTTTACAGCAAGTTTCTCTGATAATGGCCTCATTTCTCAAATACATAAAGAACTGAGTCAAATTTATAAGAGTACAGTCACTTCCCAGTTGATAAATGGTGAAATGATGTAAATGGACAATTTCTAGATGAGGAAATCATAGTTATCACCATACAAAAAAGCTCTGAATCACTATTGATTAGAAAAATCAAAATTAAAACAACTCTGAGGTACCACCTCGCACCTATTACATTGGCTAATGTTACAGAAAAGGCAAATGACAAATACTGGAGGAGATGGGGAAAAATGGAATGTTAGTCCATTGTTAGTGGAGTTGTCAAGTAATCCTACCATTCTGGAGTACAACTTGGAGATTTCCCCAAAGGACTATAAAACTGTGCATATCATTTGACTCAACCATAACTCTACTATGTCTGTAACTCAGAGATAAAAAAAATGAGAAAGGGAAGGACTAATACATACAAAAATATTTCCAGCAGCTCTTTTGGTGGTGGCAAAGAATTAAAAATTGAAGGGATGTCCATCAATTGGAGAATGGCTGAACAAAGTGTGGTATGGGATTGTGATGAAATACTACTGTGCTACAAGAAATGATGATCAGGATGCTTTCAGAAAAATCTGGAAAGAGTTACTTAAACTGATTCAAAGTGAAGTAAGCAGAACCAGGAGAACACTGGAAATAGTAACATCAATATTTTAGAATGATCAACTGTGAAAGACTTAGCTATTCTCAACAACACAATGATCCAAGACAATACAGATGGATTTATGATGACAGATGCTATCTACCTCCAGTGAAAGAACTGATAGACTCTTAATACAGACTGAATCATTCTTCTTAAAATTTCTTTTTCTATTTTTGTCTGTTTTCTTTTGCAAAATGGCTAATACAGAAATGTTTTGTATGAATACACATGCATAATCTATATCAAATCATTTGCCTTCTCAAGGAGGGAGAAAAGGAAGTATGAAGGGAAGGAGGGAAAGAATTTCAAACTCAAAAGTTTTTAAATGAATATTAAAAAATTTTAACATGCAATTGAGAAAAAACAAAATTAAAAAATAATATTATTGGTGTGGGGCACAGTTCTACAAGATTCAAGGAGAAAGCAAAGGTTGAGGGCAGGAAGTAGAAGCATATGAGAGGACGAGTATACACAGGGGAAAAAGAAGCCAGAGGAGGTGGAAATATGTCACAAGTCAAATTGGCATTTTACTTGGTGCAGAATTTCCCATGAGCGGAGTTATGATTGCAAACATCATTCAGAATGAAGAAATGCCCTTAAGAAATACTATAGAAATGTCAGCATTGAGAAATAGAAAACTTCACCTTCTTGCCATTTCTAACTGAATATTTAGGAAGTAAGCAGCATGGCCTGGGAAGGGTAATTGGCAATGGCTGCACAATTGTAAATCTCTCTAATTTCTGGCATTTGGATTACTCACAAGCCACCCATTGTCAGTGGAATTTTGTTTCCCTTCCACTCACTGGCTTCATTATAACAGCAACTGTCCTGATCAATTACACTAAGCATTATTCAGGTTCATATGATGCCATTTGTTTCTGTGTTTTCCACAAAATTACAATGCTAGAAATGGATTCTAATTGCTTCTTCAAGCTAATATGATGTGTTTTTTCTTTACACTGTAACTAATAACTATATTCCCTTGTTTGTTCAGAGGCAGCATGGTATGGATGGACAGAGTACAAGACCTGAAGTAGAAAAGATTTGGGTTCAAGTATCCCTTGGGACACCTACTGGTTATGAAATCAGAGTAAAATCATTTTACCTCAATGAACCCATTCCTTCATCTGTAAAATAAGAATGAGTTGGACTACCAACCTAAGTTGTTGGGGGGACCCCCTAAAAATAATGCACATAAAACACTTTGCAAATTTTAAATTACTGATTACGTAAGCCTCAGTCATTATCAAGTCATCAAAACTTTTGACTTATTTTGTAAACTGTATATTTTTATGAAGACAGAGATCTTTCAAAAAGGTTCATTTATGCAAATGGAAATAAAGGAGTTGGAAGGGAGCAAAAGAACCATTTCTTTAAGAGAATTATTGCATAATTAAGCAAAGTTCATTAAATGAAACAGTTCTCCTTGAACATGAAGTTATATTTCCAGGAATGAAATACTAATGGCTTCTGGAAAAGGCACAACAGAAGAAGAGCCCAAGGAGACTGGGTCCAATGGCCACATCCAAGACAACTGGTATATCGAAAATTCATAGGGAATAAATGGTTACTAAGAAAGAAAAGACAAAAATCTTCTCTACTAGTCATCATTTCAGAAAAACAATGCATAGATCAAGATAAGAAAACAAACCAATATTCAGGGTTCCCAAATCCCAAGTATTTCTTCTGCCTTGTAGCCACAGTCAGAGCTTATGTCATTTCCCATAAGGCTCAAAATGAAAAAAGCAACTGGATTTTTTTAACATTTATAGCATGGGGTAAATTAAAAATAAAATTTAAAATTAATCAGAAATTTCATTAAGCAATACCTTATTTGAAAGCTTGAAGACCTAATAAATGTTTAACAAGATATTATAATATTTTTAAATTGGTTTGAGAAACATATGCTATAAAGAATGAAGGAAGTTCAATGACATTGTATCATTTTCCTCAGGTCCTTGTATAGTTGCTGTGAGTACAAAATGCTAGAAAAATAAGCTATGTCAGCTAGTCTTATTAAACACTTAAATAATAAAGAATATTATCTACTTTGGATCCCTAAAACACCGAATCCTCAAAGAAATATACATTTTCCGAAGACGTGTAGTGCTACTCTGGAGGCAAATACAAGCCTTACTGAACAAAATTCCCTTATTCCCTTTGCTGCAAGAAGCACAATTTGGGAGGCTGTTATGGGTCAGTCGTTTTTTAATCCTTTGCCTGGAGTGCCCATCCAGTATTTCCTCTCATAGATCAAACAGTTTGACACAAGAAATCTTTAGTAAGAGGAATTTAATGAGAACTAGGTACTGAAGTAAACTGAAGACAGTAAACTCCAAAAACCCCACCGCTCCTCCAGCGCAGATATCACAGGAAACACTTGGTCAAGTTTAACCATTTAAAGAAGGAATTTAGCTTTCAATTGAACTAGTTGAACTAAGTGACCTTTGATGTTGATTGTAACTCAGATATTCTGATTTCTGTGTTCATTGTTTTTTTTTTAATTGCTTAAAATAACTGATTTACTTTAAAATCTTTTCTAATATTCTCAACCTTTTTATCTTCTGAAATGGCCTAGGGTGAGAAGACATGAATAAAAATCAGGAGACTTCAGTAATTTTTTTCTTCATTACAATGGAAGCACAAAATATGGGATATCTGGAAATGAAAACACTTTCTTGTTAAAATTTGTGTTTTCTTGAAGAACTTTAAACTGAGACACCTACGTTTTAGAGGGTCTTGTGGGCAGCCTACCCTACTGAGAAAAGTCAAGGATATGGAGTCAAGAAAAACCTAGGGTTGAACTCTGGCATTTATATTTACCAGTTATGTGACCTTTAACCTTCTCAGAGCAAAAGTACCTTCACTTGTAAAGGAACTGTTTTCATCACAGTGGAAGCTCTGTTTCATTGTGGAAAAAGAAAAGCTGTCTATATCTTAGAAGATATACTTTAGAGAGTTGCCTGAGGTTCACAGTTGTTAAATGACTTACCCAGGATCACACAGCTGGTAAGTATGACAGGTTAAATGTGAACCCATGATTTGGGCCAAATCTTTAAAGAAGTCAAGGAAACTAGTAAGAAGAGCTGAATATTAAGAACATTCTAAGAGAAAATAGAGGAAAATCAGTGTAAAGACACAGAGACAGGAAAAATAACATACTGTGTGATTAACACCAAGTAAGGCAAGGTAGCTGTACTGCTTACTATATGGAGGGGCTAAACAACACCAGAATGGTGGGAAGAAGCTAGCTAGCTTATGAAGAGCTTTTAACATCAGACAATTTTTATATTTGACCCAGAAGGTACTAGGGAATCACTGCAAATGATATAGTAGGCAGATGGAGGTACATGGTCAGAATTGTACTTCAGGAAAATCACTTTGGCAATTGAGTGCAGGATCCATTAAAGTGGGGAGGAAAGAAGGAAAAGAAAGAAGGAGATCAATCAGAGGGCTTGAACTAGGGTGTGCATAGAGAGAAAAGGATATATAGAAGATGTATAGAATATATAGGATATATAGAAGAGTATTGCCAAGATAGACAGGATCTAACAACATAAATGGATATGTGAGTTGAATGTAAGTGGGGATGACTAGGAAATTTTGGGTATCCTTGATAGTAACAGAAAAATGTTAAAGGGAGGGGATGGAAGCAGGGAGACGTTAAAGGATAAAGATGAGTTCTGTTTTGGACATGTTGAGATGTTAATGCCCATAGAATATCCACTTACAGATGGAAAATCAAAACATAGTTATTAAAGTGAGACAAGAGCTCAGAAGAGAGACTAAGACTGGATGAATAAATGTGAGAATCATCTTTTTACATAATTTATTTGTTTTCCACTTTTAACTTATACTTCCATGAGTTTTCAATTTCCCCGTCCCACACTCCTCCCTCCCCAAGACAGTATGCAATCTTATATGGACTCTATATATCCATTGCCATTAAACACATTTTTCACTCATTTTTCTTTCTCTGAATGGGATGGCATTTTGCATCATGAGTCCTTTGAAAATATTTTTGGTGCTTGCATTGCTGAGAAGGGCTAAGTCCATCCAAATCATTCCTTGCACGTTGTGGCTGTTACTGTGTATAATGTTCTCCTAGTCCTGCTCACTTTACTTAGTATCATTTCAACCATCTTCATAAATATAATGGAACTTATGTGAGTTGATAAGAAAACTAAGTAAGAGAATAAAAACAGAGAAGAAAGCCTCAGGGGAGATGGACGAAGATCCAGCAAATAAGAATGAGATAGAAGAGTAAGATGGATAGAAAGAAAAGCAGAAAACCTAGGGACTAGCACAGTCAGGAGAAGATGGTGATCAACAGTAGCAAATGTTTCAAGGAGATTAAGAAGGATGAAGACAGAAAAATCTACTGGATTTGGCAAGATGAGATCACTGGCAAGTTTGAAGAGGGCAGTTTTAGTTGAAAAAATTAGCCATATTGCAGAAGGTTTAGAAAAGAGTAAGGGGAAATGGAAGAACTTAGTAAGGAAGGCTCTCAAGGAATTTAGCCAATGGGGGAGGAAAAAATATATGAAAATAGCTGTTATGAATGGTTAAATCAAATATAGTTTTTCTTTTTGAGAATGGGAGAACATAGAGATACTTGTAGGCAAAAAGGATGGAACTAATAAAGAGGAAGAGACTGAAGATGAAAGAATGGAAAAAATAAGTGGGGACAACATATGTTGGAGAATCTAGGGGAGGGTGGGATCAAGGGTGCACATAAAAAGACTGCCTGTAGCAAGCACATATCATGTGGAGTAAAGGAGGAGATAGAAGGGGAAAATATTTTAGCAACGTGAACTGAGAATGAGCAGAGAAGCAAGAGCTCTTATCTTAACAAAAAGCCTTCAATATTTTTTGTTTATTATTTTTTGTTTGTTTTATTTAATTTATTTTTAGTTTTCAACATTCACTTCCACAAGATTTTGAGTTTCAAGTTCTCTACCCATCTCTTCCCTCCATCCACTCCAAGACAGCATGCATTTTGATTATCTCTTCCTCCAAACTGCCCTCCTTTCTATCACACCCCTTACTTCTTTTATCCCCATCCCCTCTTTTCTTGTAAGGCAAGATAGATTTCTATATCCCATTGCCTGTATGTTTTATTTCCCAGCTGCATGTAAAAACAATTTTTAATATTTGTTTTTACAACTTTGAGTTCCAACTTCTTTCCCTTTCTCCCTCCCCACCCATCCCCACTGAGAAGGCAAGAAATTTGATATAGGTTATACATGTGCAATAATACAAAACACTTCCATAACAGTCATGTTGTGAAAGTATAACTATATTTTATATTTCCCTTCATCCTATCCTGCCCCCCCATTATTCTATCCTCTCTTTTGACTCTTTCCCTCCTCAAGAGTATTTGCTTCTAATTACCCCCTCTTCCCATTTGCCCTCCCTTCTATCATCCCTCCCATGCCTCACTTATCCCCTTATCTGCTACTTTCCTATAGCGTAAGATAGATTTTCAAACTAAATTGAATATGTATGTGACTCCCTCCTTAAGCCAAATCTGTTGAGAGTAAGGTTCATTCTGTCCCTCTCACTTCCCACCTCTTCCCCTCCATTGAACAAGCTTCTTCTTGCCTCTTTTATATGAAATATATTTTACTCCATTTTATTTCTCCCTTCCTCCTTCTCCCAATATATTCCTTTCTCACTCCTTAATTTTACGATTTTAGATATCATCCCTTCATATTCAATTCTTCTCTGTCTATATGTATATAATCCCTCCAAGTACCCTAATACTGAGAAAAGTCACAAGAGTTACAAATATCATCTTTCCATGTAGGAATGTAAACAGTACAATGTTAGTAAGTCCCCTGTGGTTTCTCTTTCCTGTTTACCTTTTCATGCTTTTCTTGAATCTTGTGTTTGAAAGTCAGATTTTTGATTCAGCTCTGATCTTTTCATCACAAATGCTTGAAAGTCCTCTATTTCACTAAATGACCATTTTTCCCTGAAATATTATACTCAGTTTTGCTGGGTAGGTGACTAGTGGTTTTAACCCTAGTTCCTTTGACCTATGGAATATCCTATTCCAAGCCCTTTGATCCCTTAATGTAGAAGCTGCTAGAACTTGTGTTATCTTGATTGTGTTTCTACAATACTTAAATTGTTTCTTTCTGACTGCTTGTAATATTTTCTCCTTGACTAGGGAGCTCTGGAATTTGGCTCCAACCTTCTTAGGAGTTTTCCTTTAGGGATTTCTTTCTGGAGGTGATCAGTGGATCCTTTCAATATGTATTTTACCCTCTGGTTTTAGAATATCAGGGCAGTTGTGTTTAATAATTTCTTGAAATATTATGTCTAGGCTCTTTTTCTGATCATTGCTTTCAGGTGGTCTAATAATTTTTAAATTGTCTTTCCTGGATCTATTTTCAATTTGTCCTAGGAATTTTGGAGTTTTGATGTCTAGAAACCAGCACTTTGACAATGATTCAGTCCCCCAGAGGTCTGCTCAGGTCCCATCTGTGCTGGTGAAGCCTACACTGGACCACATTCTGCTCCATGTGCAGCATTATAGATACTTCCCATAAACTTTCCAGGCTGTCCTGAACTGTAGGTTTGCTTTACTCTGTCATTCTGTGGGTTCTGCAGCTCCAGAATTTGCTTAGAGTCATTTTTTACAGATATATGGCTGAGTGTTGGGGGAGAGCTCAAGCAAGTCCATGCTCTTGCTCCACCATACTGGCTCAGCTCCTCTGAATTTTTGGTGAATTATAAAGCAAAGTTTTTAGTGGAGAATGTAGGAGGTAGGGTGTAGTAGGAGGCATGAGAACCAAAAAGAAGATTTGGGAATAGCTGCCATGGAAAGGGGACAATGAATTAATTAGAGAAGAATGGTAGGAATGCCTTGCTGGAGTGAGGTTTTAGCTGAAATTAAATAACATAAATTTGTAGTGGGCCCAGTCAACATGACTTATGATATTCACTAGCTCTGTTAAGCAGCATATGAATAGAAATGAAGGAAGCTGGTGCTGGGAGTAATCCAAGATTGGTCTTTGGCAAAGCCATGATCTGAGATAGGACAAAGGAACAAGAGATCAGAGGATAGAAGGCAGCATAGAATTAAAGTGGTTCAATAAGGGGTTGTGATACATCAGGGCACAGAAGGTAGCCAATACAGAATTGGAACTAAAGTAAGAAAAGAATGGAGGTCACAGCGATATAACGAAGATGGAAAGGTTAAAGATTATGATCAGATAAAATCCTTTCATGAACATGGGAATGGAATACTTGTGGATGATGGCAAGGTCAAAGGTATGATCATTTCTGTGTACAACTGAAGTAGAATACAGCCAGATCATGGCAACAGAGCAGACTAAGGAACTGAGAAGTTAGGATATTTGAGGGAAGGCTCATTAATATATATTTTGATTCCCTCTAGCATAAGGGCAAGTGTTAGAGTGGAAGAGATTATAAAGAGGCACTCAACTGACTGGGGAAAGAAGAGGAATGTCTAGCTTGTGTGACAAATTTGAATAGTGTGAACCTCAAAAGAGGAGAGGTTTCAATGACTAACAATATTGAGAAAGTATGAAATTGGAAGTGGGGAGCCGGGAAGACTCCAGTTTTTCCACTATTACTATTGAAAGGGGTAATGAAAGAGGGTATACCCAGTACTTTGAAAGGGTAGAAAGGGGAGCAATATCATCAGAAGAGAACCAGGTCTCAGTCAGAAGATGGAAGTCGGAAAGGAAGAGATTTAATATGAAAATTTCTGACTTTATTATCTTGTTGTCTGAGTGGATACAACCATAAGGACAAGGGATTATTCCCCTGCAAATGATTGTTACTGATTCCCATACCAGGTAGGTCTTCAATTAACGAACAATTATGTTTTATAAATAATCTGGTTTTTGTTGTTGTTTTGTTTTGTTTTGTTAAACTGAGCCAGTCACTCAGAGGTAGATAGCCTCTGGTTGGGATAACAAAATGTGAGTTTCTGATTATGTACGGCAGAGAAGCAATTAGACCAGAGGTGGGGAACCTGCAGCCTCAAAGGCATGTGTGGTTTTCTAGGTCCTTGGGTGTGACCTTTGGACTGATTCCAAGTTTTACACAACAAATCTATTTATTAAGGGGATTTGTTCTGTGAAGATTGGATTCAGGCAAAGGGCCACACTTGAGGGCCTAGAGGACCACATGTGACTTTGAGGTCACAGGGACCCCACTCCTTGATTAGATGCTAACTTAGAATGAACACACCAGGATGCTATTTGCTACTACTATAAGAATTCCAGCCTAATCATCTGCCCTGCCTCTCTCCTAACCATCTTTTAGCTGTCAATGATGCCCTCCATCTGAATCCAATTATCATTTTCTTTCCAATGTAATTCTAATAAATTTTTTGTTTACTCATCCATCCTAGGAAATCACACCATGTAGGTGGAAACCAACCAGTCCAATAGACGAATTTTACCATATGGCTACAGTCATACCTACTATTTAGTATTAGGCAAAGACAAAGCTCAAGGTGGCCTCATTCTAGCACAATGAAATGAAATATTCTTATTGGGTTAAACCACAGAGGCATTCTCAGTGATGACACATAAGTATAGCCTTCATTTACATAGTGTTTTAAGGTTATTTTAAGTGCTATGAAGTTACTTTATTATTTGTTAAAATGAAACATTTGGAAAAAGTGAGGTCAAATATTTCAGAGGCAGAGAAAACACACACATACACACACACACACACACACACACATACACAAAAGGTCTAAGGTTTTCCTGAAATTTACACTGCGTTACACACTCAAATATATAAGGCATTACTATTTAGTTAAGGTCATAAAAATGTATAGGGAGAAAATATGCTGAAAAATATTCAGATGTCCCAAATGCCACTAACATACGATGTGACTTTTGACAAGTTATTTGATTTCCTATCCTCAATTTCCTATTTATCAAAACGGGGAACTGTACTAGAAGATTTCAAAGGTACTTTTGTTTTTGTCTTTCTTTCATCTACATTTCTACAGGCACATATTCAATTGAATATTACTGAATATATTCTATGTGTATATTATTATATGCTCTGACTTCAGAATGTCAGATGTCACTTGCTGTATTGTGTATATAAGAAACAGGACACAAATCAGAAAATCAGCTACATTGCAGTGAAATGAAAAGAGTGCTGGATTTGAAGCCCCAGATCTGTCCCTTAATCTCTGTGTGACCTTGAATAAATCTCTGAACCTTTCTGGGCTTCTGTTCTGCCTTTGGAAGGAAGTTGAGCTAGATGACTTCTAAGATACCTTTCAACACTAAACCTATGATGTGATGATGAATTTTATGCTTATTCTTTAAAATCCATGTATGGAATTTTATTTCCTTATCATCAAATAGGATTCAACTGGCTGACACAAAACAAAATGTTTCAAAATAATATGTAATAAGGCAAAGATACCTAGATTTGTTTGGAGCAGAATAAAAACATCTGTTTTTGCATTCCTCTGTATATAATTCATTCAACTTTATTTTTGAAAATGTCCAATAAATATCGTCTTTAAATGTTTATATTTAGCAGATGATGACCACATAGCAAGTGTGAGATTTTAATCTGCACATACTACTGTACTATCATCTTAAAAATAAAAGAAATTACTACTGAAAATGTAATAACAGATCTGAAACTGCACACCCCTGTTTATACTTTTAATATACTACTCATGTAGCCAGCAAATATTGCTAAAACAAAGATGCAATATCCTCTATAATACACAACATTCTTAAATAAACTTCTGTGGCAAGAGAATAAAGACACTGAAACAGTTTAATCTCTCACTTGACCTTTCAAAATTTTCTTTTTTATTATGAACTTAAACATCAACACAAACATTTCAACAGAAAGAACAGGAAAGAAGACTGTACATGAAACTGAGAAATCTGTCACATGGAGTTTTTTTAATGTATATTAAATTTATCATGGTAGTAACAAAACCGTACTACTTGTGTATATCCCCTTCTAAACTGCTTGATTCTGTTAACATGAACTATTTTAGAAATTCCAGGACAACCTTTTAAAATAAAATTTTATGTTTTTCCCTCAATGAAAATTAACCTTCCTTCCTTCCCATACCCCTCTCCATTAAGAATGAAAAACAAATTTGTTACAAACATGTACAGTCATGCAAAACAAATTCTCTGTTAAGTGCCATCCCGAAATGTCTCAATTTGCACTCTGATTCTATCACCTCTTTTGGAAGTGAGTACTACATTTCATCAGGAGTTCTTTGGAATAATGGTTGGTCATTGTCTTAAACACAGTTCCTAAAACTTTCAAAGTTATTTGTCTTCACAATAATATTTTTAATGTATAAGTTATTCTAATTCTGCTAACTTTATTATGCTCTAATTCATGCACACCTTTCAGGTTTCATCCCCTTCACCATTTTTTACAGCACAATAGCTTTCATCACATACCAAAACATGCTCAAACATTCCCCAAATGTTTGGGCACTCTGTTTTCAATTTAAAACTCTTCATCATGCCTTCCTTTGTCATAAAACATCACTGGGAAATCTCATCATGCTGCAATATTGAATCTGCTTTGCACTACTAACATTCTATCAGTACCCTCTGATTGGACTCTGACTGAGGACATGGTCATGAGCTCCAAGATCTGTATTTAAAGAAGTGACTTGGCATGTTTTTTCCCCACATTTTCAACAAGGCATACTGCTTTTGGACTCCTTTAGAACTCTGCATCATGCACTGGTGTAGAGTACCTCCTCCCCACTCCCTTGATTTTCAACTTCCTCTTGTATATTTTTCTCAACTATTAGATTGTAAGCTTTTTGCATATAGGTTCCTTGTTTTTATTTGTATCCCTAGTACTGAGCATAGTGCCTAGAACCTAATAGGTGCTTAGTAAATGATTATTGACTGAAATCATGAAAAAAGTTACTACAGGCATATCAGTACAGACAGATCTTTTTCCTCTTTCCTTAACCTATATTTAATAGTGATATTACTAGGTCAATTTTATGAACAGTTGAATAACATTTTGGATAAAAATTAAAATTGTATTCCAGAATAATTTACAGTCCCACAAATTAATGTACCAATTTTCCCACAGCATTTCCATCATTTCTCATTATTTTTTTTTTTTTGGTCAACTTTGACAATCTGATGCATGTGAAGTAGAGATTCAGGGTGGCATTTCTCTGATTATTGGTAATTTAGAGTGTTTTACATATGGTTATTGAAAGCTTACATTTCTTCTTCTGAAAACTACCTTTTAATATCCTTTGACTTCTCATCAATAATGGAATTTCACATTCTTGTAAACTTGAAGCAGCTCTCTCTCCCTTTGTGTATGTGTGTATTTGTGTTTGTATGCAAAAACTTTTTAATTTTACATAATCAAAATTATCTATTTTATTTTCTGTGCTCTTGTCTATCCACTGTTTGGTCATAAACTCTCCCTCTATCCCTAGATTTGACAATTAATTAATTTATTTTTTGCTCTTCTATTTTGTTCATAATATTACTCTTAATGCTTTGTCCATATACCCATTTAGGGTCTATATTGGTATATGGTGTATGATGTTAGTCTATACCTGGTTTCTGCCTAACTGCTTTCTTACATTTTTCAACAGCTCTTCAAATAGTGAGTTCTTACCCAATAGCTGAGATCTTTGGATTTATCAAAAATTAGATGACTGTATTCATTTATTTCACTATATTATACTGATACTGATAGGTTCTCTATTGCTTAACCATCTCCCATTTGTTTTGATGATGACTGCTTTGTGGTGGTAAAGTTTAAAATTTGGTACTGGCCTCCTTTCTTCCCACCTTTTTTTCCTTTACTTCCCTTGAGATTCTTGACCTTTTGTTCCTCCAGACAAATTTGTTGATATTTTTTCCTATCTCAATAAAGAAGTCCTTTGGTAGTTTGGTATGGTACCAAGTAAGAAAATTAATTTAGGAAGCACTGTAATTTTTATTATAATGATTCAGATCACTAATGAGCAATTAAATATTTTCCAATTATTTAAATAAGTATTTATGTAATTAATGTTTTGTAGTTGTATTTTCATATTTCTTGGGTGTCTTCACAAATAGGTCCACAAGGATTTTACATTTTCTGCAGTTGTTTTAAATGTTTACTCCATCTTGGCTGGATTTTGATGGTAGCATATAAAAGCTTTTTTTATTTATGTGCATATATTTTATATCCTGAAATTTTGTTGTTTTTAATAGTTTCAATTGATTTTTAACTCTGGTTCTATAAATAAATCATATCATTTGCAACAAGTAATAATTTTGTCTCTTCTTTACCGATGTTTTCCCCCTAATTTCTTTTTCTCATTTTGTCAGTATCGTTAACATTTCTAGCACCATATCTAATAGTAATGGTGCTAATAGACATCCTGTGATCTCACTAGAAAGACTTCTAGCTTATTCCTATAGCAGACATGGTGTCTCAAAAGTCTTGGTGTAGTTTTAAGCGACTAAAAATAACCAAAGAAGAATCCTGCATACAGACTGTCCCCAACGTCCAAGACACATTTTAAGCTTTCATAACTTAAAACTGCACTAAGATTTGGGGAGGGACACTCTGTATTAAGAGCAATTGTTTATTCCTATACTGTTTAGTGTTTTTAATAGGAATGGGTATTGTAGCTTGTTAAAGATTTTTCAGTAACTATTGCTATAATCATATGATTTTTCATTCTTGTTATTTCTACAGTCAATTACATAAATTTTTGTTGAAATTGTTTCAGTCATGCCTGACCTTTTGTGACATTTGGGGTTATCTTGGCAAAGACACTTGTGTGGTTTGCCATATCTTCTCCATCTCATTTTACAGATGAGGAAATGAAAGCAGACAGGATTAAGTGACTTGTCCAGGATCACACAGCCAGTAAGTGGCTGAGACCAAATTTGAACTCAGATCTTCCTGACTCCAGGCCCAGCATTCTATCCACCATACCACTTAGCTGCCAATAATTACACAGTTCACCTAATATTGAAACAGCCCTGCATTCCCAGTATATATCCAACTTGGTCATAGTGAATAATCTTTGCATATGTTACTGTACTCTCTCTGTTAATAATTTTTTACATTTAATTTTACTTTTTTTTTCTCAATTACATGTAAACAAAAAATTTAACATTAAAAAAATTTGAGTTCCAAAATCTCTCCCTCCCTGTTCCTCCCACACATTTGATATGAATTATACATGTGTAGTCATGCAAACATTTCCATATTTATAATATGGCAAAAGAAAATCCAGTCCAAAATAAGCAACAATAGTGATATTAAAAAAAAGAGAGAGAGAATGCTTGTATCTGCATTCAGATTCTATCAGTTCTTTCTCTGGAAGTGGATGGCATTTTCAATCATAAGTTCTTCAGAATTGTCTTGGATCATTGTTTTGAAGAGCTAAATCATTCACAGTAGATTAACATTACGTTGGTTCTTCTATTTTCACTTTGATCAATTCATGTATGCTTTCCCAGGCTTTTCTAAAAGTATCCTGTTTATCATTTCTTATAGTATAATAGTAATCCATCACAATCATCTACTACAACTTGTTCAGCCACTCTCTAGCCCAATTAACAGTTTCTTTAAAACTTTGTCATTGATATTAATTAGGGGTATTAATCCAAAATTCTGTTTCTGTTTTGATACTCTGTGGTTTAGGTATGATGACTATACTTTTATCCTGGAAGGAACTGACTCATGGCTAGATTTTGTCCATTTTTAAATAGTTTTTTAGTATGAGAATTATTATTTTCTTCAAATGTTTGATAGTAATTGCTTGCAAATTCATATGGTACTAAATTTTTTTCACCTTTAGAAGCTCATTTGTAGCTTAATTTCCTTTTCTGTGATGGAGTTATTTATGTCCTTATTTTTCTTATTCCATTAATCTTGGCATTTTATTTTTTGTCAATCTTGATCCTCTTTAATTAGGTTTCAGTTTTATCAGTATATAATTGGGTGAAATAGTTTCTAATAAGTTCTTTTGCTTCTTTTTCATTGATTTGGATTTATCTTTTTTATATTTGTTAATGGTAATTTGGTCTTCTATTTAAATTACCTAATGGTTTACCAATTTTACAGGTTTCCTCCTAAAAGCCAGCTCATAGTTGTATTTTACTAATTCATTGAGTGCTGTTAGAAGATTCTTTGAGAGAATCACTGCCTAATTCTACCCTTTCTTTATATAGAAGAGGAGGCTGAGAATTAGTCTACATGGTAAAGTTTTCTTGATGATCCATTTCCTTGGCTCATGTCTAAGAGACTTCAGGAGAATGAAAATGAAGTTATACTGGTGCTGAACTCCTAAGATTGATCAGAAGAAGTACAAAGAAATTAAAGAACATTTATTAAGCACTTTGCATACAGAAAATACTGTACTAAGTACTGAGGATAAAAGTAGGAAAGCAAGATGGCCCCTGCTCTCAAGGAGCTCCTATTCTAATAAAGGGAGACAACACCTATAGATGGTTTTAGTCTGAAGTAAAGACACAGAGGTCCTTAGAGCATAACAGCAAAGCAGCTGGTGATGTATCTTCATGAGTGTTACTTCCATTTATAAAATCATATCTTTTCTGATAACATCAAGGTCTTTGACATGACATGTGAATTTCCTTTTCCAAATAATCTTCAGCGGTTGTGGTGGCTGGAGTCAGGGTAGGGAGCAGGGCACATACGGCATTTGCAGAGACAGTTACCAGGTTACAAAATCCACAAGGATTGCTCTTGTGGATAGCAGCTGTGAGGGCCAAACTGGCCAGCAGGGTTTGTAGTCTAGGTGCATTGGAGGTCTTGAACAAACGCACCTGTCTGTCAACAGCAACTGCCTGACAGTGCTGGCAGTGACAGGGTATTTCTTCACAGCAGTCATTCCCCTTGATAATAGCTATGAGGATCAGGTTGGAAACAGAACAAGTGCTTGGCAGGAAGGGAAGGCACTACAATTCCAAGGGAGCTTGAGCTCTGAGTGTTGTGCTGCATCATCTAGGTCAGGCCTGCACAACATATGGCCTGTCAATGAATTTCGGGTAGCCCGTAAAAAATGTAGAGGATATAAACGAAAGTAAAGAGGTAACAAATGTCTTGCCCTGCTTAACTCGCCTTCCACTAGTCATTATTGTGCCCGTCATGTAACTTGGCAGATGGGCTGCCATTCTGTACTCTCTCCTGTTTGTCACATGACCCATGGCAACCAGTTATAATCTGAGGAGTAAGAGACATATCTTTTGGCTTTGTTTTTAGTCTTTATTGGTGGTGAACAGGCACACAATGAGTATAGCCACACACCAACATGGCCACTACTGACTAGTTAATGAGTGGCAACAATGTGAGGGGTTTTTTTCTTCCCTCACTGCATGGCTCCAAGTCACATGAGTGTCTGATACTCTCTCCAGACACCCAGTTCAGTATTTCTTTGTATGTGAGCAGTTGCTGTAGAGACTTTTTGGTTCCAACAAAAGTTTTTGAGGTGACTTTGTAAAATGGGTGATAAAAAGAAATGAAAGATCAAATCAGAACATAGAATGCTTAATCCAGAGTGGACAAAGAGATTCTTGTTTACGTACATGAGAGACAAAATATTGCGACTTGTTTGCTGAGAAGTACTAGTCACTCTGAAGGAATATAACCTTCATCACCATTTCAAATCAAAACATCCTGACTTAAACAAACTGGACACCAATGAAAAACAAATTAAAGCATCCAAATTGTTGGAAATCTCAGGGGGAACACTGGCTTTTCAAGAAAGTAAACTCTGAAACTGAGGTGGCTACTAAGATAAGTTTTCAGATATCTAGAAGAAATTGATTTTTAAACATGATTCTGGAATACAGCAAACTGACTGATGACAAGAAGTGTAATATGCCCCATTAATTAAACATAAACTGTAAGAAAACCTGAAAATGTAGTAAAACTTGTACCACTTAGCAAAGTAATTTTTAACATTAATGTGATTTCATGAAAAATAAAAATCTTAAGTAAAACTCCAATTAATTGATATTAATTGAAATTTCCCTTCTTAATATGGTTTATTTGCAAAATAGTTTAATCATTATATACCTTTACTTGGAAAGTGAACCACCAAAAACCTATCTGTGGTCCAAAGAAGTATAGCCTGTTTTAATTTTGGCCTCTACCTACTGCCCAGTTTTACAGGTCTACACTAGGTCAAAGTGTTTGAGGTGGTGGTGGTAGTCTGATACTTATGGTACATAATGGCCCTTGTTTCTCCCAAAGGATAGCTCCTTGCTTAAGCTAGGTTAACTTGTCACATGGTCTAAAGTTAGTGGGAGATGAGGGGATGATAAGCTCCATCTCCATAGGGTTGGTTCTCTTAAAAGGTAGCTGTAGAGGCCAAGCTGGGAGTAGGGTTATAGAAAAATGTCAACACAAAAATGGGAGAAAGTATGATATGTAAGACAGTATAGACAAGAGAATGCTAATACTGAAGAAAATGAGACTGTTAGATGTGCAAAATTACAGAGCAAAATCACAGTGGCCCCCAAAGTTAGAACCATTATATGTTCTAGGAAAAACCTGGAAGAATCTTTCCAAATAGGGGAATTCCAAAAGTAGTTCTGTGATTTCAAGGAATTCCTGAATTTAGATATGACAGTTTGAACCATAATTTTCAGTAATCAATTTTTTCAAAAGATCAGCTATATACTAAGAAAAAAAGAATGATATAATTAACTTTAGTTGAGAGTTTTGTTGAGAAGGTCATGTGTTCCTCCAATTCCTTCCTAGCTATTCTAATTCTAGTAGTAAGGAAAAAACAACCTCAAGATGAAGCTGGGAAATTCTGGATCAAATGTGAAGTTACAGAGGATGATGGTTCTTGCTCAAGCAATAAAACAATTCTTTTGTTTTGGAAGTAGAGTTGTTTATTATATTAGAAGTGATCAGTTGTACTTAGAAATTTTTACACTTGGGGTGGGGAAAAGAGAAGACAGTTCAAATAGGATGCAGCTACAGGATAGAGTTGGGAAGGGAAGGAAAAGCATCCGAGGACAGTACTGTTAGTGACCTCTACATTAGATTCCTGAATCAAAACCCCAATGACTCATCCTACCTCTCATATAGCCTCCAGTCTGTGAAGTGGCCAGGCAAACCCACCTTTGTTCCCGTGACTTTCTGTACTTCAACATCGTGACCGTCAATACCCCTACACTGAGCTGGGTCCCTTCATCCTTTCCTCCTCCAGTCACCCTTCTCCCTATTTTTCAGCTTCCTCTTGTGTGCTGTCCTCCCTCATTAGAATATAAGCTCCATGAAGGTAAAAACTGTCTTCCTTTTTGCCCATGTATGATATATAGCAATAATAATTTTTAAAAACTTAAATAAATGCTTATTTCTGTCCTCATTCCTACTTGCCCTAGTTATAGCTCAGCATGTGAAGCAAAAACTTGGGAGGAACTACAATAATGATAGTCCCCATGAAAGGAAATCCAGATCCAGCATCACACCTTCCTTGTACTTTTGAGGGGGGATAAAAAGGTCTGGGTAACTTAGTTAAAATTACCTGGCAGGGAATAATCCTTTGTTCAAAGCATTTTGTTAAAACTTAGCCAAAAAGTGAATCTGCCTAAGTTTCTTCTTGAAAAATAATACGTAGAAATAGTTTTTCGCTTAAATGCTACATGTCAGAATAGATAAATATACTAATATTTCAACTCCCCAAACTCTCATTTGGTCACAGGAGAAATTGATTTGAGGATTTCCATTTTCTAAGCACTTCCTAGTGCACAAAGTATCACTGTGGTTTAACTAGGAACTCATAAAGAAATGGATCATGATTTAATTACAGCCTTGATCACAATATTTACTAATAATAATGATTTGGTTTTCTAAAACAACTGATAAGTAATTCGTGCCTTTTGGAAACATCCCTTCTAAGTGCAGAAGGTTGATAAGGATAGTCTTGATGAGGAGAACCTCAACTTGATCAGGTTAAAGGATAGGGGCCATCTGGTACTTTAAATATGTGGGAAGAACTCTGTGTCTCCTAAAAAAGGTACAAATATCTCCAGGAAATGGTTTATTAAGTTGATGTGAAAGCTTCTGTGTGTTCTTGATAGGCTGAATGCTCCTTGTGAAATTACTCAATCTAAGTATTGGACTCTTCAGGCTATTATGTATTTAAGGCCTTTTACTTTAATAGGCCTATAAAAAGAAGCAGAGAAATCTGTCAAGCAGTTCAAGAGATTCAGGGAGAGCTGAGACAGACCACAAGTTGCAGACAAGAAAATGTATTTTGCTCCTTAGTAGGTAAAGGCTGCATATTAGCCCAGCTCTCTGGGCTAATAAGAATGACAGCCATGGAAAAGCAGTGGCAAAGTCTCTTGGTCCAAAAGATGGTAGCCAATGAGAAAGCAGTGAGGGAAGAAATACTTCAGGGTAAAGAGTACCTAGGACAAGCTATGAAAAAATAAAAGAGCAATAGTTCTTAACCATTTTTGTGCCATGAGTCCCTTTGGCAGATAGATGAAACCTACAGACACTTTCTTAGAATGTTTTTAAATGCATAATTTTTTTTTAAAAAAATAGTATTACAAAAGAAACCAAATGTAATAAAATAAAGTTTTAAAAATATTTAAAATACTCAAATACTTAAATGAACTTAGAGACCACAGGTTCCTTTGTAACAGAGGAACCTCTTGGCCTAAGCAATATCTTTCATTAACAGGGGAGCATATGACCCAAGTTTACAGGAGAAACATTACAGGTTCCTAGACCAGTGATAAAGCACATGGCCCCAGAGCTAGAACAATCACAAGCACCTCCATGCTATGGAGGAGGCAGAGCTCAACTTTACCCTATCCTACTTTTATAAGTTATTTAGACAGCATGGGCCCAAGAAAAAGGGATGGCTATTTTGCAATCTTAAGTCCTTTCTCTTCAAAAAGGAGAGTTAAAACCACAGGTTATATGAGCTAAGTCAACGAGATAATCTTAATTTTTACCAATGAAAACAAAAAAAAAATTCCAAGGCATTGACATTTATGGGCAAGAAAATAAGTATTATTAGGTTCTCAGCATCTAAGAATATGTTTGGATTTCCAATACGAGTTTCTGGAACTTGATGCATATGCCTTGTTTTGGCACAAATCTAAAATCTCTGTGGAGATCACATTAATAAAACTTAGCCTGTTATTTTTCATAAATTTTTCTTATGCTCATACCTTCAACACTGATGGTAGACTAAAACCAATTATTTCTTATAACATGAAAACAAGCAAGCCATTACTCAAAAATCAGAGAGGAGTAACAGACATATAGTGCCTGACCTTACAGCCAATTCTCTTTCAAAAAGATATAGAGGATAATAATGTGGTGATATGTGTCCAGACAATAGTACAGATTTTTAAGGGACTACAAATGAAGGATCTTGCTTTAATGTATTCTTCTTAAGAGTACATAAGAGGTTCCAGAGAAATAACTATGGAATTGGATCACAGAATGAAGCAGAATATATTCTCTTGTGTTATGTTTTCTTTTGTTTTTATTTTTCTCATGGTTTCTCTCATTCATTTTAATTCTATGCAACATAGCTAATGTGAAAATGTGTTTAATAAAAATGTATGTGCGGAACCCATATAAGATTGCACGCCATCTCGGGGAGGGAGGAAGGAAGGAGGGGGAGAAAATCTGAGACTTATGGAAGTGATTGTAAAAAATTGAAAACAAATAAATTAATTAGAAAAACAGTATATAAGAGATAACCCTGGCATGTAGGCCATAGAGAGATGTTATCAGAATCTAAAAGAATACATACCTTGCCTCTGACACATAGTGGCTATGTGACTGTACATATGTCATTGAACTCTTCAGTGACCCAGCCAACCTTCTATAACAGTAAATTGCAGAGGAAGTATAGATTTGAATGAAAAATAATATCTACCATTAACATGTTACTGCCACGGTGCCAGCCACTGTGTTAATTATTTTATAAATATTGTCTCATTGGAGCTTCGCAACCTTGCTAGATAGGTGCTATTATTATCATACCCACTTTACAGATGAGCAAACTATGGTAAACAGAAAACAAGTGTTTGAGGATGAATTTAAACTCAGGTTTTCCTGACTTCAAGTCCAGATGGCTATTCACTGCATCGCCTAATTACTTCTAAAAAGATAGAGCTTTTTCACTGGAAACCCTTTGGAACAACCAAAAAAATTGATTCTGCCAAAAAACAATGTTGTACACTTATAAAAAGAGCAAAGTACACCAAAAGCACACAAAATAGAATATGTGTTTCTTTACAAAACTACGCTATCTAAATCAGTAATTAAAAGATATTGACAATCACCAACTTATTTGCATAATAGTCCTATGATGAATCACTCCATTGCCATATTCAAACATGGAAGGCTAAAATTCGATGTGTATTCAGCCCCCTTTTACCTGTTGCATTCCCTCATTAGAAGATAAGCTCCTCAATGGCAGGGACTGTCATGTTTTCTAGTATCTGTATGGCCAGCACTTGACACAGTGCCTAGCACATACTAAGCACTTAATAAGTGCTTTATCTATGTGGGGAGAGACATCCTCACCAAAGCCCTCTGATGCTTCATCATGGTATGGAGACTTGGTTCTTGAAGTTCCAGTGAAGTAATATTCTAGCATGTCCTAGATCTCAAAGGCATTCACCTAAATATGGATACTAAAACTTTTGTATTAGGATCAATCTCACTAAATTAAGAAAAGTTCATTATCAAAAGGATGACTATAGGAGGACTTTTTTTATCTAAATACATACCCCAAGTAAGATGTAGAAGAGTCACAATGTGTATTGGTGGAAGAAGTAACAATGCTGATGATATTATAGATTATTGAAGAATTAGACTCAATCCTATAACTGGACTTTTGGTCTATAGATCTATAATCTATGGATTATGATTGTATGAACCATCATTCACATGTGAATAGATATGAAAATATTGCATCTGTAGTCCATATACTTGGATTTCTTTTTTCCCCAAAAGGGCTGGATTAGCCAACTCAACAAGTACTTTATCCACTAGCATGCTGCTTTTCCCCCCAAGGTTTCTTATCACAATGAGGAATACAGTCTATGACCACAGAATGAAATGGAACTTGTTCAGATGGAGCTGACACTTTTTATTTATTTATTTTTATTTTAAATTATTTTTTTCAGTTTTCTACAATCACTTCCATATATCTTAGATTTTCTTCCCATCTCTCCCTCTTCTTCCCCCCTCCCTCCTGACTCCCCTCCCCAAGATGGCATGCAGTCTTATATAGGTTCTACACATACAATCCTATGAAATACATTTTCACCTTAGTTATGCTGCATAGAAGAATTAAAATGAATGGGAGAAATCGTAAAACAAAACAAAACATAACATAAGAGAAAATGTTCTGCTTCATTATGTGATCCAATTCCATAGTTCTTTCTCTGGATGTGGAAGGCGTTTTGCCTCAAGAGTCCATTGGCAACTTTTTAGGTTCTTGCATTGATGTGAAGGACTAAGTCTACTAGAAAAATTCTTTATACACTGTGGTTGTTGTATCCTGTACATAGATATTCATATACCACAACTTGTTCAGTCATTCCCCAATTGATAGGCATCCCCTCGATTTCTAGTTCTTGGCCCCCACAAAGAGAGCTGCTATAAATATTTTTGTACATGTGGGACCCTTTCCCATCTTTAGTGATCTCTTTGGGATACAGTCCTAGAAGTGATATTGTTGGGTCAAAGGGTATGCATATTTTTGTTGCCTGCATAGTTCTAAATTACTGTCCAGAATGACTGGTTCAGCTCACAGCTCCACCAACAATGAATTAGTGTTCCAACTCTCCCATATCTTCAATGGAACTGATTCTTGATTCCTACCATTATATGTATTTAAGCAACTGAGCTAAACTACCTGAGATATTGAGGTAGTTTATATATCACTGCAAATTCCAAGGCATTCTTCACATGCACACATTATTATACAATGATTTTTTTCTGCCACACTTACACTAATGAAAACTTATCTTTACACATTTAAGGTTTGTGAAGCATTTTACATACAGTATTTGATTTTATCTTCAGAACCCTATGGGTAAGTACCACAGATACTAGCTAAATTTTGAAAATTAGGAGACTGAGGCTTACTAACTTAAACCACCTGCCCAAGGTCATGGAGCTAGCATATGAGGTGAGATGTGAACCTAGGTCTTTCTGATCCCAAGCTCATGACATTATCCACTATACTTTTTTGCCTCTCATATAGAAAGTCATGATAGTATAGTATTAGAATATGAAGAACAGTTTAAATAATAATCTATTGATAGATATTTGTATATTATATTACATGAATGTATGTTTATATATTTATCATATTGTATTTACATATACATATATACACATATCTAAAAAATCTAAAGTGCTTTCCCACAAAAGGAAATATCAAACCATTTTATAGTACTTTTTTGAATCTTATTAACATAAGCATATATTAATAGCATAGGCCTAAATCTCACTTTGGTCCCAAAGCTTTTCAGTTCTGCTAGCAATCGCTATAAAATAGGATGTTCTTTTCTAAGTAATTTGTGCTATTGGGTTTATTAAACACTGAATTTCTGCGTTCAATTGTTTCTGATTCTTCCTTTTCTTGTCTGTTAAACTGATCTACCCTTCTCTTTTTTTAACAAGATACTTTTGATTATTATTTCTTTAGACTGTAATTTATAGTCTAGAAAAGTTATTCCTCAATTGCTGCTACTTCTTTCATTATTTCTTTTGAGATTCTAGATCTTGTGTTGTTTCAAATGAATTTTGTTATTATTTTGTCTAGCTCTATTAAGTATCACCTTGATAGATTAGTGTAACACTTAATCTCATCATTTATGGAGCATCATCAAGGGAAAGAATTCTTAAACAAACGATAGAGGCCATGAAAACAAATGAGATAGTGTTAACTACATATAACTAAAAAGTGTTTGTACAAATAATGATAGAACATAAAAATTGTCAAGTAGGAAAATATTTGCACCAATATCAGTGATAGAAATCTGATACCCAAATAAACACACAGTGTGTGTGTGGGTGTATGTCTATCTCCACACATAGCCATATATCTATATCTAACTCTAGATCTATATACAAAGCTATGCAGAGATATCTACAGATATATAGAAGAGATACAGAAAGACTCTACCATGTTAGAATATAAACTCCTTAAAGAAAGGGACCATGTTTCTGCCTTACTTTTTTAGGTGAAGCAATAATGCCAAGAATCTGGAACACAGTAAGTGCTTAATAAATGTTTCTTGACTAGCAGAAATATCTAATGCCAAAACCCATTCCCCAGTAGAGAAGCAAAGGATATGAACAATCTTAGAAGAATTTTGAACCATAAGTTACCATCTGAAAATCTATTGCAAATCACTAATTGAATACAAAGAAGAACAACTGATGTTGCACCACACGCTCCACAAATGAGTAAGAAAAAAGACAAAAAAAAGTTTATCATAGAAGGACTATAAAAAGATAGTCCACTTTGTTATTCATTGTTTCCCACCATCTTCTGGATTTCATGATCTCCAGAAATTTATCATTCTGCAAGATGAAATCAACTGTGCAACTTACATCCTCAGATCATGTCCTACCCCAGTTGAAAGACTCCATTAAACCTCAGAACTGAACACCTTCATCTCATTTTTTAGCTCCTTTCTCTGTGTTATGCTTCCCCATTAGATCGTGAGCTCCCTGAAGATAGGTACTGTCTTATGCCTTTCATTGAAATGGCAGGGCTTAGCACAGTGTCTGGCTACACAGGTACTTAATACATATTTACTGACTACTGATTCTGATAGGTATACTAAACACTATTGGTTGAACTGTGAACTAGTCTCATCATTCTTGATATAAATTTTAAATTTATACATATATATATATATAATATGAAAAAGCTTTGACTTAAAGATCCTACTTCTGGGCATATATACCACCAAAGAAGCAAAAAATAGACATGAACATGCAATATATTTTTAAAATATTCTTGGTAGCACTATGTTGTAAAAACAAGACTTAAGACCAAATGGGTGCCCAAGAATTTGCAAATGGCTGAATAGAACATGGCATATGAATATGATGGAATAGTATTATGTCATAAGAAACAAAGAAAAAGAAGCAATTCAGGGAAACAGAGGATGACTGGTATGAAGTTATTCACATCAGAACTAAGAGAATATGCATAAAGATCTCAACAATGTAAATGAAAACACATTTTGCCCACTGGTGGAATGGTAGGGGTCCATAGGTATGGAGAGTTATATGTGCTTTTACCAATAGTTGCTTTGTCAGATAGTTTTGTTAATTTTTTTCCTTGTTGCAAAAAAGTGTTAAATGAATATTAGGATATACTGAGAAATGAATTAATAATAAAAATACACTCAAATACTATATGATTATGAGGAAACCATTTAACATGGGAACGTCTGTTTCTCCATCTGAAATATATGAATAATAACTGTAATCCTACCTCACAGCTCAAATCAAATACTGAACGCAAAAGCCCATTAGAGACCTTAGGAAATACTATATAAATGTTAGTTATAATTATCACAATAAGTATTATTAGAAGCAATTTCTAACAACAATTGCACCTTGTCTCAATGACCGCTACAAAAAAATACCATAACTTTCATCAAGAGTTGCTGATAGACTAACAGTTGGTGTATCCCTAAAACATCAGTATTTCTGCACTTCCCTTTGTATGACATAAACATGAGTAAACATGTGGTAATGATTGACACTAAAGGAATATTTTGATTCCTATTTAGCCTCATGACTTTGAACATATTTATTGTCACAACCTACTCAGATCTTCACAAGTTAAAAAATCATATATATGTATACATATACATCTCTATGTGTGTGTATATGTATATTACGCAAACACAATGCCATGCAGCTTTGGGGGCCAGGAAAGTATGCAAGGAAAAGCTGTTGTGAAAAACAGATTGTTCTGAAGTCTTGACAGTAAATATATGTGAAAACATCCTCAATCTCTCAAGGCTTGGATTTCCTCATCTGTTAAAATGAGAGGATGTCAATACATGATGTTTAAGGTCTCATCCAAGATTAACGAACATCTATTTATGGAATCCAAGTAGTAAATGGGAAAATGTCTTCTTGTTCATTAAAAGCATGTATTTTCATAGAGCAGGCACAATTTATAGCAAAAAAATCAGTCATTCTTCCATCATCCTACCCAAATCTCTCTGACTTCCAGATCAATTTGGCTTTCCTACCAAAAATACTCTTCAACCAGTAAGAAAGGGATCTGAAAATAACTATTTCCCTGGATGGATTTTCAAAAACAGGGAGAGCCTCAAGTCAGATACCTGGAATAACTAAGATTCAGACACTTCTTATTCTTCTAGCAAATCACCAGCCTCTGCAGCATACAAGACAAGACTAGCATCAAGCATAGGCCTTTATATGTGGGTCCTGTATTTGAACCCATATCCAGGCTATCCTGTGCCCAGACCAGAACACAGGCACCCCAAATTGAATCACGGCTGAATACAAAGCTCAACCAGCACCTGGGCAGCTCAGGGTACACGCAGCTTATGTCTAAGTCATAGAGGAGCCACAGGAGGAAAAAGGGGCCAGGGCTGCACCTAAAAAGCAAAGCACCTTGGGTCTTCTGGGAAACCTGTTATCAGCACAATGAACATGATGTTCACAGCAAGAACAGAAACAGCTTTTAGTTCGGAACTATACAAAGAGAAGGAGCCAAGGTTACTGAAGAAATGCGTGGAAAGAGAATGAATAGATTAGCCCAAGAGGCACAAAAGACTAAAGATACAAACTTAGAAATAATAATACTTAGCTGGCAAAACTCAGTATAATCTTAAAAGATAAAAATGTGCCTTTAATAATGAAACAGAGGACTTCTAAACATTCCTCATCGAAGGTCAGAATTCAGCAGAAACTATGAAATACAAACTTCAGAATCAATAGAACACATTGAAAGGTAAAGATATTTGATATAGTAGAAGGGACTGCATAATGATTAATGGTTTCTACTCTAAAAGGGACAGAAAACATAAAGATTCCATTCATATCCTTAATGATTTTAATAGTCAAAAAGTAAGATTAAGACATACTGAAGACTTAGAGTTGGTCATACTCTTTTATATGGACTTAGAAAAAGAAGGAAATGAGAGAGAAAGGGTAATATACTGAGAGAAAAGAAGAAACATACTACTATACATAAGGGTATAGGAGATGAAAAGTACATCAACAAAGAAGAAGGGTAGAGGGGAATAAACATAACATGAACCTGAACTTAATATGAACTACATGAAAGAAGATTCAATGCATTTTCAAATACATACACCTCTTCATATACATATATGCATACACAAAGAGTTTGGTACAGAAATAGATTATACTTAGTAGAAGATACAGAGAAGCAGAGAAAAAAAAGTTTTTATAAAGGGGAGGACATGTGAAGAAAAGTTGCAAATTAAACAAATTCCAATCTCAGAGGATCAAAGGTAAGGGAGGTATAAAAAAGAAAGAAAAATAAAAACTTCTGATCATGGGTAAGGCAAGAGAAAGAGAAGAGGGGAAAAGGAGGGGAAATGTGCAGTAATTATGAATCACTAGTACTAAATAAACTCTTTTATTCAACTCCTTCTTTGTAAAGACATGGATGAGGAGGGGAAGGAAAAAGTACAAGAGGAAAGAAGGGAGGATAATACACAATTAACATCATAACAATGAACTTAAGGGGTGAACTCACCCATAAAATGGAAGAGGATAGATAAGAATAGCAGAATCCAACAAAATTGATCACAAGAAACAAAAGTAAAGCAAAAATTCATAAAGCTAAAATAAGGGGCTAGCACAAAATCCACTGTTTCAGGAGAACTAAAAAAAGAAGAGTAGGAATCACGACTTCAGAAAATGCAACAGTATAAATAAAGAGAAATTCAGAAGAACTACATTAATCTTTAAAGACATCAAAGATGATAAATCAATATCAATACTTAACATGTATGTTCCAAATGGCATAGAATCTAAATAAGAAAAATTAATCAAATTTTATAATAGTAGGGAGATTATAATAGTAGGGAATTCTCAATACACCCCTTTGTGATCTCATCAAAGCTAATAAAAAAGATAAACAAGAAATAAGTTAAGAAACTGAACAGAACAGAACAGAACTTTAGATAATTTATATATGGTAGAACTATTGTGATTATTAAAAGGAAACAGAAAGGAATTTATATATCTCTTAGATGAGTATAGCACTTTTACAAAAACTGACCATGTTTTAGAATGCAAAAACCTCACAAACAAATACAGAAAAGCAAAATATTGAGCACATCCTTCACTGACCACAATGAAGAAGAATGATATTCAATAAGGACTAGAGTATTAAACATTAATTGGAGATTAATCCTAAAAAATGTGTGAGTTTGAGATTAAATATTAGGATAATAGAAATTTCATCAACCAATAATATATCAAAAGTAGTCCTTATGGAAAAAATTATGCTTCTAAATTCATTCATCAATGAAAGAGAGAAAAAACAGATCTATGAATTACGAATGCAATTTAGGAAAAAAAAAAACTAGTATAGCAACAAATCAAAAAACCCTCAGTAAGCATGAAAGTAGAAATCGTGAAAATAAAAGAAGAGACTCCAAAATGAAAAGCAGAATAAAAAAATTATGTGATAGATTACACAAGGAGGTATTTGCATTTTTAAAACATAAAAAGATAAACAGCTAGCTGGTCAAAAAGAAGAAAAAAATACTATGTAAAATTAAAGAATTCACATCAACTGAAACTGAAATAAAGGAAACTTATTAGAAATTATTTTGCTTAGCTGTACACCAATAAGGTTGTCAACTTAGATAAAAAGGATTAATGTTTACAAAAATATAATCAGATTAATGGCATAGATTTTTTAAAATAAATCATGACTAGAAAAATTAATTTAATATGACCTAAGAAAATGCCTAAAGACATACTCTGTGTTAAATGAATTTACAAGTGAGTAGTATCAAGCATTCAAAGAAAAATTTATTCCAATATTGCACAATCTATTGGGAAAAGTTAGGAAAAGGAGTTGATTTTTCTAACTCTATGACACAAATATGGCCTTGATAGGTAAACCAGACAGAAAATAAAAGCAGATAGAGAAAATTGCAGACCAATATCCTCAATAAACACTGACATAAAAAATTAAATAAAATATTAGAAAAGAGACAACATATTAATAAGATTGAAATCTATGACCATGCTGGATTTATATGCCACAAATGCAGATTCAAAACAAATAAAAGCCATAAGTATAATAAATTCTATTATTAACAAAAATTAATAAAAATCATGAATTCATCCATAGATGTTGAGACAAAATCTAACACCAATTTCTGTTAAGAGCAGTAAAAAACACAAGAATAAATAGATATTCCCTTAATATGGCAATGGTAAGTAATAATATCTATCTAAAACCAAAAACCAAGATTATATGTACCAAAAAAAGACTAATGACCTTCCCAGTAAAATCAGGGGTAAAGTAAGGATGTCCATTATTATAACTTTTATTTGCTATCATGTTATAAATTCTAGATAAACCAAAATGACCAAAATATAGGAGAAATCAAAATAAAAAGATAACAAGGAAACCAAACTATCATTTTTGCAAAAGATATAATTTACTTACAGAACTCAAGAAGTTCAACCAAAACCAATTTTAAAATTAATAAATTCATCCAAGTTGTAGGACAAAAAATAAATCCACATAAATCAGTATTTCTATATATCATGCAAGAAAATGACTGGGAAGTTAAAGAAATAAAAATTCCATTAAAAATAACTACAGAACACAAAATACATGGGTTTCAATCTACCAATACAAACACAAGAATTACATGAAGACACATTGCAAAATATTATGGAAAAAAGATGGACTTAAATAAGTTGAAAAATATTAATTACAAAAGGACAACATTGCCTAAATTATTTTACTTATTTAGTGACATACCAACGAAACTATTGAAGGAATATCTTACAGAGCTAGAAAAAATAAAATACAGTTCATAATGAAACATAAAAAGTCAAGAATCTCAAAAGAAATAAAGAATAAATGTGGGAAGGAAGGGGGCCTAGAAGTACCAAATAATCAAAATTATCACTTATCAAAATATTTGGATCTTTTTTCTGTAAAACAGTTCAATCAGTGGAAAAGATGAAGCATACAACATAATGAAATAAATGAAGTGGTGTTTGATAAACTCAATACTCTAACTATTGGGGTAAAGAGTCGCTATATGAGAAAAACTTCAGGAAAAAATGAAAAGGAATCTGGCAGTATTTAGCTACAGATACTTCACACCATAGACCTAAGATAAGGCAAAATAGATATATGAGAGTTAGAAAAGTTCATATCACAAACAAAATAACTGGAAGAAATTATCTTTTGCATCTATATAGAATACACAAGTTTATGATCAAAACAGAAACAATCCCAGAAAATAAAATGGGCAATTTTAATTACATAAAGTAAAAAAGTTTTCAACAAATATTAAACCAATATAGTTAAAGTTAGAAGGGCAATAGCTGAGTGGGAAAGAATCTAGGTTGAAAATTTCACTGATAAATGTCTCATATCTAAGATAAATAAGGAAATTATTACAATTTGTAAGAACAAGAGCTACTCCCCAATAGATAAAAAAAGATACAAACAGGCAGTTTTCAAAGAAATCTAAGGTAGGAACAACAAAATGAAAAAAAATTCCAATTCACTAATAATTAGAAAAAATGCAAATTAAAGGAAATTTTAAGTTCCACTTTACAGCAATTAGATCGGCAAAGATGACAAAAAAAAAATTATACCGGAAAAGTTGCAGGAAAACAGGTACATTAAATGCACTGTTGTTAGGGCAAAGGATTGATCCAGTCATTATGGGAAAAAAAAATGAAATTATGTTGTAGAAGTCACTAAACTGTGCAAACCCTCTGACCCCAAAATAGACGACTAGATCTATATACCCCCGAGATCAAAAAAAGAGAAGGACTCACATCTCCAAAAATATTTATAACAGCTATCTTTGCTATAGGAAAAGACTGGATTGCAGTTCTCATCAACTGGGGAAGAGATAAACAAATCATGACATATGATGGTAGTGGAACATTATTGTGCCATAAGAAATGACAAAATAGTTGGTTTCAGAGAAACCTGGGAAAACTTACATGAATTGATGCATATTGAAGAGAGCAAAATGAGAACAACTTATACAATAACAACATTTTAAAGAAGATAAAAGCTTTGAAGGTTTATGAATGGTGATAAAAGGATCATAATCTCAGAGGACCTAGGATGAAGCCTAAGTGTCATATCCGGACAAATAGGTTATGGATACAAGTTACTGAATAAGACACATGTTTTTGCATATAGCCAATATAAGAATTTATTTTAATTAACCATGCATGATGCAAGTTTTTTTTTTCACCCTCAATTTGGGGAGAAGTTTGGGGGGCGGGGATAAGAGAGTTAAGTGAGCAGCTATGCGGTGAAGTGGACAGAGAACTGGGATTGGAATCAGGAGGACTCATCTGCATGAACTCAAATCTGGCATCAGAAACTTACTAGTCATGTGATCCTGGGCAAGTTACTTAATTCTGTCTGCCTCAGTTCCTCATGTGTAAAAATGAGTTGGAGAAGGAAATGGCAAACCATGCCAGTATCTTTGTGAAGAAAATCTCAAAATGAGGTCATGAAGAGTCAGCATGACTGAAATGACTTAACAAAAGTAAAAGGGGACTTAATATAGGGGTGAAAATATATCAAATGTATAATGAACTTAAAAAGAAAAGCAATCTGGATACAATAGAGATACTCAATTCCATGTAAAACCCCTTCTGTTCTACTGTAAAAATATATGGAATTGCTTACCTACCTAATATTTGTTAAGTCCAGAATGAAAAAAAATGGAAAAAATCAAGAGGCTTGACTGATACATTATCAAGCAACTTGTTAAAAACTAAGTTCAGTTCAACTGGCCAATTAGCTTTCTGGAGATTAGGAAAAAAACATTGTTAATTCAACTTAATAAAAGAGTATTTATTCTCAATTCATTTTAGTACCTACAGGTAATTGCTAGGGAAGGATACCACATCATTAAATTATACTGATCTTTTTTTCCACTGAATTGTATCAATTTTCTGAAGACCCTACCTGCTTCACATAGTTCCTCCCAGTCCCATGAAACAAAGTACTTGATGTTTCCATGAAATATCAAGTACCAAATGATGGGCAAGTTTTCTCCTCTCTGGAAATAGATAAGGCACATCTGATGTGTACACATTACGCATACAAAATTTAGCTTCATAGTTGAAGAAGAACCAGAGGGGGTGAAGGAAAGAGCGCAGAGTTGCTGGGCAGGTCATGAATCGAGTCTGTAATGCCATTACTAATTTAAATTCCTTCTGCCTGAATTAACCATTATGTCCCCTAGTTCATGCTAAGAGCTGCATTTTTAAATGTCATTTGTTTAAATGGTAAAGGACTAATGTGGCAATAAGACATCAGCCCATTACTAAATTTGAAGCTCCAGCACAAATGGACAGAAGTTGATTCACTGACCATATTCAAGGACCTTTACAAAAAAATGTCTTATCACTGAGTTCCTTTGTGATTGGATGTAATACATCTGACGTTAACTGAAGGAGCTCATCTGTACTCTTCTGCTAAGAACTGGGTAGTGAGCTGCTTAAAATTACTACAAATTCTTAAAACATTCCCCTAACTCTTAATGGAAAGCCACACAGTGAGGACAGTAGAAATAATTTATCATACTAAGACTACTGCTTAAATGTGTGAATTCAAGAATGAGGAATCATCATTGTATTTCTATTTTTGAAATGGGAATTGCACCCAGGACATGGCAAATGCTCAGAAGACATAATATAATTGGTTACACTCCAGTAATCCAATTTCAGGGATTACATTTTAGGCCAGCAGGAATCACCAAATGCCCATTTCCCATTGAATGTCTTCTTCCCTTGGGAGGAGAGCAATTGATCTCCCACATGCAGCATAGAAAGGTTTACAAGAGTTTTCCAAGGAGGGGAGCAGATCCTAGGAAAACAAGTCTCTCTCCACAGCTAACAATAGATTCTATATTTCAATATGACTCTACACAAACTTTATGACTTAAAAGCTGGACATCATCAGTAAGTATCAAGTGATAAGTGCTTAACAATTTGTCAAGGGCTTTAAAAATAGAAATATCTAAAACAAAATGGCAAGAAAAATAATTTAAAGAAGGTATATTCATCAATTTATGAAATTGTCTTATGTCTTAATTTTAAAATGTAAATGAATATTGTACATTAATATTAAAGACCTGCTTCTGATATAGGACAAGTGTCTTTTTAAACCCTAGATAGCATGGAGAGCTTTGGTTTTTATTCTTTCTAGCATCCTCATGGGTTACTGGCAAGTTTTCATACACAGTTGAATGAATCAGTGATATCACTGATACAAAGACTTCTTCTTCAGTGTATATTGTCACTTCAGGGTAGTAGCCTCTGATTTATGATTTCATCAGTATAAGCAGCTCCTACTAGAGAGGCTACTTCCACCAAAAAAGAAAATTCAACATCTTGTGTTTAACTTACGATTTTAAAGAGCTGCATGTAGCACTGAGAGGTCAGATAGCTTGTTCATAATTCCATGAATAAGATCTATACATGGATAGGAGAGCTGTGTGTCTGAGGCATAATTTGAACTCAGATTTTTCTGACAATAAGACTGGCCCTCTCTACTGTGCCAGACTGCCACTCAGGCAAATAAGGTAGAAAATTATTCTGAGTCTCTGTCTATCCAAGGTAACACTTTTAAACCTTCACTTTACATAAAACTAGCATGATAAAAAAAAGGCACGATGCAATGAAGACCGTTTACTCTTCGTGTTGTGTCAACAGTGTATGTCCTGGTTGGCCAGATCATAAAGAGTTTTAGTTGTTGAAACCACAAGTGTTGCTTACCTCCACTTCAGGATATGGGCACTTAGTTTCATAGACATGGATATTCAACAATCAGCTTACCTGGGGTAATTATGTCTGGGAAAACTGGCTTGTGCTAATTAAATTTACTTTTTCCAATACTTCACATTGACTTTACAAGAGGGAACCCACACTTACTCAATCCATTCCTGTTTTTTTATCTCTAGCATTGGGCCCCATTTCCTAAGACACCAAAAATTCAAACTAAATTCTGTAGTTAGACAGCTACTAAAAGCTATTACTAGGAAGAATATTGGACCAAGAGGTAGAAGAGTTCTAGATCAAGTTCTATATGGGCAAATTACTTAATCTGTTCTGAGCTACATTGCCATCATATATAAAGCAGGAATAATACCAGTAATAATACTCCCATCATAGGGTTGTAGGAAAAAGAAAAAAATAGCTAAATTAATTAAAATGCATTAATATAGCTAATATTGCCAACACTGAAGTACTACTATTTACATGGAAGCTAGTTTGCTGCCTGCCATGTGTGCACAATAAAGTAGAAAAGTGGAATGAAAGACCGAGAGAGATGGAGATATCTCTAAGTACTTCCAACTACAGGTTTGTGTTCTCTGACTTCTTTCCAAATCATTTGCAAAGAATACCCCAAAGAATCTCAGGGTTCAGAAAACTTTCAGGTCCAGAGAAGAGCTGAGAAAATGTACCTTTCTCCCTTTGACATAGAGGAGGGGGATTACGGGGATAAATATTGCAAATCTTTTAGATTTGATCAACATACTGACTGGTTTAGCTCAATTTTTTTTGAAAAAAATTATTAAAAAGGAAAGTCTACTAAATCAAAGATGAATTGGGTAGCATATAATGAGAAATAAATGTGATACAAAAAATGCCAGCCATCTACTGAAAACTTAAAAAAAATTATTTCAAAAACAAAACTTCAGGGTTCCAGACCTAAAAAGTCTTTGATGGTTTCTTTAAAGGTGAAGTCCCTCAAATAAATCTGAATGAATACATTTCAGTGATCTAAAACTGAATCAAAATGACAAGGACTTTGTAAGGCTATATCAGATAGCAGCTTAGGAAAGAAATTCTGACCACAGATACTGGGAAGAATGTGGTGTCACTACATATTTTAATGTCTGTGGTGCTGCTTATCTAGGAGTTTGTTCAGTGTTCCAGAACTTAATCCCTGGAGCTGAAGGTTCTTATTCTGTAAGGGAAATGATTATCATACATAAGGATTTACTATAGACTAGCAATAGGGGTATGAAGGGCCTGCATTTCCTAAAAAAAAACCAAAAAACAAAACAAAACAAAAAAACTAAAACTGGAGGCAAAGACAAGATGGTGGAGAAAAGCCAGGAAGTTGTCTAAGCTCTCTCCAGTTTTCCTCTGAAACAATGTTAAATCAAGGCTCTAAATGGATTCTAGAGGTATAGGACCCACAAAAAGACAGAGTGAAATAATTTTCCAGCTTCAGATAATTTGGAGAGACCTTCAGGAAAGATCTGTCTCACCTGGGCAAAAGGGAAGCACAGTCCAGCACAGATGGTACCCAGGCAAGGCAGTGGGAGGTTCTTAGCCATAGCAAAGATCAGCAACTGAGGCCTTGTAGTTCTGACTCAACAGGCCAACAGCACACCAGGCTAGCTATGAGGCCTCCAGTCCCAGCACAACAGTCAAATTGACAGCCAAAGAACCTATGGTACAACAGTCACAACTAGACCAGTTCACCCCAGTACAGTGAGCAAGCCAGTAGCACCTGAGACCCTGGAGCAGAAAACCAGTGAGCAGGCCCTTGGCCCCCAGCACAAGAAATCTGGGATAGTGCCCCCTGTGTGGAAGGAGCAGAGGTCAATTTAAAAAGCCATGAAATAGGTCAAAAAATGAGCAAGATACAGGAAAGATTCCTGACCATAAGAAGCTACTAGGGCAACTGGGAAGATCAAAACACAAACTCAGAAGACAACAACAATGTCAAAATGCCTACATGTGAAACCTCAAAGGGAAATGTAAATTGGTCTCAAGCCCAAAAAGTCTTCTTGGAAGAATTTTAAAAAAAGACTTTAAAAAGTGAAATAAGAGAGATAGAAGAGAAAAATGAGGAAAGAAATGACAGGTATGCAAGGGAGAGTCAATAGCTTGAAAAAAGGACAAAAATTGACTGAAGAAAACAATTCTTTAAAAAAATACAATTGGACAAATGGAGAAAAAAATCCACTGAAGGAAACAGTTACTCAAAAAGCAGAATTGGCCAAATGGAAAAGGCAGTACAAAAGTTAACTTATGAAAATAATTCCTTAAAAATTAGAATTGGATAAGTAGAAGCTAATGACTTCATGAGACATCAAGAAATAAACAAAATCAAAGGAATGAAAAATAGAAGAAAAAAGTAAAATATCTCACTACTCAGAATAAACAACTGAGATGGAAAAGAGATTGATGACAGATGATTTAACAATTACTGGACTACCTGAATGTTACAATCAAAAAAATAACCTAGATATTACCTTTCAAGAAATTATCAAGGAAAACTGCCCTGACATCCTAGAACCAGAGGATGACTAAAACAGTCATTGAAAAATAACTCACCAATCACCTCCTGAAATGGATTCCAAATGAAAACTCCAAGGAATATTGTAGCCAAATTCCAGAATTATCAGGTCACAAGAGAGAGGACATACAACCACTAATGTGTAAGTAAACACTCCAATTAGCCTTTAAGTCTGAAAACAGTAGATTTGTCTCACATTTTTTTTCTCCTTATAGGAAACAATTCATTCTGTCATTTGTTGATTTATTGAAGGCATTGTCTTTGTATAATAAGCACTAGTAAAATGAGACAGGTTTATTTTATGTCAATTACATATGAAAAGTAATTGTGAACAAATAAGTTGCAAAATGATATAATCCTGATTCATGAAAATAGTTAATTAGTAAGTTAATATTGCCTTCTCTGATACTGTGCATCTTTTTCAAGGTCATTTTTGCTTAAATTAAAAACTCATGACTAAGCTCAATTGTCTAAGAAAGGTTTTTTTAAGGAGGAGGTCATAGACACAAAATATATATATATATTGGCAAAGATAGCTTTTAATCATCAATCCAACAACTCACTCAAATTCCAAAGGACTAATAATAAAACAGCCTATCCAATTCCAGAAAGAGAACTGACAGATTCAGAGTATGGATTGAAGCATATTTTTCCTCTTTCTTTTTCTTTCTCTGCCTCTTCTCCACCCAGAACACAGCTAATGCAGAAATTTGTTTTGCATGACTTCATAATTGTAATGACTTTTTTTATTTATTGCCTTGTCAATGAGTGAGGGAGAGGGTGAGGAAAGGATAGAATTTGGAACTGAAAATAAAACTGAATTTTAAAAAAGAAACTAAAAATCAATCATCAGCCCAGTCAGTGTAAGTATGAATTACCTATACACTACTCTAAGATATTTGTACATATGACATTCCTCATTGCTAAAAATAATAACTAACATTATGTAGACTTTAAGACTTGCAAGCATTATGAATAAACTATCACATCTGATCCCCACAAAATCCCTGTTAGGTACTATTATTTTTCTCATTTTAAAGATGAGCAAATGGAAGCTGAGAGAAGTTAATAGGGTCACATAGCTAACAACCCTCACAGGCAGGATCTGCATTCAGGTCTTCCTGGCTGCAAATTCAGCACTCTAGCCATTATGCTGCCTAGTTATTTAAATAAATGAATCTGTAATGAATAATTCTAATAGAAAACACCATATTTGGGAAGTTTGGAGCCCAGTTTCTGAATATTTCCATATGTAATATTCTAAGTGAACAAAGACAAAGATGTGAAAACAAATATGTAAACACAATAAGCTCCATGAAATTGGATTCACATGAGATGCTTAATTAGTGTTATTTTAGGGGCCTTATCAGGCAGATTTATAGAACTATTGTTACTGCACTTGTTTTCTGCAGTCTCCCAGTAATCATTTGGATGATAGAAAGGATAACATTCAAAATGCTCCATCTGGTACCTTCCCTCTTTCAGACTGTATCTCCACACAGGCAAGCATGTTGGCAAGGAATAAACCAGGACTTTTAGAAGTCGGTTGAAATGTGTTAATGTCAGTACTCTATTTACCCAATGATACCACACAACAAAAATGCTGCTATGGAGGTTGCTGCATTCAGCTATTCCGAGATAGGTTATCACCAACCATAATGACTTGTTAGAATTTGTAGGGTCTAGATTCTCAATCAGTTCAAGTAAAACTGGACTGAGTAGCAGCTTACTGTTATCAATAAATAGAATAAAGAGACTACAAATTGCTCCAGAGAACAAAATTCTCCAGAATGATGAATTTTCAACGGATGCTGTATTGGAAATCCAGCCCTTAACCCCATCCTGGGTCACCAGTTTCTCCACCAATAACTCATTCTTCTGTATCTATTTTAAGATACAAGAGTGATAATATACTAAGCAATAATACAGCTGTAGTTGGCAGAGCCCTACACATGTCAATCACGGTAAACTGAGGCCTGCCTATATATAGTGTTTTTTTGTTCCTAGAAGTGTACTTTTGCTTATTTCATGCTTATGTCCTTCAAAAATGCTTGTTTCTATTTTCCTATTACCATTTCAGCTACTAAAGAGTTTGAAATGTATACATATTGGTTACATCATAATGACATCTTTAGTACACTGGTCAACACAAAAAGAACATTTAATAAATGCAAAGTATTTTTGGGAGAATAAGCTACAATAACGAAAAGTGAAAAATAAAAAAAAATTAGAGACAGAAGAGACCTCAGAGGCGTCACAGTGTAGGCTATATACCTCAACAGGAATTGTCCTCTAAAATATTTATGACAAGTAATGACACTGAGGGAAAATCCATAACCTCCCATGGCCCATTCCACTGAGGGATAACTATAATCATTAGAACTTTTTCTCTCATATCAAGTCTCAATTTGTTTCTTTGCAACTGCTATTGTGATTCTGACTCTAGGGTCAGGCAACACAAATCTAACACCACTTCATATATCTGAATATAGCCATTCTTTCCCACCTAAGCTTTCTCTTTTCTAAAGTAAACATCACTAGTTCCTATAACAGACCATATGACATCTTGTCAAGTCTACCATATTGGTTGCCATGAACTGGAGTTTCTCCAACAGAGAAAGATCTAAACATGAAATACCCTATACTCCCATCCTCCATGTCAATTCTCTAAATGTCTTTTCATATGATTCTAAAGAAAAAAAGATGGTACTGACAATGAAAGGATGTTGAAAGTGGCCAGTCTTAAGACTGTTACAAGATGAGAATGGAGTTTATGGGGTTTTAAAATAAGGTCACAGCTGGAAAAACTTTATAGTATTATAGCAGTACAAATGCTGCCCAGTAGACTCAGCAACTCGCTCAAAGCTGTCTCAGAAAAGTACAAACAATATGAAAGATAGTGAAAATGGCATTAAACTTGTCATCATATAACTGAGTTTAATTCCTAACTACTACTAGGTTACTTTGGCCAAGTCATCTCCCATCTCTGAGATTCAGTTTCCTCATCTATACAATGAGAGTGATGGAGAGGAGATTTCTAGCTCCGAATCTACAATTCTATTATCCAAAGATATCCAGGGGCAGCTTGGTGGTGTCAGGCCTGGAGTTAGAAAGATGAGTTCAAATCTGGCCTCAGGCACTTCCCAGCTGTGTAACCCTGGGTAATTCATTTAACTCTGTTTGCCTGAGTTTCCTCATCTGTAAGATGAGCTGGAGAAGGAAATGGGAAAACACTAATATCCTTGTCAAGAAAACCCCAAATGGGGTCATGAAAAATCAAACACGACTGAACAACAAGATATCCTAGTTACATTTCTGTAATATGAGTTCCTACCCAAGTAGTTTCAGAGTGAGAAGAGAGACTATATAGCTTTTCTGTAGTGAATCTTCTCTAAAGTCAAATCAAGTCCTAGAAAATAAGTGGGAGAATTTGAGACACTTATGGAAGATGGGCTCAGCGACTGAGAAACTTTTTCAATAAGCCTTAAAATTGAACTACAGTGTTTCAAACATTTGTACAAAAACAGAAAACATTTTACTTTTACTACAAAACCATAATAATTTCTGTAAAGTGGAAAAATTTCACTGTCCTAAAAGACTCATTAGTTATACCTATAGAAACAGTTTTTACTTAAAGACTCTCAGTAAAAAAAAAAATTTTGTGTCACTAACATCCAGGGGTGTGCTGATAAATATTCAATGACAGCTCTCAAAAAAATATCTACTACTGATGCACTTTTAAGTGTAATCTGATCTATATTAAATTTTTTCTATCACTTTCTTAAGCTGAAACAATCAAATACAGTAAATCAAGCCCTAAATTGTAGTGTTTGTCAAATTTTTGTTCAAGTGATCACACTAAAAATTTAACAACTGCTCTTCACAAGAAAATATGGACTGGTTCCAGCACATCTCTTCTAGCGTCCAATATCTGCTTTCTCTATAGTGTTTTTTCTCACTTTTACTCTAACAAATCACCACAGGTGATTTGAAGTCCATTTTTACTTCTTTGAGATGTAAGTAGTAGAGTGACAAGGGAAAATCCAGGCAGCCACTCACAAATTAAGGCCTGCTATAAAGCAACAAAAACTTAAAGACGCATAGAAGGATGGATGCTTTTTGTGGCTCAATGTATTCATCTTGAACTCAAAACTTAGGTAAGAAAAGTCTTTCAGAACAAGTGGACATTCACTGTACTCAGTTATCAGTCTTTGGGAACAAGTGGACATTCACTGTACTCAGTTATCATATCCCATAAATTCTATAACAATGGCAACTACCAAAAACTTGGGCATGAATTGAAAATGTATTCAGTTTTCAAGCTTTGTCCCAAATAGTCAGTCACTTGTCACACACACACACACACACACACACCCATGTGTGCACACATGCATACACAACACAATGGACCACACTAGCCATGCTAACTCACTACCAACCTGCTCTTAGCTAGAGCAGAGAGGAGACCTCTGTAAATCAGCTGAAGTAGCTGATTGTTCTGCTCTAGGCCAAAGACTGATAGCTCTGCAAGACTGATACAAGCCCTCTACTCAAATCTTGATTCCTGTGCTAGAGACACAGCACTATAGAAAATCCAGCAATTGCAGAGCATAGTTATTAAGAAATATCAAAAGTGGAGAATGATTACCTGAAGAAAGAAGTGAATATAAGTAAATCTCAAATGAAATGAATAAGTATGAGTTAAAAGAACCCCAGATAAAGCCCACTGTAAAATAATAAATCTCTAATAATTAGAAGTGTCACTCTAGAAAAAAGCAATATATTGGCTAGAAGTATTCCAAGAGGGAATAAAAGACATATTAAAAGAAATTGTGAAAAAGTCAGATGAAGAAAAATTTTTTAAAAAATTAGATCTCTTGAGGAAAAATTTAGATAGCATATTAATGTTTAAAACATAAAACAGAAAGTCTTACCAAAGTAGCAGTTATGCTGGAGGGAGGAAATAGAATTTTAAAAATCAACAATGAAACAAGAAAGATTAAAGAAAAGTCAAATGAACTGAAAAATTAGGACAACAACAGATATCTATTATCAAAAATAATTATCTTTGACACCCTATCTTTATTTTCTGAACCGTATTTCTTTGTCATAAGATTCAATTCTAGGGGATCTAGGGAGTTTTAGGTATCAATGACAAATATAAAAACAAAAAGGCATCACTAATTTTTAAGCTGACTTGGAAAAGAAGATGATAAGGGACCATTTACATAATATTAAGTTCCCCCAAAAGCATAGGGATTAAAAAAATCTAGATGCCATATTTTAAGAAAACAAAGAAAGGTGAACTACTGGCATATGAGGGCAAAGTAAAAACAGAAAGAATGCCAAACTTGACCTACAAATAAATGTGAGTATCAAATTCCAAAGCTTCTGGGTCAAATTAAAAAAATATTACAAGGAATAGCTAGATCAGGCGTGAAAAAAAGTACCTATCATAATCACAAAGCATAATACATTAAATACAAGAAAGAAAGAAAAGAATGGAATATGTTCATCAAACTAAAGCTAGAATGGACCTTACAGAATTCCTTGTCCAACATCTTCATTTAATAAACAAGGACATTGAAGCCCGGGGAAGTTAAATGACTTGTCCAAGATTACACAGGTAAAATGCAGTTATCAGAGACAGGATTTGAAACTAAGTACTCTACAAAGGGAATGCTCTTTCTAGCATCATCAACTATCAAAACAAAGGGAACAAAGTCTTGTACCCAAGAATACTATCCTGCAAAGGGATGTTTAATTCCATACAGTAAAATACACAGATCATTAGTAGAACTGACCACTTCCACTTATTACCATTAGGAAATCAGAGCTAGATAGAGTATTTGAAATTGATATCCAAGAGACATGTGCAATCTAGAAAAATGAACAAGCTTGAATAGCTATAAATGATTCAGTGATGATTAAATTATTAAGGCTTCAAATGTAAAGAAAAGGTTATAGGATAAATAATAAAATCTAGGATAACAATAAGATAACATACAAAAACCTAAGTAATTGGCCACATAACTGACAATGCAGTAAAGTAGTTGGTTTTTAGCATAATTTCCCTCACCTGGGAATTATTCCAATTCCCAAATATAAAGCAACAGTTAAGTAAAAATAAAAAACCAAAGCATTGCTAAAAACATATTTTCAAGTGTGAACATACCATGATTTCCCTTGATACAGTCAGCAGATTTTTTCTGTGAAGTTGGACATTTCAGGTCTCTTCATTCTGGTAACCTGTAATTGATTTCTGTTGGGAGCAGTAAACTGCAATCTAAGAAAAGAGAATACGTAGCTATGAAAACAGATATGCCTTATAAGTCAACCCAATGGATCAAAATTTCATTTCATAAAACATACATTGCTTTATCAATGTATTCTAAACATAGTTCTATATTTTACATGACATAGAAAAGTAATACTCTGGGAAAATCATGGAAGATATCCAGAGTTTGAATCTAAATTTACCACTGTTTCAAAAGGTAATCATTTCATTTAAATTACTAACTGCAAAGTAACAAAATCAATAGTCAATATTATCTCATATCCTTGCCTGGAACAGAAAGTTTTGCAAAGTGTTTTCATACTCCTTTGGTACTGCAAACAGTCATTATTTAAATGAAATGTCTTGCAAATCTGAATATCTATATATGGGGAAAATTCAAAACATGGCATATTTGTGCATCTGACTGAACTGCTACTCAAGAGTTGATGATTTTGTCAATGTAGTCAATTGCATGTGAGGAACTCCTACCAATGCAAATTAAAACTGGTACATCATACAGTGGACACTCAAGAGCAATTACTGAACCAAAAATTGAATTGATTATTGAATCAAATATTGAAAAAATACATCATTCAAGATTCAAATAAATATTCACCTCAAACCCAGATCTTTTTTAATTTCATAAATATTTCATGAACAGAGCAATGTTTTCAAAGAGACACTAGTTTTGATTTGTGGCTTGGAACTTCACAACACTACTTCTGATTACAGATTGACTAGATAATATTTTTTCTAGAAGTTGCTACATTTGACTACAAAACTATGTAGTCAGAAACATGTAAACTCATTCTTGACAAATATAAAATCTAAAGGAAGTACATTGGAAACCGGGATTCTGTCTGCAGAGATTTGTAATAGTATATTTAAGCACTTATAGAATAATGAGAATAATTTGATTTTCTCAAAAATAACATTATATTTTGTACATCTTCATTTCTTGAATTTAAAAAAAGAAAAGAGAGAAATTCCTGTTAATCCAATATTATGGAGTTTAACACTTATTAGTAGCTAGGGGGTGATGGAAGCAGAGAATGCAAAAAATTCTAAGGTTACGTGACAATATTCATTCCATTTCTTTTAATGGTTACTGGGAGGATGGAATGCTTTTATTATTCAAAAGTATGTCTATATAATTTATAAATTTCCCTCTTGAACTAGAGCATTTCTTTTAATCAGAATAAGGCATGAAATGATTTCTCCATATGCTTCCATTAAAGTTAAATGTAAGTTAGATTTTACTATTTTTTTAAATTAATTACACAGTACTTTGGAGATTTAACTTTAATTTATAATTTGGGGACGAAAGAGTCTGCTTCTGTCATTAACAGTACAAAACAAGGCTAATCAAGTCTTAACGTATTTATTTTTTCGCCCCTTCCTAGGAAGTTCTATCATCAAAAATCACAACTTCCCTTCCCCTTTCCCATTACTTAAGGGACTTGTGGTAGAAGGCCACCTAATACCTTCTGAAGGTCACCTCAAAGTGAGGTGGTACCATGGTCAGATAAGAGAATATTTCCTGTAGCTGTGCTCTTCATATCATTAATCAGAAAGTGAGAAAGTAGGAAGAAGTCAGCCTGGGAATATGAGTTATGTGGAGTAGAGAAGAATGTACAATCCTGCTCAGCAGAGTGTGAAAGTTTCCATATATCTGTTACTACTAAATCAGTAATAGCAGGGGATAAAGCTTTATGAGCTTTTAAAATAAAACTGTATTCTTGATAATATATGCCGGATCTTTCAGAAATAGGATCCAAGGCCATGTTAAAGTCACCATCCAAATTTATTTTAGGAAAAGCATAATGATAATTTTTTGGAAAAAAAAATGTGTAAGGGAGAGGGGAGGAGAGGGATACTATATTTTATAAAAAAGTTGGCTCATTGGTTAAAGATATAAAACATCCCCCCAAATGTCATGTTCTCCTAAAGTACTACAGATGTAATAAACACACAGGTGCTTGATAAATATTTACTAAAATGAATTGCACTGAATTATGCAACAGTGATGCATATTATATTTTATATGACATATGGAGGCCTGAAAAGTTATGTTTAAATCAAATTATGTTAGAACTAAGAAAGGTCACTATTTAAATGCATTTTAACAGAACTCTTTTGAAAAATAAATAATTCTTTCCTAATAAATATCATCACCCGAAATACAGGTGTCCTTAGCCTTCTCTGTGTAGTGGGCCCCTTTGGCAGTCTGATCAAACCTAAGAACCTTAGAACACAATTTTTAAAAATATACAACTAAATTTATTAAATACACAAAGAAAAAAGTTATATTGAAATATAGCCAAATAACAATCATTAACAAATATTTATTTAATAAAATATTTTGAAAGACAAATTCTTAGACCCCAGGTTAAGAACAAGATTTCTTAAGGAAATCTGGATATTCTTAGGTATAAATCTGTCTTTAATTCAATCCTACAAATATTTATTAAAGATTTCATGAGGCAAGGCAGTACTGTGAAAGAATATGTTGGATTCAGAATCATGAAGATATGGATTCAAATATTGTCCCTGACATTTTCCTAGTTGAACAACAATGATCACATTACCAGAAAACCCTGGCCTCAGTTTCCTCATACAAAAAATGAGGATAATACCATCGATTTTGTCTGCCTCAAAGGTAGAGAAAAATAAGAATGTTAGCAGGGGCTTGCTAGAAAATGCCTGGGATAGGACCAAAAGGAAGGGCGGTAAACAGAAGAGATGAAAGAAACAGAAGTTTCTACTGATCCAGAAGAGATGAGGCAATGGCAATGTTTGAAAATTACTCTGGAATTCCATGTAGTCTCAGGGGTGGGCAGAAGATAGGATATGGTTGGGAGGGAAATAACAATAATTACCAGGAAGTGAGAGATCTTAGGTGGAAAATCGATTTTAACTTTAAGTATCTTAACTCTCAGATGATGACCAAGAACACTCCTAAAATTTGAAAAATGGAAACAAATTTCTTCACTGCCAAACAACTATAAAATATTTTTTCAAACTATTCTTGTAGAGAAGATAGATATAGACTAGATAGATCGGGAACTGGTTGAATGATCAGATCTAAAGAGTAGTCATTAATAGCTCAATGTCAACATGGCAGTAAGGCTACAGTAAAGCATCCCAAAGATCTATGCTTGGTCCTCTGAAGTTTAAAATTTTTCTCAGTGGTTTATCAAAAATCATAGATGTCATATTCATCAAATTTATAGGTGCCAGAAAGCTGGGAGTGATAGATAATGCACAGGATAACAATGAGTATAATAAAAAAAAATCCTGACAGCCTAGAGCATTGGAGTGAATCTAATAAGATGAAATTCAACAGGGATAAATGTCAAGGCTTTTACTTGAGTTCAAAAAATCAAATGTACAAGTACAGGACATAAAGGAATAAGGTTAAAACAGAAGTATATCTGAAAAAAAATATGAAGGGTTCAGTGGACTATGAGTTTGATAAGTAAGCAGTGTGCGGTGGCAGCCAAAAATGCTAAGGCTATTCTGAACTGAATTATGAGTGTCAGTTTCCAGAAACAAGGTAAGTTCCTTTGAACTCTATCCTTTCAGACTTAATTCAAATGACTTTGAGAGTTTTGTGATCATTTCTGGGCATTAGACTTTATAAAGGTCATTGTTAAACTAGAGACCCTCTATAGAGTCAACAAGGAAGGTTAAAGTCTTTGTGTGGATAATTCATAAGCTACTGTTTAAAGTAACTAGGAAGGAGCCAAGATGGCAGAGTAACAACAGTTTCTAGTGTGCTGCCCCCTAGCCCAGCCAAATATGTGTAAAAAAATGTCTCTAAACAAATTCTGGAGCTGCAGGACCCACAAAATGATGGAGTGAAGCAAATCTCCAGCCCAAGACAGCCTGGAAGATTGCCTGGAGTGGGCTGTACCAGCACAGGCAGGACATGAGCAGGTCTTGGGGAGACTGAATCTCTTGCACCAGTCGAATTTTTCAGACTTCAGTACACCAAAACACTGAAAACAAATTAGAAGGTCAGTGGAAAATGCCTATGAGACCAGTGCAGGAGAGTGGAGTGGGGCCCCAGCCCCAGGAGGCAGAGAAGGAAGGGGGTGTGTGAAGCAACACAAAGCAACAACAGAAGCAACAGGAGCTGCTGCAGCTACTGTTTCTGGAGCTCTAGGCACACAGATCATGGGGGAATCTAGTAGCTGACAGTACACACCCCAGTCCTATTTGAAGCAGAGATCTACCTTGACAAAGAGCTCAAAAGTCAAGTAAATGGCTGGGGAAATGAGCAAAAATTGGAAAAAGAATCAGACAATAGAATCTTACTTTGGTGGCAAGGAAGAACAAAACATACAACTAGAAGGAAACAACTAAGTCAAAGCTCCTCCATTCAAAGCCTCCAAGAAAAATATGAACTGGTCTCAGGGCATAGAAGAGCTCAAAAAAGGATTTTGAAAATCAAGTAAGAGAAGTAGAGTAAAAATTGGGAAGACAAATGAGAGTGATGCAAGAAAATTTTGAAAAACACATCAACTGCTTGCTAAAGGAGACTCAAAAAATGCTGAAGAAAATAACACTTTAAAAAATAGACTAACTCAAATAACAAAAGAGATCCAAAAAGTCAATGAAGAGAAGAATGTCCTAAAAAGCAGAATTAGACATAAGGAAAAGGAGGTTCAAAGGCTCACTGAAGAAAATAATTCCTTAAAGATTAGAATAGAGCAGATGGAAAATAATGACTTTATGAGAAATCAAGAAATTATAAAACAAAATCAAAAGGAATGAAAAAATAGCAGACAATGTAAAATATATCATTGGAAAAACTACTGGCCTGGAAAAATAGATTCAGGAGAGACACTTTAAAAATTATGGGAGTACCTGAAAGCCATGACCAAAAAAAAAGTTCAGACATCATCTTTCAATAAATTATCAAGGAAAACTGCCCTGATATTTTCCAACCATAGGGTAAAATAGAAATGGAAAGAATTTACCAATCACCTCTTGAAAGAGATCCCAAAATGAAAACTGCTACAAATATTGTAGCTAAATCTCAGAGCTCTCAGGTCAAGAAGAAAATATTGCAAACAGCCAGAAAGAAATAATTCAAGTATTGTGGAAATACAATCAAGACAATACAAGATTTAGTAGCTTATACATCAAGGGATCACAGGGCTTGCAATATGATATTCCAGAAGTCAAAGGAGCTAGGATTAAAACCAAGAATCACCTACCCAGCAAAAGTGAGTATAACACTTCAAGGGAAAAATGGTCATTCAATGAAATAGAAGGCTTTCAAGCATTCATGATGAAAAGATCAGAGCTGAATAGAAACTTTGATTTTCAAACACAAGAATCAAGAGAAGCATGAAAAGGTAAACAGGAAAGAGAAATCATAAGGGACTTACTAAAGTTTAACTGTTTACATTCCTACATGGAAAGATAATATTTATAACCCTTGAGATTTTTCTCAATACTAGGGTAGTTGAAGGGATTATATACATAAGGACAGAGGGCACAGGGTGAGTTGAATAGGAAGAGATGACATCTAAAAAATAAAATTAAGGAATGAGAGAGGAATATACTGGAATAAGAAAAAGAAATATAGAATGGGGCAAATTATCTCTCACATAAAAGGGTCAAGAGAAAGCTTTTTCAATGGAAGGGAAGAGAGGGGAGGTAAGAGGGGAAAAAGTGAACCTTACTCTCATCACATTTGGCTTAAGGAAGGAACAACATGCATATTTAATTTTGTATGAAACTCTTACATTACAGGAAAGTAGGGGAGAAGGAGATAAGTGATGGTTGGTGGGATGATAGAAGGGAGGGCAAATGGAAAGAGAGTGTAATTAGAAGTTAATACTTCTGAGGAAGGATAGGGTCAAAAGGGAGAACAGGATAAGTGGGGGTCTGATAAGGTGAAGGGAAATATAGTTAGTTTTCAACAACATGACTTTTATGGAAGTCTTTTGCATAATTACACATGTATAACCTATATTGAATTGCTTGCCCTCTCAGTGGGCATGGATGGGGAGGGAGCAAGGGAGAGAAATTGGAACTCAAAATTTTTAAAACGAATGTAAAAAATTGTTTTTGCATGCAATTTGGAAATAACAAATACAGGTAAAGGGGTATAGAAATCTATCTTGACCAACAAAAAATAGAGGAGATGGGGATAAGGGAAGGGAGGGGTGTGATGGAAGAGAGGGCAGAGTGGGAGAAGGGGTAATCAGAATGCATGCTGTCTTGGGGTGGGGGAGGGGAGAGATGGGGAGAAAATTTGGAACTCAAAATCTTGTGGAAATGATTGCTCAAAACAAAAATAAATAAATCAGGATTAAAAAATAATAAAGTAACAAGGAAGAAGAGTAGATTCAGCAGGTACAGAAGATGTAGATATGTCTCTCTTTAAGAATTTGAAGGGTTGCCTTTTAGAAGAGGAATTAGACTTGGTCTCTCTTCACCTAGAGGGAAGAACCAAATTCAAGGAGTAGAAGTTGCCAACAGGCAAACTTAAGCTTGATGTTAGTACAAATTTCTCTCATTCTTCAAAGGCTAGGTGACCACTTGTTTATTATGTTATAGTGGGCATTATTTGGGGTTGGGATAGACTAGGTGGTCTCTGATGAGTCTTTGGTCCCTTTCAAGTCTGGAATTTTGCAAAACTGTTTTTTAAATGCCAAATGTATTTAAAATATGTGACAATTTTTAAAAAATTATCACAGCTAGGAAAAATTACTAAGGGAAGGAAAGAATGACATTTGAAAGTTTTAAAAATTATTGAGGTTTTTAAATTTGCTTTATCTTCATTTCCAAATACAACTTTTCTTTGCCTCCCTCCCCTCTCAGTAACAAAGGATAAAAAGAAATAAAAAGAGAGGAAAGCAGTTCAGCAAAGCTAACATATCTAGTGAATCTGAAAACATAAGTTTTCCACCTCCCCGCCCCCCCAAAAACCGAAGCATTTTGTCATCTCTTATTCAGAGCCAGGATTGTTTGTCATTATAAATGCACAACATGGGGGTGGAACCAAGATGATATAGAAAAAGAGGCAACGCCCTTAAGATCTGCACAAAATCCCTCAGTAAACCTTTAAATAATGCCATAAAACAATTCCTGGTGCAGCAGAAGCCACAAAAGATAGGGTGAAATATTTTTTTCACCTAAAGACAACTTAGAAGATTAGCAGAGAAGATCTGTGAGACCTGTGTGAGAGTGGAGCACAGTCCATCATAGGCCATGTCAGCACAGACCCAGTCCTAGCCAACCAGGAGCAGGCCTTAAGAACCACTGAATTATCAGTGACAATAGCTCCTTCTGGAATTTGCAGGCCACAGATAGTAAGGAAATTGAACAAGTGATCAGAAAGATATTACAGGGGTCTCCTTCCAAGCACTGGGGGCCGGACTCTGTTGTTTTGCCTATACTAAGATCTGAGTGGCAGTTCTAGGGCAAGGAGGAGCACTAGTACACTAGGGCTTGTGGCTACAGTGGAGCTCAGACCCTAGTCATAGCTCCAGGAGAAAAGAACGTTCATCCACAGCACAGGCCAGGAGAGTAGTGAAGGCATCTCTCCTTAGATCATGCCACCTTGGAAGAACTGAAAACTTATAGGTCTCCAGAAGTATCTCTGAAAACAACTGCTCAAAATTCCTGAGGCTTGAGACAGTGGACCCTCTACTCTGGATGCAGAACCCCACTTTAACAAAGAGTTAAAAGTCAAGAAATAGAGTAGAAAAATAAGGGAACAAAAGAAAAACAATTGTGACCAAAGAAAGTTACTAAGGTGAGAAGGAAGATCAAAACATACACTCAGAAGATGACAAAGTCAAAGCTCCAATATCCAAAGCCTCCAAGAAAAGCATGAATTGGCCTCAGGCCATGGAAGAGCTTGAAAAGGATTTTGAAAATTAAGTAAGAGAGGTAGAAGAAAAATTGGGAAGAAATATGAGAGTAATGCAAGAAAATAATGAAGAAAAAAGAGTCAGTAGCTTCTTAAAGAAGACTCAAAATATAATGCAGAAAATAATACCTTAAAAAACAGAAGAGGCAAAGTGTTAAAGAGGTACAAAATGCCAAAGAGGAGAAAAATACCTTGAAAAGTAGACATGGTCAAATGCAAAAAGAAAAATTCACTGAAGAAAAAAAACTCATTAAAAAGAATTGCATAAATGGAAAAGAAGAGACAAAACCTCACTGAAGAAAATGATTCCTTAAAAATTATAATTGAGCAAATGGAAGCTAATGACTTTATGAGAAATCAAGAAACAGTAAAAGAGTCAAAATAATGAAAAAAGAGAACGATATGAAATATTTCATTGGAAAAAAAACTGAGCTGGAAAATAGATCCTAGGAAATAGAAAAAAGATACTTTAAAAATTATTGGACTACATGAAAGCCATGATAAAAAAGAGAGCCCAGACATCATGCTTCAAGGAAATATCAAGGAACACTGCCCTGATATTTTAGAACCAGAAGGTAAAAGGAAGTTGAAAGAATTCATCAATAACCTCATGACAGAGATCCAAAAATGAAAACTCCTGGGAGTATTATGGACAAATTTCAGAGTTCCCAGGTCAAGGAGAGAATGTTTCAAGCAGAGAAAAAGAAACAATTCAAATACTGTTGAGCTACAATCAGGATAACACAAGATTTAGCAGTTTATATTTTAAAGATCTGGAGGAATTGGAATATGATATTACAGAGGGCAAAGGAGCTAGAATTATAACCAATAATCACCTACCCAGAAAAACTGAGCATAATCCTTCAGGGGAAAAATAGATATTCAATGAGAATAGAGGACTTTCAAACATTCTTGATGAGAAGACCAGATCTGAATAGCAAATTTGACTTTCAAATACAAGACTCAAGAGATACATAAAAAGGTAAACAGGAAAGGGAAATTGTAAGGGACTTATAAAGGTTAAAGCTGTTTACATTCCTACATGGGAAGATAACTTATAACTCATAAAAACTTTCTTTCATTCTCAGGGCAGTTAGGAATATATATAGATGGAAGGCACAGGTGTGAGTTGAATATGAAGGGATGATATCTAAAAACACTAAAATTAACAGCTGAGAAAGAGGAATACATTGGGAGAAAGGGAAAGGGAGAGGTAGAATGAGGTAAATTATTTCACATAAAAGAGGCAAGAAAAAGCTTCCACAGTGGAGGGGAAGATGAGAGATGTGATGGGCAGAGGGGATGGAACTCTACTCTCATCAGAATTGCCTCAAAGAGGGAATAACATACACACTTTCTAGGGTATAGAAATCTATCTTACTCTACAGGAAAGTAGGACGGGAAAGGGATAAGAGAAGAGGGAGGTGGTGATAAAAGGGAGGGCAGATTGGGGGAAGTGGTAGTCAGAAATAAAATACTTTTGAGGAGGGACAAGGTGAAAGGAGGGAAAGATTACAATAAATGGAAGGGGATAAGATGGAGGGAAATACATTTACCAAATATAACTGAATTTTTTTTTTTTACAGCCAGTGTCTCTGATAAAGGCCTCATTTCTCAAATATATAGAGAAGAGAGTTAGATTTATAAAAATAGGAGCGATTCCCCAATTGGTAAATGATCAAGAGACATGAACAGTTTTCAGATGAAACAATCAAAGCTATTTATAGTCATATGAGAAGGTGCTCTAAATGGATATTGATTAGAAGAATGCAAATTGAAACAATTCTGAGGTACTACCTAATAGCAATTAAATGGGTGAATAGTACAGAAAAGGAGAACAATCAGTGATGGAGGAGATGTGGGAAAAATGAGACATTAATGCACTGTTGCTGGAGTTGTGAATTGATTCAATTATTCTTTAGAGCAACTTGAAACTATACTCAAAGGTGCAGAAAGATAAAACAAGCTCCCTCTCTGAATACTTGCTGTTCCCTGGACGTCTGTGACAATTCTATCTTCCTAATTATCTTTTATAAAATCCCCCTTCCTTTGAAGCTCCATATGCATTCAATCCCAACCCCACATGTTTTGCCTTGGGCCATCTTCTCTCTTGATAATTTCACTTGACTCTCACCATCTTTCCATCATTTTCTACACAGATATCTCCTAAACTGATCTCCCAGAGATGCCTCAACCTTGCATTCAAAACTGAAGAGTTCTCCTAGTCCCCCACCTCTCCCCTTCAAACATCCCTGTTTCTATTACCCTCCATCATTCAACTTGCCAAACTTAGAGCCATCCTTGACATTTCCCTTTTGCTCAGCACTCCTTTCCCTCATAGCCAGTGAGCCCATTGATATTCCTTGTTGACTCTATCATCACAGTTTCAAATTGGTGCCCTTCTTTTTATTAAGACTATGATCATCTCAGTATAGAACCTCGTTACTTGTCACCTACTACAATGGCCTCCTGATTAGTCAACATGTTTCCTTCTCTTCAATATATCAATATTCTCCCAGGGCATAGGTCCGATAGTATCAGCTCAAGGCTTTCTATTGTCCCTAATCAAGAAAACAAACTCCTCAGCCTAGAATTTAAGGTCATTTAATGTAGCATCCTTCACCTTCCTTCCCTTATACATTTTGTTCCATTTGAATTGACCATTCTATTTCCCTCTTTCAGTGCTTTCTCTCAGGCTGCCTCCTTCCTCCCATCTTAACCTCCATCTGAAACTTATACTTTTCTCATCTCTACCTTTCAAAATTCTTCTCCTTATTTCTTCCAAAGAATCTAAGTTCTTAGAGAGCAGTGATTGTTTCATTGTTTGTATTTGCATCGCCAATGTCTAGCATAGTGCCCAGCACGTAAGAAGCATTTTTTAAAAAGTTTGAGAAATGTCTCATATTCTTTATTTTCTCATCAACTACAATACGGTTGGTATCCTACAAAAGTTTTTCAAATTAATTATAATTTTGAAATTTTCTTTCACAAGGATAATTAATAGTTGACTACGTCTGCTCACTTAAGAGCATTACCCATAATGAGCCACCCTAAGAGCAATCAGTTGGATCCTATATGTATCTGCCTTTCTAAGTTTGGTGAGGCTCAGACCAACGTGGCCCCTTAACGGGTTCTTAAAGCAGGTATTGTTGAAGGCAGTTAACAAATAAGGGGGTAAAATAATAACTCAATTATCCATTATCTCCTCTCTTCTTAACTAACCACCTGCCATACATTTTTAGCAGAGAGATAACTGATACTTATAATACAATTTGAAATCTGTAAAATACTTTTCATCACCACATTTGATATTCAAAATATTCTGTGAAAGAAGTGCTAGATACAATATTATCCCCATTTTACATATGAGGAAACTGAGGCTCAGTGTGGTTAGATGGCTTTCTGGTCTTCTAATTAGTATTAGAAACAGGATTAGAATGAAAGCCTCTTGCTACTGAGTCTAGCACATGTTATTCACTGTGCTGCTTCTGTACATCAAAAACAAATGCTATCCAATAACATAAACACTGGAAATAGTATATATGTACTGAGTAGCCATAACAATAGCACTTCTCTGTCAGGAGAATGGAAGGAGGGCATGTAGGCACCAGGGGAACAGTCCAGCAACCATTGAGATGCCTTCAGAATTGGCTCTCTGCTGCTAGTCTCACATCCCCGGAGTAATTCCAGCCCCAAAGGTGCACTGAGATCCTTAGTGGTCAATGAAAATTTGAACAAAATTTGAGTTAAACCTTCTGAGGAGTTAAGGAAACATCTTTCTAAATGAAAAGAGTAACACCTTGTGTTGGCTAAGAGAGATACATCATTGGAGTAAGGACAAGAAGAAATAGGCATCTACAAGGCACTGTGCTAAGCACTTTTTATAATTATTATCTCATTTGATCATCACAACACCCCTGGGAGGTGGATACTATTATTAGCTCCATCTTACAGATGGGGAAACTGAGGCAAAATGACTTACCCAGCCATATGGTAAGTGTCTGAGGCTGGATTTGAACTCAAGTCCTGCTGACTCCAGGTCCAACTCTCCATCCCCTGTGCCAAGAATCTGCCTCTAGTAATGCTGGGCAATAGGAGAAGCCCTGCATGAGGTGTCTCAGAAGACTGAGACTTAGAGTTACATCATTTGATCTCCTCGAATCTTAGTTTCACCCTCTGCAAAATGAGGATGTTAGCACAATGGGAAGAATCCTGGATTTGGAGTCCAGCATACCATGGCTGAACTTTGAGTTCTGGTTCAGTTCTCAGCCCTGTCACTGGCTACGTGTGTGACCTTGACCAAGTCACTTCATCTCTCTTGGCCTCAATTTCTTCACCTGCACAATGAGTGGGTTGGACTAGATGGTTGCCAAGGGCCCTCCCTGTGACTCTATGGTCCTATGGGATAAAAATTGTTGCCTCAATTCCTTCCCATGGTTAAAAAGATCCACTGGCATACTGGGTGCAGAAACACTGTTAAAACTCTGAAGTGCCATCGAAAGACGAAGAATGAATAGTAATAGCCAGCCCTGGGGACCAAAATTGTAACTACAACTGGATGGGAGGAGTACTGTGTCCAGGCACAATGATGTGAGGCCACTAGAGCATGATGCTCCCCATCTCACCCCATGGGAGGCCTTCAGAGGCTGGATGACCACAGGCCTGGGACTCTCTTTCAGTTACTAGCTAAACTAGAAGATGCTGAAGCTCCTTCTAGTGCTGAAATTGGGTGGCTCTGGTTCAGCTTTTTACAATGGCAACTAACTGCTAGAACTAAATTGGCTGTCACCATGTAGTCATTTCCACTTCCATAACATCCCCTTCCAGGTTTTCCTGTGCATTTCCCTTGCTGCCACCTTGGTTCAGCCCCTCTGGTCTCTGGTCTAGAGGCCTATAGGTCCCTTCAAGTGATCTCTCTGCCTCAGATCTCCCCACCTCCAGTTCAGACTGCATACCATTACCAGATTAGACTTTCTCAAACCCAGCAGCTGAGCATCTACAGAATACTCTACAATATTTTCCTGGCACTTAAAGCTCCCAGTATTTGCTTAGGACCTTTTTTCCTAGCCTTATGTCTACCGCTTCTCTCCAAGAATCCTAGACTCCCTCCAAATTGAAATACATGTGATTACCAGGGAAAGTATCCAACATTTTCCATCTCTGTGCCTTTGCTCGTGTTGCTAAGGGCAGCTGGAATATCCTTCTACTATCTGTCCCATTACTATCTATCCTTCAAGACCATTTCAAATACAACGTCCCTCCTGACACATTCTCTCATCTCCCTGACTAGGAGTGTCTCCTTTGCTCTGAGTCAGCACCTTATACCTCTTATTTCACTTTTTCATTCTCTCTTATAGCTCGTTATTTGTCCCCTTTCTCTGTTGTCTCCCTTGCTAGACAATAAGCTCCCTGAGGACAGGGACCAATGGAGCCACACCAAGTAGTTCCTGAGTAAAACTGATGTAAGTATAACACTTAACACTGGGTAACACAGGGATGTTTTTTTCTCTGCCACAGATACCACCCTGCTCCAAGGGCATCAGTCAGTCAGGTTGAGAAAGGGGAGAGAAAGGGGAAAAGAATTATGCAAAACCTGTGTCTAGAACTTTTAAGTGTTTTACAATTAATATTTTGAATAGACTACAGTTGATCCAGTGACAAAAGATTCTCTAAGACCCAAAGCTTTACTCACATTGAAAAGTCAGAAAGGTTTTTCTTCAGGATTTAAAACAGAACATGGTGACAAAAGTGAAGGATAGTAACTGGGAAATCGATTAATGTGTGGCATGAAAAATTTTGCATATAATTAATGAGTCTATTCACACAAGGCTTAGATGATTTTATTTTTAATAATCAATACTATAAAGCAGGAAGAAACCGGTGAATTATAGCATGAGGTCTGACCTAATTCCCCTGCCATGCTGCTAAAGAGTATGTGAAAAAGTCCCTTATTTTACAAAAGTCAAAAGGGTTATAGGACTAATTAATTTAAGAAAAGGAAAAAAAAGAGAGACATATGAAGTCACTGGAGACCGCTAATGGTCAAAATGTAAAGCACAACTGTCTCCCTATCTTCCTGAGACAGAAAGCTCCAAACTCCACCATTCACAGGTTTGACACTTGCTGTGGTGTTGTGGTAGATGATTCTTCATAGGTAAAAATATATTTCCTAGGCCTGGGTGCTGCAACTCAGGGTCTGTGTGTGTTAACCAATAGTGTAATAGAGGGTTCTTTATAACTCCATATTCCATGGCAATCCTAAATGTGTTTCTATAGGAAGGAATATAATAATATTGAGAGAAACATATTTTGAGAAGACTCAAAAACTAGCTCCCAGTTCAACCTGGGAGCCTAAATTGCCCAAATATACAAAAAAGTAGGTGCTTCTGTTCTGGTAAGTTTCGATCCAGGCACATATCTGAGGCATTCAAACAAGGAACTCAAACACTTATTACTATAATTCTGTACATTGCTGACTCTTGCTTTTCTCCAAGTTCAAATAATCAATGACTCAAATACTCCTCCCCACCTCCTGGCAAAGCCCTGGGCTGCCCAGACACAGCTGGGAGGCTGAGAGGAACAGCTCCTCTAATCATGGGGGAAATATTTGCAGAGATAGATTCTGATAGAATTTCGAGTGTGATAGGAATGTAGAAATCATCTAAGTCCAATTTGCTCATTCCACAGAGGAGGAAACTTACTACCTGCGTGACCTTAGCCAAGTCAATTTATTTGTGAGTCTCCAGATCCCAGAAGGATTAAGTGGATTCAGTGGTGAATTCATATCCTATGACTCCAAATGTAGTATGCCTGCCAAACCAGAGAGAGGATGAGTCTGGGTTGTGTTCAGATAGAAATGTGGCATCTGAGGTATGGGAAACAGATCAAAGAAAAATGAATTTGAAGGCTGAGTTGTTTAGGTGGCACAGCAAGTGCCCACAGAAAGTTCTATTCGTTGCTTGGGCGAAGCTACAGGAGGACATGGAAAAGAATCACTCTGGAGAGACTTTGATCTGTATCAGTGGAGAGAATCCTCATGCCAATCCAAGCACAGATCCTCTTTCAAAATTAGTGGGCCAAAGAATAAATCACAGAAATAAATATTACAGGAAATGAGACATGTCAAAGCCCTGGAATGCAGCTATGTTAGGGGGAAATTTTCTTTCTAAATGTAACTACACAACAATGAAATAATAACTAATTAATAATAGTAGTGTTAATTATACTATTTTAAGGTCTACAAAGTACTTTACAAAAATTATCTCATTTTATCCTCACAGCAACCTGGCATGGTAAGTGCTATTATCCTCATGTTACAGATGAAGAAATTGAGGCAAAGAGAGGTTAAGTGGCTTGCCCAGGGTCATAAAGCAAATAAATGACTGAAACTCAATTTCAACTCAGGTCTTCTTGACTTCAGGTTCAGGCTCCATCTACTTCACCACCTAGCTTCAGAAATGACCAAAGAACTGAGCATGCAAATGAAAGCAAAAATTTCAAAGCACAAACATGGAAATCCTAATAATCAAAGAGGAGACTATCCAAGTATGTGTGAAACCTTTGGCAAGATCGGCAACTTCTCTGACACTATTTTCTCATCTGTAACAGGAAGGTGATGACTAGCTGGCCTCTGAGATCTCTTTCAACTCTAGCTCCATGATCCTATGACAGAAAATAAAGAACACTGCCCGAAATTATCATACATGAGTACATGCCAATAAAACTGAAAAATTTTTGATTTTGGAAATGATCCCAAAATAACAAAATGATAAACATCTATGATGCCAGAACAGGAAAGAAAAGAATTTAAACTGCTCAATATCAGAAAGAGAAACTGAGCAAACCTTAAATGAACTTCAAAAACTAAAAAAAAATAAATAACAAACAAAACTCTGGGATTAAATGGATATATCAATAAGTTCTATGAATCATTTAAAAAACAATTAGTACCTATGCTAGATAGTCTTATAGTTTCCAAGTATGATGCAGCTAGGAAGTTGTGAAAAACTGTTCCTCTTCCCAGAATGATGATCTGCTTAGAAAGACTTTTAAAAAAAAAAAAAAAGGAAAAAATGGAGGACTATGGGAAAGAAAGTGACTTGCCCAAGGCCACACAAATGGAAGAGCTAGGATTCATGTTCAGTCCTGTGATTCCAAGTTCAGCACTCTTTCCACTGTAACCTATAGCACCTTATTAGTGATAACATTAGAGGAAGGTACCTTACCCAATTCCTAGGACATATATTGTCTTTACGGTCAAGCCAAAGAAAGATGAAGAAGAATAACTGTGGGCCAAGATTTTAATATAATGTTCACAACATGAATATACTGTAACAAAATATCTGTTATAAAAAGAGAGGTGCTCTGGATAGAGTGTTGGGCCTGGAGTCAGGAAGACTCTTCCTGAGTTCAAATTCAGCCTCAGATACTTCCTAGTCGTGTGACCCTGGATAAGTCACTTCACCCTGTTTGCCTCAATTTCCTCATTTATAAAATGAACTGGAGAAAGAAATGGCAAACCACTTTGGCACATTTGCCAAGAAAACTACAAATGAGGTCATGAAGAATTGGACACAACTGAAAAATGACTAAAAATACATAAAAGGGTAGTTCAACATGAAGAAAATCATAAATATAAATCATTCATAAAAAATCATAAAGCCTTTGATATAACAGAATTCACATGGGAGAAATGGTTTTCTTTCAAGTATTAAAATGAATTTTCCTTAATGTGATTAAAGTATGTAAAATCAAAATCTAGCACCACTTGTAATGAAGAAATATTAGATGTTTCTCCAGTAAGATGGGGGGGGGGGAATTGGAGGGAAGAAGCAGAAATGTCCACTGTCTCTGTTACAACTTTATGTAGTTCTAGAAATACTAGCTGTAGTAATAAGAAAGAAAAAAGTTGGGGAAAAAAGCATAAAGGAAGAACAATTATCTCTTTTAATAAGCTATATAATGGTTTAAAAAGAGACACAGAAAGAGAGAGAGAGAAAGAGAGAGAGAGAGAGAGAGAGATAATATGAGAATTTTTATTTCAAGATCCCCAGAGATTTCAATGGGAAAATAACTTGAAATAATTCAACAGCAGACTACAAAATAAAAATAAAATATAAAACGAAACACACGCATATTATCAACATACCTTTTATTAACAAAAATCTTGGGGAAGGGGTTTCCCATTCTAAGCAACTACAAAAGATAGTGCTAACCTACCAAGGCACACACAGGGCTTACATATACACATACAAGGCACTATTTCCAGAAATAAGTGAAGACTGACAATTGAAGAGAGAGTCACTGTTCACTTTTTTGCCAGGTCCCTGCAATAAAGATGACAATATTACCTCAGTTAATTTACAGAGTTATACTGAACGACCAAGAAATAGGCTATTTCACAGAGTTGACTAAAGGAAATGAGGAAGATTGGCAAAGCAGAAGGTCTAGAACCTCCAGGAAAGCAGAGGGGAAGTCAAGTAGCAAGGTGGCAGGCCATGCAGGACCAGGCCCCAGAACTATTTGCTCCTGCTTAAACTCACAAAAGTGAATCACTTTGGGACAAGCTGGAAGATCAGGCTCTCTCCACCTAGATCCTCTTGTACCCCCTCCCCCAACATTGAAAGCAGTACTGGTCCAGTAAGGAGTCAGGGCCAAGCTGGACTAGCACTGGAGAGGTCACTAGGCTTTTTGAGGGTGAGAGGAACTAGGTGATTTCTGTCAGATCAGCAAACAGCCAGTTCCAGTTAATGGTCCACCCCCAGCCACCTGAATCCCATGATGAGGACAGGAAGTTTAGCACCAAGGAGGACAGCCTGCTGAATAGTATAATCCCCACCTCCACACACCACAGCCCCTCCCATTGAGGGGCTCCAACTGCTTTGCCTTTCCTCATGCCCCTGCCTCCTGACAGACCACCAAGGCCCAGTAGTCTCTGGGCTTCTTGTACAGGGAGTAGGATAGATAGTAGCTCTGATTGGCTAAGCCACCTAGCCATCCAAGAACCTCAACCCATAGGGAACAGAGAATATAAGAGTGCTGAGGGTGTGGCTCTGATCAGCTAGGCAGTCTAGCAATCCTGGGACTTCTCCACCCAAGCAAGGAGCACTTGTAGGTGGCTGGTTAGGCTGGTCTACCTTGTTCAGTGCTCTTTCTATCCCAGGCAGACCAAGGGGAGGTGTAGAGTTCCTCTTAAAGGCGCTTCTAAATTCAAACCTGGGAAGGAGACCAATGACTAGCTCTAGTGGAGGCCCACCAATCCCAGGTGAAAACAGCCTGTCCTAATCTACCCCACCCCCTGCATCTCACCACTGTCCAAAGTCCTGCTCCTCCTTTCTCTAGTGTAAGCCCATAGCCTGGCAAGCCCCTTCTATGCCTGATCTATTTGGAAGAACCCCTGCTAGATTCCCATCTTCCCTTACATTTTCAAGTTTTTCCAGCTGCATTCCTTGAACTTAAAGCTGCTGGAATCACCCTTGTAAGTCCCTCTACACGTTGATCTTTATTAGTCAATATCTCCCACCCAACCTTCATCCCCACTTCTCTGTCCCATCATTGTCTTGGCACACAGGCTAAACCAGGTTGATGGTAACCAACAGTTAGTGAGATGTCTGTCTCAAGAATGTGATGACTTCCTAGGCTGAATAGGCAGATGAGAAGAATTTGTTCCAGTGGCCATGAAATCTTCTGAAGCAGGCATGTAGTGCTTAGAGATTGGTCAGATGTCAAAGATGCCAAGGTCATCTACTGCATCCTAGGTCATTGTCAATGGTCCTGACTTCTCTCTTGCCACTGGACTTCAATGTCTGGAAAAGTGAGGCTGACAATTCTGTGCAACTCTATCTCACTTAAGTTCAATTCACATACAATTCAAGACTTCATCCCAAGGGATTTGTCAAAGCCAAGATGGCAGAGTAAGGCAGGAATTCACTTGAACTCTCTCAAGTTCATCTCCAAACAAATATAACGTCTTAAAATAAATTCTGTAGCAACAGAACTGACAAAAGAACAGGGTGAAACAATTTTCCAGTCCAAGACAACTTAAACAGCCAGCAGGAAATGTCTGTCAGGTAAAAGGATAATGCAACCTAGTGAAAACAGCATCCAGGCAAGCACACCCCAGCAGAGACCAACTTCAAAAGCCATAAAATGGGCTAGTAAAAAATGAACAACAAAAAAAGAACCTGAACATAAAAAGCTACATGGTAATAGGAAAGACCAAAACACAAACTCAAAAGAAGACAACAACGTGAAAACACCTACATGTGAAGCCTCAAAGGAAAATATGGATTGATCTCAGATCCCAAAAATAACTTCTAGAAAAGTTCAGAAAGTATTTTTAAAGTTTTTTTTTAACTTTTTAAAAAATAAATTTTTAGATTAGATTAGATTTAGATTAGATTAATTAATCAGATTTTTTAAAAAAATTAAATGAGAAAGGTATAGGAAAAACTGAGAAAAGAAATGAGAGAGATGCAAGAAAATCATGAAAAAATCAACAACTTGACAAAGGAAGCATAGAAAATGGAATAAATATACCAAAATTCACCAAAAAGAAGAATTTAAAATGTAGAATTAGTCAAATGGAAAAGGAGGTACAAAATCTTACTGAAGAAAACAATTCCTTAAAAAATTACAATTCAACAACTGGAAGCTAATGACTCCATGGGATATCAAGAAACAACAAAACAAAATTTAAAAGAATGAAAAAAGAAGAAAATGTAAAATATCTAATTGGAAAAAACAACTGATCTGAAAAATAGATCTGGGAGAGATAAATTAAGAATTATTGGACTACCTGAAAGCCATGATAAAAAAAGAATCTATACATCATATTTCAAGAAATTATCAAAGAAGACTTCCCTGATATTCTAGAACCAGAAGGTAAAATCAAAATTGAAAGAATCCACTGGTCATTCCTGAAAGAGATGCCAAAATGAAAACTCCTGGGAATATTATTCCAAATTCCAGAGCTCCCAGGTCAAGAAGAAAATACTATAAGCAGAGAGAAAGAAACATTTCAAATTCTATGGAGCTGAAGTCAGAATTACAAAAGATAAAGCAGCTTCTACACTAAAGGATCAGAGGGCTTGGAATGTGATATTCTGAAAGACAAATGAGCTAGGATTAAAACCAAGAATCACTTACCCAGCAACTCTGAGTACAATCCTTAAGAGGAAAACAAAATGGACATTCAATGAAATAGAAGACTCTCACTCATTTTTGAGGTGGAGAGAAATTTTGATTTTCAAATACATCACTCTGTGATGTCATTGATACTCTTTGAAAATGAAGCATCAACACCAACAATAACAAAATGAGAGCTGTTTAAGAAGAAGGACTATCTTACTTTTCTATTCCTATTCCTGATGCTTTACACATAGAAAACATTTAATAATGATGTCAGCTGGGCTCTTGCTGGGAGTGGGCAATAATTCTAACCTACATTTATCTCATTTTCCATAGAATCTGTTCCAAACATTTTCCTTTTTCCATCAGTCCCATTCCCATATTTATAGTAGATGACCTAGTCTTCTACTTCCCTGAGGAGACTGAGGTCATGTAAGATGAACTCTTTCAACTTTCCCACCCCATTCCTCAATGTTCACATTATCAGCAATTTCTCAATCCTGCTTCTTTCCAATTACATAAGTAATTACCCAGTAAGTCTACTTTTCTCTCTGCATCCTTGATCCCATACTCTCCACTTCTTCCAGTAGTCATTGCTTCTCTCTCATTATAATGTCTGGCATTTAGATAGTGCTTTACATATATTAATTTGGTCTTCACAATAACCATTGTGAGGTATGTGCTGTTATACTCATTTTAAAGAAGAGGGAACATAGACTCCGAAGTGAGATGACTTGTCCGAGGTCACACAGCTAATTAATAAATGGTAGAATTTGATCCCAGGTAGCCCTTCTTTACTTCCAGTTCAGTGTTCTATCCATCATATTATCTATCAATCAGCCACTTATGAATCCTCAGTCTCTAACACTAGTTCTCTCCTATCTGGATTTACAAACATGCTCAGATCTTTTCAATCTTAAAAAAAAAAAAGAAAGAAAGCATTCCCTTGGCTCCTCTTGCTCATTTAGCTATTGCTCTCTCTCTCTCTCTCTCTCTCTCTCTCTCTCTCTCTCTCTCTCTCTCTCTCTCTCTCTCTCCAACACTGCTAAAATTTTTCAAAACGTTGTCTGCACCCATTATCTCCACTTTCTCACTACTCAACCTCTCCATAGTCCCTTGTAATTAGGCTTCTGTTAATACGACTCAACTGAAAATGCTCTAAGGTCAGTACTCATTGTTTTAAAATTTAAAAAAATCCAATTATCTCTTTAAATCTTCATGTTTCTTAACATTTCTGACCACCTTCCCTCACCCCTCCCTCTACTTAAGGGGCTCTTCTACCTAGATCTCCTTCTACATCTATGACTGTTTCTTCTCTGTCTCCTATACTGACTCTTCTCCTCCTATTCCACTACCCTTACTCACAGGTGTTTCCCAAGAGACTTCATTTAGACCTCTTTTCTCTTCACACTCCCTTCTTGGAAATCTCATCTATTTCCACAGATTCAACCACCCCCTCTATGAAGCTCATTCCCAAGTCTCTATTTCTGGTTCTGGCCTTTTTTTCTGAGTTCCAGACCCCAATTACCAACCACTTTCAGAAAAGGAATCTATCTGGACCTCAAACTCTTTATAAAAGCAGTTTTGTTGACTCTACTTCTACATCTTTGGCAACCTTCTATCCACTCGGATGGCTACCACCCTAGTCCAAGACCTCATCACCTCCATAGAGACTATTAAAATAACCTAGTAATTGTTCCCCTTGCCTTGACTCTTCTCTAGGCCTGCACACAACTGCCAAATTAATAGTCCTAAAGCACAGGCTTGACCATGTCATTCCCCTGCTCAAAAAAGTTCCTACAATTTCTAGAATAAAATGCAAACTCCTCTGTTTTGCAATTATAGCTTTTTTTTCTTTTATAGCCTGGCACCAATCCTTTGATTTCCCCAAGGCTCCTGGATCTTTGACCCTTTATGGATGATTCACTCTCTGTCTCTTTGTCATTAGACATTAGGGCTTCTTAAAGGAAGCCTAGCCTAATATCAAATTCAAAGTGAAAGATAAAAATGGAACACTGATAAGGAGTTGGGGCAAAGGAGTAAAATCGGGTAAATAAATACCATCCAAGGTCTGGAACAAAGTAAGGCAGGCTGAATAGGTGAATGCTGTGAGAAGACAGACTGTTAAGGAGAGAGTAGTTACATGATGTCTAATTTTAAAAAATCCAAATTCGAAAAATATCTTTGTACTGTCTTTCCAGTGTCATCCAGGGGTAAAGGTTTTCTTCATCCAGAGGATAGACATCATGCACTAAGCTGAATAGTGGAAGAAAACTGCCTTTCCCTGCCCATTAAGTCCTGTGGCCCTGAGAAAAGGGACTGAAGCTTTTGTCTGTTTCATTTTTCTTTTTAAGTTTCAGGTACAAAGAACAGAGGCTTAGACATAGGAGCTCAAGACGTGGACATACTGGAATAAGGATTACATGTGAGATATTGTTACTAGCTCAGCAGAGATTATACTTTCCACATCATCTTTGGGTGTTGGGGCAATGAATTGTTTTTTGTTGTTAATTCTGTACCTTAGAAGTAAACATTGCTTTGTAAAAATGAACCTATTAAGTACTAAAATGGAACCTGGAGTGCTTGGATACCTAAGCCTAGAGTAACAGGTAAGGGCTCAAGCCAATGGCAGAAATAAAAAATACCTTGAAGCCCCAGGGTACCAGAGAACCCTGAGGGAGGAATGGAATTGGTCTTCAGGTAGTGAGGTACTGAATTATTATTACACATGTGGAAAAGAAATGTGAACTACACAAATCTAAAAAGTTGAAAGATTATATCTGTTATTTTTATGACCTTGAGAAAGTTAGTTAATACCTCTGGACCCAAGTTTCTTTATCTGTAAAATGAGAGAATTGCTTTACAATCCTCTTTTCCTTTTCTATTAAATATATGAAAATGATCACTTTATTTGATATGTGTTAAATTCAAAATGAAAGTTACTATAACTTCAAAATTAAAAATAATAAATAATAAAATGAAGGAATTCGATTAGATTACCTCAGTGGCCCCTTCTAGATCTCATTTTCATTCTCATTTTCTCTCTCTCTGTATAGTATATATGATCTTTGTTTTCCATAGTATAGTACATATGTAAAACTCTTCTCTCTGTGGCCTTTTTAATTTTTATGTGATAAGGATACTTTGGTAATCATTTACAAAAGCATTCACCTTCCACAAAATCAGTTCATACTCTAAATATTTTAGGGTTTCCTAGATCTCTAAATCTCATGCTATAACAACGACAATGCAAGAACTCACTATTTGGTTAAAATTGCTGAGAAAACTGTAAAGCAGTTTAGCAGAAATTAGATATATAGAACATCTCACACTGTATACCAAGATCAAAATGGGTACATTATTTAGACATAAAGGGCGATCTCATAACCAAATTAGGGGATCACAGAAGATTTTGCCCATCAGATCTATGGATAAGAGGAGAATGTATGACCAAACAAGAGACAGAAAGGATGATGGGAGGGAAAATGGATAATTGTTGTTACATTAAATTTAAAAAGTATTTCACAAACAAAACCATTGCAGCTAAGGTTGAAAAAGAGCAGGAAACTGGGAGAAATGTATATAGCAAGTTTCTTTGATGAAGGTCACATTTCCCAACTATACAGAGAACTGAGTCAAATCTATAAGAATATGAGTCATTCCTCAAATGATAAATGATCAAAGGATATGAACAGGCAGTTTTCAGAAGAAATCAAAGCTATCTCTAATTACATGAAAAAAATGCTCTAAGTCCCTATTGAATGGAGAAATGCAAATTAAAACAACTGTGAGATATCACTCCACATCTATCAGATTGGCTAATATGAGAGAAAAGGAAAATGACAAATGATGGAGGGAATATGGAAAAATTGGGACACTAAAGCATTGCTGATGAAGTTATGAAAGGATCCAATCATTCTGGAGAGCAATTTGGAACTAGGCCCAAAAGGCTATAAAACCATGCATACCATTGGACCCAGAAATATTACTACTAGGTCTATATTCCAAAGAGATCCAAAAAAGAAAGAAAGGGACCTATAAGTACAAACATTTACAGTACCCCTTTTTTTAGTGGCAAAGAATTAAAAATTGAGGGGATGCTGCTCAATCGGGGAATGGCTGTATAAGTTATAGTATGTGATTATAATGTAATACTATTATGCTGTAAGAAACGATGAACAGGATATATGAATGATGCAAGGTGAAGTGAGCAGAACCACGAGTACACTATACACCTTAACAGCAATATTATAAGATGATCAACTGAGAATGGCTTAGCTATTCTGATCAATACAATAATTAAAGACAATTTCAAAGGACTTTTAATGAAAAACATTATTCACCTCCAGAGAAAGGAAGTGTTGGAGTCTGAATGCAGATTGAAGCACATTTTTTCACTTTATTTTACACAACATGGCTAATATGGAAATATGCCTTGCATGATTTCACATGTATAATTGATATTACCATTCTTGCCTTCACAATGGGTGGGTGAGGGGTGGGAGGGAAGGAGAGACTTTAGAACTCAATTTTTTAAATGAATTTTTAAAACAAATAATAAATTTAATTAAAAAAACAACAAGACAAGCAAGGAATGTTAGAAGCATAGCTGGGGGTCATTTTTTTAAATATCTCCAGCTATTATGTCCTTTCCATCTTGAAATTCTTTTGTGTAATGGACTTCAGAGGCCGCTAGACTAGTCATACAAAGATAGAGGGATGAAGTGACTTATCCAGTGTTACACAGGTAATAAATAGGAGAGCCAAAAGGTAAACCCAAGTCTTTTGACTCCGAACTAGTGCTTTTTCTATGCAATATTTTGTCCAATAATTGTCAAAAACTTCATATTCATGTGGAAAGTCAATTCACTTTTGTGGGCCTAATTTCTCTCATCTGTAAATTGAAAGGCCTTGAAGAGATAACTTCTTTTTTTATATATAATTAATTTATTTTAATTTTCAACATTCACTTGCACAAGACTTTGAGTTTTAAATTTTCTCCCTTTCCCTCTCCTCCTGTCTTCCCAAGACAGCATGTAATCTGATATAGGCTCTACTTATATATTCATATTAAACATATTTTCACATTAGTCATGATGTAAAGAAGAATTAGAAGTAATGGGAGGCACCACTAGAAAGAAGAAATAAAACAAAACAACAAAAGAAAAGGAGAACAAATAGTTTGCATCCATCTGCATTCAGACTCCAAAGTTCATTGTCTGGATGAGGATAGCATTTTTCATCATCAGTCTTTTGGAGGTGTCTTAGAACCTTGCAATACTGAGAAAAGCTAAGTCTATCAATTTCAGTCATCATACAATGTGGCAGTTACTACATACAGTGTTCTCCTGGTTCTGCTCATTTCACTCAGTATCAGCTCATTCAGTCTTTCTCAGTTTTTTCTGAATTCTGCCTGTTCATCATTTCTTATAGCACAATAGTATTCCATCACATTCATATACCACAACTTGTCCAGCCATTCCCCAACTGATGGACATCCCTTCAATTTCCAATACTTGGACACCACAAAAAGAGCTGCTATAAATATTTTTGCACATGTGGGTCCTTTTCCCTTTTAAATGATCTCTTTGGGATACAGATCTAGCGGTGGTATTGCTGCATCAAATGATATGCACAGCGTTATAGCCCTTTGGACACATTTCCAAATGGCTCTCCAGAATGAATAGATCAGTTCACAATGCCACCAACAAAGCATTAGTGTTCCAATTTCCCCACATCTCCAACATTTATCATTTTCCTGTTTTGTCAAGCTAGCCAATCTGATAGGTGTGAGGTGTTACTTCAGAGTCGTTTTGATTTGCATTTCTCTAATCAATAGTGATTTAGAGCATTTTTTCATAAGACCATAGATTGCTTTAATTTGGAAGAGATGACTTCTGAGATCACTTTCAATTCTAGGATCCTGTGTCAACCTTTCCTATGACCTAAGAAAGTAATGTCACCTCTTTAGGCTTCAGATTACTTTGGTGAAAATGAAGGGGTTAGACTAGATGTGACCTCTGAGGTTCCTTCCATCTTTTGAACTACAATTCTGTCACATCAGTAGAATGACTACTTTGGGACAGGGATTATTTCACTTTGTCTTTTTATCCCAGAACCTGATGGTCTGGCATGGAGTAGATGTTTTTCATTGAATAAAATTTAATGAGATGACTTTGCAAATGTTTTATATATATATGTGTGTGTGTTTGTGTGTGTGTGTTTGTGTGTGTATAATTCCATTCTACTTCTTTCCACTTTATAGACAGTAATTAAGAACGTATCATGCACAAGGCCCTAAGCTGACTATTATGGATACAAAAATTAATAAAGGTTTATTGATTGATTAATTAAAACATGAGTAAAAACAGTCATTGACCTTGAGGAGCTCATAATCTAATAGAGGAGGAAAAGACATACATCCAGTGTATAGCAATAGAAGGCAGAATGGGCTAAAATCAAGTAGGAAGTGCCAGTAAAATACCACTAAAATTTGGAAGGGAATGAGATCACTCCCTGCTCGAGGCGACCAGGAAAGGCTCATGGAAGCAGTGGCACCATGAGTTTGACATCAAGGTAGAAAAAGATTACAAAGTGTAGAGATTGAAGTGATGGCAAAAATTTCAACAGGATGAGATGGGAAAGAGCCAAGTTCCTTAAGAGCAGAGATTTTGATTGATTTTGTATTTCCAGAGAACCCAGTACAGTGCGTGGTCCAAAATAAATGCTCAAAAAACACTTGCTGAATGAGCGAATGAATGATAAATGATTGAATAAATGAATCAATGGCATGAGTAAAACCTATCTTCCAAACAGATTGCTGCAAATGTTGATGTTCTATCTAGAAGAGAAATGGAAGAGTGGAAATTTAGAATCATAGGATTTTAGAAATAAAAGAGACATCAGAGATCATCAATAAAAACAAAGACAGAGGAGCCCAAGAGAGGTTAAGAGCAACATCCAGTGACCACACAGCTTACTTAGTTGGCTTCAGTATAGCTGAAACTTAAAGCCAGGTGTTCTGCCTCCAAATGTAGAGCTTTTCAAATTACAGTATATTATGCTTTGAGAATAATGCCCATTTACAGATAAAGCTTCTAGTACCCATGAAAGAAACCTACCAGTCTATTTATGTGTGGGGAAAGATATTTTATTCCATAAGACATTCTAGTTTAGTTAAAGGACAGCTTTATAAAAAGTCTTATTTGAATTATGGCTATGATCATCTAAATGTATATTCAAAGGGAAAGTGGTATAAGCAGCATATAGAAAACTTATAAATATTTTATCTCCCAAATTTATTTATGGAATTTGTTTCATGTGCTATCTTAATTTTTTATGAGTTCTTTTTCTACTAAATCAACAGAGGCACATGTCAAAGAAAACAATAGTGTCATCATAGTTCACTCACCAACTCCACATTTCTTTCCAATAATTCCTGAAATATAGTGAGTGCCAAGGCTTTCCAGATACAAAAGCTTGATTAAGAAATAATGAGATTACAGGGCATACCACAGTAATCAAATTTTCAGACAAGGATAAAAACATCCAGATGTCCAGAGTGAAAGGAAAAATAGGCAGAAGTCAGCTAAACTCTGATTACAAGTATTCCAGAGGGAAATGAGGGCTACTTGGATTCATTTCCCAGCATTTTTGTCATACACATCATTATCAAAGGCAGAACACAATTTAGTCCAGATAGGGATTTTGCTCTCCACAACACAGAAAATTTTACAGACTCCTAGGTGAAGCCTAGTTCTTTGCACCCTAAAAATTTCTTGGAACTGAGCTCACTGAGCTTTGGAGCTGAAGGTAGTAGTGAGTTAGACGGGGAGGGTAAGGGTGAGGTGTGAGATACAAATATTGGGTGGCCCAAAAGTCTTAGTGAAATTTTAAGCTATGAGAACTTATTTCTTTTCTTTGGGGCACTCTGTAAATCAGCAGTTCGGCCAATCCAGAGATCATTGGATCAGAGATTGAGAATAAGGAGGACATTATATGCTATCTCATCCAACTTTTGCATTTTACAGAGGCAGAAGTTGAGGTCAGAAAAGTTAAATGACTTGCTTGAGGTCACACAGACAAAAGGTCCTCTGGCTCCAATTTCAGTATTTTCACCACTTTATCATTCTGCCTCTCTGCAAAACTGCAATTTAAAGTTCTTTATTATTGTCATTACTATTGGTGGTAGTGGGAGTGAAGTTGTCATATTCTGTCATCCAGTGGAAGGGAGAATAGTCTTACTCTTATATCTTATGGTGGTATAGGAGTAGCCCTTGATCCTCAAAGGCTATGTTAGCAGAAAGATATCTCTCACAAGTCTTAACAAGCTGGAAAAGATTCAGGAATAGATTGTATATCTGTCACACACTGTCTACATACAACCTTTCCTGATGCCCTCAACTTTTGGTATACTCCCACTTATTATTCTTGCAAGACTCAAAAGATCTGAAAGATGAGTCATCAGAGGACTGGGAACCAGAGTCCAAGTCAGAGCTTGGTGCCAGTTGAGACTAGTCCACCAGTATATCCTAAAGAACTGACTAAGATCTAGCCCAGTTTGGCCCCCATAGTCAAGATGCCATGCCCCACAAGCAAAGGAGTTATAGTCTATAAGCTATGTCAGATTGAGAAGCAAAATAAGTGGGATAAATGCTTTGTAGAAACTTTAAGTTTGAGCACATGCTCCTCAGAAATTGAGATGTTATATGGGAGAGTGTGCTCCCAATATGAAGGAGAAGATGTTAGCATCTCTGTTACTGCTTCACAGTAAATATCCCTTTGTAAAAAAGCTAATTGGTACTAAGTGGCCAAATGAAACCTGGACACTAATCAGGACAGTTAACACTGAAGAAAAGACACAAGAAGGAAGTCAAATCAATAGCATCAAGAGTACCCATGATCCCTCAGCTCTTGGGGACCCAATTCAATAGCGTGTATGAATGTGGATGAGGATCTCCACAACTGTGGAGGTTACATGTGGGGTCTCCAATGGGATAAATAGCATATCCTTCAAATTTTCATGGACCCACTGGAGAGATTCTACAGTCAGGACTTTCATTGTTGGATTAAACTGGAATGTTTTTATTCTCTCTTTTGTTTTAAACTACAACTGCACAGCAATCGGTGAGTTTTTCTGATGTGTTTCCTTCAAAGTCAGAATAGCTCTTTTGAGACTACTTTGACCTGTTGAATTTTTAGGTCCTGCACCTGGGAAGAATATTGAGTCTCAGGGAAGTATTGATTTTGTAACCTTCCAGGAGGGGAGTGGAGGGCGAGGGAAGGGAAAAGAGATGGAGTGAGGGAGGTAGACAGGGAGGCAGAAGAAGATGAAGGGGGAGACAAGGGGGAGAGGGAGGAAAAAGGAAAGACACATTAAAGTGTACACACACACATACACACACACACACATACACATATATAAAATTTTAAAGCAGATCTAGAATGTTCATCACATTTATGACAGGAGTCCACGTAGATTGATTGTCTACCAGCCTTATGGGCTTCAGGTCCACAGAAAAGCATATTTCTTTAAGTTAGCTTGCTTGTTCCTGTGAAGGATGAGTAAGAAATGCCATTGAATTGTCTTTGTCACCCATTGGTGGTGAAACTTTCACTGGGGAAAGTTTCTGGTACCCTTTTGGTAAGGGGTTCCTAAAGAAATTTGTCTGGATCTTTAGGTGTATTGCCTATGGAATAGGGACCCCTGAAAAAAGCTTGATTTACCGTCTAGAAAGGGATACCTAGGGATTTTTGTCTGGACCTTTCACTGAATTTAGGGATTCCTAGAAAAATTTGAGTTGCCCTAAATTGTCACATGGATTCAGAGGATTTTTGGTGTGCCTTGTGTGGAAAGGGATGCCTGGAAATGCTGTTTGGACTTCCAAGGGGTCTTCCTATGTGTTTCTGGAACTCCTGGAGAAAATGAATGTTGTCCTAGATTGTTGCAGGCACTCAGGGGAATTTTAAACCAGCTTTGTAAGTAAGCAGTTCAAGCTACCTGAATGGAGATCCAGTTGGCCAGTTCCAGTTGGGCAACTGAGCTCTTCCTCCCCTCTCCTCTCCTAACCTGAGGATGTTCTCCCCAATGGAAGGTAAATTTTGATGACTGAAAGTTGCCTAGTTAACTTGGCACTTACTGGCTAGTTTTGTTTCTCAAAGATCAGGCTTTAAACCCAATTCACTCTGGATCTCACGGATTTGGCAACAATAGTCCCCTGACTATGGACCACTTAATGGTTATTTTTGGACCCTCCTGGCTGAAACTGAATGTAAATAGGAACTGTTTCTCTTTTGGTCAGCAACCTAGAGGATCTGCCCCTTCCAGTATGATTTTTCATTTTTTTCTTTTTTTTTTCCTTTTCTCTCTCTCTCTCTCTCTCTCTTTTTTTTTTTTTTGGTGGTTAAATGGGGCCATCCCTTGACTCACTTCTTAAAGAGGACTAATCACTGAATAGGTGTTGCCTCATTGAAAGTGAAAACCTGAAAAGACCTTAGCTTAAAAGGGCCAAGGTCTCCCACTGAATCCTGGGCCATGTCCAGTCGACCTTATGAATATCAGGCCACTAACTCAGACCGCTCTCAAGGAGAAAGTGAGGCTGATGACTTTGCATAATCCTCCCTCACTTAAATCAAAGTCATCATCTCCCTGATGTCAAGGTCCTCTTCGAGAACAAAGGACAAACCACACAATAACAATAACATGTGTGGGTATTGAGAGGGCCTGGATTTAACAGAAGGAGGAAATAGCAAAATGTCCCAGTCTCATACCTTCCCAGCCCACCCCTAGGATCTAAAGACAATTCACAAACATCAGGTTAAATTGGTGTTTTTTCTCATCTAAGGGTAGCTTCTAGTCAATCCCAAGGTGTAAATCCTTGTAGGGAGAGTTCCATTTGGTCATGGAAAGTGTAGACAGACTAAACTTCATCCTTGATCTAAAGAGCTTGATTTTCTTAACCTGTTTAGTTAGAAGAGGATGAAATTCAGTCTGTTTGTGTGGGTCCAAAGTAGAAGGAAAAGAAGAAGGTAGAGTATCCCACCCCCTCTGAAACCTATGCTGATTTCGCTCTAGCACTGATGAAACCTAGAGGAAAGAGGTGAGAGAGGAGGCCTCAGTCCCACCCATGAAGCCAGCAGAGCAGCGCTGGGAATACAAGCACCTGGGAATACAGCCCTAGATAGGCTGCTTTGTTTCTTCATCTGCAGAATGATGAGATGACTTTCAGTCAACTGATAATTGTGAAGGAGAATTACAGTGGTGAGGGCTTATGAGAACAGAAGTTTCCCCAAAATCCTTGGAGGTACCCCCAAGAGCCTTGAGGGGCTATGTTAGCCAGGTGCTGGTGATTTGACTCCTCTGGAGATAAGCTCCTCAGGGCACTACTCCCTTTCTATACTGTATACTTATGTATATTTATTTATATTGTATCCTTAAACATACTTGTGTATGCTGTATACTGATATATACTGATGCTGTATACTTCTATATACTTATTTATGCTGTATACTTCTATATACTTATTTATGCTGTATATTTATATATACTTACATATTTATATACTTATACATTTTCAAATTGTCTTTGCAAGTTAAGTATTATTTTATTTATTATGTTCCTCTCCTCAGCATCTAGAGTACCATAGCATAGAGTAAATGCTTAATAAATACCTGTTGATGGACCGCCATCTGAGACCCAGGTTTAAGCACAAAGTGGTGAATATTTCAGTCACAGCCAGTCTTTCCAACCATTTACTAAGGCTCATAGGACTTGTGATCTGAGTACACAGAGGAAGTACCTAAGGGAAAAAAAATTACAGATGCTTGCATTACTAAAGAATGTATTCTCTCCTATTCTGTTTAACATTCCCTTTTGCTTCCCAAACTGTTTCTGATTAGGAAAGAAATCTCAGAAGGCCTCTTAATAAACCTTGCTGCCAGATTTGCCTTCAGGGTCGGAGGACATTATAAAAGATAGAGAATCTAAGAAATTCCCCTATCAGTGGAGCAGGCCAGAAGGATCTCACAATGTCACTTTAGAAACAATTTAGAAAAATGGAAATATTTGAAATTGCAGTTTAGCCAAAGTTTCCTAACACTTTGTTTCTCCCTCATTCACATATCATCACTTTACTGTATATTAGGTTTATAATGTATAGGGAGGAATAAGAAACTAGATGGCACCTTAGATGGAGCACTGGACCTGGAATCAAAAAGACTTGAGTTCAAATCCTGTCTCACATACTTACTAAGTGACCCTGAGCAAGTCATTTATTTTCCATATGACTCAGTTCCCTCATCTCTAAAATGGAGATAATAACAGTACCTACCTCCCAGGGTTGCTTTGTAAGCATCAAATTGCTCAATATTTATAAAGCCACTTTGCAAACCTTAAAGTGCTATATAAATGTTAACTATTATCATAATAGTATTACGACACAATAGCCATATAGCTGACACATGGTCATCCAGACTCTTCTTGAAGACTTTTTAAAAACTGAAATCCATGACTTGCTGAGGCAGCCCATTGCATTTTTGGATAGGTCTAATTATTAGGAGACTTTTCCTTATGTCAAGCCACACTGCTGTTGTTCAAATGTTTTTCAGTCATGTCTGATTCTTTGGGACCCCATTTAGGATTTTCTTGGCAGAGATATTAAAGTGGTTTGCCATTTCCTTTTTGAGCTCATTTTACAGATGAGGAAACTGAGGCAAACAGGGTGAAGTGACTTGTTCAGAGTCACACAGCTAGGAAGTATCTTAGGCCAGATTTGAACTCAGGAAGATGAGTCTTCCAGACTCCTGGTGCAGCATTCTATGCGCTTCACCATATATCAAGCTTAAACCCATGCATATGAAATTTCTCCCCAGCGCTCCCAGTTTGACCCTCTTGAGGAACACAACTAGTAAACAGCAGAGGAAGGCTTTGTACCTCAGTTCTACCCCTCCCATTGCTTTAAGAACTTAATGACAGCCCCATAACTGTACATCTGTTTACAGACACCCTGCAGAAATTCACAAGACTGGATTATTGTGGGGGGGAGGGGTGGTGTAGCACTTTCTCTTTTAGGTGACTAGTCTCCTTAATGGTCTATGATGACTTTAAAAAAGTGAAACTGAATGTCTTAATCTGGCTAACTGTTGCATTAATTAACATCATACTCCACATTCTGGCCAGTTGCATAAAAATTCATTATCATGGCAACAAATAGGCAGGAACAGGAACTTAGATATATTCTATTATGTAAAGTTTATTTTGTAAAGCACTTACTATTTGTACTATGTCAAGGACCAATGACAGATCAGCACCCTCCTCCAGCAGGAAGAGAGACCTGGGTCTTCTTCAGCCTACAATGGAGAGTGCACTGTGCACTCAGGAGCCACTGAGTCACCGCTGTTGGTTTTAAAGGGATCCATTCACCATATCTGTGTATCTATTCATAATCCAGGCCAGAACTTGGATGTTACTGTTCATTGCCTAAATTTTCTATCCTCCCTCCCTGGAGAAACCCTAATGAATAAAGCTAGAGATAGAGCTGCTGCTATTAAATATTCTGTTTTTAAGCTCTAGCCTATTACTTGGCTCTACAGAGGCTCCCAAATTTATTTGGCCTACTGCCCCCTTTTCAGAAAAGAATTATTCACAGACTCTCTGGAAATCCACTTTCTTTAACCCTTCAATTTTTTTTGAAATTTCTGTCATTTCAAAAGTACATATTATTTGTAATGACATCTTAAATTTAATAATTTATTTTATATTTGTGGAGTTTTCCTGCATTGAAATTTTGATGATGCAATACTGCATCATGCAACCACATAGTATCATATTGTAAACAAGTCAATACATGTATATATTCCTGCCAACTCCCCTGGACTTCCTGACACAATTGCCTGCCAACACTTGCTTATTAAGACCTGTCAGCAGACCTGAAATTATAGGTTATAACTTGTACTTCGTGTGTTTCTTTGGGAAATAATGTAATCACTACAACTTTAACTCTGTTACTTGGCAGATGAAACATGTACAAACAGTTTTTCAAAATTTTCTTCTCTTCTTTCCTTATACTTCCACCATCCCCATATTTTTATTCAGTGCCCCCAAGTGCACCCAAGGCTATTATCACCCCTCTGGGGGCAGTATCAACCACTTTGGGAACTCTGTGCATAATCCCTTATAGATCATACAGTAGATGGAGGGATAGACCTGAAGTCACAAAGACCAGAGTACAAATGTGACCTCTAACTCATAATGGCTATATGACCTGAGAAAATTCCAACCTCTGCTTCAGCTTCCTCATCTCTAAAATGTGTGTGTGTGTGTATACATAGATAGATATATAAATATAAAAAATTTTATATATAAATATATGTATATAAATATATATATATAGTACTACCTCCCAGTGTAGTCATGATAAAATGAGATATTTGCAAAATGGGTTGCAAAACTTAAAAGAACTACATAAATGTTAGCTATGTTGTTATTCCTTAAGTACAAGTATTGGAAATACCTTCTAAATTTTCTACACTATAACAAGACTCAGTCTCTGCCATCTTTGCTCTGACTTTGCCTTTGGAATTCATTGACTAATTTGTATGACTAAGACACGGTTTCTGCCATCTAGTGGAATGATATAACATAGACACAAATAACTATGATACTAATTTAAAATAAAACGCTTTGTAAAGTTAAAGGAGAAATGCGGCATTGCTGGCTGGTAGAAATCGAAGGTCTGATAGAAGAAGTAGTATCTGCACTGGGTTTTAGAGGATGGGTAAAAATCTAACAGAGAAGTTAAGGCAAAGAAAAGCTCACAACAATGTAGGCAAAGGTCCAGACATGGGAGGAAACAATAATGTACCTTTAGGACAAAGCTTGCTGGCTACAGCATACAGGGCATTCTGATTGTCATAGTCCTAAAATACCAAGTAAAGAATTTAGAGGCTTCAGTGATGACAAAGGAAGTGCCTCTAGCTGGCCTGAACCACATCTGTTTTGTACCCATCAGTGCTTGGAGTATCCTGCCAGTAGAGCGCAGCAGGGAGGAGGTACCCAGAAACTTGAGAATGCTTGCTACTGAACCTATTCTGTTTCCTGTTAGGTTGTATGAGAAAGAAAAGGGGAGACTGAACTGAGATCTCCCTGGATGTGATCTAAGTGATCACTGCCCATTTTTACTGTTTAGTTTCTCCTATTCCCATTCCAATACCACTTGTATTGTCATGTGTATACCATGCTTTACATGACATAAAAAATCCAGGAACTGTCAAATCACTGTTTGTTGTCAGGCACAAAAGGGGGAGGAGAGGATAATCATCTGATTTAGAAATGTTGTATTCGAGACATGTATTAATATTATACCCCAAGACAAAGGCAAACTTCCATAAATAGGAAAACCTAGATGCAAAGGGCCGTAATTTATACAGGGTGTCCAAAAAGTCTTAATACAGTTTTAAGCTATTAAAATGCAAGATTTTTGGAACAGAACTGGGCCAGCCACTCATTCCTCTTACCAGTAAGATACCCATGCTTTATGGCCTTTGATCATGCCACACGTTGGATACCTATGTCCTTGACCTCATTTCATGTGGAAGTCTCATGTAATTCTTTGGAATTACTCTACTTATCAATGATTCCTTTTCTTTTCCTGTTGCTCGCTCCTGTTACTGAGAATTAGGTTTTTATTTTTCTTGAAAGAACCTTTTAATCTTTTCTAGTGACTAGAAATTTTAGTGATGATTTCAAGTTTTGAGCTTTTGTTGGTGTTATCTGGAAGAAATTCTATCTCATTTGCTTTTCTTAAACTTGTATATCTTGGTTGTTTAATTTTAACCATCTTTGTGCTTATTCACTGATTTTCCCCCCATCATGACAGTTAAAATCCAGGATTTTTTTCCTTATTTCATACTGTCTTTTTTTCCATTTGGCCACAATGAGAATTTTTACCTCCCCACTCTGGAAATTTCATTTTACTTAACCTTCTTTGCCCTCCTAGCCCTTTTTCTAACTCTCAGGACTTTGCCACTATGCCTCAGCTACCCTCTAGCCTAACCTTTTCATCTTGGAACATCATTCTGCCTCTCCAGCCCTTTCTTGCCATAGGTAGGTTCCTCTTGGGACATCCTTTTGTGGAATGTGCCCAAGATGGCATGCTTTGTTCCTTTCCTGGCTCTGCTTCTGATTCTCAGGACTTTGCCAACATGTCTGCTGCATGGATACCACCCCCTGTTCCTTTTCAGCTACTTTTTGAGAGTTGTCTTCTTCCACTGGAATATAAGCTACTTGAGGGAAGAGATTATCTTTCTTTACAATTCCATCTGTATCTGGTCAGTCAATAAATCTTCATTAAGTATCTACTAAGGTAATCAGTGGAATAGGTTAGGTACACAAGAAACAGTAGAGAATGACTATAGTAATCTACTGTTTGATATACCCAAAGACTCCAGCTTCTGGGATAAGAACTCATTATTTGACAAAAACTCCTGGGAAAACTGGAAAATAGTATGGCAGAAACTAGGCATAGACCAGTATTTTACCACATATACCACAAGAAGATGAAAATGGATACATGATGTAACTATAAAGATGATACTATAAGCAAATGAGGAGCACAAGGAAGAGTTCACCTGTCAGATCTATGGGAAATGAGAGAAGTTATAACCAAACAAGAGATAGAGAACATTGTGAAATGTAAAATGCATAATTTGGACAACATTAAATTAAAAAATTTTTGTACAAATAAAGCCAATGCAACCAAGATTTTATGAAAGCAGAAAACTGGGAAACAATTTTTACAGCCAGTATCTCTGATAAAGGCCTGATTTCTAAAATATATAGAGAACTGAGTCAAATGTGTAAGAATACAAACCGTTCCCCAGTTGATACATGGTCAAAGTATATAAATAGGCATTTTTTCAGAGGAAGAAATTAAAGCTATGTAAAGTCATATGACAATGCACTAAATCACTATTAATTAGAGAAATGTAATTTGGAGATTCCATATCACACCTATAAGATTGGCTAATAGGACAAAACAGGAAAACGATAAATGTTAGAGAAGATGTGAGGAAATTGGAATACTAATGCCATTGTTGGTGGAGTTGTGAACTGATCCAACCACTCTGGAGAGCAATTTGAAACTATGCCCAAAGGTATATAAATCTGTGCATACCCTTTGACTCAGCAATAACACTATTACCTCTCTATCCCAAAGAGATCATAAAAAAGGGAAAAGGATCCACATGTGCAAAAATATTTTAGCACTTCTTTTTGTGATAGTAAAGAATTAGAAATTGAAGGGATGCTCCTCAATTGGAGAATGGCTGAACAAATTGTGGCAGAGGAATATAATGGAATACTACTGTTCCATAAGAAATGGTAAGCAGGTGGATTTCAGAAAAACCTGGAAAGATTTACATAAACTGTTGCTGAGTGAAGTGAACAAAACCAGGAGAACATTGTAAACAGTAACAGCAACATTGTGTGATGACCAACTTTGATAGACATAGCTCTTCTAGGCAATGCAAGGATCTAAGACAACTCCAAAAGTCAAAAGATGGAAAATACTATCCATATCCAGGAAAAGAACTATGAAGTCTGAATGCAGATCAAAGCATACCATATTCTCTTTTTTCATTGTTTTTTTCTTTCTTATGGCCATTCCCTTTGGTTCTGATCCTTCTTTACAGTATTACTAATGTGCAAATATGTTTAATATGATTGTATATGCATAGTATATATCAGAGTGCATGCCATCTTAGGGAGGGGGAGGAGAAGAAGGGGGAAACATTTAGAACTCAAAATCTTAAAAAAGCAAATGTTGAAAACTAAAAATAAATACATCATAAAAAGAAAATAATAAAATGGAAGAAGGGGTAGAAGGATAGAAATGTTTAATAGGCAGATGGTGATGGCTCAGACTATTATGGGCCTCACCTTCTCATTTTTTATTTGCAGTTGCATTACTAAAAATAAATTCTCCCTTTTTTGAAAAAACAAAACAAAACAAACATCTCCTAAGTGCCTAGCACTGGGCTATGTGCTGGGCACACAAAAAATGCCGAAGATAGTCCCTGCTCTCAGATAGTTCACAATCTATTACCAATCAACAAGGAAACAAATATGTACAAATAAACTATATACAGGACAAATAAATAATCAAGAGAAGGAAGGTACTAGATTTAAAAGGGAAAGGCTTCCTGCGGAAGATGGAATTTTATTTGAGACTTAAAAGAGAGGAGGCAGAGATGGGGAGGTGCAATCTCTTAATAAGCTAGGTTCTGAAGTGATTACATTGCATGGCCATGTTATAGATACTGAAAACCATAGAAGGCTAGACACACAAGAAGTAGATGCAAAACACAAGCCTAAAGAGCTTACTAAAACCTTCTTAAAGAACCTGAAGATCTGAAGAATGAAAGAGCACTGTGAACCATCATCAAGCAATATGAGGTCACTCAGGAATTGTTCTGTGAGTTATGTGACCCATCTGATGAGTCAAACATTCCTGATGCACTCCCAGAAGATAACACTGGAGCTAATTTGGAGACCATTCTTCGAGGACAAAGAGTGGTTTAGAAAGGTGAGAATTCACCCGAGTCAAGAAAGCATTCCCACAGAGAAAGTGACAGTCATATTTAAATTGAAAAATGATGCTTCTCATGAGGAAAAGCCTAGACCAAACCTGTTGTTCTATCTACAGGACCTTATTAGAGATCTTTTTAAGGCAAGTACCTTGTTCTCTAAAAGAATTAGCTGGGAATTAGACATTCTTTTGGAAGGCAAGAGAATCATAAAAGAAAGCTAGCTAGATACACAGTCTGAAAGAAAGACCTTGTGCATTTATGCAGGGTCTAAAGGCTACGTAGTCTAGAACAAGTCCCTCTGGTTACTGCTAGTCATCCTGTGTTTCAAAGGGTGATGTCTTGACTCACATGTGAACTGGATTTAAGGGAGGCAGAGTCACACAAAGTCATCAGTCTCTCTCTTCCAGAGTCATCAAAGTCAAGACAAAAGTCAGGAAGATGAGCAATGGCCTGGTGATGCAACGGACAACCTTGTCATCTTCAATATCTGATCAACCTCTAAGCACTCCACAATGCTTATGAGCTTCAGGCACCTTCATGGTCATAGGAACAAATTGTTCTTGTCCTAATGCACCTTTATAAAATCATATTAAAGATCTCATCCAAGGGTCAGACTAAGTCTTTGGAGTAAGCCAACTGAATTTCAGTGATTTTAGGGTGAGACACTGTGGGGAGACCCTTGGAATTTGTATTGAAAAATAAAGTGTGATGGCACAACCTAGAGATGCAAAATGGTGGAAGTGAAAATGCCTAGTTGACTAGATTACTATGTAGAGAAATTAACATAGAGTTAGGCAGTAGCACCTAAGAAAATGTATACATGCAGACCACAGCAAACACTTAGAGAACTGAGACAAAACTGAGCTATAATTACACAGTATGGGTCTTCAGACATATCTACCACTTACCAGTTAGCCAAATTGAGGCACACACCAACAGAGGTGGAAGATCATAGCACTTCTGCAAAAAAGGTCTCAACCTTAAATAATCCAAAAACATCTTCTTGAGTTTGGATCATGGTAGTAAAGCAAGGATTCTACACTATAGGTACAGATTTTAAGGCAGAAACACACAGAGGCAGGGATGTGAGATGAAACCATTCCTCCTTGGAAAGGTAAGGACCGTGGAAAAAGAGGCCATGATGGTGTGATACAAGAGCATAACCATCCAGCAACTTTGGATGTGATAAGAGAAGCAGACCTATTTTCTGTTATAAATATGAATTAAATGGACATATATTTGATAGTAAAGAAAATGTAGCCTTAGAACTATAGAAACTAAAACCTTCAGATCCAGAATTAGAAAAGGAGACAGGGCCAGTAGAAAAGTTTACTTGGATCCCAAGTACAGTGGCAATGACTTGATCATCAATTCTGCAAAATCCATTAGATCTAAACTCATAGGACCCCCTGCAGAGGTGATGGCAAAGGTTAAAAATGAGGACTATACTGCTGTCCTTATCAATGGCTCTCAAGTGACTACTACATTCCAATTTTTCTATCGGAGACATCTGAGGAAAATACCTTTACAATCTTTGAAAGGGCTGAGACTTGTTGGACTGAGAGATAAAGACTACTAATGTAAGATACATCAAAGTGAACCTGAGGTTCTCCAAATAAACTTGATATCAGCAGGCAAGTGAACACTGAGGTTCTGGTCTAGCCAGAGCCAGGAGCTCTCACTAAAATGTCAATTATTCAGAAAGAATTACAGCCTATACAAAATACTAGGAAGCCTGTGAATACTAGATAGACTGTTTAAGAGTACTACAAGAGAAGAGAGAAAAGTAGTGATAGATATAAGTGACAGGTAGTCAAAATCAGTAGTGGATCCCAAAGCTTTGGAAGGATCAGTTGCAGAAGAAGATCAATTAGAAGACATGAATGGTAATTGGGAAGTGCTCAAGATTCAAGACCACCACAGGCTGATCTAGTAAAATTCCTTTGTCCCCAACAGAAGAACTCAGCAACTGTTTGAGGGGCCTGGTCATCAACACATCATTGTGAAGTCCATCAACTTGTAGGCCACATCTCTGATGGAGCTACTAAAGAAGAATGGAAAGATACAAATGTATATAGACTATGAAACTTAAAACAAAATAACTCAAGTGGAGTTTCTATGCCATAGACTTAAGAAACCCAGGACTCTTTGCTAGGCAGCCAGAGGTTCTTAGTTCTGGATTTTTCCAGTGTATAGGATCACAATCTTGTGACCAAGGAAGAAAAAGCAAAAACACTTTCGTTTCCCTGGTACATTTTACCAATTTAAGCATATGCCCAACGGTGTCTAGGAAGCACCTACCATTCTCCAATAGCTTATAGGGAAAATAATTAGTGACATAGATCATCTGTCATTATTTGTGTACCCTGAGGAATTCATTGTCCTCAGAAAGACACTGGAAGAACAAGAGAGAAGGGAACCATAAAAGAAAAACTAAAAGAATGATCTCAAAAAAGACATCCCAAGGAAAAGATCTCCACTTGGAAGGAAATGGTTGCTCCAAGGGCAGAATTGCCATATGTCATAAAGCACAGGGTATTCCACTGGTAAGAGATATGAGGAGCAGCCCTAGATTTGTGAAGTACAAATATCTCATGGGAGGCTAGTCCTTCCCAGGTCCAGCACATATTAGCCACAGGTAGTTAACTGGGGCCTATGGGGTGTTCAGGGAGGTCTAGTACCTCTGGTATGAAGTCTTGCTGAGCACCTTTCAGGGCTGCTCATCCTTCTTTGGTGCCTACCTATCACCAAACTCTCAAATGTAGCTCCAAGAAGCTGTAGCATTCACCATGGCCATACCTGATAAAAAACCTCTCAGCAGCTAGGCTAGATCAGGATGAGGTCAACTGACAGGTCTTAAACCTATCAACGAGTTAGGGGGATATCTACCCCAAGCATGTGAAGATGTCCCAGGGTGGAATGGGAGGACAAGAACAATTTACTCCAGCCACAAAGCAGGCCCTGTGAAGCATTTAGAGTAAGGGTAGAGAACCTGAAGCCTCAAGGCCACATGTAGCAATCTAGATCCTCTAGACACAAAGGGTGCAGCCTTTTGACTGAATCAAAACCTCACACAACAAATCTCCTCAATAAAAAGGATTTGTTCTATAGAATTTGGACTCAGTCAAAAGGCTGCCCTCAAGGACCTAGAAGGCCACGTGTGGCCTTGAGGCCGCAGGTTCTCCACCCCTGGCTTAGAGCTTGGTCAAACACCGAAGATGATAAGGTCATCCACTACATTTCAGGCCAGCATCAGTCTTCTTGACTTTTATCTGGCCACTGAACTTGAATGGTTCTGAAAGAGAAAGTAAGACTGATGACTGTCCAACTCTACCTTAAATAAATCCAAATCACATGCAAGTCAAGACATCACCTGTAATGTCACTGATCACTCTCAGAAACAAAGAAACAAAGGATAAACACTAAGAACAATATCTCTGTTACACATAGGTGTGTATGTGTGTGTGTGTGTGTGTGTGTGTAAATTAGGTGTCTTTGCCTGTAAGTTCTTCTGTTTATGTAAGCTGGCACTTAGCCCCAGGGTACAATATTATCATATATCACTTAGTTTCTGGACTGCCCCATCAGATCAGGGCCTTCTTCTCCCCACTTTGTGCCTCATAGTAAAAAAGGATGTGGAAGTTGTTGCATTTTGCTTATTATCAAATATGGGACACAGGTGACAATGCAAGGTGGGGTAATCAGAAGGCACATATCATATATAAATTCATCCAGCGTTGGCTGCAAGGGTGGACCATGGGGAAGGAGGGGGTCAACTTGCTGCCTCTTTTTCAGTCTCTTTCCCTTCTAACCTAGAAGGAAGTAGGGTGGGTGCATTAGTGGGTATCCCAAGAGTTCTGAATGCTGTCCCACTGCTACCACATTCTACCAGAGTCCCAAAAGAATCAGTAGGAGATCTAGCATCTAGAAATCAGACTTCAATCCGGTCAGGGATACTCCCTCCTACATGCTGCAAAATGGATGATCTAACTCCACTCTTCTAGCTTTTTCTTCCCAGAAGCCTATACAGCTAAGTTCAAAGAGATGTCATCAAAATAGTGAAGTATGCCAAAGCACGACCCCATAGTAATTCTCTCTGGGGCTCCTGAGAACCCAGTGAAATTAGTGTGGAATTTACCTTAAATATAAATTGAAAGATATAAGAAGGAAAACAAAAGAATTTATTAGGTGAGCCTTATAATAGTCAAGCTGGGTGGTAACAAAGGTCGGTACTAGGATGGCAGTGGTGGGAATCGAAAAGCAGGAACAGATTCAAGAGATAAAAAAGGGAAACTAGCAAGCATTTGCAGAGGAAAGAAGAGGAAACTTTCAGCATGAGACTAGGTCAATGATAATGACACTGAGTGAAATAATGAAGTTAGGCAAGCAAATTTAAGAAGGGGAAAATAAGTCTAGTTTAAGACATGTTAAATATGAGGTTTGGATGTGACATCAATTCAACCAACATTTACTGAGTAGCTGCTGTTCACTGAGCTATTAAGTAGCTATTAAGTTAATCAGGATACTATGGTAGATGCAGGGGATAAAAGAAAAGATAGATAGGGCACAAGCCTTGCTCTCTAGGAGCTGAAAATTCAATAGGAGAAAGAGGATAGATTGAAAGAAAATGTCAAGAAAAATATGAGGTAATATTTGCTAAGGCTAACTTGTTATGTCATGATGTAGAGTGTACTCTCACATGGATGAGGATTATTAGAGAGGGTCAGGGAATTCTTCAATAAACAAAATTGTTACCTGTGTCCCATATTTGATAATAAACAAAATGCAACAGCCTCCACATCCTTTTTTACTAGTCAATCCTTGTAGCAAGGGAAAGATTTCAGCAGATGGAAACAGGGGGGTCCATTCCAGGAAAAAGACAGCAGAATCACAAAGAAGCAAGAAGTAGGAACAGTCCAGTTTGGCAGTAATAGAATGCCCTTGAAGGGGAGATAAGGTAGAGAAGAAGTATTAAATGCAATAACCATTTTCAGACATAGCCAATGCATTGTTTTTTCCCTTGTTAAAAGGGACAACTTCTTCACAGGAAGGGGCTGGAACAGAGCCAGCCTTGTATCTTGGAAGATTTTGGTTCAAGTTCTCCATGTGGGACACATACTGGCTATGTGGCCTTGAGCAGGCCACTTCAACTCTCAGTTCTCTAGACAATAATCTATAATTATTCTTTTAGACTAATATTCTACCATGGAGAAATAAAATCAAGTGCAACCACATGGTACTACAGAGGCCTCCAAAGTTTGATCCTAAAAATCGGTACTGTATAGTTCTAGACTTACCCTACTATAAATTGAGTATGAATGTATGACCTTCAAGTCCTTTTTAAAAAGAAAATCATACATAAACACACACACACACAGTTCTATAGAACAGATTTATCTTTGGGGAGAGTTTTGGAAACTAGCCAGTTTGGGTCAAAGGAAAGATTGATTTTGGTAGTGTTACCTCATGGAGGGCAGAGATCATTTATTTTTCTTGCCTCTGTATTCCCAGGGACTGACACAAGGTTTTGCTCATAGTAAGTTCTTAATAAATACTTATTGGGTTAAACTGAATGAAAATGAACTTCTGAGCTATCTTTTCATTGCTAGGACAATAATTATGTCAATTCCTTAAATACACAGGAGGGAAACACTTTGTAACCAAGGAATTAGACAGGATAAGTGGTATAAAGATGTCCTCAAAAATAAATCAACAGGATGTGCTGGGTGCACTGAGTCTTCTGGCTTTCTCTTCCTCATGGAAGGGCCTGAGAGTACTCTAGTTTCCAGTACAACTTCCAAAACAGTGTCCACACAGAAGAAAAGGCAGAGGAATCCAATGATGAAAAGAAGTCACACGCTAAATTTGAATTGTAATCAGAGACAGAACTGTGTTTTGAGGTAGAGGGCTCCCAATTAGCCCAGATAATGCCTGGCTGGCATGGCAGATATCTATGGCACAAAACTAACTTGAAACAAAAAAATACACTTTTGATGCAAGTGCCAAAGTAGCTATCTTCACTTGCCCTGGCTGTGCATAACAGTCTACTCTAGCTGAGCGGGCACACTAAGATGACTTATGTCTCCAAAGATACTTCCATGCTCCTGGAACAAATGAGACTGCAAACAGAACAAGAAGAAGAATGAGATCCTTGAGGGATGGTAATTGGCCTTATGTATGTGGGAAAGTCCACAGTGTGCCACCTGTTACTCAATTACGCTATGCAACTAGGCTGGTGACTCACCTATGTGGAGATGGATATTGGCGAAGACTCTGCCCATTCCTAGAACTATGGGAGACTTTTACATCGAACAATCCACTGATGTAAAGGAGGGTTTCTCTATCCAGGATCCATTGACTGGTCTATCATTTTGGCCCCATCGTGCTTGGTACCAATATCAAGCTTTACAATAAGATTATATTATATTACGCCTTTGCAGATGTCTTCAATAAACACTGTGAGATAAATCATGGAGCCTCTGTCAGTGGCTGTGTCATTAACACCTGTGGGTGGGTCAAAGATTCTGGCTACCAGGCCCTGGTACATGCTACTTCCACTTTCGAGATGGATGTGGTGGTAGTACTGGACCAGAATGACTGTAGAACAAGCTGAAGTGTGACTTTCCCCACTTTGTACTCACTGTTCTACTTCCCAAGTCAGGAGGAGTGGCTGAACATTCAAAGGACTTCTTCCACAAGTATAGGAATGTGCACATCTGTGAGTATTACTATAGCTTGTGAGGCTGTTTCTATCCCCATGCCTTTAAAATCAAATTCTTCAATGCAAAATCTACACGGTCAGGGCTCCCACCATCCCAGACTCATGTCTCCACTGGGCATGTCACTGAGGAACAATCAGCCACAATAGTACCAGACACCTCAGGGCAAAACATGGTGTACCACCTCCTGAGTGACAGCACAGCTGAGGGCATTGAGGAAAACATCTCAGAGATCAGCGTGACTGGCTTCACTGTAGTGACTAGTGTGGACCCAGAGCACCAGGTCTTTTTATTGTGCTCTCTCGGGTCCTCTCTCTCACAGTCTAAGAAATTCCTCCTCATCCACTTAATGGATCTGAAGTAGGGATTCCTGCATGCATCAGAAGGACCCTCCACATACCTTCACCAGGGCAGGCAGAGGGGAGGGCTCAGGTGGTTATATGTCCTTGTGGTCAGAACACCTTGGTAAAGCTGGTTTCATAGGAAACAGGCCACCTTTGAGGACTAATGGTCAACTGACCTTTTGAAATTGTGTTTTTCTCTTGATTAATGACAGGTGATGGCCTCAGAGTAGATCTAGGACACCAGCTGAGAATTTCAAAGACCCTAGAAACCATTGGTGCTATTTCAGTGTTTATAGGTGATGAAATGATATTCTTCCTTTTGGCTTTTTATCCTTAACTTATATTTCATGCACTATCCTTCTGTCGTTGTCCATGGTGGAAGTACAAACTGAAGGACATCTTTCAGGAGAACTCAAACCTTTAGAAAAGATTTTTTTTTAGTTTTAATAAATATTTTTTGCAGCTCTTTGCAATATGAATGTGTATGTGTATATATATATATATATATATATCCATCTATATACATATACACATGAATATGTCTGTGTGTGTGTATATACATACAGTAAAAGATAATGGGATGCTCATACAATGACAGAGAGAAGCATCAGAGAGTTTATGTGCTCTATTGTATTCTTATGACAGTGAGACAAAGCAAGGAAGGCCCCTATCACAATGAGTGAACTTCTCATGACAAACTTATAGAAGGACAAAGATTAGTTACGCAAAATTAGAAGGCACAAATGGATGATAATTTCTATGATTGGCAAGAATACCTACATCGGTGAGATTACAGATCTATTGTAATTTTAGAAAATTTGGGAGAAAATATAGGGAGAGTTAAAAAGAAAAGAAAAAATGAGTCAGTGACACTTTAAAGTATTTCAAGCATCCCACATTTCTTTAGAAACACCCTACAATGCCCATCACTTTGATACTCCATGAATACCACACATTTTTTTGCTTCATCATGCTACCTGACAATCTGTCTTTGATGTATTATCTCCTAGATGTGAAACGAGTCTTGTCTGTCTAAAATGAGTAAAGAATATTGGCACAATCTAACATCTATTCACTGCCTATCACTGCAAGTGACATCTGGGTAATTTTTTTATGATACTTCCTGCATCTAAGCCATCATCAACAATATGCCACAGCCTACTTATACCGAAAATGTGTTTTATCATTGCCCTTTGGGTAATCCACAATTTGGATTCTTTGAAAATTGTGGTGGTCCATGATTCAAGGTCAAACAGCATCACTGTACAAATACTGATGTTTACAAGTAAGATGATTTGTGTGTTTGTATACGTGCACATGTGTGTGAGCAGCTTTTTGAAACCTGTACGATTTGCCAAAAGTAATCCTATCTACTCTCTTTGTCATATTCAGATCTGGGTCCATCTACCTGTCCCTCTATAATGTTTCTCCAGGGCTCCAGGGCATACTCACATATAAAGGCATGATATTTCAAAGGAGAGTTGAGAAGAACCATTCTCAAAGGTAAAAAGTGCCGCAACAAAAAAGTGTCATGAAAATCAATGGGGAAGAGAGTATCCAGATAAAATGGCTGTTTAACAACTGCAAGGAAGAAAAAGGACTGAGAAATGGCCATTTTATTTGACAATTAAGAAATCATTATCATCCTCAAAACAGCAATTTCAGTTAAGTGGTACCAATGAAAATCAGATATACGGGGGTTTGGGGGGGGGGGTAAGAAAGTGTAGAACTACAGAGAGTTTTGCCTTACCGTTCAGTTGTGAAAAGAGAGATGTAGGACAAGACTTTGAGGGGTGGCAGGGTCAAGTAAAAGTTTTTAATTATGAGAGAGATCTGGGCATATTTTTTAGGCTTTTTCATAATATGCCATTCTAGAAGATCATCAATATGTTGACAATCTCCAGGGATGGAGAGAGAGTGTAGCACACTAGACAAAGATGCAGGCAGATCTGGGCTCAAGTTGTGACTCTAACTGGACCAGTCACTTAAGCTCTCAGTGTTCCAGAAAGCTCTTGGGTTTTACATAATAAATGAGTTGCCAGTTTGCACTAGTGAAGGGAATTTACAGTGTGAGTTCATCACCAGCATTAAATCACAGGTCCAGATCTCACATACCCACCTCAAGGGGTTCCATTTACATTTAGCAAACATTTCTTATCTATACCAAGTTCTATGTTCTTTCCATTGGTTAGCTTGTAAACTCTCATCTCACATTTCATAGTCTCAGAAAATGTTACAGATAGTTTTACATTTCACTAGCTTGCTGACTCAATATATAGGTAACATTGAGGTGCTGAATAACACTATATGTGTGTGTGTGTGTGTGTGCATCATGCTAAATTTTGTAAAGCACTTAAGTATCTTCAGAGCTATCAAAGAAATATTGTTGAGATTAATAAAGTTTTAATGTTAGGTGTATTTTAGCCTTTTTATACAAATAATTACATTATTTACATGGCATCTGACTCATTTGGTTCCACAGATTTCACGCCCTTTATAGCCTACGAGTCATGGAATAGCACAGTCTCCGAAAAATCAACACCGTAGGTCACCAACGTGTACTGGTTGTAGCATATTAACACTGATGACCTTAATATAAGAAAGAGGCATAAAATGTTATGCACAAAATGTAGGCTCAGTAAAGGAACTAAGTCAGTCTTGTGAAAGAGAAAAAATAAAATGCAAGGACTTCATTGATACCCATGAAATATTGAAAGACCTAGGAGAAGACCTCTAAAAATATTGTCTGCATATCCTCTAGATTTATGTGAGTACAGAGAGTGTAGGCTCTAGTGGAGGCAGAATAAGTCACCTAAAAGCATTTATTATTAAATACCTACTATTTGTTAGGCACTATGCTAAGCACTGGACTTTTTAAAGGCAGATATAATCTTTCCCTCAAGAAGCTAACATTCTAATGGGGGATGACATCATGCAAACCACATACATATAAGACATGTACAGAGTAGCTGAATTTAGTGGGAGAGAGGAAGGCATTAGCAGCTCAAGGGATGGGGAAGGATTTGAAAAGGCCTCTCATACAAGGTGAGATTTCAATTGAGTCTTGAAGGAAGTTAGAAAGAAGAAGCAAAGGTGAAGGGGCAGTCAGTGCAATGACAAACAGATGAGAAATGGGGCACTGTTTTTGAGGATCTGCAAATGGGTCAGTGTAAATGCATCAGAGAGTATATGGAAGGAAGTGAGGTGTGGAAAAGTAGGAAGGGGTCAGGTATTGAGAGTTTCAAATGCCAAAAAGAGACTGGAGGCAAAAGGAAGCCATTGGAGCAAGAGGGGATGGGGGTGACACATGGTCAGACCAATGCTTTAGGAAAATCATCTCAGAAGCTGAATGGGAAAGAGAGTATAGACAGGCAATAAAGAAATCAGTTCAAAAACTACTGCAGTAAAAACTTTAATAAATGCCCTGTACCAGCCTCTCCTTTCATCCAGTTATATCCAGACTGTACAAAAAGATTGTCAGAATCCTATGGAACCTCTGAGTGTAAACAAAACAAGGGAGGAAGAAGGCAAAACAAATAAGCTGTACAAATGCAGGACAGGAGACAGGGCCAGGTGGTGTACAGGCAAGCAAAGTAGGATTGGTTTTTTTTGCTGTCTTTCTGGATTGAATTTTAGCCAATCAAGTGCCTTTGATTGACCCTTCCCTTTATTGAATCAAGAGCCTTTGACTGAATCAAGAGTCTTTCATTGGAAACAGTATATACATATGCATACATACACATATTATATTTCTTGGAGGGAGAGTAGAGAGAGAAGCAGAGATGAGAAGAGAGAAGTGAGCATGAGCAGGCTAGAGGAACTTGTTTGTGGGGAGGTCTAACAGAAAGAATGTTTCCGATGTCAGCACTCCCTCTGTTGCTCTGTGTTGATTTCTCAGACAGAAGCCCTATCCGTTGGTCTTTGAGTGAGTTGAGCTGAAGAGCAAAAATCCACCCATGGGAAGGAGGCTTAGCTTAAGCCCCTTTTAAGAGCTGTTAAAAGTGAATTGAGATGATGGCAAAACTGGTAATGTATATAAATATTGTTATAGCCCTGTTAAGTTTTGTTTTCCTAGAAACAAAAGCTGTAGTCAGGAGGTCCTGGAGCCTATTGTCAGGCAGAAGCAGGAAGAGTTTGGAGGGAGTCCTTGTGAGCTGACATGGAGCAGAGACCTACCTGAATGTGAACCCAGGCAAGAGTTGGAGGAGGAGCCGTGGGCATTGGAAGTCAGCCTTGAGTCAAGATGAGAGAGGACTTTACTTGGACACCGTGTACTGATTAAGAAGCTTGCTCTTACAGTGACCTAGGAGTGGATGGCGTGTTTTTTTCTGCTACCTCTTAAGGAAGTGTTGCACTAGGGAAAACCTTAGCCTGAGACTCCCTGACTTTGGAGATGCAATGATGTATGCTATGTGCCATATGACATACTGAGTATTGAAGACACATATATGTTTTAGATGATGCTTTGCTTAAGGATGTTACTATGAATGTTATGTTTTACATAACTGAAAAATGTTTAGTTTATTGCTGAATAAAGAGTTCATAATATAACATGATTAGACCCTTAAAAGTACTCACAGTAGCAGTCCTCAAGTGTGCTGCTGTGATTGGTGTTACAGGTGGGTGCTCAGGTCTTGCTTGGGAAGCCACACCCAACTCACAGTAAGACAAAGGTCCAGAACAGCACCCAGGAAGAAGAGCCCAGGCAGAGTGGAAACAAAGAGCCAGGGCAGCACTAGGGGTTTTGCAGTAGGCCTTCTGCCAGCACAATCAATGCCACCTGACTGATCCAATCTAATAAACATTTATGGTCCTATATGGGCTAGGTACTATCCTAAGTAGAGAGTCACAGAAAGGGATAGAATCAACTCCAGGTTTGGGTCAATGTAAGAAAGAGTTAGGCAAGGCTCCAAGGCCAAAACTACAAAAAGCCACCAGGAGACTCAGTCAAATGCCAGGAATTCATGTAGAAGACCAGACCTACTCTTGCTCATTCCAACTTAAACCAAACAGGGCAGTCTCATAATACCCTAGAGTATGGGAAGGAACAGAGTCTAACCCAAGAATAAAACTCTAATCGGAAAATGAACCCTGGAAATATGAATAACAAAAGAAAATGCCAAATCACTGGGAGGGGGAGAGGTGAGGAGAATATATGCAAGAAGACACACTAATGCATGGTTTGGAAGTTGTGAATTGTTCCAAATATACAGAAAAGCAATTTGAAAGTATGTCCCAAACTCGCTAGATTGTGGTGGACCCTAAGATGTGATGAAAAGGATAGAGTCGTACTAGAGAAATCTGAGATAATTTGTAAGAATTGATACAAAGTGAAGTGAATTGAGGCAGGAAAATATACACTGTAAATACTGTAAACAAAAATAACTAAAAACTGAAGAACTGTGGCCAACAAACAGCTCTGCCATGACCAATGCTCAAATCCCCCTTGACAGGAATTATTTTCCTGCCTCTACCTCCTCTCTGAGATTACCTTCCATTTACACTGTAGATAGTTTTTATGCACATTTCTTGCATGCTGTCTTCCCCACCAGAGTGAAAGTTTTGAAGGCAGGGATTATGTTTTTTGTCTTTCTTTGCCTCCCTAATGTTTAGACAAATGCCTGGCACTAAGTAAGGAATTAATAAAAGCTTGTCTGACTAGACCATAGGGTATGGAAAAGGGAGGATTATATAATAAAGTTGGGAAGTTAAGAAGAGATCCAGTAGTGAATTAAAGGAGTTTGTATATGATCCTGAAAGCAAGAAGGAATCATTTAAGTTTACTGAGTAGAGGAGTGGTTCAACCAGTGCTTTAATAAAGACACTTTAGCAACTATGTGGAGGATATACTGAAGCTGGGAGGAATAGATCAGAGTAAAGAAGATCAATTAGAAGGCTACTGCAGAAGTCTAGGAGGGGTGATGTGGGCTTAAACTAGCGTAATTGTCATGTGAATACAGAAAATGAGATGGATACAAAAGATGTCATAGAGGTGGAAACCAGATTTGGCAGCTGATTAGATAGGCAAAACGTGGGAGGATGGGGACACTTTCTAGGCTGTGCACCTAGTGAATAGAAGGATGGTTGTATCCTTGACAGAAAGAGAAGTTGAAAATGGAGGTAGGTTTTAGGGAAAGCTTATGAGTTCTCTTTTGGACATGTTGAGTTTGAGAAGCCTATGGGACATCCTGATAAAAATGTCCAATAGGCAACTGGATACGTGGGATTGTGTTCATCCTTCATTGCCGAAGAAGACCATGTCATCTGAGAGATGATGACATGACTTGCATTTGACTTTGTTTTGAGTGAGGGAGGGCTGTGCAGGTCACCGGCCTCACTTCTCCTTCAGAGCCATCTCAATCCAGGGACCAGATGTTCATCAGGATGACTGCAGATTACCCAGGATGCACTGGGAGACTTTGAGCCCTTTAGGCCAAGGTCTTTGCAGGTACCCACTTAGGTTGAGTTAACATCCATTCATTGAATACGACTGTTTAAGCAATAGCCAGGACATGGCCCCTTTAATGAGGCCAAGCAAAAGAAAGACATCAGTCTGGGAGAGAAACAGCAACAGTTACTAATGATAATCACTTTAAAGCTAGGAGGGTCCAGAAAATGTGGGATTAGAGTCCAGGAGAAAGACTAGGGTTAGATAATTAAATCTGCAAATTATATATATAGAAATTATCATTAAACTCTTGTGAGTGAGGTCACTGAATAAGTGTAGAAAGATAACAGATGAGACTTGAGAAAGTTTTGAGGTACACACAGTTAGGGGTTGTGATATGGATGATTAATACACAAAGAAGACTGAAAAAAGGACCATTTAGGTAGGAGAACCAAGAGAGACAAAATCATGTCATGGAAACATAGAAAGAAGAGACTATCCAGGAGGAGAGAGGAATCAACAGTACCAAATGCTGCAAAAATCAAGAGTATGAGAATTGATTTGACATTAGGTCATTAGATTTGACAACTAAGGGAACGCTACTAACTTGGAAGAGAGCAGTTGTTTTCTTTTTCTTGTTCTTTTGATATAGAATGCCAAAGGCTGAGAAGCGAGTGAGAGGACAGGGAAGGAAGGTAAGCAGTATAGACAGCTTTTTCGAGGAGTTTGGCTTATGGAAAAGAGGGGAGGTTTAGAACAACAGCTTAAGAGGATGGTAACATGTGGTGAAAGATATTTTTTTTAATTAATTAATTTATTTATAGTTTTTAACATTCATTTCCACAAGATTTTGAGTTCCAAATTTTCTCCCCATCTCTCCCCTCCCACCTACTCCAAGACACTGTGCACTCTGATAACCCCTTCCTTCAATCTGCCCTCCCTTCTATCATACCCCTCCCTTCCCTTATCCCCATCTCCTCTATTTTTTTGTAGGGCAAGATAGATCACCATACTCCATTAATTGTGTTTCTTATTTCCACGTTGAATGCAAAAATAATTTTTAATATTCCTTTTTAAAACTCTGAATTCTAACTTCTCTCCCTTCCCCCCTCCTCACCCATCCCCATTGAGAAGGCAAGGATTTCAATATAGGTTATACATGTATAATTATGCAAAAGACTTCCATAGAAGTCATGATGTGAAAGACTAACTACATTTGCCTCCATCCTATCCTGCTCTCCATCTAGTCTATTCTCTCTTTTGACCTTGTGCTCCCCAAAAGTGTTACCTTCCAACTACCTCCTCTTCCCATCTGCCCTCCCTTCTATCATCCCCTCCACAACCCAATTATCCCCTTCTCCCCTACTTTCCTGTAGGGTAAGATAGATTTTCATATCAAATTGAGTGTGCATATTACTCTGTCCTTAAGACAAATGTGATGAGAGTAAGCTTGACTTTTTCCCCTCTCACCTCTCCACCATTTCCCCTCCACTGAAAAAGCTTTTCCTTGACTCTTTTATGAGAGATAATTTGCTCCATTCCATTTCTCCCTTTCTCCTCCCACTATATTCCTCTCACCCCTTAATTTTATTTTTTTAGATATCATCCCTTCCTATTCAAATCACCCTGTGCCCTCTGTCTATATGTATATAACCCCTCCAACTACCCAAATACTGAAAAAAAGTCTTGAGTTACAAATAATATCTTTCCATGTAGGAATGTAAACAGCTCAACTTTAGTAAGTCCCTTATGATTTACCTTTTCTATTTACTTTTTCATGCCTCTCTTGCTTCTTGTGTTTGAAAGACAAATTTTCTATTCAGCTCTGGTCTTTCATCAAGAATGCTTGAAAGTCCTCCATTTCATTGAATTACCATTGTTTCCCCTAAAGTATTAAACTCAGTTTTGCTGGGTAGGTGATTCTTGGTTTCAATCCTAGTTCTTTTGACTTCTGGAATATCATATTCCAAGTCCTTTGATTCCTTAGTGTAGAAGCTGCTAAATCCTGTGTTATCCTAACTGCATTTCCACAACACTCAAATTATTTCTTTCTGGAAAATTGTAATATTTTCTACTTGACCTGGGAATTCTGGAATTTGGCTACAATATTCCTTGGAGTTTTCCTTTTGGTATCTCTTTCAGGAGGTGATCAATGAATTCTTTCCATTTCTATTTTACCCTCTGGTTCTAGAATATCAGGGCAGTTTTCCCTGATAATTTCTTGGAAGATGATACCTAGGCTCTTTTTTGATCATGGTTTCAGGTAGCCAAAAAATTTTTAACTTATCTCTCCTGGACTTATTTTCCAGGTCAGTAGTTTTTCCGGGGAGATAGTTCACATTGTCTTCTATTTTTTCATTCTTTTGTTTTGTTTTATAATTTCTTAGTTTCTCATAAAGTCATTAACTTCCATATGCTCCATTCAAAGTTTTAAATAACTATTTTCTTCAATGAGCTTTTGGACCTCCTTTTCCATTTGGCCCATTTTGCTTTTTAAGGCATTCTTCTCCTCATTGGCTTTTTGGATCTCTTTTGTTATTTGGGTTAGTCTGTTTTTAAAGGTGTTGAAATTTCTTCAGTATTTTTGAGTCTCTTTTAGCAAGTTGTTGACTTGTTTTCATGATTTTCTTGTATTGCTCTCATTTCTCTTCCCAATTTTTCCTCCACTTCTCTTACTTGATTTTTAAAATCCTTTTTGAGCTCTTCCATGACCTGAGATCATTGCATATTTTTTGGAGGCTTTGGATGTAGGAGCCATGACTTTGCCCTCTTCCTCTGATTATTTCCTTTGCTATTCTTCATCTGAAAGGATGGAAGAAAATACATTTTCACCAAGAAAGTACCTTCTATGGTCTTATTTTTTTTCCCTTTTGGGGCATTTTCCCAGCCAATCAATTGACTTTTGTGTCCTTTGTCAAGTGGAGGGTATACTCTAGAGACCTGTAAGTTCTCAGTTCCTCCAAAGTGGTATAGTCAAGAGAAAGGTGTTTCTTCATCTCTTGTCCTGTGTTCTGATCTGTGACCAACCACAAGCACTCTTTTTCTACCCTGAAACTGAGAGTAGGGTTCCCTCTCCACAGTCACCTGTCACACCAGTGCTCCTCTTCTTCACCCCAGGACCACCACTTGGGACTGAAACCTAGATCAACCACTTGATTCCCCCAGGGTCTGTAGGCTGAGAGTTCCAGAAGTGGTTACTGCTGCCCTGGGGATGAGGCTGGACCTAGTTCCCTTCTCATCTAGGTGAAACAGCTTTCTCTCTGATCTTTGAAACTGTTTTTGGCATTTGTGGGTTGAGAAGTATGAAAACTGAAGCAGCTGCCTGTGATTCAGCATCCTGAAGCCTGCTCTAGTGTTTTCTGTGCTGGTGTGGCCCACACTGTGCTGCTGTCCACTCTGAGTAGATATTTCCTGTCAGCCTTCCAAATTTTCTTGGGCTGGAAATCTGTTTCACTCTGTCATTTTGTAGCTTCTGCTGCTCTAGAATTTGTTTAGAGTCATTTTTACCAGTATTTTTGGCACATTGGGGGACAGGTAGAAAAGATCAGTGCTTCTACCCTGCCATCTTGGCTCTGCCCCCTCTCTCTCCCTTTTCTGAAGATAACCATGATCTGAGCCTGAGACCTTGATGAAGTTTGCTGTCATTGATGTGGTATTCCCACCACTGGGGTTGAATGAAACCCACAATCACTTCATTTGATGTCTCTGTTCTACAGTTTCTTCATAAAGGATCCACCTAATATACTAGAGAACTGTTTCTAGGTCTTTTGACAGTGTAAAGGTAATAGTATAACACTGGTTATGTCCATCTGTTATCTGTCTTCCATCATTTGTGCAGTATTCAGGCTCACTTCTTTTTCTGACCCTGTTTTCTCAAAGACTTCCTTCTGCTGCTTCTTCAGCATAGGTCACCATTCAAGAGAGTCTGCATCTTTCTGGTGCCTACCATGAAGCTCTTCAATGTGCCCTGTGTATATCTCATTTGATTATTTTTTAAAAACACTCCATTATATTTTTATTGAATTTCTAAAAACTGTTTTACTGGTTTTTTTTTCAAAATTACATGGAAAAACAACATTCATTTTTTAAATTTTGAGTTCCAAATTCTCTCCCTCCCTCTCATTCTTCTTCTCTTCCTAAGACAACAAGCAATTGAATCGGATATATATGCAGTCATGCAAAACATACTTCCATATTAGTTCTGTTGTGAAAGAAAACAGAAACCAAAAAAATTTTTTAAAGTATGCTTCGATCTGTGTTTATAATCCATCAGTTCTTTCTCTGGAGATAGCATTTTTCATCATATGTCCTTTGGAATTGTCTTAGATCTTTGTACAGCTGAGAATGGCTAAAATTACTGCTTTCCTGGCCTGTGTTATGGTCTGTGAGTGAATTTGAGACTCTTTTCTGCCCTTGAACTGTGACGAGGGTCCCCGCTCCCATGTGTTCTAGCACTTCTCCTCACCCTGAGTCTGCAACCTAGAACTACATCCTATATCCTTGTATAGGCAATGCCAGCAAAAGGGCCCCTATCATCTCCATCCGTTGGCTGAGAGCTCCGGAAGTGATCACCACAAATTCAGTTACCCACAAGGTCTGCTACTGGTTTACCAAGGTGTGTCCTACTCTGCTGGCTTACTGGGCCTCTGCTGCTGTTGGCTTGTTTGCTACAGCTTGCTGCTGGTATGCTGAGGAGTTGCTGGCTTCCAGTCCCCTGCTAGCTTGCTAAGCATGTCCTTCACCTGACTCCCTGGGGCACTTCCTGTTGCTGGCTTGTCAGCCCATGGCCTGTGTCCTGGGTTTCATTCCAGCTCTCACTCCAGTGAGACTGACCTTTCCTCACAATCTTCTATGTTGACTTTGATTAGAGTATTGTTTCACCTCCTTTTTTGCTAGTTCTGTCACTCCAGAATTCCTTTGGAGGTATTATTTTGAAGTTGTTTGGAGGGGAATTTGGTAGTGCTCAGGCAAACCCCTTCCTTTACTCCAGCACCTTGGCTCTGCCTTCTCCATTATTTTAAAATAAGAAAACTGTGGCTGCCTCAAACCCATATTTTCTTGGTCACTAGCCCTGCATGTATATTTTTACCTCTTGAAATAAAATCCTTGAGAGAAAAGGGGGGAGAAAAAAAGGGGTGGAGAGCTATGACCCTAGTAGAATATAATATATCCAGCAAGCAGCAGAGAGACAGACACAGAGAGTTAAGGAAAAGGAAACAGCTTCAGAGGCATGGTTTCTGGAAGCAGAGAACAGTGCTAGCTGTTGATTCATGAGAGCACTATCTCTGGTAGTAGAAGCAGACACACTATACACAGGGGTTTGGGGAGGGGAGAGCATGAGGATACTACAAGAAAAAGAAAGAGGCTCAGGTGCCTGTACTACCAGAGGTGGGACTTTCCTTGGTCACACATGTTCCTATCTGTATGCCTCACTATTAGCATAGACTAAGTCTGTGACCTCTATTCCAATGGATGTTGTGTGCATTTACAGAGCAAAGACCTCAGGTTTGAGGTGCAGGGGTATTTTCTAACTACTGTTCTGATTATGCCATCTTAATAAATGTTAATGATTTGAGTTCTTCACATATGCTGTTTGACTATTAAAGGTAAGTTTACCAGTAGGGTCTTCTAAGCTCAAGTTTTAGTAGTACAGATTCAAATAGTATCCTATGACCTTAGAGTAGTAGCCATTCCAGCCAATCCACAAGTGAAAGTGTGAAGGCAGTAGATTATCTCCTGGAGGGGATCCTACACTTATAAGGGAGGGGTAGTTGTGTATGGGGGGTGATATCATACAGGGTATCCTAAATTTAAACTATACTAAGACTTTTGAGACACCTTATATTTTGAAAAAATAGGATGTAAAAACAAAATATTTCAATAAAACTTATTTTTAAAATGATCAACCTCTTACTATTTTGTAAGGCTAAGCTTAAAGGTAAAGTACACAATTCTGGCTGACAGTTTTCAAAGCTAGCCTGGCACATAGTAGGTACTTAATAAATGTTGAATGATTGATTAATGATTAACAAAAAATTTCTTCTCTAGATCAAAAAGGTTAAAAGGAAAAATAATTATATGCTTGCCTTAGAAAGGAACACTTGCTAAGCTGTAATTGCAAAATCAATAATAAAAAAATCAAACTAATAAGTATTTTGTTAGCTTGTATAAAGAATTCTAAAAGTAAGTCACCAAAGTCATTTCAAGAATACCAATTCTTGTAAACTTCCAAGCAAAAATCTACAAGGACATGAAAAAATGAAAATAAACCTAGTAGTCTTCCTATTTCTCACTTATAGCAGCAGTGGAATTGGGAAATGGCCAACAAGGACCTAGAATTTGCTAAATGAAGTATAGCAAAAGACTTTTAGATACATAAGCACTCAAAAATCTTTGGGGATTTCACTGCATGGATCTTGAGGACGTCATTATAGTGGGACCTTAGTATATTAAAAAGTATTTATCAAAGCACATCACACCAAATTACCCCCTTCATTTTCTTCTAATGTCAAACACGTAGAGCATACATTTCAACCATTTGGTCCCATCAAATGAGATCACATTTCTAAATTGAATTATATCCATATACATAAAAAAAAAGCTATCCCAAAGTTGCTAATACAAATTTTAAAACAATAAATGAAGTCATATTTTAAATATACTAGGGAAATTCACTCCTTGAAGGAATCATTACATAAAGAATTTATTCTTGTCAAATCCCTTGCTTGTAAAGTATCGCAGCTTGCTCATACCACCATGCACCTCTCTGCTACCCTTTTGGGATTCTTCCACTTGGATTCTTCTGAGATGGTAATGTTCTAGAGTCTGCATCTATACAAGGTCACCAGAAGTGGAAATGGTGATAAAAAGAAGGGTTTTGGTTCCAAGGAAATGTTTAGAGTCATTAATAGAACTTTGCAGCATCCCCAAATCAATTCAGGCTCCTCTCTTCCTCTTCAACTATGAACTCCATTCACTTTCCATGTGCTCTATAGGTATGCTAATGTATGTACTGAAAAATGAGAAAAGGCTGGAATAAAAGTGTCTTTATCATGGCACAATCCATGCCATATTTTATCCTTTTTCTTTTTTTTTTAACTGTTTTTGATAGTCTCTTTCAAAAACATCATCACAGTTCCTAATACTTCTCACCCCTGCTACTGTCCCTTCCTACAAAGAAGTACAGCTAAGCAAAGCACATAAGTACACTGACCAGGGGCGGTAGCCTGTGTCTCATTAAAAAGAAGGCTTTGGGGAATGGCTAAACAAATTGTGACATATGATTGGGATGCAATACTATTGTCCTGTAAGAAATGATGAAGGAGATGGTTTCAGAGAAACCTGGGAAAGCCTATATAAACTGATGCAAAGTCAAATGAGCAGAACCAGGAGAACACTGAACATAGCTATAGCAAAAATGTAATAATAATTAACTGTGAAAGACTTAGATCCAGAACAGTTTCAAAGGACTCATAATGAAAAATGCCATTCACTTCTGGAGAGAGAATTAATGAATTCTGAGGGCAGATTAAAGCATATATTTTAACTTTACTTCTCTTCCTTTTTTTTGAACAATATGGCTAACATGGAAATTGCTTACATGACTTCACAAGGGTTATCACATTGCTTGCCTTCTCAATGGGTGGGAGAAAGTCTAGAGGGAGGGAAAGAATTTGGAAGTAAAAAAAAAAATTTAAATAATTTAAAAAAATAAAAGGAAGGCTTTGGAGTAAAAATGCTTAGGCATATGTTTTAGGTTTTTGCTCAATTTTTATTTCATATCTCTGGCTGTCCATCAGGTATCTAACAGGCAAAAGGTAAGCTTTGTTAGTCTTGTCTTTTTCTTAATGAAATTAAGGGAAGGCTCTCTAAAATGATAGACTTCCTTCCTGTTTATCCCCCCTCAGAGTAAAACAGCAGCAATTTCATAGTCTTCTTGATTTTTTCAGACTTCATTAAAGATTACCACTTTAACACTTCTATTTTAAATCACTGGATAGAACTTTAAAAAATACTAAGACAAGGGAATGCTGGCTTCCCTATGCCAGAGATAAAACTACACAGGGCTTTAAATGATCTCAGAGGTTTAGGTTTGAGGTCTACTCTCTTCAGGCTGGTGGGGACAAACAGATCGTAAATCAGTTTAAAATAATTAGGATGCTACAGCCTGGAAAAAGAAATCTTTCAGAGACTGTAATTAGTCCATAAAATTATGAAGAATATAGGACAGTGAACATGTTCGAATGCAACAAATCTCAACCATCCTTGAACTAGGGATCCCCCTTGAAGCTTAAAAGACAATGAGTTTTAGTTATAAACACAAAAACGTATTCCTTTACACAGCAGGCGCCCTAAGAGACAGTGGCCCAGGCTGAAAATATAAATAGCTCCCAAATAGGTTTAGATACATTCAGAGATGATACTTTTACACTGGGTTATTAAACTAGAATGTTTGAACAAGAGGAGGAAAACGAGCAGGTTTGCCTTTGGGAAACTGTGCATTGGATTTAATGACCTCAAGTTTCTTCTTGAAACAAAGATCCATCTTTTCAGCAACAATATTCTTGTAATGTTGCCATGGGAGCTGCAAAGCACAGAATATTTCAGTCCCAAGAGAATTCAAATTGCAGGTCACTCAAAGGTCAATAGAGAGATGTATGGTGAGGATGCATAGGCTGGAGCATATTACCAGTGAAGAACAAGGCAGGATGACAGATGTAAAAGATATTAGGGAAGAAATGTCCAGTTCCAAAGGGAGTTAGGCGCATCATACAGTGACAGCAAGGAAACCCATGTTACCCTCAATATGTCAAGAGATGTGGAGAAAGGTCTCTATGTGTTGGGTGGATTTTCTATGAAGGAATCATGAGAGGGCAGGGATAAGAGTTGCCAAGGATGAGGAGGGTCTTGGGAGTACCCATGCGGACATAACCATACACCATTGAAGTTGTGAAAACGTTTGGGGGATATCCCAAACTTCTTGAAGTTGTACTTAATGAAGGACCGCTAAGAGCTTGCATACCACAGCACACAGTGTCCCTGTGAGACATATGACATTGGAATGAATGAACTACACAGATAATCCAGTGCAGCATTATTCATCCTTCACAGACAAGGATGACTTTAATTTAAGATAACTGTCAACTTGAAAAAATCAAAAGTATAAATTTAGGAAGAATCCAGGCTCGAATCGCTACATCTAATAATCAAAGGGATGCCAGAATCTTCCGAGTATTACTTCAACATCTGTCTGTTCATTTCACCAAAGCAGAAAAATCCACTTCCTAGCTGGAAGGATGGGACTAACAGTAAATGACTTCCTTCCTTAAGAATGTGTTTTCATTAAATTTAAAATTGATTCCCATTTCCACTACTGTGGCTGTATACTTCAAATGAGCAAAGTGATTGAGGCAGTTAGGATATGCATGAAGTATAACCCGGGACCCGTTCCTGCCTCTTAGCCAAGATAAAGGAGAAGCATATTTAATGACAACAAAACCCTCACTCTGAAGTTCCAAAATGGGGACATAGCCAAGAAAACCTTTATGATTTCTTGTAAAAGAGTCGTTCTAGCATGGCATCATGGTGATTCTATTTGACTGTTTTCCCTTAACCTATGCAATTCTCTGGACCTAATTAGATAATTTTATGGCAAATGAGAATGGTGACAAAACTGGTATTAAACATCCTTAATACAGATTTGCATGATAGCCCTTAATGGCTCCTGGGTGCTATTTGGGGACTTTCAAATACATATTTAATGCTCAAAATGACTCTAAATTTGGATTTACATGATAAACTTTAATGATTCAGGTGGAACATTTAGAGCCCAGTAGGTAAACAGTGCCTAGTTTTAAAGGTCCCTCATTACACATGGATCCAGTACAGGAGAACAGTATTTTAAAGAGTGTTATAATCTTTAGGATAAACATGTTTGTAAAAAAAAATTGTTTGCTCAGTCTGATTTTTTTAGGTAACACAAAAGCAAAAAGAAAGGCTCCTCAAATTATCCTCAACTACTTTTCAGCCTTGGAAAATCACATGAGAAATTTCTAGTAAGAGTAATAATTATAATGTGTTATAAAAGGAAACAATTTTTTTTTCTTTTCTTTTCACCATTCATATTTTATGTGCTGTCCTGCCCTGTTCTTAGCAGTAATTAGAGATCATGTTTGGGGGCCACCCAATTTGATACACAGAGAGCTTTGATGAATTGCTATTGCATGCATACATAACATAGGTTTTTGTAATTCATATTCTTCTGAATGAGCTTATTTCCTTTTCATTATTTCCAAGTGTGTATAGTCATTGCAAACTAAAGTTTCCCAACACTACTTTACAAGGGTCACTGAGCTGCACGGTACCAGGGACATGCATGAAAAGACTTGGGCTGACAGAATACTGTTGCTGACTAGCTCTATGATTGTGGACCAGGAATATAACATTTCTGTAGTTGTTTCCTTGTAGGCTTGGAATCAACCTATGTTCAAATCTTGTCACTGACATATACAAGCTGTGTGACTGTGGTCAAGTCACAAAACCACAGACTTTCAGCCTGTACCAAGTGTTAGACACTAGGATTGCAAAGACAAAAATGAAATATTCCCTGACCTTGAGCAGTTCAGATTCTACTGGGAGGAAACAACATATACACAGATATACGCTAAGAGAAAATAGATACAAAACATAGCCACTGGTGAACTCAGCAAAGGCCTTTATGGTAAGTAGTCCTTTGGCTGGGCCATGAAGGGAACTAGAGTGAAGAGGAAAAGTTTGAAGCCATAACTTAAGAAGAGTTCTCACTACAAAAAATGACATGTGATCAGCCAGCCTGTGCTTGAAGATCTCCAGCAAAGGGCAACCCACTACCCTCTGGGACACTTAAAAGTTGTGTCACTGTCCTGGTAAAATGGGGATAATAACACCCATAGGACTGTCTTCTCAGGGTTCATATGAAGCTCCAAGTAGAGAACAGATGTAAATGGCTCATTAAATTGTAAGGCATTATCTAAATGTTGGGCATTGTCATCTAAAAAATGGACAACATTCATATTCGTGTTATTATCAGTTTCCCTCAGTGAGCCCTCCAAAAACCACCTTACACCTTCAAATTCAATTACAAAAACAATTATTATATTCACCTAAGCCTGGAGTTAGGAAGTTAGGAAGACCTGAGTTCAAATCCTGCCTCAGAATTTGCCCTATGCAAGTAACCTTCTTCTAAATTTTCTCATCAGTAAAATTGGAATAATAGCAATCCTTACCTCTCTAGGTTGTTGTGAGGATAAATCAGATAAAGTCTGTAAAGCATTTTGAAAGCCTTTAAACTATATAAATGCTAGCTATTATTATTTTTAGTAACTTGTCCCTAGATCTCCTCTAGCTTAACTTCAAAAAGATTATTTCTACGACTACTACTACTGCCACCACTAATTTTATTAATAACAATTATGGAAACCACAGTCATTGCATTGTTGGGGGCTCAAATGAGAAAATAAAAGCATTGGGTATACTTTAGAGAAGGTATAATAGCAGCAGTCGTGATGATAGTGACATCTGACCACTGAAACCCAACTGCTTAGGAGAGACAGCACACTTTATCTTCTGTTTCCTGTTAAGGTAAGGTATTAGTCATCATTTACTTACCTATCTTGAATAGCATTTATTATCAATTAACCCAAGTAATGGGGTAGAGCATCCTTCTGTTGGTACTACACAATTGCTGTTATTTAATATGAAGTTACTTAGATTCATCATAAACCAAAGCATCCAACCATACCTATAAATGTCACACTTAGGAATGGTAAAGAGCACAGATGTTCATCACTTGATATGCCCATTACAATGCTTGTTTGTGTCAGTGCTGGGAGGTTTGAAACTCTTTCTTCACAATAAATAAGGCTTTTCTTCATCTCTTTAAGATGATTTGGGTTTGGCTTTTCTGAGGTGACTTATTCTAGAGTAAGCATGGATGAACTAAGAATCAGGAAGACCTATGTTCAAATCCTACCTAACCAGCTGTGTGACCCTAGGAAAGCTGTTTTACTTTTCTGAGACTCCATTCTCATCCATAAACCATATATACATTACTTCTTTTTTAGGGTTATTGCAAGAAATATTTCAGATCCACATATACATGAAAGAGCTTTGACTGTGCATATATGGCACCTACTATTATCAGTGTCATTATAAGTGAATAAATATGGCCACATAGAATAAAAAACAGAACACTCATGTGGGAGTCAAGAAGACCTGGGTTCAAATTGCCCTGACATTTGCTAGCTGCCTGACTATGGGCTAGCAACTTCAATGATGCCTAGGCAACTTTCTAATAGCTTCAGGAACTATACTTTAACTACGTAGATGTTCCCTCCAGTGATGTAGACAACAACACTTCCATGCCTGGTTATCTGTTCCCTCTGTCCCTGTCTTTCCATAAGTTTTCCATGAGTTATCCACCCAAAGTTAAAGGGGCTTCCTTGTCACATTCTTTTGACATTGTGGGGATATCAGTGGAAACTGTGGGCTATTAGTTATCTGGTCCTCTAACCATGAGGTCAGCCCATTTTCTTCATCCATCATACACATATGTAAATGAAATCCTATACTCTATTTTTCCCTTATTCCTTATATTTCAAGTATCATAGCCTCCTTACCCTTACCACTGCCTCTGGGTGATACCCACTTTAGATTCTTTAGAAATGGTAGTGTCACATCACTCCCAAATAGATTACAATTTATATTGATGGCAGGAGTTTTCATACCAGTGGAATAAGAGATTACTTATGTATTGACATTTCCTTCTACTTAAGGAGAAAGAATCCTGCAAAATAGTTAAGGAACTGAATCAAGTATCAAAAGACCTGGTTCCAACTCCTGGCTTTGATAATTCCCAGTACTGTGATGGACAAATCAAGTCACCTTGGTAAATCTCAATTTTGCCCTCCATAAAATGGAGATAATGGGACATGTACAAATTTAGAACCACTTCCACTCCAAATGTTCCTACAGGCTATTTGTATCTAATCTGTGGTAGAACCTTCCAAGCTTGTTCTGATCAGCAGTAGTCAAACATATTGTGCCTTGTCCCTGACAAAGTGATATCATTTTGATCCTCTTTGTACACGAAGGATCACAACCAACCACTAGTACTCCCTACCTTGATGGACTGTTGTGAGAAATAGGCTTTGCAAATCTTCAAGGACCAAAAACACATACACTATTAGGAATGAGCTAATATACTTGTATGTTGAACAGATATTCCCAGGGAAATTTCCTGCTAAGCATGGTCACAGTGACTACACACCTTCCGAAGCTTTTATATACATATCTCCTTCTTGTGACCCACTGATATCGATGCTTCTCTTTTTATATTCAATGATGGTAAGAGAAATGATGGACACAGAGGAAATTACTATTTTCAGATCTAACTGCAGTTTTTAATGATAAATGTAATAATAAGAATGCAACAAGCATTTCTAATGCCCTCAGGGAAGTACTTAGCGGGAAAGAGATTCCTTAGGTACCTGGGGAATCAATTAATATCCATTATTCAATATATAATGTATGCCATGTACATGTGCTAGGTGCAGGGGATACAAGTACAAGGAATTAAACAATGCCTCCCTTGCAATGTGTGCACATTCTAAATGGGCAGACACAAATATATGCAGCATAAAAATAAAGTGAATAAATGCAAATGTATAAAAAGTTGTTTGGAAGGGAAGTCACTGGAAGTTGTGGGGGATCCAGAAAGGCTTCATACAAAAGGCTTCAACTACATCTTAAAGAAAGAGAGGGACTTTCTGAGACTGAGATGAGGAGTAAGTAGATTCCAGTCATGCTGGGACAGCCAATGCAGAGACACTATGATGGGAGATGGAGTATGTTGTGTGTGAGGAACAGAAAGAAAGTTACTTTGATTGTACTGCAGGGCATGCAAGGGGGAATAGTGCCCAATGAGGTTTGGAGCTAGGTTATATATGACTTTAAAAACTCAACTTGAGAATATCTATCTATCTATCTATCTATCTATCTATCTATCTATCTCTATATCTATATCTATCTATCTATATCTATATCTATCTATCTATCTATCTATCTATCTATCTATCTATCTATCTATCTATCTATCTATATTTCTGCTAGAGAAAATAGTGAGCCACTGAAGTTGCCTGAATAGGGGAGTAACAAGGCTATATCTGCATTTAAGGAAAATCCCTTTGGTGGCAGTGAATAGGATTGGACTGAAGTGGTGAGGGACTTAAGGTGGGGAGGCCAATGAAGAGCTAGGTGAGGAGTAGTGAGGGCCTGAGTTGAAGTGATGGTAGTATGAGTGGAGAAAATCTGTGAAGGTAAAAATGAAAAAAATTAGGCAAGTTAGATATGCCAGATGAGGGAGAGAAAGGAGTCCAGGGTAATTCCAAGGCTACAAATTTGAGACACTGGAAGAATGACGGACAAAAATACAGAAGTTTGGAAGAAGGGAAGGTTTCAGGCTAAAGACACATTTAATTTGCATGTATTAAGTCAAACATATTGCTAGGACATCCCATTATAAAGGTTCAATGGGCAATCAAGTGATGTGGGACTGAGGCCCAGGAGAGATTGGGGTTGGATACACATATACTTGTGAAAGAGGAAGCTAAATGTCAACAAATAGACTCGGAAAATCTCAAAATTGACATTTCATTTGCCCTTCAAAAGCTTTCTTGCCCTGAATTTCAGGGTATAAGAGAGAGAAAAAAAAGAATCACACATCCTGTTGGCCCCAAGGGGTCACAGAGAAGCCACCACTGCAAGAGTGTCCTAAGCCTTCACCCTTCTACCTTATATGACTAGGAAAATCGGAGAGCTGAGATCTATTCCAGGTGCTTGGACTAGCAGCTTTTAAGAGCCATATTGGCAGATTAAACAGGGAAAACGAAATTCCTCCTCCTACAATGTTTCCTTATCCTAGTTAATTGAGGCCCCTGACCTTTGAAAAAAGAGTTGAGCTTGTTAATGCCTGCCTCTAACCTTTTTACTACCTGTGTTGGAACCCAGGAAGTATAGCAGCAGGTTTCCCACTTTGAGAAATGGTGAAAAGGATTGGCAGGAGCTGACAGTTGAGTGTTCCACAGAGTAGCTCTTAATAAGCATTTTATCCATTAAAAATTAAAAAAAAAACAGTTGTCAATACAGTACGGATTGTTTGCAGAATGAAATCAAATACGGATGATTGGTTGAAAGGGAAAAACTCTATCATGGAGTGGCATCTGAGAAAAGATAGAAGAGATTTACCAATTTTAGTACTTTTGAGCATTTTCTTCGATCTATATAGAATCTGTGGTCAGCCAGGCAGTTCCAGAATGTGGCAGAGCTCATGTAGGGGGAGAGGGGAATAGTCAGAAGTCTGCAAGTCAGCACACATTGGTGAACAGAAGTACCATAGCCTTTGGAAAACCAAGCTAAATTCTCTGGGAAAAAAACCACTGGGCTGATGGCATAGTTGTAGTGCCACTTGGTGGTCAAAACATACACACATATACATATATGTTTACTGTATAAATATATTTGTGTACACACACACACATACACATGCTCTATTTGGTTAACTGATTGAGGAATTGCCTCTGCCTCTCTGTAAGTCACAGAAGGCAGTGCAACAAGCCAGGTGTGGGGGTTACAATTTTAGTAACACCACCAAGTGTATACCTAGCATATATCACCTGTCACAACAAAAATAACTGACATTCAAAGCACTTTATGGAGATTGGATAGCCCAAACCTCACAACAACCCTCAGAGGTGGGCACTGCAGGTATCATATATTCTCTTTTACAGAGAAGGAAAGTGATACTCAGAAGTAAAGAGTCACCCAGAAGTAAAGAGTTTAGCCAGAGTCACACTGCTAAAAAGTATCAGAGACAGAATTTGAAATATCTTTCTGATTTCAAAGTCTATGCCATGCTGCTTAGAATTTCATTTCTTGGCAATCTTCCCATGATTCCCTCACCAAGGTAATAGTGCTGAAAGTTAATTTATCTAGGATCATAGATTTAGAACTAGTAGGGACCTAACAGGTCATCTAGTCCAACACCCTTATTTTACAGATGAGGAAAACAAGGCCAAGAATTATTAAGCCATTTGCCCAAAGCAGCATAGGTAGTAACTGAATTTTTTAGGATTTGAACTCAAGCCCTCTTACTCCAAATCCAATGCTGCTTTTACTCTACTCTGCTTACCCTTAAGTACACTGAGTCATTTCACTCTTCTTCATCATTTCACAACCAAGAAATTAGAAGCAGTAGACATAAGAAAAATGGAAATATTTGCTGATAAGTAATTCTATCAAGAGAGATGGGTTTTTTTTCATTTGTCTTTCCATTTCTGTTCTACCACATACTCACATAAACTCAATGGCTTACTCAAGGTGGAGTCAAGACATCCTTCAGCCACTTCCATGGGCCTCCTGAAGGTCCCCAACCCCTCCAATCACCTAAGCTGATCACCATCCTCTAAGCATATGGTAGTCATTATTTTTCATACGATACATGAGAAACATCCATCCTTCAATTTGACAAGCATTTATTAAGCATGCAGGACCAAATTAAGCAACCAAGCATTTTTCCAAGTTTACTCTGTGCCAGGCACTATGCTAAGCCTGGGAACACAAATGAAAGCAGAAAGAAAGATAGTCCTTAAAATGGAGGTTCTAGGAAGAACCATCCCATCAGAAGAGGGGGTTCCAGGGGTGGATGGTCCTTCCAATACCTGAGCTTTCAGACCGAAGAGGTTTCTGGGACATTGTACAGAATGTCCAGGACAGTCAGAAGTAAAGTCAGGAAAAGAGTGAAAGCATGTGCTAGACCCTCTACTAGAGATTTTAGAGAAAAAGGACAAAAATGAAAATAGTCTGTGTCCTCGAGTTCAAATTCTACTACACTCTAAACACAGGTGGAGATTAATAAATGCTGTTGATGCTTTAATCCAATTCAACAAACCTTTCTTAAACAGTTCTTACGTACAATGTGCTGTGCTAAGCACAAGAAATACAATGATAGAAAAAAATCAGCCCCTTGACCTCAGAAACAAATATTCTATTATAAGAAAATAAAATCCATATAATATATTTGATGTCAATGCCAAATAAATCAAGAATAGGGAAATGATTTGGGAAGGACAGAATTAGAAACGGACTTATGAAACAGATGGCGCCTAAGGTGGGCCTAGAAGAAAGTTAGGACTTCTGGAAGTAGAGGTAAGGTATTTGATCGGGGAAGTAGGGAGCCTGCACAAAGGCAGAGGGATAGGATCTGGAATGTTATATGTGGGAAACAGTAAGCTGACAGAATACAGAGTGCTCACTAAGTGAAAATGGATGTGACTGAGGTAGGGTGGGGCGGTAGGAGGAGTAATGTCAAGTAAGTCAGAATAGTAGGCTGTAGCCAGATCATGAGGGACTAGATGGCAAATAAAAGAGTTTGTATTTTCTCTTTGAGGAAATCCAGAACCACCGAAGCTTCTACAGGAAACAAGTAACATGGTTAGAGCTATATTTAGGAACATCCATTTTGCAGCTGGGTGGAAGATGGATTGCAAAAGGGAGAGAGGAGAGATAGGAAACACCGTTTAGGAGGTTATTGTAATAATCCCAAAGACATATGATGATATGAATAAGGTAGTAGCCATAGGAATGGACAGAAGGAGACATATGTGAAGGATTATTTTTTTTTTTTTTGAGAATTGACAAGACCTGGCAACTTACTGGAAATGCAAGTGAGTGAGAATGAATGATTGAGATGATTCCTGCTTCTGTAAACATAAGTGAACGCAAGAATAATGATACCCTGAACAGAAAACAGGGTAGTTAAAAAGAGGACTATGGTTGAGGGGAAAGAAGATCAGACAGTAATCTAAAAAAAATTAACTTTCATATATCATGCTTCAAAGTATAGCTAACATGGAATAGATGAAATGTCAGTGACCAATTTTAGATTTAACAAGGCAGATTAGGATATGGGGTGGGGGGCAAGCTGTTCAGGCCTCAGACTTAAAGTTTCCCAGACTAGCCAAATCCTTAGAATCCCTTTCTTTGTAGCTATTGGATTTATGTTTAGAGATCTTCAACCCAGACACTGATTCCCCCAGCAAGGCAGTTAATCTGTCAGTAAACAGTCTACAGTTATGGTAAGAAAGAGCTCAGTACATGGGAGGGCAACAGAAGTGTTTAGAGACATAGAAGCTCATAGATCACCAGAAATGTAGTTTGTCTTTGGCCTCCATTAACTCTATAGCAGGAGGTTTCAAAGATTTAATTGGCACATTGTAATAAGTGATTACATTCTGCACCAGGAAAGCAATTACTTAAAATGTCAGGTTTTTTGCCACTTAGGCACTGAGCCTCCTAAATTGCAAAGGAGAATTTACAGATTTCCAACTGAAATTTGTTTGGAAGCTCCAACAGATAAGAGCCTTGCTTCATTGACCTCAGTGGAAGACGTTTTTAAATATGTTGGGATGCAATGAAAACTTGAAGTAATTTTCCTCTCTGAATGATTAAGGAAAACATACATGGATTCATTCAAAAAGGAGAGTTGACGTCATCACACACAGAAGCTCCTTCTCAAAAGTTATATATGCATTGTTGCCTACGCCTTGTCTTTTGATTATTTAAACCAAAATGACCTCTTAGCTCACCAAATGTCTTTTTTTAAGGCTTTTTTCCCCAATATTTGTGAATAATATTCTAGCCAAAGTTCCTCTCTGCATATGCATTTCTGTGATAAGGTGTAATGTCACAGTCCCCCGAACTTGCCTCAGGTTATCAGCATTCTGCAGTAGGACGCTAGAAAACCAAAATGATGGCTTTCCTCCAGTGGCCTGCTTCTGAAGCAAAACACAAGCTAAAACCAGGAGGATTTTTGGGTTGTCTCCCAGTTTGCACAATCTGCCTGCCAAAGGGACAATCACATCTAGTGATTTCTCAGGTCAGGATGACCAGTGAAAAGTTCTTGGTGCCCAACTGGATTATTCTCATTTTAGCTACGGCAGAGATTGATGTATTCCTTGGCTGATCTGAGGTTTTATTACATTATAGATGCATGATTAGAAATAACACAAGTGATGATTTTGTGTCCCAACAGTGTATAACATTCATGTTCAGTAGTTTTAAATCATTCCTGACTCTTCCTGACCACATTTGGGCTTTTCTTGGCAGATAGTGGAGTGGTTGGCCATTTCCTTCTCCAGTTCATTTTACAAATGAGGAAACTGAAGTAAACAGGCTGAAGTGAGTTGCCCAGGATCACATAGCTAGTAAAAGTCTGAGACCAGATTTGAACTCACAAATATGAGTTTTCCTAACTACTGGCCCAGTACCCCATCTATTGCACCACCTACCTGCCCTGGGTACAGAATTAGGTACTGAATTCAAGAAAACAAACTCGTTTTTTCTTGAAATTCACTTCCTCACTCGCATGGATGCAGAATCTACAGATAGTCAAACATGACTGGGATGGACAATTTTACATTAAGAAATACAACCTCAGTGTTGATTCAAGGGTCATCCAAATGAGATCTATATAAAAGACCAGGTTCTGAAATGCAGAAGGTTGTTTGTTCGCCTACTTATTTCTACTTTTTATTAGTTTGTTGTGCAAACTGGTTCCAATGGAAGCTGCCCAGAGTTCAAAGTGAACCAACCTTTTACATTGAGGCCCAAAGGGCTAAAAGAATATTTTCCAAGGTTATACCAAGTCTGGTCTGGTTATTTGGTGAGAAAGAATTCAATGTTTCCCATGATGAGTCACATAACAATCGATTTAAACCTAGAAGAGACCTAAGAGATTATGTAGGTCAGTTTGACTGTAATGTAGAGTGTGGAATTGGAAGAAATCAACAGGGAAAGAGAAATTGGAGTTAGGGGGTATAAAAAACAGTAAGTACAAAACAGAGGCAGGAAGTAGGAAGTCACTGTAGTTTCTTGAGTAAAGGAGTCAGACCAATGCTGTAGGAATGGCAATTTGGCTGATATATGGACGATAGCCTCTACAAAGTCCTACACCAGTGGTTCATGTGCAAGTGATCCTGGGTTCTTAAAAGCTACACCAAAATACCACAAGCTCTAGCAGGTTCTCCTACATCAGAATGACTTTGAGTATGGCCCCCAAGAGTATGGCCCCAACCCAGATGATCATGGAGAGGCTAATCACAAGCAGAACAGCCCTTTGGTGATGAAATTTCTAGTGACAGCAGTCTATTAAACAAAGAAAAGGACAAAATAGTCCACTGTCTTGTGTAAAAATAGCAGAGTAACAGAAAAGAGGCAGAAGATGATGAAAACCATATAATAAAAATAACTGTTCCTTAAGCAACTACTATGTGCCAGGCATTGTCTTGGATGTGGGAAGTACAAGTAAAAAGAATAAAGCAATCTCTACTTGCAATGAGTCTATTCTAAAGGCAAAAATAAGCACATCTATACACACATACAGCATAAATGTAAGATGAGTAAACATAAATATATACAAAGCAATTAAATAAAGTGTAGTTTGAAAAGAAGAGCACTAAAAGTTGGGGGATCAGTAAAAGATTCATGTCAATGATGTTGTGTCTTGAAAGGAAAATGGGACTCTCTCAGAGTTAAGGAGGAAGCGCATTCCAGGTCTAAGTGGTATAGTTAGTGCAAAGGCATGGAGGTGGGAAACGGAGTGTCATGTATGAGAAACAGACAGAAGGGCAGTTTGGATGCAGTGAAAAGAGCAGGAAGAAAAGTAATAGCCAATGAGGCTAGAAAGAGAGTCAGTGAACAGGTTATGTAGGACTTTAAAAACTAAAAGGAGAGTTTGTATTTTATTCTGCAGGCAATAGGAGTTGACTAAGTAGAAAAGCCCCATGGTCAGATCAGTGCTTAAGGAAAATAACTAGCAGCAGTGTGTAGGATAGACTGGAATGGGGAGAGACTTGAGGCAGGAAGATCAATTGGAATTTTTATTGTAATAATCTAGTTGAGATGTGAAGATATGTTTTATACCATCTACAAACTTTAATTTGAGTGCTGATACTTAAAATGTGAGATCCTTAACCAAGGACAAACATATAGATATCCTAGTGGGAAAAAAAAAAAAAACAGAATCAGATGAGTCTTGCTATTCTCATTATAAATGAAACAAAAAGAAAAAAGGAAGTTGCAGTTAAGTGGGGTTATAGGTCACTACTACAAGGAATGGAGCTGGCATCATCACACAAGGGGAACTGGAACTATTATTTCATGAGATGTCTGATCATTTCAGATCATCAGTCTGATGATGATAACAATTCCAAAAAATACCACTCCAAAAATAATTATAGCTCATGCACTAATACTAGATATTAAGAGCAACAAGGCAAAGAAATTCTAGAAAGAATTTGATAAAACCCTTCAAATTAAATATTATATGTAAATATGTATAACACATACGTAGATTCTCAGTAACTTCAATGCAAGGGTGAGAATGGTGAGAAAAATATGAAAAAGCTGATTCAAGAAAAACAAATGAGAGGTCAAGGATTTTCACACTATACAGAAGATTCACACCTTTATATCATGAATATTTTCTTATAAAAATCCATTACTCTCTCAACGCATGTCTTAATTAGACAGTTACAATTTGTCAGGCACTGTGCTAACCTGGGGATACAAAGAAAGGCATGAGAAAACCCAGCCCCGGCCCTCAAGGAGCTTATATACTAAAAACTTGGCAAGCATCAAATAGCACAACAAAAACTAAACTAGGTTATTTTCTTAACAGACAAGAAAAGACTTGTTATTGATGTAGGAGCTATTTCTGAATAAGTTCTCTGTGTATAGTCTGTCCATCCACTTGACAAGTATCAAAATGAATAAAAAACGAGAAGAACAATAATGAGAAAAAAGAAATAATAATAGTGTACAATGTACAATGAAACCAATTCACTTCTGAACTAAACAAACCAGCAATCAGTAATCAGAATGGGAAGTGGAGTTCAGAAATGCCAGTGATATCAATTATATTAATTTTATATAGTAGTTTACCTGCTATATATTCACTGCTACAAGAAAAGTAAAATAATTTTCAAAGGGTTAGTAAACATGTGACTTACTCCACCCCCAATCTACCCCTCTCTTAAACATCCCTATCTCTACTGAAAGACCTCATCCTTCCAGTCACCCAAGGTTACACTCTCAGTGTCATCCTCACCTCCTCTTTCACACTTTCTCCATATCCAATGACTTTGCCAAGTTCTGCTGTTTCTGTCTTCACTCACGCCGCCATAATTCTGGTTCTAGTTCAGTTCTCTATCACATCTTCTCTACACTATTGCAATAGCTATCAATATGTTTGGGAAGAGGGGGATACTTAACTAAAACCAACCACCACATCACCTATTGACAGCATATATCACATGCTAAACTCATATTGGATTGTCCTATCTCTGGAAAAAAAAAGACTTTTTTCTTTAGGTAATGGCTGGTGGACAATTTATCTGAAATGAACACTCAACATTTGTATACAACAATATACATTATTGAGTGGTCTTAATTATTTAATGCATTTTCTCATGTGGTATATTTGGAGTAATTTAGGAATTCAAGATAAAAAGCCTGCAGACCACTCTCTCCAGATTTCTAAATCCAATTCTTTTGTTTATGAGCATGAACAAGACAGAATTTTTGTCTCCTGCAAAGAAGCATAATGCCATCTAAAACAGCACCTTAGCAAATTTTGCATTTAAAAAAATTCACCACCCAGTTACTTCCATGCTTCTTAAAAGAAATAGCATCCCCCATCTAACTATGAATCAGTGGCTAGAATGCAATAAAGCAGGTACTTTGCTCTAAGGAGTTTTCAATGTAAATCTCATTTCTTACTGGTATTAATTGCCACTGGCTCACTTCTCTCAAAAGGGCATTCTTTCGTCTGCCAGGAATCACAACAGTATAGGCTCTAGTCTCTTTCTTGAAGCAAACCAACAGGCAAATGAAACCCTGTCAGCATTCCAGAAGAGCAAAGGGACAGGGCCAATTGGAAGTTACATGGACTGTCGTTCTGGAGCATAAAAAATTGAGAAACATGGCTTTCCTAAACCTCAGTTTTATTGACCTTTATCAGCTGTTGAGAAGCTGGAACATGATGGAATTTTTGAATTTTTCTGTCACTAGCAAAAGGGCAATGCCTGGAGTCACTGCTGTTTGGCAAAAACTGTGCCTGTCCAACCAAAAGGTCTCTCATGTACTTCGTTCATACTGGATTGCAGAGTCCAGAGATTACAGGGTTTTTTTTCCTATAGCCTCTGTTTCTAACTCCTGGGAGTACGATTTGATGCTCTATACATGAAAGATTCATGAAGTATGGCCCATGATATGCATGTTATTTATGGGCACAGAGTAAATACAGACAAAGCTCGAGGTAGGTCATTAAGAATGTATTACATTTTTAAAGGGAATGACAAAAATCAGCTTTTTCCTTGTTATTTCACTCAATGAAAAAGAATATCCATTTTCCTTTGTTAAAAGGTTTTGATAGTTCCTTTTAGTGAAAAACATTTGTTAACCTTCTGAGAGAGGAATCCTTCCTTTGTTCCTTCCTTCTCTCTCTTCATCCTCTTCTCTCTCTCTACCCTCCCTGTCTCTCTTTCACACACACACACACACACAAACACACACACACGGTAGACATGCAGAAGTGTCTGGTAATAGCATAGAAGTGTCTGGTAATAGCATTGAAGGAAACCTATCATTGAAAATGTTATAGGTAACAGAAAACAATAATGCAATAGTTCACAGAAACATTTGTAAAATATCACAATAGGGATTCAATAAAATGTCCAACACATTTCAGTTAAGGGAGTTCAACTCTAGTCTCTCATCTGTCAACTTCTTTCCCTTGCTACCCTTTCTCTGTTCACTTCTCAGAGTCTGGCCAGTAAGTACAAGTCTATTTCTTTCACCACCACAGCCTAGACCATACTAGATTACAAACTCATATTAGAGACAATTGTCTAGGACACCAAGAGGGACTTGTACCTAGTCACGCAGTCAGCATGTGTCAAGTCTTCCAGACTTTACAGTTGTCTCTTTATCCACTGAGTCACGTTGTCTCTCTGCCTTGAACATAGAAAGTTCTTAATAAATAAATGCTGGGTGAACCCTTATTGCTTCCTTTGTTTTCCTAGACAGTCTTATTCAAAACCAACCTACACAGGTTACACGGTGAATTCTCCCTATAGCACGTTTCTCATCACATCCTCTCCCACTCCCCTCAGCCACCCTCAAAAATCCTTCAAGATTTCCCAGTGATTACTAAACAAATTGCAAACTCCCTTCTTTGGCATTCGAAGCATCCATGACTTGTCCCTGACTTCCAGCCTGACTCCCCCCTACTCCCCTTCACCAACTGTGCCCGTCAGCCAAATTTAAATACTTACTGTTCCCTGAACATAGCTAGGCCATCTTGCCCTGATCATTAGGTTTCCTATGTTGTTTTCCTTTTTTTAACTTTTCCCACAGCAATGCTTACTCCTCCCTACTTGCTCTACCAAAGCACTAGTTTCTACATTAGTTATATCCACACAGTCTTAGAGTTGATCCTCTAATTCTGACCTCAGGAGTTGATGGTTTTTTTCCTGGTTGATATCATCTATTTAGGTTAGCTTCTCATAAGGCTTATTATTAAGCCTTAGGAGGCATTAAACAACACAATCTGTTGCAAAAAGGCTGGACCCAACCTAGTCAGGGCATACTACAATACACTATGTAGTCATCAGCAGCCTTAAATGGGCTCAAGATTAAAATCTTTCGAGGGACATCAAATGGTGGTAACTATGACTGAGGAAGGCATCAGATATGTTAAAGAATAAATTTTTTTATCCAGCATTTCTCAGAGTGATTATTTGTTTGGAAGATGCAGTAAACTCTTTTCAGTATTTATTCAAATACTAATTGATAATAATTTGAGTAGCATGAAGACTAGGGAGAAGTATCAGTAGACATCTGGAAATTGAAACTAAATAAAACAGTGTAATACCTACAGAAATGTAAGCAAATTAATCCCGACAAATTTAGCTCTTTTTCGATGTCCATGTGTGTGCACACATGTTTAATGAAAGGAAGACAATTCCAAAGCAAAGGCTAAGTGGCTGTGGTAAGGGGTGTTCAAGGGCAGGTCTAGTAATTCTTGCCACAGTATCTCTGCTCTAGCCTCCAAGGACTCCAGAGGACTCCAGGGTTCCCCTTTCTCTGGCCTTTCTGGAAACTTCCAGCTTCCTAGCTAAGCTTAAATTTCCTTTCCCTAGTGTTTAGCAAGTGGTTGGTACATAGTAGGTGTTTAACAAATCTTAGTTGACCATTAACTAAGTGACACCTCTCTGCTTAAGACAACAAAGGTGTGAAACCACCCTAAGGTGGAAAGTCATTCAGACATACCTGGTAGATATCCTTTTATATCCTCAAGTAGCACTTGTAGAAGAAAACACAGATGAACCTTCACCAAAGTGGGAGGAGGTTTGAATAACCTACACTATTAGGCTCAAATAACCTGAGTATTGGATCTAGATGGTGTCTATTGCATGATCATTAGTTTCTTTCATCCTCCTGCTGTGACCTCTACATCATCTCATCCAAGACCCTGACTTTACTGATTAACGCATGGATGTAGCCTGTCTCTAAAGAGATACAGATGCATCCTTGTCTTTAAGAAAACTGATCTTCAGGAATCCTTCCTCCCACTCCTTTTCCTTTCTCCCCTCCATTACTCATCCTACCTACAGGTAGGATGTAGGAGATATCCTATAGATAACCATAGGATCTTCTCTTATGTGAATTAAAACATTCCCAATAAAGGGCTACTCCTTTGACCATCACTAGTAGTTTGCTTCTTCTGTGGAAAGCTCTAATACTCCCAAAGGAGCTTCAACAGACTATGACAGGACTCTAACAAAGGGGCAAAATGGGATAAGAAGGAGGCTTCCCCCCAAGTGATGGTATCCTATAGTCTAAGAGACTTTTCAATATTGTACCCTGCCTAGTCATTTGACTTCAGCAACCCCCAAACCCCCAAACCCCCAAACAGGAGTTTGGACTGTATGTTGTGTCCCAAAGCAAATACTTAATATGGAGTGTAATGTTTATAGGTCTGCAACTTATAGAGCATTCCAATATAATTTTAAGACATAAGTCTTAAAACTTAAAAAACGTTTAATTGTTGAAAAATCCTAACAAAAAAAAAGTAAAGAAAAACAAACCTTCGGTTCTCGGAAAGTGTCTGACACTTACTTGAGAACGAACAACAAGGCCAATGAGAGTAGCTTTAGATCAGCTCAACTCTCGACACAATTCATTCTGCTGGACTCTCCATGCCTAAGATTCAGGTTCACAGCCAAAGACCTGCACGAATCTGTGAGGAGAAGCCTTCAACTAAGCCAAGGCTGTTGAGCTGCCTGAATGAAATTGTATCAATTAATGCATACCAGAGACCTCAGAACACTTGATATTGGATGGCATTTAACAGCTCTAACCTTTGTCAGTTTATGGAACCTTAAAGTAATTAGTAGTTGGAGTTTTGAAGAGATCATTTTCCTCATCTACAGAGCATTTCTTTCTTGGTCCTTCTGGTTTATTGTATTATCCCAACCTTGGACAAAAGCAGTTCAGTTTGTTCAAAATATGCCAACAACCAAAGTGACAATGGGGAACCCGATGTCATTTTTCTCAAACAACATGACCTCTTTGGTCTTATCATGAGACTTTGTACTATTTCTTTTCCTCTCTTCAGGCAAATCCTTCTGCATCCAATGTTCCCAACTTCTAGGAGGGCTACAAAACATCCAGGCCTTTTAAGTGAAATATACCTACTTATATTTTTATAATAACAGAGACTTTTTGAAAATGACTAAAAAGTAAAAAGAATTAGTAAGCAATGAAACAGACATGAGATGAGGTGTTCATTCCATGGTAACCCTCTAATAAAGAGGGATGTGTGGCAGAGTTCATTAACCTATGATAACAGGTCTTTAATGATGTGTTAAAATAGCATAAGACTTCTTTATTTGTAAACTGGAAGATTTTAATATCTATAAGTCCAACAACTTAATTGTGAATATGAAATGAGGTATAAAATGGGAGTTATATGTTCTTTTGTGTTATTTGCCAGTGTTAAAGAGGAGGTCTAGTGTACATTCCAAATGGAAGACGGATTTTCTAGAAGACTTTGGGATAATCTTGCAAGAGATAATTGTGTAAGTCCCAGAACAGTGGAGAGCCTCCTAGACATGACCCACAATCACTCAACTGGCATTTCTTGTGCCCACTATTAGCCAGTAACTGTGATATAATGAGGATTCAAAACTCTAAATGGAAGTCCTTCCCCTCAAGATATTTATACTCCTTAGTGGAGGTTAACATGCACACATAGAAGGATATACAAATCAATTTTTATGGGGTGGATATGAGAGCAGCAGAGTTCAGCCTATGCACATAAGGAAAAAAAGATGAAGAATATATACTGTCCACATAATGAGATGAAGTTGGATAGAAAGTTCATAGAGCTTGTCCATCAGGACATATATCTGGGACAAATCTACTAAACGTACAGCAAGCTAGGTCCAGAAATGAAGCAGGAAGGAAAGGCACAAGCATTTATTAAACACCAGGCATTGTGACAAGTACTTTCTGAATATTTCCTTTGATCTTCATAATAATGTTGGGAGGTGGATGATCCCCATTTTACAATTAAGGAAACTGAGGTAGACAGAGGTTAAATTACTTGCTCAAAGTCACACAGCTACTAAGTGTCTGAGGCCACATTTAAATTCAGGTATTCCTGGCTCTAGGTCCAGTGCTGTATCCACAGCATCACCTATGTGCCTCTAGGCAAGAGGAAACTGTGTTGGACTGCAATTTACATTTAGTGGGAAGCTCGGTAGCATAGTAGAGCATGGGCCTGGAATCAGGAAGACCTGAGTTGAAATCTGGCCTCAGACATGTGCTGTGTCACTCTGGGCAAGTCACTTCACCCTGTTTGCCTCAGTTTCCTCATCTGTAAAATAAGTTGGAGAAGGAAATGGCAAACCACTCCAGCATCATTACCAAGAAAATCTCAAATGGGGTCACAAGAATCCAAAACAACTCCACAGAAACAATATTTAATGACCTCAAGGTTTTCCCTGAAATAAAGGTCCATGTTTTTGCATCTATATTCTGCCAGTAATGTTACATACCTGCAAGTTATGGAAAAACATAGTTTCTGGTCACCCAAAAAGCATTGAAAAGGCTACAATCTACTAGCAGTAAAGATGTGGGAGAATTGTCAGAAGCAATACCATCATTGGCAAGATTAACTGGAAAAGGAAAAGGACTGGTTATGTAGCAGAAGGAAGGGAAAATAACAGCTCTTGAGTGCCACTGGTTAATTACATTATGTCAAGAAACCTACAGAAGTGCCTCTAGCACATTCAATTGGATCCCTCCCACTCCCCGCTGTCCTCTGGGATTTTTATGAACATGTTGCATAAGAGTAGAGGAAGTTTCTTTATTATTTCCTAGAAAGGAATGCTTCTTGGTTCTTCTATGGAAATTACCTGGTGGAACTGGATATAACATAATGTTGAACAGATGGTGTCACCTGAGTATGGTTACCAATTACCATTTAATGAAAACCATGGCAGTACCTGACTTCCATTTGATTTATATTTTTAATAGCTATTGTTTTTTGTAACAGTAGAAATAGAACATTCTGATTTTATAAAATATTACACACACATAAGTTTTTTTTTTGTAACAGTAGAAATAGAACATTCTGATTTTATAAAATATTACACACACATATGTTGTGAAACCTCCTCAAAACACTGTGATCAAGTACTACTGGGTTTGTAATCATTCCTCTTTTACAGATGGGAACACAGGATGTCAGAGAAATTGAGTGACCTCCCCAAGGTCACATAACTAATAAGTACTAGAAGCAGGGTTTCCTTAAGAGAAAAACTTCCCTGCAGTTAAAAATGCAGTCTTAAAACAAAAAATCCAGAATGCATCAGAGTTCTAACCTTCCTGCTGGGAACCAGAACTCCCCAGAAGAATCAATTCAGAAAATGCTGTAAAACAATCTTCTTTGGGCTCTGCTGAAAGCAGGAGAAGTTTTCTGTAATCCTGGTTTTCTAGTTCTTTTTGAATCACAAATTATGCACATGGGGATGAAGGTTGTGGGACAACTTCTTCACATTGCTTTCCATTTCCCTATTTAGTCAAACCCTTGCCAAAGGCTTTTTAATAGTTTATATGTTAACAATTTGGACTTGAAATGTCAAATTTCTTCTGGCTATGTATCACTGCTTAAACATGCCCAGCTGCCAAAATGTCAATTATTCCAAAAGACTGGCCCATTAATTCATTTTTCTCAGGTCAAAGACAAACTCACAAGGTCTGACTGAGGCTTTTTTTTAAAAGTCAGATTTCAGTATTCGTTAGTCTTTATATTTGGAAGTCATTAAAGAAAACATCTCTGAAATATCAGGTTGGTCAGTGTGTATAGTGTTACTTCTTTGTTTTCAAAGAGAGCCAATGACATTGATGTATGAGGTTTTCAGGGAGGACTAAACCTCTGGCCAGCATGTAGCCATGAATATGGAAGGTGACATCACAGTGAAGTAAAGCTACCAGACAATGTAGGACTTGGCCGCTGTAAAATCTATCATTCTGATGTGACTTCTCAGATTCACTGAAGACAACTGAAATAACTAGGCAAACAAGAAAACACGATGTTAAAGATGTACTCAAAAACTAATGCATTCTAATTTCAAGAATACAGGAAAACAGAATGGGGAATTTTGATTTCTGGCCAAGAGAGCAATTAATTACACAATTCTCCCACAGCTGCTCTCCAACAAATACCTGAAATTCATACTAGATCAAATAATTATCAAGAAATAAAATAATAAACTACAGTGACTTCTTCCACACTGTAACTGTACAAAAAACCAGCCAGAAGCTCACAGACAAGAGGAAAGGTGACTGTCCGCAAAGACAGTGCCAGCACAGGCAAGCAAGCCCATAAGCTTAGTGTAACCAGAAAAAGCCCAGAGATGTATGTAGGACTGATTCTCTGTCTGCCAGACTCTTTCTAGAGATAGCAAGAGTACAGAACTTCCCTGAGAAAGCTCCAGGATATTTGTAAACCTAAAGCACAGATACTTGGAAGCTCCCAGAGAACACAACGGGCACGGGCATAGCAAAGACCACAGGGAGTGCAGCTCAGATCAGCATGTCCCAGGACTTTGAAGTCCCTATCACCTTATCTTAAGATGCCATAAAGGGCACTAAAGATTCAGCACTCTGAACCTCAAATACACCACAGGGGAGCCAAACCAAATGGACTGAGGATAAGATCAGATAGGGCCAACCAGTTCTGCCAAAAATTTCACAGGGGGACAAACCTGGCTCTGGAAGAAAAACAAAAGGTCCAATGAAACCACCAAAGCTGAAGAGATGAGAAAAATCAAAGGGAACACTGACCAATAAAAAAAAATGCTGTAAAACTAAAGATTCACCCAAAGAAAAAGCCAGTGAGTCTGTAACAATTGCAAATAAGAACTCAAAGGGAAAAAAATGGATTTTCAACAAGATGTTTAGAAAAAAAGAAGACATAAAAAATGAAATAACCTTATTGTCTGCATTGAGAGGCTAAGTGATTTGCCAAAGCTAATTTTTCCATTGTTTCCCTTGATATTATTCTAGACCTTTTGTTTCTCCAAATTAATTTTTTAAATTTCTTTTTTTCTGGCTCTATAAAGTATCCTGTTGGTAACTTGACTGATACAGCATTAAATCTGTGAATTAATTTGGGTACCATTTTCATTTTTATTATAGTGGCCTGGCCTTGAGCACTGAATATTCCTTTAAGTATTTAATTTATATTTCATTTCTCTAAAGAACATTCTGTAATTGAATCTATACAACTATTGAATGTGTTCTGTATAATAAGCCTGAAGTATTTTATGCTTTCTGTAGTTATTTGAATAGTAATTGTCTATTCTATTGTTGCCCACTGCATTTTGTTACTATTGTAGAGAAATGCTGTAGAATTTCTATAAAAAACAAATTTAAATCAATGTTCATTAATATTGGTCTACAGTCCTCCTTTGCTTTCTCTTTCCTTTGTTTTGGCATTAGGACAGTACTTGATTTAGAAAAGAAATCTGGTAAAAATTGCTTTCTTTCTCACTTCTCTGAGTAATTTTTGTAACACTGAAAATACTTGCTCTTTAAAAAGTTTGATAGAATTTTCCTGTAAATCCATCAGGACCAGAAGGATTTTCTTGGGTAGTTCCTCTAGAAAAAATTATATTTCCTCTTCTGAGATAGGATTATTTAAGATCTCTTAGGGGCACCTAGGTAGTGCAGTGGATAAAACACCAGTACAGGAATCAGGAGGACCCGAGTTCAAATCTCACCTCAGACACTTGGCAGTCATTAGCTGTGTGACCTTGGGCAAGTCACTTGACCCCAATTGCCTCATCCTGGATCATCTCCAGTCATCCTGATGAATATCTGGTCACTGGATTCAGATGGCTCTGGAGGAAAAGTGAGGCTGGTGACCTGCCCAGCTCTCTCTCACACAAAACAAAGTCGAGTGCAAGTCATGTCATGATTTCTCTGATGGCACGGTCTTCTTTGGCAATGAAGGACAAACACACATTTAAGATCTTAATTTGGTGTCCTATCAGTTTGAGTATTTTACTTTTTTGAAGGTGATCCTCTATCCTGTGTTCTCAGTTTTGTTGGCATAGTAGATTCTGGTCATTTTTTTATTCCAGTTTTGTTGTAATTTCACTTGTTCACTGTTTATTTTGCAGATTTGATTTTCTGCCCTCTCCTTTAAATCAAGTTAGTTAAAGATCTGCCAATTTTGTTGGCTTTTTTAAAAAACCAGCTTTTCGATCAGTTTTTACTTTCAAATTTATCTATTTCACCTTTAACTTTAAAGATTTCATTTCTTGTGCTATTTTGGGTTTGTTTACTAGTTGGGCTTCTAATTTACACACACACACACACACACACATGCACACACACACACATATTCAGTCTTCTTTTCTGTTTTCTTAGTGTGATGCTTTCTCTCACAGGATTGTTTTCTTCGAGGATTGCTTTAGCTACATGCCAGAAATAAACATACTGTTTTTTCATTATCGTTGATATATAATTATTAATTGCTCCTATAATTTATTCTTTGACCTATTCATTGTTTAGGATTTTATTATTCAAATCTCTACTTGGACCTGTACTCCTCCCTGAATCTATTAGTATTTTAATTGGGCTATAGGTCTTTAAAAGATGTTTCAGTATTTCTGCCTATTATATTTACTTGCAATTTCTCTGTACCCTCATATAGTCAATATTTTCAATATTTATAAAATTCATACAAAAATATTCATGATCTTTATTAGTTGTATTCAGAAGGTGGCATGAATCTTTTAGCTTTAATTTCTCCAGCAATGTGTTCAATCTATATTTAACCTTTTGTTTATCTTTGTTAGATACGCTTCACTCTGAGAAAGGAACATTAAAATTCTTACTATTAATAGGTTATCTATGTCTTTTTGCAATTCAATTGATTTTCCTTTATGAATTAGGTGTTGTGTCACATATAGAATATATGTTTAATACTGATATGCATTTACTGTCCATGGTTGCTTTTGGCATAACCTAGTCCCCTTTTCATTCCTTTTCTATATTTTGAGTTTTTCTTTTGTCTGACAGCAAGGTTGCAAATCTTGCTTTTAAAAAAAACCCACCTAATGCAGAGTAACTTTTCTTCCAGTCTCTCACTTCTGTTCTCTGTATATCTTTATTTTTTATGCATACTTCTTATGATTACCAGGTTGGGGGTTTTGTTTTTGTATCCAATATATCACTCTTGTATTACTAGATTGTTTAATCCATTTATATTCAAAGTTATGCTTGATATGTTTTTATTTTCCCCTGTTTGTGTCTATTTTTTCTGAGCTAGAATTTTTTTTTAATTCTCCTTTTCGTTTTAAGTCAATACTTTGTCTCTACGATTAATTTTGCTTAATCTATTTTAAGGCAACCCTACTCCCTTAGCCTCCCTTTATCCCTCTTCTTTTCCCTGTTTTCCCTTCTCATTTGTCAACTCTTCCCCTAACTTTGGAGTGTTACTTAACTTACTGATTTCTTTTTCTTCTTTCTCTATTACTCAGTTATCTAGGTCTTCTCCCATTCTTTTTCCCTCTTCTCAGATAAGTGGTTAAGTCAAAATCCCCCTTCCTCTCCTCATCAATTTTTTTTGGATATTTTTTTAATCGATTCCTTTTTCTAAGAAGGATTTCTTTACCTTGTGCTCTTCATTAATTCTTTTTCCTGTCTCTTCCATATTTTTTTCCTTTGGTTCAGGGTCTTTATGTTTAATTATTCTTTCTTTTAACCTCTTTGTTATCATCATAGGATTAAAGTTCCTAAAGTAACAAGTTTTAAATTCCTTTTTCCAACTCACTTCTTGTAGATTTCACTGTCACCCTTTTATTGCATGTTGTACTTCACACTTAAAAGAGAAGTAGCAAAGACAGAAGCATAGTCGCATGATAGCAATTTTTCTATGAACTAAATCATGTAGTCTCTAAATATACGTGTCTAAAAGATATATATACATACATATATATGCACATATATATATATAATATGCAGACACACATATATTACACATATATAAAACATCTATAACCTATCACCCCATGATCATTCTCTTTCCTGTTTGTCATATAATCATCTCTCTGAGTCTAGGACCACTCAATCTTGCAGTCTGACCTCAGGATCTGTGATTTCTCTTCTCCTCAGGCAAGATATTGTCCAGAGAAGTCCAATACTCTCTCAGAGGGAGTGGTGTCCTTGTTCACCAACTCTTTGCCTATTAGACCCACTTTTAAGTTCTCCACCTTCAATTATATAGTTTTTTCCTCTAAAGTGAAAACTCCCCCACCATCACCGCTGACTCAAGACTTACTTGCTTCACCTTGTTCCAATTTTTCCCTTCATCTACTCCTTTTTCTCCTCTAACCCCTCTTCTTATTTGTGTATAGTCATTTTCATGATAACTTCCCTAGTAGACTCTAAGTTCCTTGAGAACCATGCACAGTACTTGGCATATATTAGGAGCTTATTAAATGCTCACTGAATTGACTTGAGAGACTACAGGAGTTATCTTCCTTTCATTGTTTACCCAGGGACCTAAGTAAGGTACATAAAGTAGCACCCTCTATCCTCCACCAGCCTTTTAGGCATCCTCTCATTCTATAATTTGGACTCACAAGATTAAGCTCAGAGGGGTAAGGGGCAGTCTGCAGTGTTCTCAACCTGCTCCTCCTCTTTCACTTTTCTAATCCATTTAAATACAATTTTCATCTTTATCCCCTTGCATACTTTGAGAAATTTCTTAATAGTCTCTTTGCTATTGTAGCTTCTTTATTCCTATATGGGTCTTCTTTCTCTTTCTAGTTTTTTTAAATAGTTTCTAGAGATATGGTCATTTCAGTACTTATTCTTTCCCTAATAATTTGATTTATGACTCTATGTCTCTACTCATATATTTTTAAAAATTATTATTCTTGCTGCTATTTTAGCTTTTGAGTTCCAAATTCTCTATCTCCCTCCAGCCCCAACCCCATCCATTGAGAAGTCAAGGAATGTATCAGTTATTTATGCATTCACATATTTTAAATATTTTATGAAAATGTTTCAAATGTCTTTCTTTTATTGAATGTCCATTTTTTTAATGATTATTATATTCAGGCTTGCTTGGTATATCATTTTGGGTAGCATCTTGAGCCCCTTTGCTCTGCAGAATACATTAAGCCATTCTATCAATACCTTTTATAACCTGATAGATCATACTAATATGATCTATGTAATCTTTGCTTATCAAAACCATAAATGATTATACTCAATAATTACTGAAGAAGTAAAAGCACACTCAATCTGTTTCTTTGAAGCTGTGTTTATCTCTAAATAAATCTTTATAATGGTCCAAAGATTTCATCAAGAGGTCACGTCACAATTATTCATGTTAGGCATAAAAATATAGCCAGAGTTCTCTTAAGATTTCAATTCCCATAGACTGTAAGCTTCCAGAAGGAAAAGGATGAGTCTGTGTTAACTCTCCTCACACAGCCCTCAAAACCAACATCTACACTTTCACCATGTAATACCTATCCCTATCTCTATTATCTTGGGGGAAGGGGGGAAGAAGTACTACTATACTCTGTTTCTTGCCTTACAAAAAGAAGGAAAGATTTTTTTACTCACACAGAAGGCATTAATCCTCCCTCCCCCCAAATAAAAAAGAGATAATGTAACCTCTGAAATTTTCTCTACCACAGAAATCTATTTTTGGACCAAAACATACAGTAAGTCAGGCAGTGTTCAAGTTAAAGTGTGGAGCATTTATAGATAAGGTTAAATGGGATTTCATTCTTTGCTGGTCTGATTTAATATATTGTGGGTAAATGTTTTGTTCAAATATTTTTTGTTCATTCAGGCCTTGCTGATAAGCATTCCAACTTCTGTCTCCAAAGAGATTAATCATGCTAAATATGTTCATTTGGCACAGCAAGGTGCCTAAAGTAAATAGGGAGAAACTGAGTGTGGCAATGTCAAAGAAAGAGATGTGTTTTTGCCAAGCTCTGAATGATATTACTAAGTGTCAATACTAAGACAGATGATCTATGTGTTTCAGCTGAAGGAGTTTCTTTTCACTTGACTAAAAATAATTAAAAGTGCAGTCAGTTCTGTTTCCATATGCTCAGACTAAGTAGGCCTCTAGAAAGGTTTGGGATAGTCAGTGAGGCTGCATTCAGAAAAGGGGTTTTATCTGTCCCTAGGATAACCCATATGGCTTTATGGGAAGATTGCTTTTAATCTCCTACTGGGTGCCCTCCTGGAAAGCGAATGATAGGGAGAATATTATTACAAATAGAAACAGACAGAAGATGATATTGCATATTTCCCTCATGATATTGTATATTTCCCACAATTTCTTGGTAATTGAATTGTCATATAACTATAGAAACTATTTCAGGAAACCAAAATGAAACTGAGGCAAAACTAGAGTTTGAACTAGCCATTCCTGTTTGCTAATTTATTTTTTAAGACTCCTCAGGAGTTTTGCTAATCCTGGTTAACTGAGGAAGGTAACTTGGTTAACGTCTAATAGGTGACCATGAAATTTATTTTTGCAGTCAAGTACTCTACTCACACATGATAAAGTTTTATCTGATAAAGTGTTTTCAAAGCAAGGAAAAAGGTCACTATTCCTGGAAAAGACATAGAAACAATGGTGAAAAATTCACTGTGACTTCAGCATATTTGGTGTCAATAGCCCGCATTGTACAGACAACTTCCCAGGCATGGGAAGGTTCCGGGCATTTAACTCAATATTTACACTCCAGATGAGCTGTGGAGCAAACGAGCAAAGAGAAAACTGGAGGAGATACCTGCTCAAGCTGAGAAGCATTAGGTTAAATCAATATCTCTTCGAATGATTCACGAAAGGTTTGGAGGATCTGGGATTTCTTATTGGAGTGCTAGATAAAGAAATGTGGTACGATGAGAAGATGTCACTCCCATCAGGGGTGGGTGACCTCTGAAGGAAGATAAATGAAAAGAAGTGTCATCTTAAATCCTGTAATTTCTCTGAATGTAAACAAAAGTTACAAAGAGATGTGCTACCCTGGAAATACATGTACAACGGGTACCATCACTTGAATAAAATGTATCTAAAGGCTTAAATACAGAGCTGACTCAGATATTCATACAGGGATTTTATCACAAAGGACTTAGGGGAGAGTATTAGCAACATCTTTCAATAATTCTGTGATCTCATCCATGTGGGTGTTTCCTCCATATGAGCAGATCACAATCCAATCTGTCTTTTTCTCCTGTGTTACTCTCATCCACATTCTTGTAAATACTACATACAGACCTCTCCAAGATGTTGGGGGTCTCTCTTCACGATTACTGATATTTCATGAGTACCAAGGAAGCGCAAGCTGTCGATTACTTAATCCTTACCCTGACTAAGTGACTGGTTCAGCTCAGCTCCCTTTGTGACCATACCTCTCGCTCTGGTAACTATTAAGTCACTTCTTGCATACAACTGTACATTAGTGACATGTTGAATCTTATTCACAACCATCATGCATCTCTCTAGCACCCTTTGGGTGACTTGTAGCTTTAATTCTTCTAAGATTCAGGTGATCCATGATTCATGTCACACACATCATTACAAATATTGGGGTTAAAATGTAGACTTTCATATCAGGGTGAAGCTGATAACTTCCCAAGTAAAACCCAGACTACTATCTTCCTCCTATTCAATAACAGGCCTGGATCACCATCCACCAACTGTGTTCATCTGTTGTGTGTATATCTGCTCTATAGACAATCCATTCAAGTGTAAGTCATCATCTCAAAAAGTGAAGTTCACCCCAGGTATACTGGAATCCACATCACTAAGACAATCTCAGGTGAATGTAAAGCCAGCTAAGAATTCTGGAAGCAGGTATTTTATTAATGGACCAGAAAATACTATTACCTTCACTAGGAATTCGCTATTGCAAGGGTGAATCATTCAACATGCTTCCAAAATCCATGAGTGGTAAAAGTAAAAGGATAGTATCAAGGACTATTACTCTGTGAAACAGTGTGGGTTAACAAAACGGAAATAGTTTCTATAAAAACAATTCATGTTAGCAAATATGTTGACATCCATGTTTGATATCACTACACCTTGGTTTAATTTTCTTACTCTGTTCTATTTAGTAAAAACACTTGAAAGACAAGCACAATGAGAAATCTAGTTCTGAGAAGGGGGCAGGGAAACTGTCAGGAAAGCTTGCATTTATTTAATTGAACTGGAAAGTTAATTAGAAGGGAAGAAAATGTGGTCTTGTCACTTATATACAGGAAATATCACTTGCTGCCCAGAAAGAGAAAGAGTGATTTAAAGAGTCTTTACTTAAGCAAAAGGCAAACTGTGAAGCTTGGTGCGGTCTAACTTTCTGAGATGAATGAAAGAAATTTAGAAATAATTTTAGAAACTAATTTTTGATGTAAAAAAATCACTACAAGATTAACTGCCGCCTATAGACCCTTTATGCATGCTTCTCTCAAGGTAGAGATTGAAAATTGGAATAGGAGGACATTTTGAAGTTAAGCTCTGAGAAAGTCTGATTGAACTGGGATTTTCTGATTAGGGTGGTGACATTAAAAAAAAAAGTTATTTGGTGGAATATAAAATTGCTGGCAGTAATTCTGCACTGAGCTGAATTTAAAAGGTAAAGAGCAGAAACTGTATTTACCAGCTGCACTGGTGGCAAAGATGGTCTGAAAATGTAAGTTGTTTTTTGGTTTTGGGTTTTTTTTTTTTTTTTTTTGGTGGGAGAGAGGGTTGGATCAAGTAAGGAAAAGAAAGAGCAACTCACTAAGCACCAACATTAGGAAGATAATTCAGAATCATTTCTTCTCAGGTCCATGGGAATATAACACTACTTCAAACAAAGCTACAACGAGGAAATTTTTACCCAGAGCAGGGCAGGGAATGTGAGTGAATGAAAGTTGGTTCTCAGTAGGGTTGCTGGATGGGGAAAGGGGAGAAGTATGTCTTGAGACAATGCTACTGGTACTATCTTAATTTTAACACCCTAGAACTAAGTTGTGGTTGCCCTACTCACTGGCATCTCTGGTTTTAGGGCCTCACAGGACAGATATGTGATGTATTAGATAGAGTGCTGAGCCCGGAGGCAGGAAGACTCATCTTCCTGAGTTCAAATCCAGCCTCAGACACTTACTAGCTGTGTGACCCCCTGTTTGCTTCAGTTTCCTCATCTGTAAAATGAGCTAGAGAAGGAAAAATGGCAAGCCACTTCAGCACCTCTGCTGAGAAAACCCTGTATGTGTTCATCCTTTGTTGTTGAAGAAGACCATGCCATCACAGAAATAATGACATGACTTGCACTTGACTTTCTTTTGAGTGAGGGAGGGTTGTGCAGGTCACCAGCCTCACTTCTCCTCCAGAGCCATCTGAATCCAGTGACCAGATATTCATCAGGATGACTGGAGATGACCCAGGATGAGGCAAGTGGGGTTGAGTGACTTGCCCAAGGTCACACAGCTAGTGAGTGTCAAGTGTCTGAGGAAAGATTGAACTCAAGTCCTCCTGACTCCTGCACTGGTGCTCTATCCACTGCACCACCTAGCTGCCCTTGAGAAAACCCTAAGTGAGGTCACAAAGAGTCAGACATGACTTAAGACTAATAAATGTGACAAACTTCATAATCACAAGCCTATGAATAATAATTCATGTCTATGGAGTCTTTCACCTACCTATTCCCAGAAACAGTAATTAGGAATGTGATGCTGGCCGTTTATTTAGCTATACAGAGCTAGTTACAGTCTTATCAGAGTAGCTTCCTCATGGGTACCTGAATGTGTAGATGCAAAGATTAGAGAGAAGTATAAAGAACCCTGGATTTGGAGTCAAGAGATGCGAGTTCAAATCCTGACTCCACTAATTAGCCTCAGGTTCCTCTTCTATAAAATGAAGGGATTGGAGAAGGTGATCTTTAAGTCCAGATCTGACATTATTGTTTGCACCATATAGGACTATGGTGAACAAAGGAAGGGTTAAGAGCCTGTTTCCCTGTAACCTTCTTGCTGCAGATGGTGGGGTTTGGTAGTTAAGGAGTGACCCTTGCCCACAACTGACAACCAATGAAGCATGCAGGAAAGACTGCAGAATGACTGCAGAGAGCTCTGCTTTCACCTTGCTCCCTTGCCCAATACAGGAGTTAAGCTCAAAGTTCATAGCTATATTAAGCTAAAGGAGGATCTCTTTCTGGTTACCCCTCCCTATAGGAAAAGGGCGGAGCCATGGGGAAAGAAGCCAGTTCTGTTCCCTGATTACAGGCAGCTGTTTTCACCACAAGAAATTTCATCCTCATTTGCTTATCATTACTGTTATTATTTTTTAATATTTCCCCTCCTTTACATAAAAGAATATCAAGCAATCATTACATGCTTTTTTGAGGCTAATGACAGCAAGGGTAGCCATTTTGGAAGATTTTTTTAAATTGTTCCTTGAGCTAAGACATGGAATAGAGGGGGCAGGCATGAATTCCCTTTGGATTTCCCACAAGCAAGAGAAACATTATAATCATACCTCCTAAGCAAACATTTCCAATAAGTAGAAGAGTATATGATCAGATAACCAGAATTATGAATTCTTAGACTGAACAGCCCTTGTGACAAATAGGAGCCTGGGCAGGACAAGTCTCACATTGAGTGGAGTTGGAAAACCAGGGGGCTCCCTCATTTGAAATCTCTATCCTTGTCCTTAATATCTTCCTGTTTTTAACATTTCCTGAGTGTTTTTTTCCTATTAAGGTAATTTTGAGTTCTCCTCTATGTGACATTTTTTTTTTACCTATGAGGCTGCCCCCTACAAATATTACAGCTGTATCTAATTAGACTCTAGCTCAACCTCTCCTCACTGGTAAATTCCACCCTATTGCCCAATGCCTGAAGTTCAACGGCATTCAATCAGACAAGTATGGCAAAATTATATGGTTCTTTAACAATAGGGAACAGAATAAAAACCACATACATGAAGTAACAAGTGCATATATTTCCTTTCAGCCTAGAGTTCCTCCAAAGCTCATACAATCCAAAAATACTGTCTGAAGGCAAGCCAAATGCCTGGGAATTCAAAGAACACACAATTCAGGATCTCAGATTTGAATCTCCCCTCTAAAAATTCTGTCTCTAAATGAGCCAAAAGCCAAGAGGTACAAAGAAACACAGACTGGGTGTTCAAATGCAAACCTTAAGAACAACTGCACAGGGAATCCAAAGCAGCATAGTGGAAAGATCACTGTTCTAGATTCAGAAGACTTTGGTTCAGATGTCAGCTTTGATGTCTCCTACCTGTGTGACCTTAGGTAAGTCACTTAATTCCCTCGTTTACAAAATACAGGAGCTGACTATAACCTTCAAAATCCCTTCCATCTTTAAATCTCTGATCCTCTTTCATTCACCTATGGCTTCTCTCTTATGACAAGGCCTCAAATTTCTTACTGCTACATATTTTCACTTCTCTGCTCCAGGCTTGTTCCTGCTTAATAAACACAATCTCAATATTAGAATCTAACAGGAGGAATACAGCTATAGGACCAGAAAAAGGCTGACTCTGTGCCAGTGGTCATTTTGTCTTTTTTTCTCTTTGAAAAGTCCCCAAAGCTGGCCATATTCTATATAGCTTTCTGCCTAGCAGAATTTGATCCCATACTCATTATATACCCATATTATATTTATATCATATTATACCCATATGCAAACGTCTGAAGACAAAATCGTGTGGTCATAGTTGACCTGAGGAAAGGGCTTAACATCTGGACAGATGAGGGACTTAAGTTTAACTATATGCTAACTAACTACACACAGAATGTATCCCTATAGAGATTAGAGATGAACACATCATCCAACTGATAGGTGGGAAATGAATTCAATATATCTATTTGTTTCTGCAAGACTCCCTGTCATTAAAGGTCTTTGAGCAAAGGCCAGGTATACAATACAGGACATTCCTTTCACATATGGATTGGATTAAGTGACTACCAAGGTCCCTTCCAATTCTTCAATTCTGTGATTCTCTATTTAAACAAGCACCATGATCACTACTGCATTTTCTACCAGATGTCTTGAGAGAGATGTTATTTAGATTCTGGGAATTTTAACGCACTCAGATGTGAAACCAAATGAAAATGATGAATATCTAGTTCACATCAAACAACCTTTAATTTGGGTAATGAAGTCTTTGCGTATTTGCAAAGTTTGATTCTAGTTTAGACTGTCAACCCATGGGAGAATGGTGTGAGTATTCAAAGGATACTAGAGAGTTTAGATAGGCAATTTACTCACTGATCTGTTTTGATATAAAATGGTCTCCAGAGAGTTAGTTCTTAAGTTAATAATCTCTGGGTCGATTTTCACAGCAACGAAATGTCTTAACTGTAGATATTCATAAAATTCTTTTCCATAGAGCTCATGGTTCTCTTGGAGAGCCTGTACCATGAATGGAATTCTCTTCATCTAACTGACCCCAGTCACCAAGTCCTGTGACCTTCTATCTGACAAGAGTCCAGAGGTTAGTTCAAGATGAATCCACAAGAGGATTCATGTAGTCCAGCATGAAGTTCCTGTAGCCTGAAGTTTGGATCCAAATAGATCAAAAGCAAACTAAATTGCAAGACTGGACATAAAACAGATCATACTGAAAATAGCATTTATGAGTAAAAAAAAAAATCTACTTCTGTGATAAGATGGTGCAGGTTTTTGGCCAGTAATGCACATTTATAACATTCTTATTTAAAAGCAAGAAAGGGAAATCTCCAGCATAATCCCTCTTCGGCTATTAGATTTCAAGCTTCCCATTATAGCTTGATGACAAAAGCACTCAAATGTCAACAACCTGAATGAAAAAAGTTTACCTGGAAGTTTAAGACCTAGGTTCAAATTCTACCACCAATTAACTGTGTGACCTTGGGCAAGTCAGTTCCCCACAGCGAGTTTGAGTTCCTATACGTGCAGATAGGGAATGTTAGCCTAGATGAAGGGACAGAGAATGGAAGTTAAATCATTGGGTATTGGAAAGATCATTCAAGTAATGAGTCAGAAGACCTACACTCAATTACCAGCTCTGCTAATTAATAACTACATGACTTAAGGTCTCTCAACTCTAGTTTCCTGTGAAAATGGGAATGTCACTACTTGTTCTGAATAACAGTTTTGGAGCCATAAAGACCCTCAGCAACCATCTAGTCCCACCTATAACCTCTCAGTAACAGCCCCCCCACCCCGATAAAAACCACTATAATATACATGACAAGTAGACATTTGGTATTAGCCTGAAGATGTCCAATTGTGGAGAACTCATTACTCCCTGAGGCACTCCATTCTATTTATTTATTCAATTTTATTTTATTTTCAGTTTTAGATTCTTGCCCTCACCTCACTCCCCCAAATATTGAAAAGGCAAGAAAGAAACAAAAAAAATTACAAAAATGAAGTAATCCAAAACAAACTTCCCCATTATCCACGTTTTGAAAAACAAAAGACAACAAGAAAAAGAAAGAAAGAGAAGGACATAAGCTTTGATCCTCACTCAGCTCTCTATCTGGAGGTGGCTAACATTTTTCATTGTGAGTCATTTAGAACTGTACTGGGTCACTGTTGGTCAGAATTAAAAACACTTTCTCAGATGATTATAATAATCCTGTTACTTATAAATTGTTCTGATTCTGCTCATTTCACTTTACCTCAGTTCAAGTAAACCTTCCCAGGTTTTCTAAAATCATCCTCTTCATTGTTTCTTTTAACACAATAGTATTCCATCATACAATTTGTTCAGCCATTCCCCAATTGATGAATATTCCCTCAATTTCCAATTCTTTGTCACCACAAAAAGAGCTGTAAAATATTTTTGCATGTATGGATCCTTTTTCTCTGATCTGTTTGGGATACAGAACTAGCAGAGGTATCACTAAAGCAAAGAGTATGTAGAGTTTTAATAGTCTTTTAGGCATACTCTCTGAATGTTTTCAAGAATAGTTAGATTAGGCCATAGCTCTATCAACAGTGCATTAGTGTCCCTATTTTCTCACATTTCCTCTGGCATGTTTTTTGGCATATTTCTGGCGTATTTTTGTTTCTGTCACTTTACCCAATATTATTGGTGTGAAGTGGTACTTCAGAGTTGTTTTAATTTGCATTTCTCTAATTATTAGTGACATAACTATTATAGGTTGAATTTCTTCCTCTGAGAATTGTTATATCCGTTGGACCTTTATCATTTAGAGAATGGCTCTTATTCTCATAAATTTGACTCAGTTCCCTATATATTTGAGGAACAAGACCTTTATCAGAGGAAGTGAAAGCAAAGATTTTTCTCAGTTTCCTACTTTCCTTCTAATTGTAAATGTGTTGGTTTTGTTTTTGAAAAAAAGAAATTAATTTTATGTAATCAAAATTATCCATTGTACTTCATGTGAATCTCTCTGCATCACTGCTGGTCATGAACACATATGTATGTTTGTGTGTTTGTGTGTGTGTGTGTGTGTGTATAATCTCTCCAAAAAACCAAATACTGAGAAAAATCTTAAGAGTTACAAATATTATCTTTCCATGTAGGGGTGTAAACAGTTCAACTTCAGAAAATCCTTTATGATTTCTCTTTCCTGTTTAGCTTTTCATGATTCTCTTGATTCTTGTGTCTGAAAGTCAAATTTTCTCTTCAATTCTGGTCTTTTCATCAAGAATGTTTGAAAGTCCTTTATATAATTGAATGACCATTTTCCCCCTGAAGTATTTTACTCAGTTTTGCTGGGAAGATGATTCTTGGTTTTAATTCCAGTTACTTTGATTTCTGTAATATCATATTCCAAGCCCTTCCATCCCTTAATGTAGAATCTGCCAGATCTTGTGTTATCCTGATCCTATTTCTGTAATATTCAAATTGTTTCTTTCTGACTGCTTGCAATATTTTCTCCTTGACCTGGGAACTCTGGAATTTGCCTACAACATTCCTAGGGCTTTCTCTTTTTTGAATCTTGTTAAGGATATGATCAGTGGATTCTTTCAATATTTATTTTACCCTCTGGTTCTAGAATATCAGGGAAGTTTTCTTTGATAATTTCATGAAAGATGATGTCTAGGCTCTTTTTTTGACCATGGCTTTCAAGTGGTCCCATAATTTTTTAAATTGTCTCTCCTGGATTTATTGTCCAAGTCAGTTGTTTTTCCAATGAGATATTTCACATTGTCTTCTATTTTTTCATTCTTTTGGTTTTGTTTTATAATTTCTTTGTTTCTCATAAAGTCATTAGCTTCTACCTGCTCCAGTCTAATTTTTAAAGGACTATTTTCTTCAGTGAGCTTTTGAACCTCCTTTTCATTTGGCTAATTCTGCTTTTTAAAGCATTCTTCTCCTCATTGGCTTTTTGGGCCACTTTTGCCATTTGAGCTAGTCTACTTTTTAAGGCATTAATTTCTTCAGCATTTTTGGGGGTCTCCTTTAGCAAGCTGTTGATTTCCTTTTCATGATTTTCTTGGCATCTCTCTCATTTCTCTTCCCAATTTTTCCTCTAGCTCTCTTACTTGATTTTCAAAACCTTTTTTGAGCTCTTCCATAGCCTGAGACCATTGCACATTTATTTTGGAGGTTTTAGACACAGTATCCTTGACTCCCTCTGATGTTATGCTTTGGTCTTCCTCATTAGAAAGGATGGGATAAAAAACCTGTTCCCCAACAAAGTAACCTTTTATAGTCTTATTTTTTCCTTCCTTTTTTGGGCATTTTCCCAGCCAGTTACTTGACTTTTGAGTTCTTTGTCAGGGCTGAGAATCAGATCAGCTGCTCAATTCCCCCAGGGGCTTTAAGTGGAGGTCTCCCAGAGCTGCCACTCAGGACTCACATTTAGATCAGGGACTCAATTCCCCCAGGTGCGCCAGGTGCGCTAGGTGGAGGGCTCCACAAACAGAAGCTACCACTGCAGGAGCGGACACACGTGTCCCAAATGTGCTCCCCTCTCCTAGGTGATGGAGCTGTCCCACTGACCTTTAAAGCTGTCTGTGCAATTTGTAGGTTGAGTAATCTGGGAACTACTGCTGTTGGTGGTTCCCTGAAGTCTGCTCATGGTCCTGTCCCTGCCACAACATCAGGCAGCACTCTGTGCTTCCTGTGTGGTACTGTATGTGCTCTGACTAATTTCATTTCTTGTCTTAGGATTACATCTATTATTTCTAGTACAATATTGAATAAGGGTGATAGTGGACATCCTTGCTGTGCCCATGATCTTATTGGAAAGACTTCAAGTTTATCCTCATTAGACATAATGCTTCTTCTTGATTTTGCATAGATATTACTTATCATTTTACAAAAATCTGTTTATTCTTTTGCTTTCAAGTGTCTCTTTAAGTAGTAATGGGTATTGTATTTTATCAGAAACTTTTTCTGCATATGTTTAAATTACAATTTTTTTATGATTTTTTTCATTGGTATGGTCAATTATGCTTATAATTTTCCTAATACTGAACCAGTTTTGTATTCCTGTTATAAATCCAGCCTGGTTGTACTCTAAGACCTTTGTGATATATTGTTATAATCTTTTATCTTTAAAATCTATTATCTTTATCATATTTTATTTGTCACTTTTGTATCAATATTAATTAGGAAATTTGGTCTACAGTATTCCTTCTCTGTTCTGTCCCTCCCTGGTTTAGGTGTCAAAACCTTATTTATGTTATAGAAGGAATTAGGAAGGATTTCTTCCTTATTTCTTTTTAAAGAATTTATATAATATTAAAATTAACTGTTTTTTAAATATTTGGTAGAATTCACTTGTAAATTCATCTAGTCTTGATTTTTTGTTATTTTTTTCTTAAAGAACTCACTGATGGCTTCTTAAATTTCTTTTTCTAAGATAGGGTTATTTTAAGTATCCTATTTCCTGTTCTGCTAATCCAGACAATTTATATTCTCATAAATATTCATCCATTTAATTTAAATTGCTAGTTTCACTGGCTTATAGTTGGGCAAAATAGCTCCTAATGATTTTTATGTCATTTTCACTGGTTGTGAATTGAATATTTTCATTTCTTATACAAGTAATTTGGTTTTCTTCTTTCTTTTTGAAAGTCAAATTAGACAAGAGTCTACCTTATTTTTTTCCTCTTTTAAAACATCATTTCCCAGCTTTATGATTCTATTTTCTTATTTTCAATTTTATTAATCTCTCATTTAATTCAAAGAACTTCTATTTTGGTGTTTAATGAGGGGAGGAGGAGAGTTAATTTGGTTTTTTTAGTTGTATACCCAACTCTTGACATGTTTTCTCTCTTTTATTGATGTAAGCATTAAGAAATACAAATTTTACATAAAGTAGTGTTTTGACTACACGTCATAGATTTTAGTACGTTGTCTTGCCATTATCATTAATGAAATCATTGATTATTTCTTTTGTTATCTGACCCACTCATTCTTTGGTTTTAGGTTTCTTTCCAATTAATTTTTAATCTGAGTTTCAAAAATCTTTGCTTGAATGGCATTTTTATTGCCAATTTTCTGCACTTGTTTCTGAGGTTTTTATACCTTAATACATAATCAATTTCTGTGAAGGTGCTACACATAGTTAAGAAAAAGAGATATTCCTTTCTATTCCCAATTATTATTTTCCAAAGGCCTACCATATCCACCTTTTTCTAAAATTCCATTTATCTCCTTAATTTCTTGTTTATCTTCATCTTGGTGTTAGATTTATCTAGGTGTGAGCATAATAGATTCTACTCCATATTTTAACTCTGTGTGCACATTTCTGTTTCAAATGTGTTTCTTTTAAATAATTTACTGTCGATTTTTTAGTTCTGATCCATTCCAGAATATTACCTTACCCTTAGTTTTCCTTTATAATTTCCTGAAATATCATGCTATCTTCTATTTTGTGGGAGGGGAGGGGTAATCCCATTCATATTCATAATTATTATCGTTAACTCTGTTATTTCCCTATTTACTTACACTTATCTTTCTCTTTTTTATTCTGTTCCCTCCTCAAGAGTCTGTTTTGTTTCTGGCTGCTGCCTCTTTTAATCTACCCTCCATCTTTTCTCTTTACTCCTTTCTCTTAATCCTTTTCCCTCCAACTTCCCTACTGAGAAAGATGAATTTTTGTACCTGTGTATATGCATAGTCTTCCCACTTTAAACTAGTTCATATGAGAGTAAAGTTCAAGTGTTGCCTACTACCTCTCCATTCCCATCCCCCTCCATTATGTAAACTCTTCCTTGTTTACTCCATTTATGTGAAATAATTTTTCCCATTCTTCCTCTCCTTTTCCCTTTTTCCCAGCATATTCTTCTCCACTCTTCCATTCTTCTTTAGAGATCATCTCAACATAATAGAAACATATCCAGGCCCTATCTAATTAACCTTCCTTTAAAACACCATTTTATCCTCTCCCCATATAAGAATGTGAACACCTAAACTTCATTTAGGCCCTTTATGAATTCTCACTCATGTTTACCTTCTTATGCTTCTCTTGCACTTTGTATGTATCAAAATTTCTATTTAGCTCTGTTTTCTTTTTCACCATGAATGCTTGAAATACGCATTCCCCCCTACCAAAGGATTAGAATCAGTTTTGCTGGGTAGGTTGTTACTGGTTATATTCCTGGTTCCTCTGCCTTATGGAATGTCATATTCCAAACCCTCCATCACTTCATAGTGGTAGCACCTAAATGTATGATCCTGACTGTGGCTCCACAATATTTAAATTTCTCCTTTTTGGGTATTTACAACATTTTCTCCTTGATCCAAGAATTTTGGGTTTGTATTATAATAGTCCTTGGAGTTTTCATTTTGAGATTTCTTTCAGGTGGTAACTGGTAAATTCTTTCCATTTGTACTTTACACTCTGGTTCTTAAATGCCTGAGCAGTTTTCCTTTAAAATTTCTTGAAATATAATGTCTAAGATTTTTTATTGTTATTGTTCATAGTTTTCAAGCAGTCCAATGATTCTTTAATTATCTCTCGTTGATCTATTTTTCTAGGTAGTTGTTTTATTTTTTTCCAATGAGAGCTTCTCATTTTCTTCTGTTTCTTCTGTTTTACTATTTCTTGATGGCTCATGAAATCATTAGCTTCCTTTTGGCCAATCCTAATTTCAAAGGAGTATTTGCCTTGGAGAGGTTTTGCACCATTTTAGCTACAAGGTCAATGCTGATATTTAAAGAGTTACTTTCTTTAGCATATTTTGTATCTCTTTTTACCAAGCTATTAATTCTCCTTTCAAATTTTTCTTATATAGCTCTCATTTCTTTCCCAAATTTTTCCTCTACTGACCTTATCTAATTTAAAAACATTGCTCTTTTAAAAAAATTCTTTTCCTTTAACTCTTCTGGGAATTCTTGCTGGGCTTGTATCCAATCTATATTTTCCTTCGAGGCTTTGCTCACAGATGTTTTCACATCATCATCTTCTATGTTTGTGTTTTGAGCTGCCCCATCACCATAGTGCAATTTTATAATCTGGTTTCTTTTTATTTATTTGCTCATTCTTCCAAGTTACTATTTGAGTTTATGTTGCTCTTGGGTGCTGCTCTCCTCTAGGGGTAGGAGGGAAAACTGGTATGATATTCTGTATTTTATGTCCTGATATTTTCACAGCTTATTCTGGAGATCTATAAATATTAGGGAATTCCAAAGTGGTGTGATCTAAGAAGAGATCCATTCACTACCCTCCTGGTTAGTACTCTGCAAATTCCTAATCCAGTTTGAGTCTGTTGTATTGTGTGTGGTTGAGTTTTAATAGACTGCTGCTGGCCACAGTGACAGTTAGCCTGCTGGGAGGTTTTGAAAGTTCAGAGTGACTAAGTTGCTGTCTCCTGCCCTGATTTAATCCACTGAAGGCTTATGTGCAGAGCTAAAGGTCAGACCTGAGTCTCTATTCTTGAGTCCAGAGTCAGATAGCTAGGTTTTTTTGAACTTGTTTCTTACACAGGTAGGGCCCATGTTTCCTCATGACCAGGACTACTCCCCTCCTCCCTGGAACTGTGAGTTGGAACTGAGTAATGAGTTATAGAGTTTCCACATGGTACTCATTCCTACACCTAGTGTGAATAATGGGGTTCCCTGGGATCTCTTTCAGCCCAAGTGTTCAGATTTGTACAGTCCCTGGGCACTGGACTTCTCTTTGCTGCCATGCTGCCCTACCACCACAACCCTTGCCATAGTACTGTTGCACTGTGCTCCTAACTAGCCTTCACCCCAGTGTCTGCAGACTTCTCTATCTTCCTAAGCTGCCTTGGGCTGGACAAACAACTCACTGTGACTTTTTTTTTCACTTTCTCAATCAGAATTCAATTTGGTGTATTTTCAAGGACACTGTGGAAAAAGTTGAGAAGGTGCTAAGGCAAAATCATTACTTCACTCTGTGCCCCTCCATTCCATTTTTGGACAGCTCTCATTATTAGGAAGTTTTTCCTGTTTTTGTTGCTGCTATATAAGCCATTATGGGGTACCTAGGAGGCACAGTTGATAGAGCGCCTGTAGTCAGAAAAACTCATCTGAGTTCAAATCTGGCTTTAGATGCTTATTAGCTGTGTGGCCCTAGGCAAGTCAGTTCATCCTGTTTATCTCAGTGTCCTCATGTGTAATCTTTTGTTCTCATCCTTTGTTGCCGAAGAAGACCATGCCAGTAGAGAAATGATGACATGACTTGCACTTGACTTTGTTTTGAGTGAGGGAGGGCTGTGCAGGTCACCAGCCTCACTTCTCCTCCAGAGCCATCTGAATCCGGTGACCAGATATTCATCAGAATGACTGGAGATAATCCAAAATGCACTGGGAGACCTTGGGCCCTTTAGGCCAAGATCTTTGCAGGTATTCACTTAGGGTGAAGTAATGCCCATTGAATAGGCCTGTTTTAAGAAGTAGCCAGAGCATAGTCCCATTAACAAGACAAAGAAATAAAAAAGACATCAGGCTGGGAAGGAAACAGCAACAGTTACAATTGATGTGTAAAGTGAGATGGAGAAGGAAATGGCTAACCACTCCAGTATCTTTGAAAAGAAAATCCCAAATGATATCACAGAGTCAGATACAACTGAAATACAACTGAATAACAAACTACAAAATTATCTATCTTTTCTCTCACATAATTACATGTCATAGATATATCTATATCTGTGTGTGTGTCAATAGATAGATTGATCTTCCCCAGGGTCAAATTATATAATAATTATAAAATGCTTAGCACAGTGCCTGGCATATAGTAGGCACTTAAATGCTTGCTTCCTTCCTTACTTCCTAAAAGTTCTATGTTATTAGCAGTGTGATTTTGGGCAAGTAACCTAACCTCTCAGTGCTCCACACAACTCTAATACTGTAAGCTACTAATAAAGTATGTCATATATACATGCACACAGTCATTGTTACTATTTGTACCACTAAGATATAGCCCAGTTCCAAATATATAAGTACTCAAAATTAAGCGAAGGAAGGAAGGAAGGAAGGAAGGAAGGAAGGAAGGAAGGAAGGAAGGAAGGAATCAGAAATTTGCATGATGATTCAGGCATCTTCCAATTATTTATTTTGTACTGCCATCCACACATCCTTACCATACAGATAAGAGATTTAAATGCTTTGGAGATAGTAGTGTTCTATGACTTATACCACTTAAATTTTGGTATTAAAAGCATGAGCCTTTGTTATAAGAAAATGTTTGGGATCATAAAAGGAGTTTTCCATGGGCATGCTTTCTTCCAACTATTTAATTCTAGATCCAACTCACAGTCTACTTGCAGGGTCCGTCCAAGGTGTATACACTAATGAATTCTATGGTTTGACCACCTAACTACATGCCATAGTTCTGACAATAGCCTTTCTTCAGCCACTTGGTTTTACCTGTTTGAAGAGTTAAGCTAAATTATTTTGAGTGACTGTGGGAAAGATCTAGGAGACTCAGTGATGTTTTAGGACTTGGAGTTGGCACTATATCATCCACAAAGAAGAGCAGCCAGATTGCCTCATATGTCTATGGCATATCTCTACAGTTTGAAGGTGGCCCTGGACTCCCTGCATGATAGGGTCAACAATATTTCTCCAGACTAAATCTACCTTCATTCATACACACATACACATATACATACATATATGTATACACATAAGTGTGTATACACACATCATAGAATATTTTATAATTTGGATGTATGTATGAGGGTGATGACTTGTTATCTGAGATTGTTTAAGCAGGTAATTTTACTCTATTGAATGAAAGGAAATAGTCTTAATAATGGGAAGAAAAGACATTGAAAATCTTCAGAACTCTAACCAAAGCAGTGATCAATCATGACTTCAGAGGACTGATGATGAAGCATGCTACCCTCTCCTTAGCAGAGAGGTAGGAGACTGTAAGTGCAGGAGACATACCTTTTAGACACGGTCAAAGCATTGATCTGTCTTTCTTGACTTCACTTATGTATCACAAGAGAGGGTTCTTTTAGGAGTAGGAGGCATAATTAGAAAGTAAGAATGATACAAAAAGGAAGGAAGGAAGGAAGGAAGGAAGGAAGGAAGGAAGGAAGGAAGGAAGGAAGGAAGGAAGGAAGGAAGGAAGGAAGGAAGGAAGGAAGGAAGGAAGGAAGGAAGGAAGGAAGGAAGGAAGGAAGGAAGGAAGGAAGGAAGGAAGGAAGGAAGGAAGGAAGGAAGGAAGGAAGGAAGGAAGGAAGGAAGGAAGGAAGGAAGGAAGGAAGGAAGGAGCACCAGAAAGAAAGGAAAAGAGCTAATGGTTATAAAGGAAATGCAAAGTCATTTCTACACAGGGTATCCCCAATTGTGGGAGAGGATGTAGAGTCAGAAAAAGTCTCATGTATGAAGTAGTACTTGAACTGAGCCTTGAAGAGGGCTTACAAGATAAGGAGGGAGGATATTACAAGTATTTGGAAAAATGATATTCCATGTTGCAGAGACAGTAGACAGAAGGCTATGTGTTGATTTGGCCAGTTTGGCTACAGTATGTGAAAGGGATTAATGTGAAATCAGTGGCTATTACCATTTAATCACAGAAAAGGGTACAGTATTTGTGTAAGAAATTTGAAGATAAATAAGTTGGATATGAAAGCTAGGTTACCACATTCTTCTTTAAGTCAACTTTTTATGTCCTCTGTGATTACTGTATCTTGATTTATAAATGAAAAGTTTAGAAATTATACTCTTCTACCTGAAAGAAGATTGAAATGAAGGAGTAATACGAAAGATGTAATTACAATGTACCAAAATAGGATCATTTCAAGTTATTCTCTCTTTAAAAACTTTATTTTGGATGACATTTAAATTAAACTTCATTTTAATTCTGGGACAAAGAAGAAAACTCACTTTACTAACTAACTTTGCCAATCAATCTGTCAATATAATAATCACGGAAATTTGTAGCAAAACAGAATCGCTTCTCTTGCCACTCGTATACCTCATGAAAAGACACAAGAGTAATTACTTTGCTAAAACTAAAACCTTATGACTTCCCTTGGAAAATTTACTCTCCTACAGTAGGATGAGTGACTCTTGAGAATTCTGGGGGCAATATAAATAATGCTATCTTAATAACCTAAGAAAACCATTCAAGAGTCCTAGAGATATACGGAATAAGATGAGGTGGTATAGTCTAATGGACAAAGTACTGGTCCCCGAGTCAGGAGACCTGGGTTCAAATGCTGCTTCAGCCACATAGCAGTTATATGACACTGGATAAATCATTTCACCTCTCAAAGCCTCAGCTGTAAAATGGAGAGGAATCCTTGCACTATCTACTCCCTCCAGTGTTTGTGAGGAAAGTGCTTGGTAAACTTTATATATATATATATATATAATATATATATATATATATATATAATATATATATAATATATTGTATTATAGAAAGGGTAATTATTTTTAACACACGTCTGACTTTGTCACCTCTCTTCCCTCTCACCCTTCCCATTACCACTCATAATTCTTTACTTAATTAATTAATTTAGTTAATTCTTTAATTCTTTATCCTATTACTTAATGGATAACCTATAAAAGCCCTAGTCTGATATATAAAACCCTCAACGATTAGACTTCTACCTAACTTTCCAAACTTATTTCACATTGCTCTCCTTCATATATTCTCCATTCTAGTCAAATTGGCCTATTAGCTGTTCCCTATACATGGCATTCCATGTTCTGCCTTCATGACAGTCTGAAGTGGTGCCACCAGTATGGTATTGCTTCTCTCTTCACTTCCACCTTGTGAGATTCCAAGCTTCCTTCAAAGTACTCCCTCCATGAAAACTTTCTTTATCCTCCAACTTCTCCCATTGGTTTTTAGCACTCTGTTCCATTTGAAATTACTTTGTATGTTTTTCCTACCCAGTAAAATATAATCTCTTCAGCAGCAAGGACAGTCCTATGTTTGCCATTGTAACTCTAGGACCCAGCCCAGAGCCTTGTACATAGTAAGCCCTTCATAGTTGTTGAAATGAACTGAATTAATAATGTTATGAACATTACTATCCTTGTTAACTAAAGGCTCATAAACTTAGAGCTGAGGAAGATGTCAGAGATCATCTAATCCATTTCCCTCATTTTATAAAGGAGGAACCTAAGGCCCAATCAGGGAAAGTGACATGCCTAAAAGGGGGGGAAAGCACTTATTAAGCACCTACAATGTGCCAGAAACTGTACTAAGCACTTTAGAGATATCATGTCACTGAGAGTAACTGGCAGGGATAAGTTTCAAAATGAGGTCCTCTGAGGCCAGATGTAGTGCTCTCTCCACTGTACATTGCCTCTTCTGATGATTCATACAAGAAACATGGAATGGTATTGATGGCCTTTCAGGTCCTCATGTAATACTCCATATTATCTAACAAATTGCTATCTGTCATGGATGTATGCATGTATGTATACAAACATAGTGTTTATATTCAATCTTGTGACAAATAATCTATTTAAGGAAATGTTTTGATCTATGGGTTTGTTTGTTTTGTTTTGGTTTTTTTTGAGCCATTGATTTGGTAGTTAAACAGAAGGGAGAAAAAACTATGCTGTCCTACATTCAAACAGCTCAGCGAATGCCTAGTACCTTTACTACAAATGGGAATATTTTTATATCTCATTACTATGTTCCTATACTCAAGATTTCTACCCTCTGACCTTTATTTCTGCTCTTTTCTATCCTTTAATCCTCAATTGCTTCAATTTAGCCAAATAGCATTTTCTAAAATATACTGAAAGCTTTGAACTTTTCTCTTCCTGTTATCAGTTTCTGCTGCAGAGAAGATAAAACCAAAAGCTGCTTAAATGTAGTGTTTCCATCCAGATGTTTGTATGCTACATGATGTCCAATAGAGGAAATGACAAGGCACCCTGTAGCTCTCCTGAATGATGAATGAGTTATTGTCGGGAAAAATCTGAAGGAGAGTAAACATTGCAAACCAAGAAAGAATTGCCTGGGGAGACTGGGAAGCAAAAAGTGCACTTAGCAATTAAGATAATATTGACAATCTTGTTGAGTTAGCCCTTCCTGTGGCATTTACTAGAAACTCTACATCATTAATTTCTCATGACTTTACTCATTACAGTTTTTTTGCATTCTAAATAGGCTATACTTCAAAGGATATATGATCTCACTTATATGGGAATTCTCTCCCTGATGCAGATTACAACTTCTCTAGTTTTCTACATATGACCCCCTCAAAAATCTGCTACAGGTTACACAGAAATTAACTGATAAAATTAAAAGATGAAACAGTTGGTAAATTTTATTTGTCATAACCACTGAACTCCATCTTATAGAATCTGTGCCTCAGCACAGGTGCTACCTCCAAGACCTTCCTGATTTACCTCTCTCCCCCTCAGTTGTTATTTCTCGTTCCTTTTCAACATTACTTTACATTACATATATTTTGCATTTATCTGTAACCTTTTACAATGATCTCTTATTACAAATCCTCATTCTTCCTGATCTCTCTACAACCTCTGACACTATTAATCATCCTCCTCTCCTCTCTAGGTTTTGGTTACACTGCTTTATCCTGTTTCACACTGTACCTGACTGCTCCTTTTCATTCTTATTTACTGGACTTTCTTTAAGCCCCATTTGCTATCTAAGAGTATCTCTCCTGGGTCTGCTCCGAACTCTCTTCTTATCTCTCTCCTTTTGATCTCAATTGGTGATTTTATCAGTGTCTATGAATTCAATTATCATCTCCATAGAGATGATTCCTGAATCTATGTATCCAAATATGCTTCTTTCCATATTCATTCACTAATCTCTAGAGATCACATAAAACTTTTCTAAAGTTCTATTCATGTGCTTCATTTCTGGTTAGTTTTCTCTAGGTCTGTGAGGGGTCAATTTATGTTCCCCAATATTCTAGTTTTACTACCTGTTTCTGTAACTCATTAAACTTTTCCCTCAAGAATTTAGGTACTATGCTATTGGTAGATATATGGATGGTAATGATAATTTATTGCCTATGGTATATTTCACCAAAATGTTTCTTCCTTGTTTCTTTCTTTTAACTGCATCAATTTTTTGCTACTTCCTTGTCTGATAGCATGATTTCCACTCCTCCCTTTTCTTACATCAAGTGAAGCCAACAGATTTTGGTCCAGCCTGTTACTTTAAGCCTGTGTACATCTTCATATTTTAAGATTATTTCATGTAATAAGCTTAAAATCCACATTGTTGTGTTCTAATTTTGAATTGATTCCATTATCTTCTTCTGTTTAATGGATGAGGAGTTCATTCCATTCATTTTCACACTTATGATTATGAAATGTGTGTCACCCTCTATCTTATTCTCTTATGCTTTCCTTCTCCGTTTCCTGTCTCCTCTTGAAGAGATTGTGTGATAAAGCTGTAAATTGGCATCTGATCCCACACCCTGCACAAGGTTGCTGTGTTCCAGTATAGGTCTGTGAACTCTTCTTGACCTGGGCCACAGCTTTATTCCTCTTTCAGTCCCTGGGTGCTCAAATACTCATTGATGTTTCCTTGCCAGACCCTGCACCCAAGTGTCCACAGATTTCTCTGTCTCCCTATACCAACTTAGGCTAGAAAAAATATTCACTGTGATTTTTTTCTTGGATTTTCTTATTAGAATTTAGTCAGGAACATTTTCTCCATCTTTGTGGAGGTGTTATGTTAGGGGAGTTGGGTTTTAATTCTTCCTGATATTCCACCATCTCAGCTCCACCTCTCCATATTACTGTCAGGAGTACTATCTTCTTTACAGTCACTTAAGCTCACATATAGAATCTGTCTTGATTCTATCTTCACAATATCACTCAGATATGTCTCTTCCTTTTCATCCAAGGCTCTGTCCTGGGCCCTCTTTTTTGTTTCCTTCATATCCTTTCTAACTTGGTAACTTCATCATCCTACATGTTTAATTATCATCTCTGTGCATAAAACTGCCCATTCAACTCTAGCCTTTCTCCTGAGTGCCAGTTGGGCTTTACCAACTACTTATTGACCATTTTTCATTCCAGTAGGTCCATAGTATCTACAGGATCAAATACAAAATCCTTTGTTTGACTTTTAAATTGGCCTTTTATAACATGGTTCCTTCCTACTTTTCCAGTGGTATTATAATTTATTTCCATTCATATACTTTATGACTCAACAACACTAGCATTCTTGCCATTTCTCACACAGTACTCTATCTTCTAACTATGTGATGTTACATGCTGGTTCCCAAGCCTAGAACCCCACTCTCCCTCTTCCCTCTTTTTCTTTCCTTCTCCCCCTCCTTTCTTCCATATTCAGCTCAAGTCCCATCTTTTGCAGGAGGTCTTTCTCTCCTTTCATACTCCCACTAAGTACCTTCTCTCCTTCAGAAATCACCTTCCATTTACTCTCTGTGCAACCTGTAGGTGCAATTTTTTACATGGTACACCTGCCATAAGAATGTGAGCTCTTCAAGGGCTCTCTTCCTTAAATCTCCAGTTCTTAGGCCACTTTCTCTGGGAAGCTTTCCCTGATATTCCCACTTGCACAATCTCTCTCCCCTCAGTTTTTCTTGTAGTGTAGGTATGTGTGTGAACATGCAATGTTATATGCAGGGACATTTTGTCTTTATCTCCTCAGTATCCAGCACAATGCCTAGTATGTAGGAAGTAGTAAATAAGTATTTTTTGACTGACTGCATGTATCTATGTATGTGTGTATTTATACAGGGTATCCTAAAATTCTTAGTGCAATTTAAACTATTAAAACTTATATCTCTTCAATTCCTATATTTCTTGCATAGACACTATAAATGGACAAGGAGTTGAACCCAGAATTTAATAAAAAGATAAATATAGGCTGTGTTTTCTTTGGAATATTGTAAAGTTTTCTTGTTATCATAGGCCTCAAAATTCAGGAAAACTTCCTAGTGCATTAGGAACCAAATTAAAATGTAAGTGTAAAATGTTTAACAAAATAGATTTTCAAATACAATACAACATGAATAATGTTAATTTATGTTTTTTTACATCAATATGTTCCCTAGAGTGATCGATTTCTATTTGAATTTGACACCACCGTTTTTAAGGAACCTAAACTTGTCCTTAAAACAGAGGCCTAGGTGAAGCCAAGTTGCTGGAGTGAGAGCAACTACTCAGCTAAGCTCTTAGACAAACTCCTTCAGATACCTCTAAAAAGAGAATCCGAATGGATTTTGGAGGGGCAGAATCCAATAGGAGACAAACTGTGGCAGATTCACAGCCCAGGACAGACTGGAAGGTCTATGGGAAGGATGTGTTCTGTGGGGCTGGAAGAGCACACAGCACACAACACACAGGCCATGCCAGCTGCAGCCCATCTGAAACTTCAGAAGGGAATATCAATGAGTTGCAAGCACAAAGAGCACTCTTGGAAGAGCTGAAGAATTATTTTAAAAGTCAAATAAGAGAAAGAGAAGAAAAACTGGTCAATTATTTTAAACATATGAAAAAAGAATCCACTGAAGAGAACAGCTCCTTAAAAAGGAAAATCAGACAAATGGAAAAAGAAGCACAAAACCTAACTGGGAAAATTGGACAAATGGAAAAAGAAGTACAAAAACTAACTGGAGAAAACAGCTGCTAAAAGGAATAATAGGACAGATGGAAAAGGAGATGCAAAAGTTAACTGAAGAAAACAATTTGATAAAAATTAGAGTTGGGCAAGGAGAAGGTAATGACTCTATGAGACATCAAGAACAAGTCAAACAAAATCTAAAGAATAAAAAGATAGAAGAAAATGTAAAATAACTAATTGGAGAAACAACTGACCTGGAAAACAGATCCAGGAGATAAAATCTAAGAATTATTGACCTACCAGAAATCCATGAAGAAAAAAAGAGCCTGGACAATATCTTCCAAGAAATCATTAAGGAAAACTGCCCAGAAGTCCTAGATCCAGAGGGTGAAATAGTCATCGAAAGAATCCACTGTTACCTCCCAAAAGGGATCCCAAAGTAAAAACACCAAGGAATATCCTTGCCAAATTCCACAACTATCAAATGAAGGAGAAAATACTACAGGCAGTCAGAAAGAAACCATTCAAATATCCAGTAGCTACAATCAGGATAAAACAGGACCTTGCAGCTTCTACATTAAAAGATGGAAGGAACTGGAATATGATATTTCATAAGGCAAAGGAGCTGGGACTACATCCAAGGATAAAGAGTAAAGGTAAAAGGTTGTAGTAGAATATATTGTTCTTCATCTGATGTAAAAAAAAAGCAGAAGTAGCAATCCTAATTGCAGATAAAGGAAAAGCAGGAATAGCTCTAACCAAAAGAAAGAAGGAAGGAAACTATATCCTGCTAAAAAGCACCACAGACAACAAAGCAACATCATTACTAAACATATATGCTCCAAGTGGAATGGCATCCAAATTCTTAGAGGAGAAGTTAAGGGAGTTACAAGAAGAAATAGACAGCAAAACTATTCCAGTGGGGACCTCAACCTCCCCCTGTCTGAACTTGAAAAAGCTAACCTCAAAACAAACAAGAAAGAAGTTAAGGAAGTGAATAAAACTCTGGATAAGACAGATAGGATAGATCTCTGGAGAAAACTGAATAGGGATAGAAAGGAATATACCTTTTTCTCACCAGTACATAACACATATACAAAGACTGATCATGGACTAGACCACCAAAACTTCACAAACCAGTGCAGAGAGGCAAACAGTGAATACATCCTTCTCAGATCATAATGCAATAAAAATTACATGTAATCAAAGGCCATGGAAATATAGACTAAAAATTAATTGGAAACTAAATAATCTAATCCTAAAGAATGAGTGGGTTAAACAACAAATCATAGAAACAATCAACAACTTCATTCAAGAAAATGACAATAATGGGAAAACCTACTGAATCTTATGGGATACTGCAAAAGCAGTCCTTAGGGAAAATTTTATATCTTTGAATGCCTACACGAATAAAATAAAGAAGAGGAGACAAATGAAGTGGGCATGAAGCTGAAAAAGCTAGAAAAAGAACAAACTGAAAATCCCCCAAGTAAATACCAAAATAGAAACACTGAAAACCAAAGGAGAGATTAATAAAATTGAAACTAAGAAAACTATTGAACTAATAAATAAAACTAAGAGTTGATTTTATGGAAAAACCAATTAAATTGATAAACTTTTGATCAATTTGATTTTAAAAAAAGAAAGAAAAAAAACAAATTACCAATATCAAAAATGGAAAGGGTGAACTTACCTCCAATGAAGAGGAAATTAAAATAATAATTAGAAATTACTTGCCCAACTGTATGCCCAAAAATTCGACAATCAAAATGAGATGATTATTTTAAAAAATATAAATTGCCCATATTAACAGAAGAAGAAGTTGAATACTTAAATAACTCCATCTCAGAAAAAGAAATTGAACAAGCCATCAATGAACTCACTGGGAAAAAATCTCCAGGGTCAGATGGATTTACAGGTAAATTCTATCAAACATTTAAAGAACAGTTAATTCTAATACTATATAGACTATTTGGGAAAACTGAGGAAGGAGGAATCCTCTCATATTCTTTTTATGATACAAATATGGTTTTGATACCTAAGCCAGGAAGAGCCAAAACAGAGAAAGAAAAGTATAGACCAATTTCTCTAATGAATATAGATGCAAAAATTTTATATAAGATTTTAACCAAAAGAATTCAGCAATTTATCATGAGAATAATACATTATTATCAGGTAAGATTTATACCAGTAATGAAGGGCTGGTTCAATATTAGGAAAACTCTTAGCATTATTGATCATATCAACAACAAAACAAAAGAAACCACATGATTATCTCAATAGATGCAGAAAATTATTTTGACAAAATACAATACCCAGTTCCATTGAAAACATTGGAGAGCATAGGAATAAAGGGAACTTTGTATAAAATAATAAGCAGTATCTGCCTAAAACCTTACGCAAGCATTATATGCAATGGGGATAAGCTAGGTGCATTTCCAATAAGATCAGGGGTAAAACAAGGATGTCCATCATCACCACTGTTATTCAATATGGTAACAGAAATATTAGTTGTAGCAATAAGAGAAGAAAACAAAATTGAAGGAATTAGAATGGGCAAAGAAGAAATTATCACTCTTTGCAGAAGATATGATGATATGCTTATAGAATCTCAAAGAGTCAAGTAAAACAACTACTTGAAAAAATAAACAACTTTGGCAATGTTACAGGTTACCATATAAACCCACACAAATCTTCTCTATTTCTACATAATACTAATAAAGCCCAACAGCAAGAGATAGAAAGAGAAATCCCATTTAAAGCTAGGGTAGACACTATAAAATATTTGAGAGTCTACCTGCCAAACCAAATCCAGAGACTATATTAACACAATTACACAAAATTTTTCGCACAAATAAAGTCAGATCTAAGTAAGTGGAAAAACATCAGTTGCTCATGGGTAGGCCGAGCCAATAAAATAAAAAATGACAATTCTATCTAAATTAATTTATTCAGTGCCACACAAATCAAACTATCAGATAATTATTTTCTAGAGCTAGAAAAAATAATATCAAAATTCTCCTAGAAGAGAAAAGTTCCAGAATATCAAGGAAACTAATGAAAAGAAATGTTAGGGAAGGTGGCCTAGCCTTACCAGATCTCAACTTGTATTATAAAGTAGCAGTTATCAAAACCACTTGGTACTGGCTAAGAAATAGGTAGATCAGTGGAAAAGGTTAGATACTCAAGACACAGTAGTCAATGAATACAGCAATCTATTATTTGATAGACGCAAGGACCCCAGCTTCTGGGATAAGAATTCACTGTATGACAAAAATTGCTGGGAAAACTGGATAAAAGTGTGGCAGAAAGTAGGCATAGACCAATGCCTGACAAAATACACAAGAATAAAGTCCAAATGGGTACATGTTCTAGGTATAAAGAGTAGAGTACAAATGAGTTGAGCAAGGAATAGTGTAGCTATCAGATTTATGTTGAACGGGAGAATTTTTGACAAAACAAGAGATAGAAAACATTATGAAGTGCAAAATGGATAATTTTCATTACATTAAATTGAAAAGGTCTTGCACAGCCAAATCCAATGCAACCAAGATCAGGAGGGAAGCAGAAAACCGGGAAAGAATTTTTGCAACTAGTGTCTGTGATAAAAGCCTCATTTCTAAAATAGAGAACTGAGTCAAATGTACAAGAATACAAGTTATTCCCCAATTGATAAATGGTCAAAGGATATGAACATGCAGTTTTCAGAGGAAGAAATTAAAGTTATCTGTAGTCATATGAAAAAATGCTCTAAATCACTATTGATTAGAGAGATGCAAATCAAAACAACTCTGAGATATCACATCACACCTATCAGATTGGCTAAACATGATAAAACAGGAAGAGGATAAATGTTGGAGAAGATGTGGGAGAGCTGGAACACTAATTCTTTGTTGGTGGAGCTGTGAACGGATCCAACCATTCTGGAGAGCAATTTGGAACTATGCCCAAAGGGTTATAAAAATGTTTATACCCTTTGACCCAGCAATACTGCTTCTAGGACTGTATCCCCAAGAGATCATAAAAAAAGGGGAAAGGGTCCCATATGTACAAAAATATTTATAGCAGCACTCTTTATGGTGGCCAAAAACTGGAAATCAAGGGGATGTCCATCAATTGTGGAATGGCTGAATAAACTGTGGTATAAAATGTAATGGAATACTATTTTGCTATAAGAAATGATGAACAGGAAGATCAGAGAGGCCTGGAAAGACTTATATGAACTGATGCTCAGTGAAAGGAATAGAATCTGGAGAACTTTGTACACAGCAACAACCACAGTGTGCAAGGAATGTTTCTGGTAGACTTACTGCTTCATTGCAATGCAAGGACTTAAAAAATTCCCAATGGTCTCTTAAGGCAAAACGTCTTCCACATCCACAGAAAGAACTATGGAATTCAATCACAGAATGAAGCAGACCATTTTCTTTTGGATTATGTTTTGGTTTGTGTTATGATTTCTCCCATTCATTTTAATTCTTCTGTGCAATATGACTAAGGCGAAAATGTATTTAATAGGAATGTGTTGTAGAAATATGTAAAAGCGTATGCCTTCTCAGGGGGGAGTGGGGAGGTAGTGGGGAAGGTGGTGGAGAGAGGAGAAAAATATCTAAGATATATGGAAGTGATTGTAGAACACTGAAAACAAATTTAAAAAAAACAGAGGCCCTTCTTTTTAATACCAATACTTTTCTGGTGACCTTGTGTAGCCCTGAGTCATAAGATGTTATAATTGTTTAAGGCCTGAGGTCTAAGACCCACAGGGGGAATGGAAAGGCAACTAGTGGGTAGGACCAAACTATAGCACATTACACACCAGAAATGGTAAAGCAGAAGCTTTGGTAGAGAATATAATTCTCAACTGCGTGATCAATCAGATGGGGAGAAGAGCTCTGATACTAGGAGGAAATGGGATAGGCCCTTATCATTTGTGGGGGAACCCACATGAGCATATAAAAAGTACTGCATCAGATAGGGAAGTATGAGTGGCATCCTGCATCACTGCAGAGAATACCCATATGGTTGTGATCATAGATTCAACTGACTATGAATTTGGTGTCATGCACTTAGCATAAAGACCCAGACTTATAGTTCAATAATTTTAATTCAACAAGCATTTGTTAGGATCGTGCTGTATGGCAGGCATTATGCTAACAGCTGGGAGGACCGAAAAAAAAAAAACAACTCTGTACTCATTAGAATACAACATATATACACATAAACACACTGCAAGGAAAATTGAGGAGGGAGAGATCATGACTTCTGGGAAGGTTGAAGAAGCCATCCCAGAGGAGATGGCATATGAGCTGAGTTTTGAATAAAGACAAGGATTCTGAGAAACAGACAGGAGGAAGGGCAACTGTAATAAGCTCATAGGATCTTACTTAATGAAGTTAATGATTAATCTTCATACTCATAGGCATGCCTAGAAAGTAGGGACCTCTGAAGGGTATGGAAACATAACTGACAGGTCCTGTAGGCTAGAGGTCTTAACCTGGAGTATATGTGCTTTTTTGAAATACATGCTTAAACTCTGTGTAAGAGGGGCATATACATATATACAATTTTATATATATATATATATATATATATATATATATATATATATATGTATATACAAATATATACAGATATACAATTGACTTCCTTTGTAATTTTATTTTTTTTAATTTAAACATTTGAAAACATGACTCTCAGAAGGGATCCATCAGTGTTGTCAGACTGACTTTGCATCTAAGGGATCCAGGACACAAAGAAGGTTAAGAATTCCAGCTCTAGGCACACCTAACATTCCTACTAGGTGTATAAACCAGACCGTGATTAATTGGTTTGCTTTGATTCTGCTAAGCTAGATTTCCTGTCACTTTAAAATTTCTTAGGAAGGGTCTACTATGTACCAAACACTGGGCTGTGTACTTTTACAAATATTACCTCAATTGATCCTGACAATAACCTTTGAGAGATAGGTGCTGTTATTTCCCCATTTTACAAATGAGGAAATCAAAGTGACTTGCCCAAGGTCCTATGGCTAGGAAGTGTCCTAGGGTCCCATTTGAACTCAGGTATTCCTGACATCAAGCACAGCACTCTGTGCACTATAGTGCCACCTAGCTGCCTCCTTAAGACATGGCTCACTGTGATTTTCCCATGAGCTCCTGCACTTTCTCGCTTACAAAAGAGGTTTGTTTGTTTTTTTTCTTACTCATAGCTCCCTTCTTGAATTGTATGCAGTAAGAACAGAGGAGAAACAGGGAGGACCTTCCAATAAACCAAAGGAAAAAGAGATGTCTTCTTTTTTTCATTTTTACTTTTCAACAACCATTTTCTCCCCTCCTCCACTCCAAAACATCCCACATTCTGATTACCCCTTCCCCCAATCTACCCTCCCTTCTATCACACCCCTCCCTTCCCTTACCTCATCTTCTCTCTTTTCTTGTTGGGCAAGATAGATTTCTATATCCCATTACCTGTATTTCTTATTTCCCAGTTACATGCAAAAACAATTCTTAACATTCATTCTTTAAACTTTAAGTTTCAACTTCTCTCCCTTCCTCCCTCCCCACTCACCCCCACTGAGAAGGCAAGCAATTCAATATAGACCATATGTATGTAGTTTTGCTAAAGACTTCCATAATAGTCATGTCGTGAAAGGCTAACTATATTTCCCTCCATCCTATCCTGGCCCCAGTTTATTCTATTCTCTTTAGACCTTATCCCTCCCCAAAAGTGTTTACTTCTAATTACCCCCATCCTTTCATTTGCCCTCCCTTCTATCATTCCCACCAGACCCCACTTGTCCCCTTCTCCCCTACTTTCCTGTAGTGTAAGACAGATTTTCATACTAAACTCAGTGTGCATGTTATTCCCTCCTTAAGCCACATATGATGAGAGTAAGTTTCACTTTTTCTCTCTCATCTCCCCCTTTTCTCCTCCATTGAAAAAGCTACTTCTTGCCTTTTTTATGAAAGGTAATTTGCCCCATTCCATTTTTCCCTTTCTCCTCTCAATATATTCCTCTCTTACCCCTTAATTTTATTTTTTTTACATATCACTCCTTCCTATTCAACTCACCCTGTGCTGTGAAGTTTGGATTCAGTTAAAGGGCCACACTTGAGGACCTAGAGGGCCATATGTGGTCTCAAGGCTGCAGGTTCCCCACCCCTGATCTACCTATTCCTATCTAGGTTGGTCCTAAGCTATCTTATGTTCCAGCCTAATGTGTATTCTGCCTGGCATGGTTGGTAGGGTCTTCAAGGCTTTTAAAGACAAGTTGCTTAGTCCTAGCTATAGTTGGTGAACCCCTGGTTAAAGAAGACTCTTCTTCACCTTCCCCCTCGTCCCTATAAAAATAATCCTCTAGTCACAGAATTGTAGACCCTCCTAAACTCAATTTTTAACTGAAGGCTTCAATACCCCTGGAATTCTCAGTGGCTCAGCTTGTATTTGGTCTTTAGCCATACCAAATATGCACTTGTCATAAAAATTCCAATCTCATTGTAAAAGTCAGTCATGTATAATATTCATACAATGATTCCAGAAAATGGACTAGAAATGAAATGTTATTGATATTTTTTTGTGTGTACAGCAAGTGTCACTGCCATAGGCTTATTTGCATGTCATTTCCATCTGTAAGTGAGAGGTGAGGAGTGATATTGCAGCTAGGATGAACAAAAGTCCCAAATCAGGTGTCAGATCCCTGGAGAGAAAAGACTAGAGCCTTCTAGCATTTGATTCAGTCACTTCAATATATCAGACACAATAGTGTTTATAGTAAAAGTTTTCAGGGACTTGCATTGCAATTCTTTCAGGATCATGAAATAAATCACTTCCCTGTTGCTCTGAATTAAAAATTGTCATTTATTCAGTGAAGGGGCCAAAGCACCCACTTTCCTCTCAGGGAAGAACTTTTTCTAGACCTTTTGGCAGGCTCCAGGGAACAGAACTAGGACCCTGGACAAGTCATGTAACCTCTCAAGCCCTTGGCAGACTCTAAGACTATGAGTTTCAGAGGAAGTGTTGACCTGCATTGGTAGAGGAATTTTCTTACTTGGAGCTTCCTACGTTCATGAATTCACAGATCTGGTCTAAGAAGAAAATTTTGGAATTCCTAATTTATTTATCATCTTCCCTGTTGTTTTTTTAAACCTTCTAAGTCACTTGAGGGCAAGGTCAACTTCACTTTTGTCTTGGTGCTCCTGGGGCCTAGCACAGCTCATGATGTCACATAGTAGGCTCTTTATAAATTCTGTGCTATTGAACAATGGCCATACACACCATTTCCTTCCCCTGGCAACTCATTTGGTGGAACAATATTCTAATTAGCTGCTAGAAGATAGCCTCCTGACTACATTATTTGCACACCTAAGCCTAAAAAAACTTGAGTAATATCACCCTTTATAGTGTTTTACAGATGCATTCAATTGATATTTTGTTGATTGATTTAGAAACTGTCTGCTGGAAAATGCAGAAAATGAAAACAATATTTCAATGAGAACACTTTAGGCCTTAAATTATTAGATCAATTTGTAGGGGTCTTCCTAACTATTCAATGATTGACAATGAGTACATAATTACAAATTTGTAATGTGACTACACTAACTTTAGATGTCAAAATATTTACTCAATCAATTTCAATTTAATTCAATTCAGCTAACACTTATTAAGCACCTACTATGTTCAAGGCACTTAGGATACAAAGAAAATAAGGACACAGTTCTTGCCCTCAAGGAGTCTGTGATTTACTGTATTTCAGTCAACCCCAAAGGATAGTCACTAAATTCCTTTTTTAAATCTAATTTTAAATTATGTCACTTTTCCATTCCATTTTTATTTTGCCAAGTTATCGTTTTATTCATTGTAAATATGTAGGCTTATCTCACAGAAGGAGAAAACATCTAATTTATATTTTGTAATAATGTTTGAATCTAGGGATAATATCTGATAATAAATGGCTGCTAACAACTAACACTAAAGATTAAATTTCTACTTATGAATACAAATATATCATCATCTGCAAACATATGCACTTGAGAAAAGGATTTAGTTCACTAAATTAAACCAAAATCCATAAAATTAAAATTATTCTTATTGCAAACAAAAAACTCATATTCTCACTAAAATCTCTTCTCATTTGCTAAATACTGAGTTGTGCAGCTGAAAGAAAAGTGGACTCAAGAGACCTTGCTTCCTTCTTGGCTCTTAGAGTAACTCAATAACTATATATTAGCCAAGAGCTTTCTCTTCTTTGGGCTTTATAGTCCCCCATATGCACACAGAAGTTTTCTCTTTCAGTTCCTTTCCTATTCTGACAACCAAGGCAAATGCAGTTGAGCAGGGAGTGGATGATGGCTAAGACTCAAAGTTCTCTCTGGGGCATGTAGAAAGGTGTAGCAGCAGAGGAAAGGTGAGCACTGAGAAAGGAGTGGAACATTTAGAGGCAGTAACCAGCCCTCTGTCCTCGAATAGTAGAAGACTGTTAGACACGGAGAAGGATGGAAGCTTCCTATTCATCCCCATCCATGTCAGCATAACAAAGCCCTGTTATGGCTATGCATTCCAATATTCTTTGACTCTAAGTATTCAATCTTCTAAAATACATTATTTGTTCTCCTTAGTATAACTGAACAATTATATTTTTATACCTATATCTATATATCTGTATATATACAACACCAAAGAAAATGGATTAATTAAAATTAATGTCTTTCAGATTCACCTATGAAAAAATATAATTATTTACCATGATCTATACTGTTACTAAATTATTATGTCTTTGGTTTTAATTTCTGCACAGTTAAACAAAAAAATCAAATCTCCTCAAACTCTATTATAAAATTGTAAATTACAGTGAAATTGCTCATTACATCTAGATGAATGCTATCATGTTCCATCTTCTTATTGTAGCACCAATGAAATTAACATTTTTTTCCATTTAAAATATTGTCCAGGACTGTAGGGCAATGCTTCCAAGGACATTATGTTAATTATTTGATAAATTAAATTAAAATTTCAGACATTGCATCTTACATCCATGTTATCTTTGAATGAATTCATTATGATTAATGTCACTACCATGGCTATCAAGTGAATTAATGATTATCCACTTTAACATTTTCCCACAAAAAGTTAAATTGTGCATTTTCATCCCAATTGTAATAAGATTCTCTCCTTCACCTCATTCCAATAAATGAAGGCTATAATATAGTATAGCTTGACCCACAATTCAATTTATGCAAACCTTTCCTCTTTTTCTTTATCACAACATTTTTACTACCTCGTTTTCTTGTAAATTATATGATCAAATGGAATGGATACATATCCACTAGGCCAAACAGTTAATTACTGTTCTACTGAAAAATACAGACTCTATTACTAGGTCTAGCTCGAGTTGGTAAGTAAATGCTCCTTGGCTGACAAATACAAATCTTAGGAGACGTATACTCAACGTCCAACAAAGTCAGGGTGTTTCTGTGTAAAATTCTACAAACTCTAAGAAGACATGTACGATAACATGTAGCCTCAGAGTTCAGTGTCCAAACTTCTGGACAATGAGATCAGTCATGCATATGAGAAGACCAGTAAAGGTCTTTTAATTCCAAAGAATTATCTATATTCTTAGAATAATAGGATCAAAGATTGAGATCTGTAAAGGCCACTAAGTTTGACAATCTCATTTTGCAGATGAGGAAATGGGGGCCCAGTGTTGAGGGCCAGGGTGGAGTGCTGTTGATGACATCAGGATAGGCCTTCGGGGAACTGTTCTTTGAGACTGTGCTCATTATCATCCGGAATGGCTCTCCATACCCCCCAGATGTTGTTGTCTCTGTGAGACAAGAGAATTACAGAAAACAAGGGATATGTAAAATAGATGCTTCTAGGCTCACAGTCTTATAAGACTGATTTAATCATCCTGACTGATTTAATCACTGGGACAGGAGAAGAGCAGAATGTCACGTAGACTTTGCAGATTCTGTCCGTATAAACCCTAACCCTCCGATCAATAAACGGAACTGGTCTATCTTTTTCCGCCTCCCGTGACTCTTTTCTTTCAACCACATCACCGAGCCGTGTAGGGACGCGGGCCATCCGCTACAGCCCAGCATGGCTATATGACTTGTCCAGGATCACTGGTAAGTGGCAGAAGCAAGTTATAAACTCATTATTCCTCATACCAAATCTAGCACTGTTCCTATCTTATCACTCTATTTTGTGGTCTATTCAACACCCATCATATGTCTCTTCATGGTCTTTTGGAGTACCCACAATTTTGATGCTTTAAAGACTATAGAGATCCATGAATCACAACTGCATAATTTCAATGAAAGGAAAATGATGTTTAAAAGATTAGTTTTTGTTTTAGCTTGTTATCCTTGAGAACTTCGTGCAATTTCCAAAATGCAATATAATCTTTTCTCTTCCTCTTGCTCATTTCTTTACCTAGATTATTATTGTCTACCTGCAGTGTGTCTCTCCACAACATATGTACTAATAAACCAGATCAATAGACCATCCATTCAACTGTATGGTACTGACAACAGGTCTGCTTGATGCATTTGTAATGTTCGTTTGTTTTCTTACAGAGAAAAATATTAGGGTTTGTTGACCCATCTCTTCGACTAATTTTTAAACGTAGGGAGGTTTGCAGCTTCAGCAGTATTATGTGTACAACAGCAAAAACCATGTCTGCCACTGAGGGCAACAGCGACTGTATCCACCAGAGTCACAGTGGCTGATGGCAGGGGAAGCTTCTACATCAGACAGGCTACCAACTGTATAGGTTGTTACTAAATTCTGTTGTAATCATTCTGTTAATGTGAACTGTCATGGTTTATTGCTTAGCAACATTTCTGGTATCTTTCTACCTTTCCTTGGACTTAAAAACTAATCCCATTACTCATCCTCGCTGTGACTGCCAATCACTCCATCCCTTAGTTCCTTTCCCCACAGTCATCACCCTAAAGTGGCTATACTCTTCCCTTTTCCATGTTGACCTCTTAGTGAACACATTCAAACCTACATTATCTTATTCTCTTAAATTCTTTGTCTTTTAACTCCTTATCTTGCCCTGTGGAGTCTAAGCCTTGCATTATTCCTCTGATCAGAGGTCTTCACTCCTATTTACATGCTCTTTAACAAAATTTGAGAAAATCATAAAACCTACTATAAATTGGTTCACTACAAATTTATGTTAAATAATCTCAATGGGGCTCTCACTGCTACAAGGCAATTCTCTTACACTTACTCTCTCACTCAGAGTTTTGAAAAATTTTCCCAATTTTCTCATCCTTCTCCAAACCTCCCATAGGACTCCCTGCCCCACCCTCTGAGCTGACACCCTTGCCTTGTATTTCTCCAAAATAAATTGAGACCATTCACCAAGAGCTTCCTCATATCACTTCTCTTCATTTCCCATCACTCAAATGCCTTTCACAACTATTTGTTCTCCCTTATCTCGTGTGAATAGGTAGACCTTCTCTTTGCAAGGCAAATGTGTATGTCTCAACTAAAATCCCACTTCTTTCAAGAACTCTTTTCCAGTTACCCTTTTAATGCTAGCACCTTCTGTCTGTAATTATCTCCAATTTATGTTATGTCTTTTTACACATATTTGTTTGCCTTGTGTCTTCTCCATTAGACTGTGAGCTCTATGAAGGCAAAAAGTGGTTTTTACCCCTTTTTATCTCCAGTGCTTAGCTCAGTGCTTGGCACACAGTAGGCATTTAATAATTACTTCTTGGTTGACATGACTTGGTATTTTCTCTTGCATAATAAACTACCTGGTCCATATCCAGTTAATAGTGTATAGAGAGTACCTCTTCTCCTACTCTCTGTTTTTGGGGAGGTCTTAAATTTGAGCCCAAAAGTAACATTATCTCTAGGATTCAAGGCAGGGTTTGTTAGTGAGTCCATTGTTGTTAAGAAAGGAAATTTTATTCCACTAATTAGGGGAAGAGTCCCCTAACAATAATCTTATCTATAACCACAGTGCCTGAGCTCACCAATGGGAGCAGTGCAGGTCTCTAGCCCCTGTGAGCATCAGCTAAGTGCTGCCTCTATTAGACTAAGCTGACCCAAGGATGAGATAAGCATGAATTACAGATAAGTTAAAACTTCCTTCTTATGGTCTTTATTTTCATGGCAAAATAGCATCTTCCTATATTCCCTCAGAAGAAAATCCTCCAGATTTGTATACCTGGAGTCATCAATTTAATAATCTGAGTCATAAACATAATGATTTCCTGGGGATAGAGCTGGAAAGTAATAATGAGATTGGGAAGAATGAAGTAGAAGGAAAAAAGAACATGTGTTAGCACAGCAGCTTATAAATAGATAAGGCCCCAGAGAAAGGTTGAAGAGCCTTTTGATTGTGGGTCATGATGGATACCCCTTCTGCAGCTGGAGCCAAACTTATTCACTAAATCAATGGAGGTGGAATTCATATATACTTTCCCAGGAAAGCATGTCTCCTTAAAGACATGAATTGTTTCTTTTTTTGCCTTTGCTGCCTCAATCCCTAGCTAAAGAGATATCTGTGGAATTAAAGTGAATGAGCGTAAGGGATATTTCAAAAAGTAAAGTGAGTCCTCTTGGCTTAGGAACACCTGAACTCAGAAGCCCTGACTGGTAGCCTGAGATTTACTAGCAGTGTTCACAGTCTTACCTGGAATAGCTCTAAGTCAAACGCTTTCTGCTCTTTCTACCAGCTCCTACTGAAGCTGTGTCACTTCGTAGATTCCAAGATGATGAATCTCTGCAGCGCTTAACATAAAGTCATAGACTGCCAGACCTGGGATAACAAATGTGCACATTGCCCTAGAGTTTACAAAGTATCTACTCAAAATAGCCAAGTAGAAGAGATGGTATAAGTCTTTTGGTCCTGAACTTGAACTTCTTTTGGATATAGGTAACCCTGTAGAGAGAAAAAGTCCCGTTGCCAGTACAGATCAGCAGCTAACTTAGAGTCTCAAAGACCTAACTGTCTGGACCCTGAGAGGTAAGTGCTTTGCCAGGGGTCACAAAGCCAGTGTCTATCAGAGGCAGGACTTAATTCATATCTTCCTCACTCAAAGAACAAGTAGTGGAATGCCACTAAGACACAAAGTCTGTACAGCTGGGGTTTTTTTTTTTACCTGAATATTTGGGGATTTTTTATATTTTGATAACTGTGTTTCAGTATGATGTGCTTCCATTGTGATCTTAGGTATTTTATTTTCTGCATTTCAAAGAATTATTCTGAGAAGGTATCTATAGGCTTCATCATACTGCCAAAGGGGCCCATTGTACAACAAAGGACAAGAACCACTACTTAGTTCTGTTTGACAAATGAAGAAATTAAAACTTAAAGAAATAAATTAATTTTCCCATGATCATAGAGGTAATAAGGCATAAGGGACTGAAAAGGACTTTAGAGGTCACTTATGCAATAGATACTACTGACATAAAGATTAAGCATATGAATCTGATTGGCCTTGTCTTACTAGCCAGAACTGAACCTGGGATCACTAATTAGTGACCTATGTTTTTGACAGGTCAAAGAATTGTGAGATAGTGCTTATAATGGGTTTATAGATTATTGTTCTTGCAGCTGGGTATTCAAATACCTATTAGAAAATGCTTTCTGCTGCAGAGCTGAGGCCTGTTCTGTTTGTCAGTAGATTTTTCATGTCTGGCTTTCATCTCTCCAAACTCAGCATCACATAACGGCACTTTAGACAATGTACTTCTAAGGCAGAAACTTCTTTAACCGAACACTTCAGAACTTCTGATTTGCAAAGAAATTAACTGAAGGAAAAAAAAATCCTCATTAAATTTTAATCATTGACATTGAGACTATTGATGAAAAGAAAATGAAGAATTTCTTCCTTTTGAGTCATTAATTTTAAGTAGAGATTTCTAGCTTAAGCCCTGTTTGGCATTTCAACTGCATGAGCTTTGAATTTTAATTGAGCTCTAGCAAAAACACAATTTATGTGGAAAAGGACTCCGTTGTGTACACAATTCCTTATCAGCCATTGGTTAAGCAGCCATTCTAAAACCTGGTCAGGAAATATCGTTGCATATCTTTTTTTTTTTTCTCAAAGTTCAGTCACAACAAAAAAATACAACTAACTTAATTTGTTTAGTTTTCAAAATAAATATAAATAGAGGCTAGAACCATACAATGTTAGAGTTGGAAGGAAACTTAGGAGTCATATACTTCCTAGCCCCCATTACACAGATAAGGAAAAGGAGGCATAATATAAATGACCTAAGCTATAGTGGCAAAACTGAAAGGGCAAGTCCCCAGACTTTTTGTAGGACACCACACTGCTTGTAACTTTAGTGGCACATTGCTGTTGCTACTGCTGTTCAGTCATTTCAGTAATGCCCAATTCTTCATGATGCCATTTGGGATTTCCTTGGCAAAGATATTGGAATGGTTTGCCATTTCCTTCTCTAGCTCATTTTACATATGGGGAAACTGAAGCAAACAGGGTGAAGTGACTTGTCCAGGGTCACACAACTGGTAAACTGTATACCATGGCAGAGTGGAGAGAGGAGGGAGGAAGAGAGAGGATTTGGAACTCAATTTTTTTAAAAAAAAATGAATGTTAGAAATTGCTTTTACATGGAATTTGGAAAAATAAAATATTCCAAAAAAATTCTTTAATGAAAGTGCTTTAAAGAGCTTCACCTTGGAACATTTTATTTGGATTTAATTCAATTCCATATAATAAGTGCCTACTATGTGCCAGGAACTGTGCCAGGCACTATGGGGAGAAGTGAAACAACATATACATAATCAAGTAAATGGAAAATATATATAAAGTGATTTTGGAGGAAGAATGAATTATTGTAGGGGATCCAGAAAGAACTTGTGCAGGAGAGCATATTAGAGCTAAGTATTGAAAAAGAAACAAATTGCAAAGCATTCCATGCATGGGAAACAACCTGTACAAAAGCATAGAGGCAGGAGATGGAATGTCACACATAAGGTTCAGTAAGTTGGCCAACATCTGAAAACCCTACCAGAGACTTTATACCTTCTGTAGATTTACACAGTTCTCTTTTTGGTAAGTCATTATAACTGTCTTCTAGAAGAGATACTCTACTATTAGGTTAGGAGAAGGAATAAGAAGGTTGGGAACCTTCGGGGCCCCTCCTTGAGAGGTATGACAGAATGTAATTAGACAGAAAAGACACTTTGATATTTAATGAACTCATCAGCATGGACATTCCCACTAAAAATTCTGATTGCAATGCATCCATTGCCTTCTTGTCCATATCCTTCTGTAAATCTTTTTCATGGAGTCTGTTCAATATGGTGGGTATTTTCATCTAGACCTACCGATCTCATGGGGGTACCAAAGACAACAAATTCATAGCTATCTTAGAGAACTCAAATAACCATAATATACGCCTAAAATGTTAGGTGGTATTTTTGTCTGACCTTAAAGAAAACTTCTTTAAGAAGTAACAAAAAGAGTAACAAAAGGTCAAATATCCAAAATTAAATAAAGGAAAAAAGTGGGAAAGAGCATAGCAGTACTAGATCTCAAGGTATATGACACAAAGCAGTAATCATTAAAATGATTTCTTCTTGACTAAAAAGCAGAAAGGTTGATGAGGGTAACAGATTCAATACACAACACACAGAATCAAATAAACATAGTAGCCTAATGTTCAATAAAATCAAAGACCACGGCTACTGAAGAAAGGATTCAGTACTCTACAAAATCTGCAGGGAAAATGGAAAAGCAGTCTGGTAGAAATTAGGCTTAAACCTAACAACTCACATTGTATACCAAGATAAGCTTCAAATGGATACAATACTTAGGTTCTCTCTTCTCTCTTTCTCATCTCTGATCACTCAGGTGATTTCTTCCATTTTCTTCTCCTTCACCCCTGTCTCACACAATGAGGTGGCCCTGTTGTTGAGTCATTTTCAGTCATGTCTGACAGTTCCTGATCCCATTTTCGGGTTTTCTTGACAAACACTGCAGTGGTCTGCCATTTTCTTTTCCAGTTCATTTTACAGATTAGAAAATGGAGGCAAACCATGTTAAGTGACTTGCCCAGCGTCTCACAGCTGAGAAGTGTCTGAGCCTGGATTTCAATTCAGGAAGATAAGTCTTCCTGATTCCAATCCCAAAACTCTATCCACTATGCTCCCTAGCTGCCTTGAGGTGGCCTTATTCCTTACCAAGGCTAACCCTTCTATCTGTTCAAGCATTTCCATTCTATTTTATCTCCTCCAATAGACTGCTCCCTCTGTCATTCCCACTCTTTTTTCAGTCCTCACAGTCTAGAGGCTCCTGCCCTACTGCCTACATATGCTGTCATGTCTCCTCTATCCTTGATTTTCTGATCCTGAAAAAAAAAACCCGACCCTCATTGATCCCTCCATCTCTGCCGGCTATTATTCCATAACTCTTCAACTTCTTATAGCTAAATTCCTCAAGAAGACCATAGGCATCTCTACTTTCTCTCCTTTTACTTTCTTTTTAAACCATTACAGTCTGGCTTCTGAAACTTCTCCTTCCAAAGTTACTAATCATTTCTTGGTCACCAAATCCAGTGGCCTTTTCTCAATCCACATCCTCCTGGATCTCTGTCCAAGTCTTTGACATCACTGATCACTCCTTGGATACTCTCTTTTCTCTAGGATTTAGAGACAACATCCTCTCCTGGCTTTCCTCTTACCTATCTGATTGATCCTTCTGTGTCTCCTTTGCTGGGTCATGTCCTCTAAATAAAGGTATCCCTCAAGCTACGACCTAGGCCATTGTATCTTCTCCTTCTATTCTACTTTGCTTGGTGATCTCATCGACTCCCGTGGATTAGATGATCATCTTTAGCCTGAGGATTCTCAAATCTACCTTTCCTGCCCCAATCTCTCTGCTGACCTCTAGTCTCATATCTCCAACTGCCTTTCAGACTTCTCAAACTGAATATCCAGTAGATATCTTAAACTCAAAATTCCCAAAATGGAATTTGTTATCTTTCCCCTAAACCTTCCTCACCTCTCAACTTCCCTGTTATTACAGGGGGCAATACCATCCTCCCAGGCTTGCAACCTAGGAGTTATCCTGGATTCCCGAGAATCTCTCACCACCACTCCCATATACAAGCTTGTTGCTAAAGCTTGTCAATTTTACCTTTGCAATATCTCTTGAATAAGCCCCTTTCTCTCCTCCACCACTGCCACCATTCTAGGGCAGATCATCATCACCTCACACCTTGAGTACTGTAATAATCTGAAGGGAGGTCTGCCTGCCACAAGTTTCTCCCCACTCTAATCAATTTCCCATTATCCATTCAAGTGATTTTCCTAAAATGCAGGTCTTATTATGTTACCTCTCTACTCAGTAAACTCCAGTGGTTTCCTGTTACCTTCAGGAACAAATATGACATTCTTTGTTTGATATTCAAAGTCCTCCATAACCTACCTACCCCCATCACACACACATATCTTTCCAGTCTTCTTATGCCTAACTCTCCGATATCTACTCTTCAATCCAGTGACATTGGCTATTATACAAACAAGACACTGCATTCTTCAGTTCCAGGAATTTTCTCAGGCTGTCACCCATGCCTGAAACGTTCTTTCTCCACTCCTTTTATTGACTGTCCTGATGTCCTATAAGACTCAACTAAAATCCTCATTTCTACAGAAAGTCTTCCATAACTCCCTTTAACTCTTTTAATTATTTCCTGTTTCTCCTGAACATAGCTTGCTTTGTATATATTTGTTTGCCATGTTGTATCCTCCATTAGACTGCAAGCTTCTTAAGGACAAAGACTATCTTTTTGCCTCTTTTTCTATCTCCAGGGCTTAGCCCAGTGCATGGCACATAGAAGGTACTTAATATTTACTGAATTGAATGTCTCCCAAAAAACTTCTCTTCTCTGGGCTATGTATTCCTAGTTTATTCAAATGAACCTCACATATCATAATCTTTTCTTTTTTCATCTCTGAATCTAGATCTCTCTATCTCACCTTGGCTGGAAGTGCAGTGGTCACTCACAGACTGATCCCACTACTGAATGACAAGAGAATTTTGACCTATGCAGTATTCAACCAGGATCAGTTTGCCCTTCCTTAGAGATCCTGGTGACCTCCTGCTTCCCAGTGGTTCTCCATATTGGTGCCAGATAGTACAGACACCCAATTGGCTTAGTACACTATGGGTCAGAATTCTTGAACTTAAGTGATCCATCAGCCTTAGATTTTCTAGTAGCAGGACTTATAATCCACCCTATCATAATATTGTCACTTGTATAAGGGCATTCTCAAGCTTGCTAATGCCCTTCCCAAAGTGTGACACCCAATACCTAGCATGCACATTATATTACGATTGGTACTGAAAGACCAGAAAGAAGGCCCCTGGTACTAACAAGCTTACAATCTGACCATAGTTACCTATAAAACAGTGTGCTGTAAGTTTCCTATGAGCGGTACAATTGATGCTCTATGAGAACTCAAAGGAGGGCAAGGCTACTTTCAGGTAGGGTAGAGAAGATGGCCCTGAGTAGGACCTTGCAGGATTGATAGAATTTCAATAGGGGGAAATAAGTAAAGAGACAAGGCACTTAGGGTGAATAGAAGGGCAAGATTTTAGGGAAGAGCAAGTTACACTCATGGAATGGAAAATGATTCAGTTTGGCTCGAATGATGGTGCTAGTAGTACAATAAAAAAGAGTAATTAAGGAGAGGTAGGTTAGACCCAGATTGTCCAGAGCTTTGCAAACCTAAGGAGTCTGAACCTTATCCTGTGGAACAAGGAAGAACCACTCAAGTTTCTGAAAAGAGTGAGTGATATGATCCAAGTGGAGAACGATATTTTAACATTTAGAAAGAGTCTTAAGGAAAGGTACTTTTTTCATGGTTAAAGCACTTTTGCCATTAAATGTTTTCTTATCATTAATTGCTTGAAGAACATTTACTTGATCTTTTTTAAAGAGGATTTTAAAATATCATTTTCACATCATGTATTTTTTTTAAAAACACACAAAGAGGGGGAGGAGTCAAGATGGCGGAGTAGAAAGACTCACGTATGCTAGCTCCGAATCCACAGCCCATATATTTCCTGTAAAAAGAACTCCCCACAAATTCTGGAGCAGAGCAAGCCGCGCACCAATGCAGCGGAGGAGATTTTCATTCCAGAGAGCCCTGAAAAACCAACACCAAACATCCATTGCACTCTGGACAGCACAGCCCACCCCTGACTGCAGAGCCCAGCCCTGGCTGCGTGGCCCAAGAGGAGCAGATCCAAGCAGGCTTCAGGGATGGAACCCCTGGCGGCCGTGAAGGTCCCTCCACCCACAGGCACTCCAGGTCAGTGAGAGAGACTTCTGGGCTGGCCGAGACGGGAGCAGGGTGTCTCCGTGACTCGGGCCCCCTCAGGAGGCAGAGGCAGCAGCAGAGGCAGTGGTGGCCCGGAACTCCCAGAGCAGACAAGAGCTCAGGGCCATTACCTAAGGTCTCTGCATAAACCACCTGAGGGAACTGAGCCTGGGAGGCGGCCCTGCCCCTATCTGAGCACCAGAACTTAAGCTCATGTTGAATAGCAGCCACACCCATCACTGAAAGCCCTGAGGCTAGGGAGCAGCATTTGAATCTCAGACCCCAAGCACTAGCTGGGCAGATCTAGGTGGAGGTGGACAGGAATCTCAGAAGTCAAGTAACTGGCTGGGAAAATGCCCAGAAAAGGGAAGAAAAATAAGACCATAGAAAGCTACTTTCTTGGGGAAGAGATGTTACTTACTCCTTTCATTTCTGATGAGGAAGTACAATGCTTGCCACCAGGGAAAGATGTGGAGGTCAGGGCCTCTGTATCCCAGACATCAGAGATGGATGTCTGGTGGGCTCAGGCCATGGAAGAGCTCAAAAAGGATTTTGAAAATCAAGTTAGACAGGTGGGGGAAAAACTGGGAACAGAAATGAGAGAGATGCAAGAAAAGCATGAAAAACAGGTCAATACCTTGGTAAAGGAGACCCAAAAAAATGCTGAAGAAAATAACACCTTGAAAAATAGGCTCACTCAATTGGCAAAAGACGTACAAAAAGCCAATGAGGAGAAGAATGCTTTCAAAAGCAGAATGAGCCAAATGGAAAAAGAGATTCAAAAACTCATTGAAGAAAATAGTTCTCTCAAAATTAGAATGGAACAGATGGAGGCTAAAGACTTTCTGAGAAACCAAGAAATCATAAAACAAAACCAAAAGAATGAAAAAATGGAAGAGAATGTGAAATATCTCATGGGAAAAACAACTGACCTGGAAAATAGATCCAGGAGAGACAATTTAAAAATTATGGGACTACCTGAAAGTCATGATTAAAAAAAGAGCCTAGACATCATCTTTCATGGAATTATCAAGGAAAACTGCCCTGAGATTCTAGAACCAGAGGGTAAAATAAGTATTCAAGGAATCCATCGATCACCGCCTGAAAGAGATCCAAAAAGAGAAAATCCTAAGAACACTGTGGCCAAATTCCAGAGCTCCCAGGTCAAGGAGAAAATATTGCAAGCAGCTAGAAAGAAACAATTTCAGTATTGTGGAAATACAATCAGGATAACACAAGATCTAGCAGCTTCTACATTCAGGGATCGAAGGGCATGGAATAGGATATTCCAGAAGTCAAAGGAACTGGGACTAAAACTAAGAATCACCTACCCAGCAAAACTGAGTATAATACTTCAGGGGAAAAAAATGGTCTTTCAATGAAACAGAGGACTTTCAAGCATTCTTGATGAAAAGACCAGAGCTGAAAAGAAAATTTGACTTTCAAACACAAGAATGAGAAGAAGCATGAAAAAGTAAACAGCAAAGAGAAGTCATAAGGGACTTACCAAAGGTGAACTGTTTACATTCCTACATGGAAAGACAGTATTTTTAACTCTTAAAATTTTTCAGTATCTGGGTAGTTGGTGGGCCCACACACACATACATATACACACACATGCACACACACATGTACACACATTCACGCACAGACACATACACACATGCACGCACACACAGAGACAGAGAGCACAGAGTGAATTGAATAGGATGGGATCATATCTTAAAAGAAATTAAGGTAAACAGTGAGAGAGAAATGTAGTGGGAGGAGAGAGGGTGAAATGGAATGGGGTAAATTATATCTCATTCAAGAGGCAAGCAGGAGACTTTTTAGTGGAGGGAAAACGAGGAGAGCTGAGAAAAAAAACATGAAGTTTACCGTCATCACAATCGACTAAAGGAAGGAGTAAAATGCACACTCATTTTGATATGAAAACCTATCTTACAATACAGGAAAGTGGGGGAGAAGGGGATAGGCAGGGGAGGGGGTGTGATGGAAGGGAGGGCAATAGGAGGAGGGAGCAATTTGAAATCAACACTCTTGGGGAGGGACAGGATCAAAAGAGAGAACAGAAGCAATGGGGGGCAGGATAAGATGGAGGGAAATACAGTCAGTCTTACACAACACGACTATTAACGAAGTCATTTGCAAAACTACACAGATAATGGCCTATATTGAATTGCCTGCCTTCCCAGAGGGAATGGGTGGGGAGGGAGGGATGGGGAGAATTTGGAACTCAAAGTTTTAGGAACAACTGTTTAGTATTGTTGTTGCTACTAGGAAATAAGACATACAGTTAATGGGGAATAGAAAGTCATCTGGCCCTACAGGACAAAAGAGAAGATGGGGACAAGAGAAGGGCAGGATGATAGAAGATGGGGCAGATGGGTGATAGGGGAAATTAGAATGCTTGGTGTATTGGGGTGGGGGGAGGGGATAAATGGGGAGAAAATTTGGAACCCAAAATTTTGTGAAAATGAATGTAAAAAGTTAAATAAATAAATTTATATTAAAAGAAAACACACAAAGGAACTATTTATTCAAAACTGTATACTACTTGTATTTTGGTAATCTCTTCCTCTCTCTTTTGCTTCCACATCTCATTTCCCCTCATACTGCCATGGAAAATAGTTTCTGAATGCTACATCATTCATTCTCTATGATGTCTATAACGCTCTTTCAGAAGGTACCTTTGACATTTCATAATTGTGACATGTATTCTAAATGCATATTCACCACGAATACAAGAGAGCATTTTCTAAAAGTTTGCTTACATAAATGTTCTGATGACTATGTAATAACACTTATTTTGGATGAGCTCAAACTATTTACATGTCAAGTGAAGGGATCATAATTAAGTAAAATTGGTTTTATAAACCCACATATTGAAAGAAAGAAAACTAAGAAGTTGTAACATCAGAAGTTCTTAATCTGGAGCTCATTAAGTTACTTCCCAAAAAAATTTTTGATGATTGTTATCTCATTATAATTGGTTCCTTTTGTAATTTTATGGACTTTATTTTATACATTTAAAAATATTGTTCTGAAAAGGCTTCCATATACTTCCTTGCACAGATGGCCAAAAGGGTCAGGTTAAGAAACCCTGCAGGTAAAGTTCAGCTCCCTGAAAGATGTTGAAGATGTATCTATTTTGACTCTTCCACTGGCTATACATCTGCTAAAGTGACAGCATCCATATACTGGTAGTTAAGGGAACTAACTCATATAAATAACTGACCTTTATTTAGAGTTTCCAACCTAAGGGAGTGCTTTTCATACTCTATCTCATTTGAGTTTCACAATAAGCCCATGAGGCAAGGTACTACCATTTTACAGAGGAGAAAACTGAAATTCATAGCTAAGAGTCTACATAGCTAAGAGACTAAGAGTCACATACCTAATGTCAGAGTCAGGACTTGAACCCAGGTCTTATGAACTCCAAGTCTAGCACTCTATCCATTACACCACCCTCTCTCTGAACCTTAACACACTCCCTAGAGATTTTGTGATTTTCTAGACCATTATAAGAATGTCCCCTTTTGCCAATGTCATTCCCAACAGGAATATGCCAGTACACATTTAGAAGTCTCAAATTACAAGGGCCTTTTGTTAATACAATGGGAGAGCATTGAGAAATCAAGCAACTGTTGGTAAACCACAAATTATGATGTCCCTAGATCTCAGACTAGCCTGCATAGCATTCTCAGGATGCACTAAGCATTTTTGAGATAGGCAGAAGAAAACCTAGAAAAGGTCTGGGGTTTTTTGCTTCCTTTTTAATAGTACTCATTACCTATCTACACTAGAGACATCTGACAGAGAAGGAAAGAGGATGGGGGAAACAAGAGACAAGAGGGGAAGAGGCTTCAAGGTCTCCTGACTCCTAATCCCATTCTCTTTCCACTACACTGTGCTATAACAAATTTAAAGGACTTTACCATAAAACATACATCACAACTGACCTCATTTTCTTTATCTTTTTGTTAAGAGTTTCCTGGCTTGAATTTGATAATTCTCTATTCACAACTCTACAACTTTGACTGGACCCAGAGGGCTTCTGAGGAGACAGTGAGGCTGGTGACTTTGCCCAGTCCTCCCCTCACTTAAATCCAATTCACATGCAAATCATGGCAACACCTTCCTAAAGACATTGTCCTCTTCCAGAAGAAAGCACAAACTACAACTACTTTTACTTAATTCTCTATAATCTGGGTTTGGTTTTAAAGAGAGAGACAATAAAAGGGAAAGGAGAAAGACCAGGAGGAGGGTGGGAAAGGAAAGGGCTGTGGAAAGAGATTTAATTTCCTACATTCCAACCATGAACCAAGTACCTTACCACAATACTTAAGAGTACAATTTGCATGTCATTCCTTGGATCAACGTACCATGCAAGAAGGAAGCAAAACATAATCTATGAGGACTACATTTTCCTTGTTAACTTGACTTCATGTATAACAAAAAATGACTGAATTCCCATCATTTCTACTCTGTGGTAAAAGGTTTTCAGGCTCACAAGTAAGAGATGAATACCCACTGTTCTTTAAATATTTAAAGAAACTCTTTTAAAGCTTAATTTTATTCATTCTAGGCACAAAATATGTCTCTCCTTCAAGTCAGGGTCTTAACAAAGAGGAGCTGAATTATGCCCTCGAAGAACAACCAAAATAACCAAATAGCTCTGATTAAAAGCTCAGACTAGTTTAAAAAAAGACTACTCAACCAGTTAAAAATCTGTACAAAACCCAAAGACCAGGTTACAGCTTAAACTGAAAAAGAGTTTCCAACAAAATCTTTTAAGCACCCTACCACTCACTAAGTAGCCTTGTGAGCCTGGACACTTAACTCAGGGAATAAATTTTCAGACCTAAAAGATAAGGTAGCTAGACCAAAGGGTTAATGGGAGTGGTTTCCATTGGTTTTGACACTTTCTCTCAAGGGCGAAGATTACCTTCTAAGGTCCTTCCCATTCTAAATCAATAATGTAACAACTTACTCCGAGTCTCACTGTTAACACTTAGGTTTCCACTCAGACACAGGCTTTGTCCATATAAATATGAGATTCCCTGATGAAAAATGAAACACAGTGACTTTGGACATATTTAAAATGGTGTGGCATCCAGTAAGCCAAACATCCAGATAGGTAGTTTGTCTTTTCTCTTTGCATCGACATTCTTCATCTTAGAACACTTCTAAGATCAAGAGGTCACCTACTTAAGGATGGAGAAAGTGTCTATGTGATGACAAATAAACATCTTCCAAGATAATGAGAGGGTCAACCACTTCAGGATGTAGAAAGTGTCTATACAATGACCCATAAGCAACTCTATGGCAACTCCAGACTGAAGGCTCCTTGGAGCACTTTTGTCCTTAACCATGTATCACAGAAGCGCAGGAACTCAGAGGCCCTTCAGCCCCATCTACACCTGAACAGCAAATCTTTCTATAAAAAGCCGAACAAGTAGTCATCAATCTTTACTTGCAGATCACCTCCTGAAGCAGTCCATCCCACTTTCAGAGAGCTTTACTTCAAAGGCAGTTTTTCCTGAAACCATGTCTAAATGTGCCTCCTAAGAACTCTACCCAATTACCAAAGCAAACACATCTAATCCCTCTTCCACGTGTCAGCCTATCAAAAACCACAAGACAACTCTCCTATTCCTGTCCATGTCTTTTCTCCATGCTAAATGTCTTCATTTTCTTCACACAACCTTCACATGGCATGAAGTGAAAGTCCACTCCCAGCCTAAGCACCTTCTCAATGTTCTCTAGTTTATCAATGTCCTGCCTAGAAAAGTGGTATTCAGAAGTGAACACAATACTGTAGCAATGATCCAATCAGTGCAGAGGATAAGTGGACCATCCCTGGCATCTCTCTTGGACACCAAGTCTCTCTAAATATTTATTAGCTTCTTTAACTGACCTGTCATACTACTGATGCATATTGCATTTGCAGGTGCCCTGAAACCCCAGGTCATCTTCTTTCTTCCTACACAAATTCTTGTCTACCCATGCTTTCTCTAGCCTGTTCTTGTTACTGTTGATTTTTAAACCCAAGTTCAAATAGGGACATTTGTCCCTATTTGATTTTATCACATGATTCTACTGAACCCTTTTTGGATACTGACCTGTTAAGTACTCTCTTGGCTTTGTGTCATCTGCAAATCTCATGAACAGTCATCTCTGTTGTCATCCCACGGTGTGGTTTGCTTCATTCAATGGTGCTTAGAGTTGGAAACATCTCCCAAATATGCGTCAGCGCCTCCCCAGTGAGCCCCCCTCTTGGCTCAAAGGATCTGTGCAGTTGGACAAAGAAAAAGAGCTATTGGCATTTAGGATTAATGGTATCAGACAACTCTGGTGAAGAGACTGCTAGTATAAAATCTGTGGTGCACAGGAAGACTTCCAGAAACAGGAGTCCAACAAAAAGAAACCTCCCTGTAGTGTAGCTTACGATACAGAACCATCAACTGACTTTTTACATAATGGACCATCGGTTACCTACTTTAACCCTTCATCAGTTCAATCATTTGTCTTTCTGTCTTTCTCTGCTTTTTGGCCTGCAATGAGTTTTCTCTGTAGCCATTTAAAATAGATTTCAAATAATAAGACCAAATCATCCCTATTTGAAGGCCATTTGTGAGCACAGGCTGGTATGAAATAGAGAATTACCTCTAATGCTTCTTCCTCATCATTTGTTAGGACAGTTATTAAAGAGGCTTTTTCTTATACAAGGGCTTACATAACAATTCTCAGAACAGCATCTCCTATAATTATCATATGTTTCCATTTAAGCTAAGACCAGGCCCCAACTTCTGCAGGAATTGTCTGGCCCCATCTCCTGCTGTGAGAACAGACTGCTTTGCACTTGGCCTTCCATACATTCTGGCTTACCTCTGCTCAGGGCTTCTGTGGGATTCTGGCAGACATTCTGTACAGCCCTGGAAAGAATGGACAAGTTTAGAGCTATTTCTCTGGCTTTCTTTATCAATGTTCCTTCTAGTGATATTTTTGAGTTTTACAAAGGTATTTGTAAAGGACCTGGACTCGCTTAGTTCCTAACATACCACCATCTTTCCATAATCCTATATACATTCTTCCACTTTCTCCAGCATATTGCCCCCATCATCATCCACATTCTCTAGCGTCAATCCCTCCCTATCTCCTTTTTCTTTTCCTGCTGCTCAAGTCTCCCCCATTTAAAAAAAATCCTCACTAGATCCTACGATGCCCACCAGCTATTATACTATAACTCTCCTCTCCTTTTCAGCTAAATTCATTGAAAAAGTTATCTATACTTGGTGTCTCCACTGCCTTGCTCTCTTCTAAATCTCCTGCAATTTGCTGTTTGATCTCATTTTTCGAATGAAATTATTCTCTCCAAATTAATCAATGGCAAACCTTAATGGGCAAAACTAATTGTCTTTTCCCCCCATACCTGTGTTTCTTGACCTTTCTGCAGCATTTGACATGTTTGACATGTTTCAGTGGTATTCCTTTCAACTGGTTGTCCTCCTCCTACTTGTCTGATCATTCTTTCTCCCTCTGCTTTATTGGTTCATCATCCTTATCGTGCCAACTGGTTGTGGGTGGTCCCTAAGGCTTTTTCTTCAACCTGCTTCTCATTTTTTCTTTATACTCTTACACTTGATCTCATTAGCTGCCATGAGTTCAATTATGACCTCAATTTCATGATTCCCAGACCTCTTTGTCCAACCCTACTTTCTGTCCTGAACTCTAGTCACTCCTCAGCACTGCATATGGCACATTTCAAACTGAATATCCACAGATATCTCAAACTTAACCTGGTTGAAAGTGAACTCAATATCTTCACCATCACCCTTCTTCAAACCTCTCCTGAAAACATTTCTTTTATTGTTGAAAGCATCAAAATCCTCCCAATCTCAGTGTCATCCTTGATTCTATCTAAATATCCAATCAGATGCCACAGCTTGTGATTTTTCTTCTTCATCATCAATTGCAGACTTTTTCACTCTAGTCACACAGCCATCAACCACCCTAGTTCAGGTCCTCATAGCTTCTCACCTGGACTATTGAAAAAGCCTTCTAATTAGACTCTCTCCTTCAAGTTTTACCCCACTCCAATCTGCATCCTGGGTCATCTCCAGTCATCCTGATGAATATCTGGTCACTGGATCCAGATGGCTCAGGAGGAGAAAGTGAGGCTTGTGACCTGCACAGCCCTCTCTCCCTCAAAACAAAGTCAAGTGCAAGTCATGTCATCATTTCTCTGATATCATGATCTTCATTGGCAATGAAGGATGAACACAACAACCCCACTCCAATCTATTCTCCACACAGCTGCCCAAGTTATTTTGCTAAAATGTAAATCTGCACCGTATCTTTACTTAATAAACTCCAATGGCTCCCTATTACTTCCAAGATCAATTATAAATTCCTATCTTGGGAATTGTAAGCTCTTCACAACCTGGTCCCTTCCCCTACATTTTCAGTCTTCTAGACTCTCTTAAGTCTAGCTAACTTGTCTTGTTGCCTTCTTACAACTTGGACTCTTTGCTCCTAGGTCTGTCTTCAGGGGACAAATCTTCTTTCCACACTACAGTCCTTCAAATAGTTGAAGAAAGCTACCATGTTCCCTTGGGGCCTTCTCTACTGCTGGCTAACCATCCCTAAATTCCTTCAAATGAGCCCCCTGGGGCTTGCTCTTGGGGCCCTTCATCATTCTGGTTGCTCCCATGAATGCTCTCCATTTTCTCACTTGTCTTTCTGAAAATGTGGTGTCCATAATTGAACAGATGTGATCTGAGTACAGTGTTTTGTAGGTGCTTAATAAATGCTTGCTGTCTGACCAACCAAACCAGAGTAGAGTGGCCTTGTCACCTCTTCAACCTAGAAGCTATGCCTCTTAATGGAACTTAACATTATATTCATTGTTTTGATGGTCGTTTCATACTGTTGACTCATATATAGAGCTTGGAGTCCTCCCAAATCACTTCATTTTTTTAGATTAACTGCTATCTGGCCATGACCTTGCTATCTTTTAAATTATGATGTGGGCAAAGTGGGAAATCTGGGTAATTTTTGAATGATGCAAACCAAAAGTCTTTTTTGTGCTTCAGTTATTTGAGCATTTCTGATGAAAATCTTTAAAAAAAAAACCCTTAATAATTGCTTCTGTTCTCACTTTGCATATTTAGCTGCATCTGTGTATGGTATGAGTAAATCAGAAGCATTAGTAAAGCAGCAGATGTAAAACTGTGGAATCATAGACACAGGAAGACAGCAGGGGCGGTTGTTTGCCTTGAGAGTGTGCAGCAGCATTTTTACCCAAACTGGAACTTTGGTAAGCTGGGATTCTAAAACAAGGGAATAGATAGAATCTTTGCTGGCATCGTGGAGCATCCCTTTACAATGATTCTACTGACGGAGGAAGTATGAAGAAAAGGAGGAGGAAGCAGAAAGAGCTCAGGCTGTGGAGGTCATGGATCCCTGAATGATTGCCTTTCTACTGATCCTTGTAAAAAGGCAGCCAGGAAAGAAGGATGAAGTGGGTGTTTCCCTTCAGGGTCTCTCATGTGACTGAGGTGATGCTACTCCAGGGTCTAGGCAGAGTTAACAAAACACTATTTGAGAACAGTCTGAGGTTACATACTTCTGAAAAACAACCATGACTACTTTGGCTGCTAAGCCATGCCCAGTAACAACAAAGAATACAATGAAAACTAAGATGGAAAACTGCCCGGCTCATTTCCTCTGGCCCTGTCTTAGTGATACACATTTTTAGGTTCCTTTAGGAGAGCACAGTCATAAATAAGACTCCACATCCAAGTAACCATGTCTACACAGACACTTCCATAGGCTCATCTTGGCTCAAGGTATTAAATATGTTTGTCTGAGTCTACAGCTGCAGTGTTGGGTAGGAGCAAGGGAGAACAGTTAGCAGACTGCCGCCATCAAATGATGTTGCCTTGAGTTGATGTGAGTGAAGTAACTGTCATTATCTGAATCACCATACTCTTCTTCCCCTGTTTGCTCGCCTGACCTCATCCCATGTGTATCCTGCTTGGCTCTTCCCACACTGCACCTGTCCTCAGACCATGCTTTCCTGGCTAGCTTTTATATCTGGTATATCACTGATTGGTGGATTTTTGGCTACTATTTGCTCTGTTGATTCCAACATCTTGGAATCATGTTCCAACCAAGCCTGCTTTATCTCTTCCAGGCTTGTTGACTCTCTCAAACCTTGGACTGACACACACATTTTAATCTCTCACCTAACCCTGGAACATGCTGGCACCCTCCCTGCTCTTAGATGGGCCTGAGAGACATGACAGTTTTATAAATGGAGAGAATGATTTTTTTTTTATTTCCTGGAGTATTAAAAAAGCAATAATGACTAAATGATTGAACTCATAGTAAATAGATCAGGTAAGAACTAATAAAGCAGGAGTCATATCACTTCTAAGTAAATTTCTTATCCTTCCATCTTTCTTGGCTCAATTTCCTCTTTTCAGTCTTGAATCCCTAGTTAACCAGTTCTACCCTCCACCCTCTCTGCTTATCTCCTAAGCTAATAAATACTGTCAGAAGAAGCCATACCACTGTGCTGGCTAGGTCCACTACAAATTTGAATTATCTAATGTCATCTGAGCTCTCATTGCTACAATAAATTTTTTTCTTCTCCCTTAACTATCTCATTCCCCTAAGTAACTGTGACAAACTTTTCTTCTCTCAAGTCCTCGATGCCCCTTTCACCACCATCCCCCGCCTCTCTCTCCCTCTCCCTCCCTCTCTCTACTTTATTTAGAAAACAGAGGCTATTTTCCATGGGCTCCTTCTTCCCTTCCTATTCCATATCTCAAAATCACAAGAATTAGTGTTAGATATCCAGGGCTTGAGCCCAAGCATCAACATCTGAAGAGAGAGACATGCTTGCCCTCCCATCATATCTTGGAAGGCCCTACTCCTTTACCCAGCCCCAAGGCTACCACTTCCTAGGGTCCCATGGCCATCATAGTATCACATTCTGCTCTTGGGACCTAACTTCTAGTAGGGTAGTTTTACCAAGGTAAACTGCTCCTAGTGTGTCATGTGGGAAATTGGGAATCAGTTGGTAACTGTTTACTCAAATTCGATGATGTGTTAATAGTATAATCAGCCTCTGCCATTAACTATTGCTACAATCTCCTTTTGTAATGTTAAAATGCCATGCTCCCATTCTTAATATAAAGTGAATATTGCTTCCAGAAGGGGAAAGGAATCTTACTCTCTATATGTTTGTTTTGTGATTTATTATGACAAAATTGCTAGCCTCCCTTGACAATTAACTGCGTCTTTATAGTGCGAAATCTTGCTTTTTCTTTTCCACTTGGAAAGTATGTTAAATTTATTTAAATGAATTTTTTCGAAAAACCTTGATTTGATGACCTTCAGGACTGTGCTCTGAGGTGCTTTTCCCTCTCAGGTCTTTTTTTGACTCTCCTCCCCAATGACTTAGAAAAAAATTTGTGACTCTGTTTACCTGCTAATCTTGCTTTTCTATATGCAGCAGAGGAAGTAGATAAAAGAAATCTTACAGGATTATTCTTCAAGGTTGCTTTGTTCAAAAAATATCTGCATTTTTCATTATATTATAATTGCAAGAAGTAAGCCCTTTCTGCATAAGAAGAGTTTCAGATAAAGGTGGAGATGCTAGTATTAAATAACACACACACACACACATATATACACAAATAGATAGCCCTTTTCTTGCATGCTCAAAATTTAATGTCTCCTTTTGTTTTCCTTTGCTACCTGGTACAAGGCCATCCTTCAGAGGTCCATTTGTCCAAAAGAAAAGTTATAATCTTATAGGTGAGCATCTATTTGGGAAGGGAAAGGATTTATTTTACCATTCCTCAGTCATGGGAATGTAAAACTAGAGATTTCATAGCCACTAACCTAACCAAGCACAGATAAAGGTCACACGTACCAATCCTATGTTTGTCTACCTCTTATTTAGCTTAGTACTCCTTAAGAATGGGGACACTCTGAGATATCACCAACATATATCAGAGACAGGGAATGTTCACTATGTACAGCAAAGTATACCTGTCTTGTATTGTTCCCATCACAGGAGGTGAATCTAATTGATGTCAGACATGATCTATAAGCCCAAACACAGATAAATCTCTCTGTTCCAAGAACCTGAGATAGGTCCTTTGTTCTCACTCTGCTTGAGACTTGTCAATTGTAACTATACCCCTCAACAAACCTCACCAGGATGTATAAGTTTTGTACATGGACTATCTTTTTACATCCTTGGTATGCTGGCAATCTTACTGCGGAACTGTCCGTTTGAAGAGGATTTGCTACTAAATGATACTAATTACCTCTCCAGTCTCAATAAATGAATTCCTCAAACATGGAATAAGGTATTATCTGCAAAAGGGCAACATTGGTAATAACACCCCTCGCTCCAAATAGTAATAATCATAGTTCTAGGCATTCCCCGTGCCCATTCTCCTCTACCTTGCCCTTCTCTCATGCCCTCTAGGGCCCTTCTCTATGTTTAATAAACTCCCATTTATTCTTGATCTCTTTTACATCCTTTCCATTTCCGGTACCCATTGAAATCTTTTTCCTGAAATCACTACATCTTTTAGTATCTTCTCCAAGGCCAGCCATAAAGAAGAGTTGACATATTCTTTGCTCCCCATTTCTACTTTCAGACTTCCTTTTGCCATTATCATTAGTCAACCATCCCATCTTCTTTGAAGTTCATGCCATGCTGTTCATATCCTTGTGGTTTGTTTCTTCAGATCACTCTCTTTTCTCTCCAATGAGTTCAGTACTTGAATCACAGTCTTTGTCTCTTACCTAACTTTTGAACTCTTCAAACACCCCAGTCCCCCACAGACCCTAAACCTTCTAAGCTTTCATGAAATCTCTGAATTTGGTTTAATTCAACCACACACAATAGTAATCCTATGGCAGCCCTACCCATACTTCTCTGTTCAATGGAATTTGCTCCAGCTAGTGAAATGTTGAGGTACAGGTCTTCTCAAACACTTCCACGTCCTTGAGCGTCCTCCCCTCCTTTTCTCATGTCTCTGAGGAAGCACTAGACCTTTTCCTTGACAAGAAGACCCTCATGAACTGTACTCCTGAACTCACCCTCCATGACAGTAGCAAACAGTTTAGGTAACCACATCTCATCCTATTTAAGACTAGCTTGATATTAGTAAGCAGGCTTATTAAAGCATGCTTAGTATTCAGCAAGTTGTTGAACAAAGTTACCTTGTTCCATACATATTTTAATATATGCACAAAATAGCCTTGCTTGAAGAGAACCTATAATGGTGCACTTGACTATTCTGAATCAAATGCTTTTATTTTTCTTTTGTTTTGTTTTCCCTCATCCTAGGGAAGTTGGTAGAGGAAGCAAAAGAGGATGAGAGCAATGATACAAGTATAGAGGTTGGCCTTGGGAAGAAGGACCACCTCATGTTTGGAGAATGTTGAAAAGGACAAATGGACAAGATGTAGAGTAGTGGTATATGTATAGAAGATATATACGGGTTCAGAGGTTAGCTGCCCCTCCTAACTTTACACCACTTACAAATGCGAGAATCATACCATCAAACAACATGAAACTGGAAAATGATTGGGCCAAAGAAATACAGGTAGGTTTATATTTAGGCATTCTGTACTTACTGGGCCCCAAACAAAGTTATAGGGCACATAAATATTTCCTCTGTCTCCCTCCTTCTATCTGTGTCACTATCTGCCTGAGCCAGTAACTATCATTAGGCCACCTATGAGTGATTTTAATTATGTGGAAGCTGACTGGGCTGGTGCTAACAAGTGACAGGAAACTCAAAACAGCAGATAATACTACACTTATCCCACCCTTCCCACTTTACATAAGAAGAATACTCCACCAGCCTCAGTTTGAGGATTTGCTGCTGTTTCAGAAATGCCAGAGTATATAACAATAGTAAAGTACGTGAGGTTTTGCAGGAGGTCAAGGTACTACCATTCCCAGGGCACTGAGACATACTACTGATGGCAGATGCTCAGATATTGGTGTTGATGGCTGTGAGTATCAGGAAAAAATGAAATCCCATCAAGCTTAAGTTGAGTTTTGAAACAGACTGGGTGAAAAGCAGGATGGTTTCAGAAAAACTTGGGAAGACTTAATGGGAACTCATGCAATGTTAAGTGAGTACTACCAAGAGATCTTTGTACACAGTAACAGTATGGTGATCAACTGTGAATGACTTAGTTATTCTGATCAATACAATGATCTAAGACCATTCAGAAAGATTTAGGTTAAAAAATGTTTTCCACTGTCAGAGGATGGAATCTAAATGCAGATCAAAGCATATTTTTTTTTGCTTTTGTTTTTGCAACATGGCTAATATGGACATATGTTTTGCATGATTTCATATTTATATATATATGTATATATTTATATATATAATTGATATCACTTTTCTTGCCTTCTCAATGGGTGGGAGATGGATGGGGGGAGGGAGAGAATTCAGAACTTAATTAAAGAAAGAATGTTAAAATTAAATAAATAAAAAAATTTCAAAGATAAACAGAGTGGGGACTCTTAAGACTGAGAGGTGAGGATTGAATGTCTGGGGAATGGACTTCACAGAGACAGAGATTGGAAATTGTACATGAAGAGCAAGTACAAGTAGAACCATCTGGCTGAACCAGAGATTGTGAGAGTGGATCATAAGGTATAATGAGCCTGAAAAGGTAGACTGGAGCCAGACTATTAAAATGCCTTACAGAATTTTGGTTCCTACTTCACTTTTGCAACAATCTCCACAGTGCTGCCTATAAGAAACGTAGGGAAATGTGCATGACTGTGATACCTATCCTGAAACTCTGGAGATAGATAATGTACTAGCTTGAGCTCATTAAGAAATGGGGCTCACCAGCAAGGTAGCAAAGAGTTCCATGGAAGATAAATATGGGCAAAAAGACCCTAAAGATGCTCACTCTTTGTTTGGCATACACAGATTAGTCCTGGATATGCTCTGAAGAAGCATCTTGGGTTTCTGTACATTTCACTATGGCAAAAGCTCACAGTACCTAGTGAATGAAAAATGGGAATAGAGTAAGAGTGGGGAGCAGAGTGTCAGGGTAATGAGAAACAAGGACAGAAGTTTGAGACTGGGGGTGAATTCTGTTCTCTCTTCCCTCCTCTTTTTCTGGGCTTTCTTTCTTGGTTGGATCTCCTTCGTCTGACTCTGCCAAGTAAGCTGTGTGCTGACTACCCAAATTTCCTCATGAGTTCTCCACTTACTACTTATCACCCAATCACAAATTATCTTTCCTTCCTTAGATCTTAACAAGCAATTATTTTGACCCATGTTTGAGCTCTATTTGCATTACTGTTGGATATATGTTTGAGTCTCTAAGTCTGTGTAAATTCCATGAAGGTAGGGGCCATTTTTTCCATTAAATTTTCTTTTTCTTTTGAATGTAACAAACATTTTCAGAGAGAGACAGAGAGAGAGAGATAGAGACAGAGACAGAGAGAGAGACAGAGAGACAGAGACAGAGAGAGACAGACAGAAGGAGGGAATGAAAAAGAATGAGACTTGCATAAGACACTGGGAACAAAACAATCCATTTTCCTAAGAAGTAGCATTCTATTAGGGGAAAATAATTTACACACAGATGAATAAATGCAAAATATTTACCAAATAAATACAAGATAATGGGACCCACTAATACCTGGGAGATTCAAGAAAGAATTCTCTGGGAGGTGGCCAATGAGATGAGAGCCAAGTCTTGAAGGCAGTTGGTCCTTCAGAGAGGCTGAGGTAAGGAGGGAAAGCATTCCAGGATCAAGAGCTAGCCAGGGCAAAAACACAACATAAACCATCTTATTTATTTGTCTCCCTCTCCCCCCTTCCCCCACAGCACTGAGAACAGTCCTTTGCACCTAGTGGGTGCTTAATATATGCTTATTACACGAAATTATGACGGATGAATTTGGAGAAAGCTCTCTTAATTATGTCTTATGCAGATAGCAAAAGCTAGAAGGGATAAGACAATATCTTAAGATGACAAAATCAAGATAGGACATTATTTCCAAAGGCGGAAATGTTAGGGTCAATCCACCAAGATGAAATTTAACAAGAATAAACATAAGTCCCTACATTTATATTTTAAGAAATCAATTGCAGAAGTACAGGATCGGAGAGATGTGGCTTGGCAGCAGTTCATGTGAATGAGCTCAGGGTTATGGTTGACCACAAGTTCAGTATGATCCAACAGTAAGATGCGGCTGTTAAAATGAATATATAAAAAGATAATACAAGCTTGTGCTCAATTATAAAGGCCAGATGTTGTAGTTGAAAAAGCTCTTGAGTAGGAGCTCTAGTCCCATCTGGGCCACAAACTCTGTGCCCTTTCCCCATGTAGAAAATACAGAGATTGGACTAATTTCTAACAACCTCTCCATTACTAATATTCTATACATCTATACATCACATAATTCTCACTTTATTCTCTGCTGGTCAGAGCACATTTGAGAGCCATCTTTTGAACAGTAAGATTGACATTTTCAGGGAATGGTAATCAGGATAAAGTCTGGAAACTATGCCAAATAAGTGAGGATTGATGAAATTTAGGCTAGATAGCCAGAAGGAAAGAAAAGTAGGGGGAAACATGATTACTTTCTGCAATGATTTGCAGAAATTGGTATATTTCATAAACAGAAATGATAGCCATTTTTATTTTCTCATAAAGAACTAGGATCAGTGGGAAGTTCTAGGGAGACACATTTTAGCTTAGCATAAAGAAGAAATGCCCAGTAACTACAGCTCTCCAACAATGGAATGGTCTGAGAGAGTGAGCTCTTCATCACTTAATGTTTTCATACAGAGGTGGCTGACCACTTGCCAGAACTGCTAAAGAAAGCATTCATTATGCACTGTGTGGAAGTTTTAACCAAATGTGACATCTCAGGTCCTTTTTAGCCTGAAGAGTCTATGGATTTTACATTAACTTAAGTACTTCAATACAGAGAGCTTTGATCTTATATGGCTCCTTCTACAGCTGTAGACCAAAACTCTTCCATGTTTTAATATGTCAACATATGAGTTGCTGTAGTTAAAAACAGTTCATCACCTGGTGGTCAACGTTACATTGATAAGCCACTCCAGACTATTACTTGTCTGATAGACACAAAGCCCAATACCAGGACCACAGAACCGGCCAAAGCTTGAGCTCTGCTGGAATGCTAATTTTGGTATTTTAATCAAGAAAACAAGCTTACTCCTACTCCTAACTTCCTTATTTCTGGTGGTGGCACTACCATCTTCCCAGGTACCCAAATTTGAAACCTTGCAATAATTGGAGATTCTTCCCTTTCTTCCACCTGCCACATTCTATCAATAATCAAGCAGTTCTTCCTCTATAATATAGCTCACATCAGTGCTCTCTGTTCCATTCACACCAGCCAGTAAGTGTTTGAGGCCATATTTGAACTCAGGAAGATGAGGCCTGTTGACTTTCAGGTCTGATGTTCTGTCTACTGAGTCACCTAGCCACCCAGAGACAACTGTGGAAGTCCTTCAACAACAGGGTAAGGAGTTTGTATTCCATCTTCTCTGTGCCTTTTCAATATCTCTCCTCCCTATCTGGAATGTTATTCTTCCTCACATCTTTGACTTCCTTCAAGATTGAGTTCAAATCTTACCTTCTGAAAGGGGCCTGTCCTGGTTTCCTCCACTGTTAGTACCTTACCTCTGTGATTACCTTCCCTTTACACTGTATTTATCTTGTATGCACATTTTTGGTATGGTATGTCTCTTGCTAGAATGTCAGACACTTGAAAATAAGAGCTGTATTTTTACCCTTTTCTGTATTCCCAACATTTTAGCACAATGTCTGGCACATAGTAAATGCTGAACAAATGCTTGCCAATCGTCTGAGTACAGTTAGAAGAGACCACATAGTCATCTAATCTAATCCCTTCATTTTACAGATGAAAAAACTAAAGGAGACAAAGTGACTTGCCCAATTTCAATCAATCTATCAACCAATCAATATTTAGTAAGCACTGACCAGGTGCCAGACACTCTGGCAAGTGCTGGGGTCACACAAGAAATAAGTGGTAGAGCTGGGATTCTAAACCTAGACATCTGACTCCAAATTTTGTATTCTTGCAACTGTACCATGTAATATGTTTTGAATAAAATTCATTTTCCTTGTTATATATTAGTCTATGACTTGACTGGAGCAATCTCTTTGCCATGAAACATAACATTAGCTGGCCCTGGAGGATCTAAGGGAGCCTTTCCCAGTAGTTTCAGTTTCAAAGGCATCTTCTCCTCCAGGCAACAGAGCTGGAGGCCTTGGGATAAACACATCTTTTAGCACACAAAAGAAATACAGGCTAGTGATTTTCAGTTCGGAAACCTTGATTAACACCTCCAAGACAGCATTCCACTGTATCCAAAGCACAAAAGCCAAAGTAGGGGAACTCCCTAAAGCTAGATTACTAACTAGATAAGTCCATTTTGAAATAATGCTTTTCAAAGAACACAAAGTCACATGGATTAGAGTATGATGAAAGAGATACTAAAACATCATGAAGCATAGACAGATCAAAGAAAACATCAGTCACCTTGACACTAAACAGGAAAGACTGAATTTGCACAGCTTTCCTCCTCCCCATTTCTTCCCTCTCTTTTCTTCCCTTTTGTTTTTTGATTTTTCCTACTTTTATTCCTTCAGCTTCTACTTCGCTATCTGTGTTTCTCCCATCCAGGGAGCTGTCAAAATTCAAAGACAATTAGGTGTTTTGTTTATCAAGAGAGATGGAAAACTGACTGGGAGGCAAGGAGGGCTCCAAGCTCAGATGATGCCTCTGAAACATGCTGACTGTATTTTCTTGGGCAAAAACCATAAACTCTCAGGGCTCTAGGAAACCTCTAAGAATATAAATTGCAGACAAAGCTTCAGCATTGGTAGAGGGATTGGCTCACCTAGCAGTTGTCCATACTAATGAAATCACAAGTCACCTATCTCCTTTGTTGACCAAATAACCAAGAGACTGAGCTTTTACATTTCTTTCCTCTAAGGCACAGGCCAGACCACCTTACTCCTTTGCTCAGAAACTAACTCTCCTCGCCTCCCCTCCCTCTCTCCCTTCCCCCACACCCCTCTCCAGGGTCTCCCAATGTCATAAAGGCAGGAAAAGCACTCATTGGTCTAATCCATTTTTGTTGCTCAGTCATGCCTGACTCCTTGTGATCTCATTTTGTGGTTTTCTTAGCAAAGACAATGGATTGGTTTGCCATTTCCTTCTCTAACTCTTACAGATGAGGAAACTGAGGCATACAGTTAACAGGGTAACAGTAACGGACAACTAGTAAGCATCGAAGACCAGATGTGATCTCAGGAAAATGAGTCTTCCTGACTCCAGGTCAGGTGCTCTATGCTTTGTAGTGCCACCTAACAGACTCCTTGTTATTTCTCTCTCCCTCCCTCCTCAAATGTATTTATCTGTATATGTGTCACATCCCTACCAGTAGAATGTAAGATCCTTAGGGGTAGGACTTCTTCATAATTTTGACTTTTTATTCCCAGAACAAAATCTTGAACATAGCAGATCCTTAAAAGACATTTGCTGAATTGTACTGAGTTAGCCAACAGTGCAGTCTGATACTTTATGCAACATGCTTACTCCTAAAAAGTTGTATGTAAATCAAATAACATTTTACATCCCAGGAGAGCTCATTCTTTAAAGGCATCCTGCAAATAATCCCTTGATGATATGAATCATCACCGCAAGATCTTAATATACCTGTTAGGTAAATCTGAATTGTCAGGTAGTGATTATTCTTATACTGGAGCCCACATGTGCCTGGGAGAGTTATATATGATTTGAGGTCTGTGCAACTTCCATAGTGATCAATTTTCTCCCTCTCAGTTTACCATCAAGGCAACTGAGGTCTTGAAGGATGTGTCTGAAGAAGCTTTCTTAAGTCTCCTACCAAAGAACAAGTCCAGGTATTTTCCACTAGAAAGCCACCTTATTGAACTCCCTGCCTGTCCTAATTTTACTCACTTCCCATTAGCTGACCTTCAAGCCCAGTTTTTGTAAAATGTGATTTTTTTTCCCCTGACTGGCTAACATTTTAAGGCTAATAGCTTTTAAATAAGTAATCGAGTTTACAACATTCTGGTCTTGTTATGTTTTATCTGTTTTAATGCTTTCATTTTGTATATGTCTACTGGCATGGTTCCATGACAGGTGCAATTTTAAAAATGGAATCAATAAAATTAACTTTGATGTGTGATTTGAGAATTCAAAATTGACCTTTTAAAAACTAAAAATAAGAATCTGATTCTTCCTGTAGATTTCCATGTAAACCCTCTTGATTCCCTAATTCTTTCCCTACAATAGCTATTAAAAATCTTTTCTACAATCCTCAGATTCCAAGCTCTCCTCCCTGCAAAGCAGAGGACCTTCTCTCCTAATTTACTGAGAATATTGAGACCATTCAGCTTGAGTTTCTGCATCCATGATCCTTTCTGACTCCAAATATCTTTCTATCACTCAAGTCCTTCATTCGTTCTTTTCCAGAGGAAAAAAGTATACTTTATAATATACCTAGATGAAAATGTATCCCTTCTCTAACCATGCCCCCCTCATTCCACTTCTTCTCATTTTCTCTAGGACTTTGTTCCATTAAAGACACCCTCCTCACTCGAGCATATCTCTCCCTCTCCTCCTCTCCTCCTCCCTCCTTCTCTCTCTCTCTCTCTCTCTCTCTCTCTCTCTCTCTCTCTCTCTCTCTCTCTCTCTCTCTCTCTCTCCTCTTCATCTTTACTGTTTCCTTCAGATCAGTTATATTTCTTCTTCTTAAACCTAAGCTCACCTTGGAGCCTGTTTCTTAGAGCTCTGTGCTTCATTCTTTACATACTTTCCCTTAGATATATCAACTGTTCTTAGGATTTCAAATATGATTTCTGGGTCTATGACTCATTAAATCTATATTTTCAGATCTAACCATTTTTCTGAACCCTCACATCAAATCTCTATCCATCTGCTAGATAGTTCCATATGCATGTTTATCATTTGGAATCCAATATATGCAAAAAAAAAGTAAATTCACTCCTTCTTCCTCTCCACATCAGATCAGTTTCTGACTCCAAATGGTCAGTGCTATGTAGGAATTTTTTGGAGTTGGCTAAAGGCAACGTCAAATAAAAGAGATAATTTTAAAATTCAAAACAAATTATAATAGTCAACAAATGATAACATTCTGTCATGGAAGATATCACACTGAGGTCAAAAGGAAGAGAAACTCATTATGAATGTTGATGGTTCTCTGACACTATACTCAGCATATCTAACCCTGGAATACTACAGGGTTTCCTCAGTGATACAGATCTGAAGCTGTCCCAGTAATCTGTATTGGGTAAATAAAGCAAGTAGACAAAAATTGCATCTCGTTCAGACTCCAGTATCCCATTGTTTTGGCATCTCCTTGAGTTAGTTCATTAGTGCATCTATATTATGGACAGGTACCATAGATAGACAATAAATTGGAGTTAGAATTGCATAGGAAGCAGATATAAGGCTTGATTGCATTTGAGAAGCTATATACACGGACTGAAAACCCTGAAGAAGATTTACTAGAGGAAATGGACAGAAATCACACAGAAAAATGCATGGAAAAGCTATGATTTACAAAAGTAGAAATATTGTCATCAATGACCCCAGGTTCTATCAAATGAAATTGGAGAGAGACTTTTTATTTAAGGCTAGTAAATATCTCAAAGGGTAATTCTTTTTTTAAAGAAATGAGACCCCAAAATTATATGGTTTGAAATATAGTGTTTAGCAGCTGTGAAAATACATAAATTAACTTCTTCAAGCTCTCTCCACATAGGCACATATATACCAGATAACTACACAGGCTTAAACATTTCAATTCCTGTACTTCTCCCACCTCTATTTGTTCTTATTTATCGCTATTCAGTCATTTTAGTGGTGCCCAATTCTTAGAGACCCCCAAAATCTGTAAAGTCTTCCTTATATTCTGCACAGCAATCTGGAAGCACATCTAGAAAGTTACTAAATTGTTCATGCTCTTTTAACCAATGATACCTCTATTAGGCCTATATCCCAAACAGATCAAAGAAAGAAAAGAATTCCTTTGTATAAAAATACAGGGTGTCCCGGAAGCCTTAGTGCAATTTAAATACTAATAGCTTGAAACTACACTAAAACTTTTGATCATCCTGTATTTATAACAGCTCTTTTTGTAGTGGTGAAGAACAAGAAACAAAAAAAGGTGCTTAATGGTTGGGGAATAGTTGAACATACTATGGTACGTCAATCAATCAATAATTATTAAATTCCTATTATGTGCCAGAAACTGTGCAAAGTTTGGGGGACACAAAAAGAGGCAAAAGATACTGCCTGCCCCTTAAGGAGCTTATAATCTAATGGAGGAGACTATATATAGATAGATGAGAGAGAGAGAGAGTGAGCTGGATAGAGAGAGATATCTACATAACTCTATATTTCTTCATATAGGTATCTCTATATCAATAGTGAAAAGAACCAGTAGAACAATTTCTATAATAACAGCAGCACTGAAAACATAAAAAGCATTCAAAGACTTAAGGAATGTGATGCAATGATCATCCATAATCTCAGAAGACTGATGACAAAGGATGCTACATGCCTCCTGAAAAAAAGGTGATGGATCAAAGTAGCAGAAATGAGACACATTTTCAGAAACAGCTAATGTGGGAATTGGTGTTGCCTGACTGCATAAAGATTGTGCGTGTGTGTGTGTGTGTGTGTGTGTGTGTGTGTGTGTCTTTTCTTCAATTGGGAGGGAGAGAACTAACATAGGGATAAGGGATCCCTTGCTGCCCCTCTCAAAAAAAAATCAAGATATGTCACTGAAGCATTTGTAAATACACCAAAGAGTACAAAAGGAAAACCAGAATGAGTCAAAGAAGATAGCTTTTAAAATTATGTGTTGAAATTATTAGATATTTGAAGTCCATAATAGTTTCACGTATAATACATTTTCTGTTCTACTCTGTATATAGAAATGTTCATGTTGGTTGGTGTTTGTTAATGTTGGAAATTTAAAAAATAAATGCTATATGTTGATTGAGTTTGGAGGGTCTTGCTGACTTCTTATGATATACTTGCACCACTTCACCTCCATAATAGGCAATTCAGAATAAGCTAAAATTACTTTCCCAGTGATTTATTATCTCTATCCATATTAACATATTTATATTACTATATATATATATATATATATATATACACACACACACACATACACATACATCTATCTAGATACAGTTATATGTATAAAGATAGAGATAGCTAGAGGTACAGAAATAAACAAAGGTACACATACACATGTATGTATGGGTATGTGCATATTAGCACAGATAAACTTTTATAAATTATATCTAATACAAACTTCATTTTGTCTATATCTTTTCTTCTTTTTAATATCATACTTCTATTTATGGAAAAGTTTAGTTTACCATAAATGAAACAGTCTACTTTATCTTTTATTATTTCTTTTTTATAAAGACTAAATTATTCAGGAAAAGTGGCTTAAAGAATATCATTAAAAAAGTATGACTTGAATGTAAGAGGGGGCAGTTATATAATAAGAGCAAGAAATTAGGAATGGTAAGTCCATGAGCTCTATTTTTATCCAGTACCCATAAATCTAGAGAAAAACTTCCAGCACAGTGAGGAGTGTTACATTAAAAAGAGCATAAATAACTCCATTTTGCCTTTATCTGCCATTTTGTGAAGTTAAGTTCCAACTTCTGGTAAGTCACTTGATCATGGAAAGTCAGAGTAGTACACTCCATCTCAGTGTCTCTCATGATTAAGTGACTCTTTTAACTGTATGTGAACTTTGTAGTAATAAAGGTTCTGGGTCCTTGTGTGAACCCAACTTGTTTCTACAACCACATGCATTGCTAAACAAATCATTGCCTGGATGTAAATACTTGGTATTTACAAGTCTTTACTGCATTGTAACAAGACTTCTCAAGGGGGATTTACCAGGGAACATAAACATCAAGATAAAGAGGTACAGAAGGGTTACCAACATGAGAGAATATTCACACCAAACAGATCAGCGATTCATTAAAATATTAATATCAAGTATACCTGCTAAGATTTTTTTCTCCAACCTACAATTGTGATTTAGCCTTGTCTTATAGCTGTCATTTAGCTCTGATGTATTCAAAATTTGATGTAATATCTGTGGCTAGGCTTTGTACTAATCCCATTTTCTGACAAATCGCTACCCAATTTCTATAGAAAATTTTGTTGTATAATGAGTCTCTCTCCTAGCAATTTATGATGATAAGGTTATTGAACATGAGCTGGCTACAGACATGTGGTTACAAAATTTGTACATCTAATCCAGGGGTGGGGAACTTGTTATGATCTGATAAAATCTATTCCACCTACTCCACATTACTATTTTTGTGCATCTGACAAGTGAAGATAAGAATATAGTACCTCTTAATATGGCTGTTGGGAGTATTCAAGGAGATAAAATACAGTGTTTATAAACTTCAAAGCACTGTATAAATGTTGGCCATTGCTTTATTATTATATAGCACCAGATAACCTATAATAATTGATGTATAGTATAATTTGAGATCTGTAAGTGGTATCTCTCCTTTCAATATTTTAAAAATCATTTCCATTTAGATTACCTTTTTTTCTTTTGTATAAATTATACTATTTTGACTAATTCTATAAAGTATTACATTGACATTGATTTTAGATATGTAGAATGGGTACGGTATTGTCATCTTTAGTATGTTAGTCCAGTCAATCCATGAACACTGAATACCTCACCACTTACTCACCTCTTTCTTTTATATGAAGTATACTATGTTGATGCTAGATGTGTAGATTAATGAATATAGTACAGACATCTTGAATGTATTAGTTTAGCCAACACTTCATCACTGAATACCTCACCAATTATTTACATTTTTTAATAGAAAATATGATGAAGGAGATATAAGGAAGCTTATGACAACTACAACTCCATCTTTTCAATCGAGATGGAAAAAAACATTTACTTAGAAGGAGTGGGATGAAAGTGAATTTAGGGGCTTAAAGAGAAAGGAAACAACTTGGAATAGCCTCCTTAGGAAGTGTGGTAAGGAGGCAATAAGAGAAAAAGAAAAAGAATTTCTGCGTAGATATGAAAACCCAACTGAATTGAGAAAGCATGGATTTTTAGCAGAACCAGTCAGTTCAGTTTTGAGATTTATATCAGCAATGCTCAGTACAGACAGTTGGTGGGTTCCACCCAAAATAGGAGAACAGTAGAAGGACTATGGCAAAAATTTTGAGAGCAGTATCAATAGCAGAAGATAGGGGCTTCTTGAAATGGCTAACTATAGGGTCAAGATGGTAAAGAGAGAGAAAAATCAGAATAGGGGAGTAAGAGGTAATTATAGAAGAAGAGAGGTCATGAAAGATAAAAAAATAGTTTAGGAGATGTGAGACAGAGGAGGTATAAAGATAGGATGTTGTGAAAAAAGGAGACTGTCATCAGACATGCAATATTTTGGAGGAAGAACAGTTTTAGGTAATGGTTAGGTCTCAGTTGTGATGTCACCTTTGAACAGCTCGACTTTTCCTTCCTTCAGAGTTCAGTTGTTCCCATCCCCATCTATGATATCTTTTCTGACCAATTCAAGTCTGTATGTAGTACTGCTGCTGCTGGTAAAACTCTGCACTACTTATTTGGTGTTGAACTACCTTGAGTTATTTACTTCTGACACAACTATTCTGTGTATACCTGTTCAAGGCAAAGACAGTGACTTACCTATTTTCCTATGTTCTCTAGAGTCCAATGCATAAAACAATGCAAATGATACTTGGGAAAAACGATGATGCTAATGTTGAGCTCTAATTGAAAGTCTCTGTATCAGCTATGAATTATGTTCAATACCAGGGATCTCATGCAGTCAAAAAATACTGTTTCATTTCTTTGATATATTTCTTATGAGGAAAACGATAGTTCAGCTCCTGGTAACTGCATAATTTTGGTAGTTATTTTGTAAAAGTTAAAAGCAAGTCAAATATATAGTTAAAAGACAAATAGTTAAAAGTGATGAACAGCTATGGAATAAATCAAACTAGCAAAGCCACGAGTTGCCTTTGTGGCCAATTGATGCACATTTTTCCTTTCAATATTGCAAAATACCCGTATGTTCCTGCTGAATGTGCACATTTCTTTTAAAGAATGCATTCCACTTAGAGCTTTGTAATCAGGCCAATGGACCATATTGGTACACCACAATCCAATCTCTCCTCGTCTTGGCCTCCCACAAAGGACAGCAGTCTAATATGGTCATAGCTATGGTACTATTTACTACCCCTTATGTTTGAATTGCCTGAAGAAAATCTTCATTTCCTCAGATAAGATAAAACTAAAAATTTTCCTCTCTTATTAAGTCCTGTTCAAGACAACTTTTCAAAACTCAAAATTGAGAAGTTTTAGCATGAAAACTGAAAACTACACAGTGGAACCTACATACTCATGTTCTTGAAAATAGATGTAGAAAGAGACACAAAAAAGGAAAAATTTTCCAAACTAATTTATCAACAGAATACTTTGGGGCTACTGATAAAATCCATTAATGCAACAAAGGAGTGCTAGACTTGGTGAGAGGGGAAGAGACTTACAGTGAATCTAGTATGAAATGGGATAGGGGAAACTTTGGAGCAAGATGCAGAAAGTTAAAGATATTTTCAAAAGGAAAATCTGACAGAAATATTATATATATATATGAAATTTTTTAAATTTTCTCAATATTTTCTCTTGCTCCCAGCCTCTCTCAATTTAAAAGAAAAACAAAATGCTTATAACAAATGATTACTAAAGCAAAACAAATTTCTATATGGTCCAAAAATGTAAATCTTATTCTGTAATTTGAACCCATCACCTATCATCAGTCGTCTGAAATCATGCTCTTTTAAGTCTTGCAAAGATATTTGTCTTTATGATGTTATTATTATAAAAAAGTGTCCTCCTGATTCTGTTCACTACATTCTTTATGAACTCACATAAGTCTTCCCAGTTTTTTCAGAAAGTACCCCTTTTGTCATTTCTTATAGAGCAACCGTATTCTATCACATTCATATGTCATAGTTTGTTTAACCATTTCCCAATTTCTGGGCAATTCCTCAGTTTCTAATTCTTTGCTACCACAAAAAGAGCTACTATAAGCATTTTTGTACATATGGGTCATTTTCTCTTTCTTTTATCTCTTTAGGATATAGGCTTAACAGAGGGATCATTTGATCAAAGGATATGTACAGTTCAGAACTGCTTTTGAGAATCACTATGAATTCAAAACTAACAAGTGTGTCAATGTACCAATTTCTCACAACTTCTCTGACATGTCATTTTCACTAATGTGATAGATATGACAGTGTCTCAGAGTTGTTTTAATGTGCATATTCACTTGATTACTAGTAATTTGGAAGATGTTTTTCATAAGCTATTGATAACTTGTTCTTCTTCCTTTAAGAAACATCTGTCTGGATAGAGTGCCAGCCCTGAAGTTAGGAGGACCCAAGTAATTTGAAGCTTACTAGATGTGTGACCCTGGGCAAGTCACTTAATTCCAGCTCTCTTGCCAAAAAAGAAAAAAATAAGTCTGTCTATATCCTCCAATCATTTATTAATTAGAGAATGGATTGTATACTGTGAAATCTGAAGCAATTATTTATATACATTGGAAATAACACTTTTATTAAAGAAATTTGTAAATATTTTTCCCAGTTACCTCCCTTCTACTTTTAGCTACATTAGTTTTATTTGTGCAAAAACATTTTAAATGTATGTAATCAAATTTGTCTGTTTTATCTTCTGTAATCTTCTTTATCCTTTATTTGGTCATAAAATTCTCCTCTATCCATATGTGTGTATATATATATATATTATATATGAGAAAGCAAATTTATTTTCCACCTAATTTATGATATTAACTTTTACATTTAATTTCATGTGTCCATATGGAGCTAATTTGGTATATGGTTTGAGGTATTGGTCTATACCTATTCTGTATCAGAATGGTTTTCATTTTTCCTACTTGGTTATGTACAAGTGAGTTTTTACCTCTTTAACTAGGGTGTTTAGATTCTTTTTTATACTGCTACATTATTGAAGTTATTGTTACAATAAATCTGGAGTTAAATCTCTAGGGTGTCCTAAGTAAATAATCAAATTAGCTGCAAAAACATGATGTTGTTCTCTCCTCTTTGCCTAGACTTATACTCTCAATTTCTTTTTCCCGATTTATTGCCGTAGCTAGTGTTTCTAGCATTAAACAGTCGTGATGATAATGAACATCCTCACTTTACCTCTGACTTTACTGGGGAGGCCTATAGCTTACACCAGTGCCAGTTTTTGGTTTTTAATAGATGTTGCACATCATATTAAGGAAAAATTTGTTTATTATTATTTTTTCTCATATGGGTACTGTATTTTATCAAAAGGCATTTTTACATCTGTTCAGTCTTATGTTATTTTTGTTTTTTATTACTATATTGTATTATATTTATAGTTTTCCTAATGTTGAATGAACTATGCATTCCTGGTATAAAAACAACCTGGCTATAACATATATTCTTTTTGATATGTTGCATTAACTTTTGGGCTAGTATTTTATTTTAAATGTTTGCATCACTGTTTATTAGGGACATTTATCCATAGTTTTCTTTCTCAATTTTGACTTTCCACGGTTTACATATCAAGGCAATATTCATATCATTTGTAAGTTGTAGGGTCTCGCCCCCTACCCCACCATGGTTACACTTTATGTAATACAAAAAATTGTTTTGTGAATGTTCAATTGAATTTGTTTATAAATCTATCTGATCATGAGTGACCCCTCCCCTTTTAGAAATTCAATTAGGATTTTTAAAATTTCTTTTTCTGAGATTGTGTTACTTAAATTCTCTATTTCTCAATCTGTTGATTATGACATTTAATATTTTTGTATAAATTCATCAACGTCAGTCATCAGTTTTATTGACAAATACATGAGTAAAAGATTTCTAGTAATTTTTTTTCTTTTCTTCCTCATTTGTTATACATTCTTTTTCATTTTTGAAACTTGCCATTTGGTTTTTCTCTTTCTTTTTTAAATCTAATTAATGATGTGTTTTATTTCTACTTAACAAGTCAGTCAATAAATCTTTCTTAATCACCCACTATGTGACAGGCACTATGCTAATCACTGGGGATACAAGGAAAGGTTAGCTCACAAGGACCTTACAGTCTAATAGGGTAAGTAATAACATGCAAACAACTATGTACAAACAAGGTACATACAAGATAAATTGGAAATAATCAATAGAGGGAGGGCACTACAATGAAGAAAGACCAGGAAAAGCTTCCTGTAGAGGATGACATTGTATTTTGAATTTCAAAGAATTGAAAGAAGTCAGGAATAGGGATGAGGAGGGAAAGGGCTCCAAGAATATGTAATGGCCAGTGGAAATGCCCAGAGAGAAAAGATGAAATGCCTTGTTTGAGGAACAACAAATTGGTCAGAATCAGGGGATTGAAGACAACTGCTGAGATGTATGGTCTATGAATGGAAAGGTAGGGAAAAGGGAGGTTATGAAGAACTTTGAATGCCAAATAGACGATGGTAAATGTCAGCCTGGTGAAAAAGCCTGTCATGATCAGACCTGACAGGATTTAGGAAAATTACTTTGACAACCGATTGGAGGGTGTACTGGGGTAGGGAGAGATTTGTGGCAGATGACCAACTAGCAGGCTATTGCAAAAATCCAAGCATGAAGTGATGAGAATGGCAGCAGTGACAGAGAAGAAGGGTGTGTGTGAGAGATGTAACAAAGGTAACATTGACAAACTTTGGCAACACATTGGATACGCGGGATGAGAGTGAGGAGTGGAGGATGACACCTACATTGCAAACCTCGGGGACTGGGATGATGGTGGTGCCCTCAACAGTTATAAGAAAATTAAGAAAGAGGGAGGGTTTGGGGCAAAAGATAATGAGTTCAGTTTTCAACATGTTCAGTTTATGATGTCTAAAGGTCAACCAGTTTGAGATATCCAATAGGCAGAGATTTGAGACTGGAGGTTAGCAGAGATTAGGATAGGATAAGTAGATTAGAAAACCATTAGCAAAAAGATGATAAGAGTCTATGATTAAATTCAATAGTGATCTCTGTTTAGAGATCACCAAGTGAAATAGTATAGAGGGAGAAACCTGACAGAGTCTTATGCAACACCCACTGATGGGTGGCATAACCTGACTGAAGGGAAGCTATCTTTCCAGTTTTGTGTTATCTGCAGATTTAACAATATGTTGTCTATGTTGTTGTTTAGTCATTTTGCAGTGGTGTCTGACTGTTCATGACCCCATTTGGGGTTTTCTTGACAAAAAAAAAAAAACAACTGGAGTAGTTTGCTATTTCTTTCTCCAGCTCATTTTACAGATGAAAAAACGGAGGCAAACAGAGTTAAGTAACTTGCCCAGGATCACACAACTAGTAAGTGTCTGAGACCAGATTTGAACTCAGGAAAATTGTTCTTCCTGATTTCCGGCCCAGCACTCGATCCATTGTGCCACCTAGCTCTTGTCTATGCTTTAATCCAAGTCACCAATTAAAAGGCAAACAACACAGAACCAAACATAGATCCCCCTGTAGCACTCCACTGGAGACCTTCTACCATATTGTACACTAGACACTGAACCATTAACAGTTATTCTTAGAGAAACAGAGACTATCTCTTCCTGTTCTATCTTTTTTCTCAAATTTTTTCTTTCATTTTTTTCCTCTTTTTACCTAGCTTAATTTCTGTTTTTACTCTTTCTTTTTCCATTTTTCCCTTTCTTCCCCTTTTTTCTTTTTTCTTTCATACTACCTTTTTTCTCTTTTCCTCTCAGTTTCTGTTTCACTATGATAAAGAGAAAGAAACCCAGAGATGTAATAGAGGCTTGAGAAGCGACTGGCATCTTGGGATTTGTAGTTCAGACAGACAAAAACCCGCTTAGTTCCGAGAGCAATCAATTTGGGACTCATGAAATTTTATAGTCTGAAGATGGACTTGAATCATTCCCAGGAGTTTTTTTTAAGTGACACATAGACTGAGAGTAAGGAATGGGGATAAACACCAAAAGCTGAGTAGCAGTAGCAGTGTTGGAGAAACCCAGCATTTAGTAAGCTGAAATGGAAGAAGCAGCAACTCGGGAGCAACAATTAGAAGGAAAAACCAAAAAACAGAATTGAAAAGGAGGGCTGGATTACTGCAGGGAAGGGAGAATTAGGTGAGTGGCCAGGTTTTGCAAGCATCTGGGAAGAAAGTACTAGAACTGAAGTTATCAGTCATGTTCACCTCTTTAAGAACTAAAGTCCTCCCTCCCCTCCAACCCCCAAAGGTCTGCTTCCCTAACACTGTAATATACTTGGAGCATGTCATGTAACTAAACATTTTCTGTTTCCCAAGTTTTATTTCAGACATTAAAAATGCCAGGAATTGACAGGAGATACACAAATTTAAATTAGGGCCGATAGTCAAACTTCTAAATGTTAGAAATTTGCCTAATTAGGGGTTCATAATTATGGAGATTATATTAGTAACTTTTTATCTCATATAAACTCCATAAAACAGAAAGGGTGTGCTTGAATCCTAGCAACATGATATTGTCCAGATGTTAAAAGGTGAGGTCATTGTTGTAACTGTACAGGGGAGTGACCAGAGAAAAGATCCTACCCTAAAACAACCCCCAGGGAAGAGAAAGGAAAAGGCTTGGGAAGGATTCCTCTGGATTCAGCCCCACCCACCAGTAAGGAGAAAAAGCAGAAAGGACTGAGGACTGACAGAAGTACAAGAGCTACACCTACTGGTGTGACACAAAGAGAAAGCTTCTTTTTCTTTGTTATTTTTCTCTTTCTTTTCTCTCTCTCCATTTCTTCTCTACTAGCAAGAGAAAAAAGAAGCAAAAGATAATTTTTTTTCCATTTGCATTTTGCTCTCTCTGACATCTAATATCTATAAGGAATTGACATAAACCTATATGATCAAGATATATTAATACCAAAATAGACAAAGGATATGAACAATTTTCAAAATAAGAAATGCAAATGAACAACCTGAAAAATGTTTAAAATCACTAGCAAAGAAATATGTATTTAAAAAATTCTGAAATATTCATAGCATCAAATTATAAAAGATGGAAAAGTTTGATATTAGAGGGGCTATGAAGAAAAGTGGGACATTAATACATTGGTAAGAAAGTTGTAAATTAACCCAAGCATTCTGGAAAATAATTTATAATAATGTAAGAAAGGTTACTAAACTGACCCAGAGATTCCTCTAGTAGGTTTTTAGAAGGTTCTTAAAAACAAGAAAAGACCTATCTCAGTCAATAAATCTATGAACATTTCTTAAATATCTGCTAAGTGCCAGGTACTCTGCTAAGCTCTGGGGATACAAAAGAAGAAAAACGCAGTCCCTGATCTCAAGAAGCTTACAATCTAATGGGGGAGACAAAAGGAAAACAAATCCATACAAAGTAAGTTATATAAGATAATTAACTGAGGGAGGACAATAGAAATAAGAAGTGTGGGGAAGGCTTCCAGTAAAAAAATAAAAACACACAAGATTTTAGTTGGTACTTAAACCAGAGGGGTCAGTAAACAGAGCAGAGGAGGGAGACTGTTCCAGGGATGGGCAAAAACAAAAGAAAATGTCAGGAGACTAGAGGCCCATGTCACTGTATCAAAGTGTGAGGTATCAGTAAGGTGTAAGAAAATTGGAAAAGTGGGAGGGAGGTTGGTTATGAAGAGCTTTGAATGTCAAACAGAAAAATTTGTATTTGATCCTAAAGGCAAGAGGGAGCCACTAGAGGGGATGGCAGGTGGTGATATGATCAGATCTGCACATTAGGACACTTACCTTAATGTCTATATGGAGGGTCAAATGGAAAGGGAGAGACTTGAAGTAGGCAGACCAACCAGCAGGCTGTTATAATAATCCAGGTGTGAGGTGATCAGGGCCAGTGTTAGTGGTGGCAGAGTGGGGGAAGAGGGGCTTGGAAATGGGACAGGGAATTGAGATATGTTGCAAAGGTGAAATTGACAGGCCTTGATAAGAGATTGGATATAGCTGTAAGAAAAGGTGAGAAGTCCTGGATGACCCCTAAGTTTTGAGCATGAGGAATTTGGAGGATGAGGTTGCCTTCTACAGTAATAGGGAAGGTCAGAGGGGAAGAGTTTAAGGAGAAAAGATAATGTGTTTTGTTTTGGATATATTGAGTTAAGATGTCTAGTAGCTATTTAGTTTAAGACATATTAAAAGAAGCTGGAGATGTGAAGTGGAAGGTCAGCAGAGAGATTGGAGCAACAAAGCTAGATTTGAGAATCATCAGCATAGAGATGGTAATTAAATCCAAGGGAGCTGATAACATCACCATGTGAAGCGTGTGTTCATCCTTCGTTGCTGAAGAAGACCATGCTATCAGAGAAATAATGACATGACTTGCACTTGATTTTGTTTTGAGTGAGGGAGGGCTGCGCAGGTCACCAGCCTCACTTCTCCTCCAGAGCCATCTGAATCCAGTAACCAGATATTCATCAGGATGACTGGAGATGACCCAGGATGAGGCAAGTGGGGTTGAGTGACTTGCCCAAGGTCCCACAGCTAGTGAGTGTCAAGTGTCTGAGGTGAGATTTGAACTCAGGTTTTCCTGACTCCTGCACTGGTGCTCTATCCATTGCACCTGCCCCAATGTGAAGTAGTATACAGAAAGAATAGCAGAGAGTCCAGCCCAGAATCCTAATGAATATCCCTAGTTAAATGATATCATCTGGAAGAGAATTCAGCAAAGGAGACAGAGATGGAGAGGTCAGACAGATAGAAGGAGAACCAGGAGACAGTGGTGTCCTGAAAACCTAAAAGGAGAGAGTATAGAGGAGGCAAAAGTGAGCAACAGTGTCAAAGGCTACAGAGAAGTTGAAGAGAACGAGGACTAAGGAAAGATCATTGGATTTGGCAACTAAGAGTTCAACAGTAACTTTGGGGAGAGCAGTTTCAGTGGAATAATCAGGTTGGAAGTCAGATTGTAAGGGGTTAACAATAGAATGAGATGATAGAAAGTGGAAGTATCCATCATAGATGTAGCCTTTTCAAGGAGTTTAGCTACAAAGGTCAGAAGAGATATAGGGCAATAGTTAGTGGCAATGGAGGAATCAAATGCGAGTTTTTGTCAGAATAGGGGAGCCATGAGCATGTTTGTAGGGAGTATGAAATGAGCCAACGGACAGGGAGAGATCGAAAAGAAATGAGAAAGTGCGGATGACACAAGGGGCAGTCTATTGGAGGAGACAGGATGGAATGGGATCACTTAAGCAAGTGGAGGGGTTAGCCTTGGTAAGGAGTAAGGCACTTCATCATGTGAGACAGGAGTGAAGGAGGAGAAGGTGGCAGAAGACACTCAAGTGAGAGGAGATGAGGAAGAGGGGAGAAGAGAGAGTTCACAGTAAATGGCTTCAAGGTTTTCTGGAAAATATGAGGTTCTCAGTTGAGAAAATGGGGGAGGAGGAGAGGTTTGAGAAGGGATGCCAAGATTTGGAGGTACTGCCAAGGAGAGCAGGATAGTGAATTGATAGGGGAGGCATAGTAGGATTCTCTAGCAGCCCAGTTGAGGTTATGTAACATAAATTTGTAGCAGACACAGTCAGAATGTTTGCATGATTTTTCTCTACCATCATTCAACAGCATTTGTGTAGGAGCGATCCAAACTTGAGGTTTTCTGGGCATAATGGACAATATGATAAGGGAACTAGGGATTCAAGATAGCAGAACAAGGTGGAGTTGAATTGGTTCATCAAAGGACTGAGACAGGGAGAAGAGGAAAGAGTGGCTAGTGCAGGGGAGAAGGCTTGGGAGAGAATTGAGGGGTCAAGGGATTGAAGGTAATGGTGATGATGCATTTGAAGAGCAAGATTTCATAAGAGAAAGCACAAGTAGAGGTGAAAAGCCAATAGTTTATGGTGAGATTTCAAAATTCCTGAAGAGACAAGGTAATATATTTGTGGGCAATGGCAAGATCAAAAGTAAAACTATCTTTGTGTGTGGCTGAGTTTGAGTGGAGGAGTAGCTCATGGGAGATGAACAGTTGAGTAACTGAGTGGTTAGGAGGGTATCTGAGGAGGCATCAAGATGTATGCTGAAAGTCCTCTAGTATAATGGCAAGGATTGGGGAAGAGAGAAAAAATTCAAATTCCTTCAAACTGAAGGAAGGGCAATGACCTGGGATCTGAAGACAACAGCAACCAGGATCCTGACTGAGTAATAGATTTGAATACCATGTGATGGAGGAAGGCAAAGAACCTGAAAATGGCAATATTCCAACTGTTCTGCCTTGACCAGAGAGTGGAAGGAAATGAGTCAAGGTACAGTCAGTACCTGAAAGGGTAGTCAAGGAGGCTGTGTCATAAGGGGAAACCAGGTTTTAATAAGAACTAGTAGATGGAGAGTTTGTTGTCTAAGGAGCAGGCATTTCAGAGGGTGTGGTGGAAGAAGCAAGTGAACTTAGGTTGAATCTTTGGGGTGAGAGGATTCAGAGGAATGGGAATGAGGAATTGAGTGGTACAAACTGTGGAATGGATGATGACCTACAGGAATTCAGAGTCACTGGGATAACTAGGTATATATAAATATTGATGGCAGCAGATATAACAAGGAACCAAAAAATGTATATAAAGTATTAAAAACTCAGAGAAGCACAGGAAGTTTCCCATGAACTGATACAAAGTGAAGAAAGCAGAGTCAAAGGAACAATATACAAAATGGCTACATTAAATGTAAATAAAAACAATAGTAAAAGGTAATAAATTTGCAAGAGATAAACTGATGCAATACTATTCAAACTAAAGCATACATCTGTTTCTGTTTTGCTTTTTACAAAGGTGAAAAGTTAATATACTATCACCATTAACTTATTTTACTTAACAACTTTTCAGGTAATATACTTAATGGAGGCTTTGTTTGGGTGTCTACTAGGAAAAATATGCTGCATCAAAAGACAATGTAACAATTAAAATTTTTTTCATACAAGTAAAAGTTATAGCTAAGGAAAAGAGAATGTAATATTGGTCTATTCTCAATTTCTTTGTGTTATATATATTCATACGCATAGTAACTAAGCCTGTAACTTTAAAATACAGATTTCTTTAGCTATTGCCTCCTTAATCCTTTAGGTTTTTTATTTGTATGGCCAAACAATGACTTAACTAAAGGTCTGACCTACAAATCCATAACAAGTTTAAATTGCTGAATAAAATGCAAACTTCCGTTTCAAACATTTCCCATAAGGCTGGTCAACACTTTCTGTTTATCGAAATATTTCATGTCATGAGGCTACGCGGTAAAATTCAGAAATAGTGCTAAACTGATAATTACAGAGATTTTGATTTAGTCATGTCTTGCAGACAAAACCAAAGACTGCTGAATTTTAAATGTAAAAATCATTGTTAAATATAGACATATCTTTCCATTATGAATAGGAGTTTCAAAGGAGTGCAAAAAAGAATTCTGCTATTTTGGGTCCATTTAATATCATTATTGATGTTCCCCAGCCCCCAACCCCAATATCTATTACCACATGCTAAAGTTCAACATTAGACTTCTGGCAAGTTGATGAATGAAAGAGGAAATAGAAAACTCTATTTCTTTAATTTACAAAATAAATACTCCCACTGAAATGATATTGAACTTTAATTTTGATATTTTTTCAGCTTCCATATAAAGTAGTGAAGGTTCAGAGGAAAATACACATGAAATATTCAGAGCACATTTGAAACTGAAACCCTGAACAGTTACAAAATTATTTCTGTGTAATGCTGGAGGAGTCCATCAGTCAACCAGTCAACAAACATTTATTAAGTACTGATCATGTGCTAGGATTGTTCTGGAGAAGTTAGTACTTAAGCTGAGCTTTGAAAGAAGCTAGTGTGTCTGAGAGCAGCAGATATGAGGAGGAAGTATGTTGCAGGCATGAAAGATAGTCTGGACAAAAGCACAGAGGTGGGAGATTGAATGTCGTTATTTGGTTTGGCAAGCAGGCCTATTCAGCCATAACACGGAGTGCTTGAAGGGTAGTGATGTGCATACTAAGTCTTGAAAAGTAGGCTGGAGTCAGATCTTGAAAGATCATCTTGAAAAATCGTTCGTTTCCAAACCAAGTGCCTTCTCAATTTGACTGACAAGAGTATAGCCTTTATCTCTAAGGACACATAACTAAGCTGCTCCTGTCTGGTTCTTAATTAACTGCACCCAACTCATTCCTTCCACAGTAGCTATATGTTATAATGACTCTCTTGGTATTGTACTGTTTAGATCCACAGACATACAGTACATCTGACAACCCTCCCTCAGTTATTCACACAAATATGATAATAGGATTTAGAATCCAATGGGACTTCAGAGATCATATAGTATTAGGATCATAGCATTAAAGATGAGACTTTAAAGGTCACCCAGTTGGAAAGAGGGAAGAACTGGGAAAAAGGTAATAGAATGATAGCTATCTTCAAATATTTGACAGTCTATCACTACAGAGGGCCTAAAAGGACCATTCCGTGAAATATATGCCCAGGGCTCTTCTAAGAAAGTCCAGTGACTCTATGGACATGATGACTTTGTGCCTGGGGCTTTGAGTGAACCAACTACTTGGCTGCTTCTGCTCATGTGGAGGTTCAGCACCAAAGGGATGGGTATTGTAGAATGATGTAACAAACTGAGTGTTCTCTTGGCTCTCCCTTTCTCCTCTCCGTAGGGAGAGAAGGGGAGAGTTTCTGAATCTTCTCAAAGAAGTAACAGCTTCTGGCTTTACCCTTTTGGCTACCACTATGAAGGTGGCATCATGTGACTCCAGTAAGGCATTTTAAAGGACAGAGCCTTCTCAATCCCGCTGTACTAGTGAGGCTGCTACTATACACAAGGAGGGAGGACTCAACTAGAAGAGTTTTTCTGGGGCCCCTGGCTACCTTTCCACCTTTTGAATCTGTTCTTGGGCATAGCGGATAATATTTTAGGCCTGGAGTCAGAAGAGCCAAGTTCGAATCCAGGGTCAGATACTAGCTTTGAGACCCTGGGCAAGTCACTTAACCTTGCCTTGCCTCAGTTCCTGAATTAAAAAATAGGGATAATGATATTATCTACCTTACAGAATTATTGTAAGGATTAAATGGGATAAAGTTTGAAGAGTGCTTTGCATGATGTCTGGCACAGGGTTAGGCACCTACAAGCTTGTTCCCTTTCCTCCTCGCTCTTTCATGACCTTAGGTGAAATAGTATTCCATTGTAAACATGTCCAGAATTGAAGGTAACCTCACGAGTTTGAAAGGTTTGGAGATCTTGAGGGTCAACTGGCTGAAAGCAGGAGGGAGTTTCTGCACTGCTAGGCATAACCAACCACAAGAAGATTGGCCCACATTTATTCTATTTTACCAGACAGTAGTCATTTGGACAATAAGTGAAATGTAACATGTCGCAGAGGCAGTTAGAGAAACCACATTATATGCTTATGAAATTTTAATATTGACTTTTAAGCAGATTATGACAATAGCTATGTGCTCTTACTTATAATCATAGTTAATATGTGCTAAGATTCCTTGATACTCATATATTACTTTATGCTTAGGAGTAAATTAGTTGTACCGTACCCAATTCATAATATGCTATGGTTACTTATACCTTCCCTCAGTGGAGGAATCCCTTAGACTTATTAGCCATAATCTAGGTTACGATAACTGAAATTGTCTCCAGGGAAGGTGAGGTAGGGGATTCAATGAGTGTGAGAAAAGAAAGCTCTCCCCTCCCCTTATCTAAGGCAGGATCCCTAGGAGCGAATGCTGTCTAAATCACATTGGGTAGACAACAGAGGGTATTTCAGGTCATGCGGGCCCATCCCAGAGACAATTCACATTCAAAAAATATAAAAGGGAATACAATTGCTCTGCTTGGTTATAGAGGGGTTAATCACGAGAAGTATTTTAAGTTCTAAAGAAGCAAATTCAAGGAGACACTTTCTAGCTATTAGAACTATCCAAAGCATAGTGGCTGCTTGGGAGGTGGTGGGATCTCCTTCACTGAACATCTTTAAGGAAAGGCTGGAGCCCTTGTTGGGTACAACATGAAGGGAATATTATTTCAGATATGGGTCAAACAGGATGGCCTGGGAGGTCTCGAGATACCCTTTTTTTAATCTTTTGTCCACAATCACTCAAGTAATAAGTAACAGAAGAAAGTTCTAAACCCAAGTTTCCCAGTCCCAAACAGTGTTCTTTATACCATACTACCAGCACCTTTATTTGATAAATGAGGAAACTGAGAGGGATTGGGTAATTTAGCCAAAGCCATACTATGAGAACCAGACTTTGAAGTTAGGTACTGTAACTCCCAAACCAAAGCTCCTTGCATGATATCATCATCCTACTAGTGCTAATTTGAACTGTATGTTATGGAATATCCCTAAGATGGCAACCATCTTATCCTGGAGATAGGACACTTCCATTCTACTCACAGAGTTTGCTCCAGAAATTAGTATGAAATCTTATTCTAGGTACACGATGTGATGCTTTGGATCTAATGTAATGCTGCAAGCTAAAAGTCATAGGATTGCCTTTTAGGAAACCTGAATGAGGAAATAAGCTGAGAGTCTGTATATATCTTTTTAACTCATCCCAGAATAAATTGAGGACAAGGCAAAGAATTCAGAAATTCTCAATGATCTCAAAAGAATGCATTCTGAATTTTAAAAGACAAGGTTAAAATAAGGAGGTGACATTGAAAATCAATATTTCTAATATGGTAAGAAAAATTTCAAAATTTCCAAATATTTACTATGTGTCAACCACTGAGACTTTCACCTACTATTCCTGGCTCCAGTTGGATCTTTGGGACCAGCAGAGTAAGTCTAATCATTCCCTGACTTTTCCAGCTAAAATATCACTTTCTCCAAGAAGCTTTCCCTAACCCCTCTTAACTCCAGGGCTTTTCCTTCTTTTAATTATTTCCTATTTGAAATGAAAACATGAAATTTTAGCTGAGATTTGATGAAATCCAGGAGACAGAAATGACATGAGAGAACATTTCAGGCATGAGGGACAGCCAGTGAAAATGACTGGAGTCAGGACATAGAGTATCTTATCAAGGTCACACAGGTAAAGTTAAAAATGGAAGAGTTCAACTCAGGACTTCTGCCTCTAAATCCAGTGTTCCTACTGTACTGTGCTGGGCATGGCCAGTCACTTTGGGCACCTTTTAGTAATGGCCAAAGGAGCCATAGGAACTTGATGCAGTTTATTTTCCTATGGAAGCAGGGGCCAGACCATTCACTGATTACTCACTGATATGATATTTTTTGTATATAATGATTTCAACTAAGTTCTTCTTCAGAAAAAGCTTAAGAAAAGCCAATTTTGACAGTCCAAACAGTTTTGAGAATTTTTGGAGCAAATTACTCTACGGACTCTATGGAAATGCTTGAATATCTGGAAAAACAATTTGTTTCACTGTTTACAAGCTAAACATGCCTGATTTCTGTAAGTATACAGCGCACAAATCCTACACATTGGTCTGGCTGAAAGGTGTCATTTCAAGTCTGTCACTAATGGAAAAAAAAATTGGAAAAGGCACAAAACCACAGGCAGCTACACAAAGCATATGACAAGCTGGTAAATGCATTTGATCCTTTCAGCAAGGAGAAAAAAAATGGAATATGCAACCTCTAGAAATAATACCTGTTTGCTCCAACAAACTTGCTTTTGGAACATAAATATAAAAAGTGAACTACAATAAATTAAGCAGCTCATCATATACATTGAATGCATTTAGTATGTAAATTTATTTATCAGTGTAAGATGTGTCATCAATGACACATCAATGACCTCAAGAAGACCACTTGAGGACAACTTTCAGTATATGTAACAGTGGAAGAAGAGTTCTGAATGATTTAGTTTGGGATCAGGGACCCAATTATAATGGGTTCTGTAAAAGACAACAAATAGTTCTCCAACTACATTTGGACACTAACTTCACAGTCCCCAATATGAAGCAGGAGGCATGGAAATGGCACTAAAGAAAACAAAAGTGGGAACAACAGGCAGACTGGAGCAAGTAAATGCAGAGGAAGACCATGATGGAGGGGACACAAAACTCAAGGGATTGAGGAATCCTTTGGAAGCTAAACACTTGAAGGTTGGGGGTAATGAGAATCACAGACTGTTTTATCAAGGAATTATCAATAAGGATCCACCTCTTTGAAGAGAACAAATAGAAACAAATCTTTCATTTTTGTCCTTGGTTTTTCTCTTAATTCTTATTCCTTTCCACCGAATCCAAACTAAAACAAAAAACTACTCAACTACATATAGAATATGAGTTAGAAGGTACCTCAGAGGTCATGGAAACCAATCTTTACTTAACCAACAACTCTCTTTCTACAACATCACCAAAAGCCTTTCTTTGAAGACCTCTAGCAAAAGAGAATTCATTAGCTTCACAAACTATCCACTGGCAGGAAGATTTTCCCTACTTGAGGCAAATCTATGATCCTGAGATGTCCAAAATAACAGCTAGCATTACTGTAGTGCTTTAAAGTTAGCCAAGCACTTTACGCATCTCATCTCTTTTGATCCTTACATCAACTGTGTGATTTTAGTACTACAAGTAATAGCCCCATTTTACAGATGATGAAACTGAAACTGAGAAAGGTGAAGTGGCTTCCTCATGGTCACAAAGATAGTAAGTACCTGAAATGGTATTTGAGCCTAGATCTTTTGGACTCTCAGTCCAACACTTCATGAACTTTTATAATATTAACATGCCAAATTGACAAAGCCCAGAAGAAATTAATAAATGTGCCTTTATAACTATGTTCTCTCTCAGTTTGCTCTTCTTCCTTTGGATTGCTTCCATTCCACAACTGAAATGATATTCCAGCACTCATTTGGTCAGTCAGCAAGCCTTTGTTTAGTTACACACAACACCATGCTGGGCAATATAGATGATAAAAGGAAAGAAAGAGGAGATATGTAATCACTGCCTTTAAGGATTTTCTAGTGTACTTCAAAAGACAAAACTTCCACACACTCCAGGACTTTTGAACATAGGGAAAGCAACATATCAATGGTACTGAATGTCTAAATGTTTGAGAAATCTTACAATTTCCCTTCAAGACCTTCGATGACATATGTGTTTTGAGACGCTTTTGTGTAATTGGCCCACTACACCTGGAATGCATTCCTTTCTTCCTTCTACCTCTTATCCCTGCTTCCTTCCAATTCTGAGCTTATACAAAAGATTCGCCTGCTTACCTCCATTTGTTAGAGTTATCTGCCCCTTTAAATGACTTTGGTCTATTTTGTATAACTAGGGATTATCATCATAGGCACTGATAATATTTAATATAAATTTTAGACTTCAATAAGGGCCAAAGTTTGAATCAGAAGAGCCTGGACCTAATAGTCCCCTTTGTTTAACTTACAGGACATCTTTTGATGTCAAGCAAGCAAATGGGACTTCCTTACCAGACCCTTCTTCTGGCATCTTAGTGATAAGGCCTGGGTTGTAACTTCAGCTTTGTCAACTCTGTTAAGATACCACAACTTCAAAGGTCTGTTTAGGACAGGATATCTGTCATCTGGGTGATGGGACTTTTTCCTTATCTTAAATCACAGAGACATGTTATGGAAAGAAGATGCCCATAGCTTGGGATCATAAAACCCAAGTGTTTACAATTTATTTATCTAAGAGAAGTCCTTTTTCATGGCAAAATGTACTTAAGACAGTCAATTTCTGTACTGAGGCAGCCAGAACATTTTTCTGGCTCCATAATGCATTATGTTACCATTTTCTTTAATAGGGAACTGATCAATTAATTAATTAAATCATAAAATGTATGCAGTTAGCCTGTTGCCTTTTCTGAATTCCAAGTTTTCGGGTCAACAGTGCAAAGCTGCCCTTTCCAATTCCAACCAGGAATGTAATCGGGTGATGAAGGACTCTTACATTTTGAGATGACAAAGCAACTCCTTCATTGTCTACTGAGTTGTAAAAGCCAATAACTCAGTGGATCTTTAAAAAGGGAGTCTCTCTCTCTCTCTCTCTCTCTCTCCCTCCCTCTCTCTCTCTCTCTCTCTCTCTCTCTCTCTCTCTCTCTCTCTCTCTCTCTCTCTCTCTCTCTCTCTCTCTCTCCCTCTCCCTCTCTCTCTCTCTTCCCATTCCATTGGGGGGGAGGGGCTGTTTCAAGTTACTTCCCATAAGAGGTAGAAGAAAACATAGGTTGTCCTCCACCATAGTAGCCATGAAGTCAGGCTCATGCAGCAACTAAAGCCCACATTCTACTTCGGCAAGGTTGCATCTTGGGCTGCTCCTTCTCTGTTAATTTCCTAATCATGTCATTAATGTGGAAGTGGATATGTCTAGGCTTAAAATCATAGATTCTAGATCATTTGGTTATATACAACTGGCAGTAAGGGTTAGGAAGAGTGTTCTGACAACTATACCAGTGCTTCTTGGAAAAGGTAACCACCTGCAGAAGGATGAATCTAATCTCTGGCCCTACTTGCTGGAAGACACCTGTTTCACTTTTGTCTTTATATTTACATTATGTTGCCTGGCTCAGTGTCCTACATATAGAAGACATTTAATACATATTTTTTCAAAGTGAAGCTATCTTGAGGTACTGTACACTTGTGTACAGCAGCTTGTGTACAGTTTATGACTAAACTGGAAGAACTGGTAAATAAAGTTTAACTTCCCAATTCCAGAGAAAAAAACATTCAAAATAGCAACAGATGACAAAGGATTCTGAGACTGGGTCATCTTTCTCCACCTATAGGACACTAGTTTGGAATGCCATGTGAGTGACTTACTGAGGGAAGTTTCCACTTCTATATATGGAAAGAATTCCCAAAGTCACTGAGGTGATAAAGGGAAGCAAAAGGTTCTGCTGCTCTGAGTTGGAAATCATAATGTACTTTCAACAGATACAATAATAGTAAATGGAAGCTATACTTTCTTGAAATATCTTACTAGCACGCCATTATGATTTAGGATTATATATTGAAAGCTTGATCTTGGAGGTCATATGGGCCATACCTTCAGAAAAGGAAAGTGAGATACAGAAAGGGAAAATGACTTGCCCAAGATCACATAGATAGTAAATAATAGAAGAGAAATGCAAATCCAGATTCTCTTAAGTTCAAATTCAATGAGCTCTCCACAGTAACATGATGCAATAACCTGAGAACTTAAAATCATTTATTCTTTATCCTATAGTGTTGTTTCCACTGGAAAAAATGAATTGCTAATTCCAAAATATGTTTATAACTGTGTAAAACAAAACACTTGGAGTTGACTTGACTGCCAAAATTTATTTAAAAATATTAAAGTCTCAAATAATTTTTGACACTCTCTTTTTAAAAAGTCCTATTATAAGAGTCTAAATATAATGTAGGACAACACAATCATGACCTAAAAAAATAACCAAAATATAAATTTGTTATGATTTAGCAGTTTCAACATTATCAGTCGTTACACTGAATTCCACTAGAATAGAATGCGGGTATATTATTTCATTATTTCTGTACTTTGGGACAGGTGGATCCCTAATGAAGTGGGGAGGGGGAACTCAACAGCTCTGGGAAACTTGAGTGAGAACATTTCAAGAATACTTAAGATAATACTTATGATAATAATAGCAGTAATAATAAGTCAGAATTTATATAATGCTTTAAGGTTTCTAAATTTAAAATACCTAGAAACACAATGTAAGTGAACCAAATTGTTAGTTACCATTAATCAGTGAGAAACAACAAATATATCTTTGAATCAAAAAGTTGTTTAAAGAAAGGTCTATTTGTGGAACAGTTTGGTTATATAATATACAGAAGCAAAGGAGCTTAGTAATCTAGTATTTGATAAACCCAATGACCCCAACTACTAGGGTTAAGAATTCACTATTTGACCAAAATAAAATCTACAAAAGCTTGAAAAAAAATCTGGCAAGAAATTGGCTATATATTATAAACTGAGATATCCTAAACAAAGAAACCAACAAGAAAGAAATTCTTGAAAGAAATTTCCCTTTCAGCTCTATGGATAGAGGAAGAGTTCATGACTAAACAAAGAACAGAGAGGGTCAATAGTGACAAAATAGCAAACTTTGATTACATAAAATAAAGTTTTTGCACAAATAAAACCAATGCAGTTAAAATAAGAGGAAAACAGTTAAGTAGGAACAAGTCTCTGCAGAAAGTTTCTCTGCAGAAAGTCTCATTTTCAAAATATGTAAAGATGTTATTCAAATTCATAAGAGCCATTTACCAATTAATGAATGGGCAGAGGATACTAACTGGTAATTTTCTAAGGAAGAAACTCAAGCTATCAAGTCATAGAAAAAAAAACTCTCCAAATAACTATTACTTAGAAAAAAGAAATTAAAATAACTCCAAGGTTCTACTACATACAGATTGGCAAAATTAACCAAAAAAATAAAAATGACAAATACTGAAGAGACTTCAGAAAATTTGGGAGAGTAATGTACTATATATAAACCTTGAAATGGTATAGTTATGCCATAAAGCAAGTCAGAAGTATATCCCAAAAGTCACTGAACTGTATCTTTTGACCCAGGGATACCACTACTCAGACTGCGTCTTAAAGAGATATAGGGAAAACATACTTACATGTACAACAATATTTAGAGCAACTCTTTTTTTGTGGTGACAAATACTGAAAATAAAGGGATGTCCATCGGTGTAATGACTGAACATACTACAGTTTATAAATGTGATGGAATGCTACTATAATGTAAGAAATGATAAAGGGAATTGATTCAGATAAAGCTGAGAATATTTGTATGAACTGATGGTAAGTGGAGCAAGCAGAATGAGGAAAATTTATACATTAATTACAATAATATAAAGGCAAACAACTTTGAAAGACTTAAGAACTCTGATCTGTGCAATGACCAGCCACAATTCCAGAAGCCTGGTGATGAAGCACACTACCCACCTCCAGATGAGCTGATAAACTCAGGGAGCAGAATGGGACTTATTCTTTTGGATAATGGTTAATGAAGAAATTTGTTTTCTTTATTTGTTACAAGGGTTTTCTTTTCTTCTTTTGCCAATGGAAGAGGGTATGGGAGGGAAAGAAAATAAAGCTATGTTCCTTTATAATTTTTATTTTAAGTAAAGAAAAGATCTCTTTAGGTTTTTACTTTTCCAAGGTTTTTAGGGGACAGGATAGTATATTAAGAAAAACTTGGCATAGATGGTCTTAGTGCCATTCAAGGTTAGAAAGAGACTCATATATAAGTAATAACTGTTTTCTTTTAAAATGACAGTTTAGGGAAGGAAAAAATATCTCTTTATGATGACACATTTGAGGTCTTTTCCACACAAAGAATTCAATCTATTCCCAAGAAATCACACTAACCTTGGTAATAGTAAATTTCCCTCTGATGGCCCAAGGAATGTATCTATATATCCTAGATTATATTTGTCATACTAGGACTCCAACTTGAATCACACTAAACTTGTGCTACCTTACTTAATTCAGAAGTAAAAATAGATTATATTACTTATGAACAATAGGGAAATAGACAGACTAGAGATAAAAGTGATGTTCTGCAGCTTGGACCTGCACCATTCTCTAGTGAGTGTTTGCCTTGGTTTTTATTTTCAAATAAAGCCAATCTATTCCAAAGACTAGATTAAAATAATGGTCCATTTGCAAATTGGAAAGCAAAAGTCCAAACATATTTTAAGGAAGGAGCTGCCAAGACGTGCTGTGCTAAAAAATTCAGAGTATCAATTAGAGAGCAAAAGAAGTGGTAAACAACAGGTTTCAGTGAAGCATAAATGTTGTGAAATTTCGACCTTGACAACCAACTTTCTTTGGAAAACTAAATGACTGATCTCGTTATAAATTAACTCACCAGCACTAGTCATTAGTTTTTGAATATTTAAAAGGACAAATGCAATATATTTACTGTAATTTGTGTTTCTGTCATATTCTGAAATGGAAAATAGTTATCATTTGTATTTTGAGGATCAAAAGATTGTTTTCTAACCTAGTTCCTTGCGAGATGGGTTATACATTACAAACACTCATTCCTCATGCAAAATTCTTCTACAATCAAAGGTCACACATGCTAGACTTAAAAGCTGGGCTATTTGGGTTGGGATAATGTTGCCTGAAGGATGCTGTACCATTTAACCTACAGTTGACGTTTTTTTTATTCTTTTACTCCCAGTTGTAGATTTCTACAACTGACATGGCAATGTCCTCCAATCCTTTATTTCATAGTCTGCACTTTGAAGTTTTAAGGCATTATATAAATGTGAGTTACAATTATTATCTAGTGAAAAGAGGAAATGTTTCACCTTCTACAACACATTCACCATCTATTTACATTTAATAGACAGATACACCAATGCATCAAGGAATTATGACTTTATCACCATGGGAAGATGCTCCTCTAAGGCATATGGCAATTGGTCTATAAATTATACTTTTAGAATTGCCTGAAGTTCATTTTTTTAAGTGCTACTACATATTAAGCCCTCTGCAAAGTCCTGTGAATATAAGCACAAAAGACTCTGAAAACAGACCCTGCCCTCAGGGAGCTTACCTTCTCATTGACATTTAGGTTAAGTGTTTGGATCATTGCCAAACAGCTAGAATCATAATCTGAACTTGGGCTCTGAAGTCTCCTTGGATCACGAGCCAATGCTTTATCCACAATGGACCACTGCTTTTCCAAGAGGCAAACAGTCTAGCAAAATCCAATACACAATCTCCTTGTGCCTCCTATCATATCACCTGTGTATAAAGCTTAGAAAGCTCAATTAAATAGGTACCACTAAATATAAAGCAATATTTATGCTACAAGTAGGTGAATGAATCAATGAAATGAATAAAAAGTACTGTCCTTGCTATGTGTCAAGCCCCATGTTAAGCACTGAAGATAAAGCAGAAAAGAAAAAAGCATACTTAATTTTGAGAAGTTCATTTTCTAATTGGAAAAGACCACACAAATACAAGGGTTCAGCAGCAAGGCAGATGTAAAAGCCCAGGGTCCTTAAAGAAGTACTGAGAGGGCTTTTGAGAAAACCAGGGATTTTCAAGGTCACAGTTCTAGAACATATGGTAAGCCCCAGTGCTCTTCATCTTTCTTTAACGATTATAATCAGTGATTCCCTGTTCAGTGAAGTGCTATGATTGGTCATGTAGGTAGGCCTTGTAGTCAGGAACTAGTCAATAGTGCCTTGGGTCCACTACTGTTGGGAAGAGGAGATTATAGTGGCATCTGACTAGTGGCAGGCTATATGAGAGAAAGGAATCCCTGTGACCTTATCCTTGCTTGCCTCTAGCATTCTCCTAGCCCATTTAGTTGGCTCTGTCATTTGGCAGTTAGGGAGATCTTGGTATGCAGGGAGGTTGGGGTATTGGGGGAAGGGCTTCAATTGGGACACACAGGGAATTCAGATTCATCTTTACTGAGTTCTGTATTGACCTGTCATATTACGCACACTCTCCAGTTTCATGAAAAATCTCAGGATTTGAATAAACTTGAATGATCTATTTAAACAGGATTTCAAATAGATAACATTAAGTAGAATCCCCCACACAACTCACCAGTACACATATCAAGCAGCAAGGATTATCACCAAGCATTTTATAAGCAATTACTATGTGCTAGATGCTGTGCTAAGTGATGGCAATATAAAGAAAAGTAAAAACAACTCTTGCCCTCAAGGAGCATATGTTCTGACATGGGAGACAATAAGTAAGTTATAAAAAGAAAAAATGGCATAGATACTGAAAAAGAAAACTTTAGGGGAATGGGGGAGATTGGGAGTTGCCGCCTCCTGTAAAAGGTGGAAATTAAGATGAATCTTAAAGTCAGAGGATCTAAAAGGCAATGAGGAGAAAGCAGGACATTATATACATGGGTGACAAGCAAGGCAAAGGCAGACAGGAGGTACAATACGTTATTCAAACAATTACAGGTGGACCAGTGTTGCTATATCACAAAGTTCATATAGTCAGTCACTCAGTATTTATTAAACATTTACAATGGGCCAAAAACCATGCTAAGTGCTGGAAATAGAAATATAAGTGGAAAGCAACATAGCTCCTGCCCTCCAAGAGCTTATATTTTAATAGCACAGAAGGAAGCTAAAAATTTGAGGACACCTCATGTAGGTGCATGGTAGAAGTCCAGAGTACAACCTGGTGATCTCCTTAAATAGATGTTCTAAGAAGAGTCATCCAATCAGAGGGAGAGTTCACAAGGGCCAGGGTATTTCCATAGAGTAAATTCCAAGACTGGAGTGAACCTTCAGGATAAAGAATGAGGGCATAGTGGAGGAGGTTCAGAGTAGAGTAAAGCATAAGAAGCCAGAAGGAGCCAAGCCATGAAGAACTTAAATTGCCAGCTGGCATTTCATCCTGTAAGTCTTAGGGACCTGCTGGAATTCATAGACTAGAGTTGGGGGGCAGCATGGTCAGAGAGAAATTACTTGAAATTGCTTTGTTAGCTGAGTGGTGTATGGATAAGAATGGGAAAGAGACATGAGTCAGAGAGACAAGTTAAAAGGTTATAATAATAGCCCACGTATGAGATGACGAGGGCCTGCAACAGAATGGCAGCTCTTTGAGTCAATCACAAATTCAACCTATAGGCAAGTGACCAGGACAGGAACAGTGGAACAAAGGTGGGCAAGGATGATGGGCTCAATAGTCAGAGTTCTTTGCTAGGTGAGCAGAGAGGGCAGTAAATACTGAGAGGAAAAGTAGTAGGAGAATAAGATATATACATATGTGTGTGTGTAAACACATATATTTACATGCATATGCATATGTATACACACATGTGAAAGATTTTGGACAAGCAAATTGAATGCAGACAAGGGTAGAAAGGAAGCAGTCAACTGGGAAAAAAATCTGTATATCCATCTTCTCTAACAAAGGCTTCATTTCAACAACATACAGGAGACTGACTAGTAAGTGGCCAAAGGATGGGAACAGGCAGTTCGTTCCTCAAGGGAGGAAATCTAATTTATAGTTATAGGAGAAAATGCTCCAAATTACAAATGATTAGAAAAATGGAAATTAAAGTAACTCTGAGATTACTCCCCACATCCATCAGGGTGGCAAACTTGTCAAAAAAAAATGGAAATGACAACTACTGGAGGGACCTTGGGAAAGAAGCACATTAATTACCTGTTGGTAGAATTACAAATTTGTCCAGCCATTCTGGAAACAAATTTGGAAGATGTCTAAAAAGTTATTAAACCCAAGAATATCACTACTAGGCTAGGAGATCCAAGAAAGAGGAAAAGGTCCTATATGCACAAAAATATTTATAGTAGCTTTTCTTGTGATGTTAAAGAACTGAAAACTAAGAGAATACATTAATTGGAGAACAGTTGAACAAACTATAGTATTTGAATGAAATGGAATGTTATTGTGCTGTAAAAATTAAAAAAAAATAGTTTGAAAGAAAGCGAGGAAAATGTGTATAGACAGAGAGTGAAATGAGCAAAACCTGGAGAACAATTTTTATTGTAAATATCAACACTTTAAAACTAAACAATTTTCAAAGGTTTATTAATTTTGTTTAATGCAATGATCTATCATTATTTGAGAGAAAAGAGGAAGAAGACTGCTACCTACCTCCTGACAGAGAGTTGATAAACAAAGATACAGAATAAGACATATTTGTGGACGTGGCCAATGGGGGAATTTGCTTGCTTGACTGCTTATTTTTTACATGGGTTTTGTCTCTCTTTTTTTTTTCCAGGGAGGAGGCAGACAAAAGAAATACCTTATAATTAAAAAAATTAAATCTAAAAAATTCTGAGAGGAGAGTATCCAGGAGGAACAGGTGATCAACAGTATTAAATACTACAGAGGGGTCAAGAAGGGTGAGGAAACTTTTTAACAGTGTTATTAACTGTCCTCAGTGTTTTTATCTATGCTACTTACTACCTGTGTGACCTAGTATGAGTCACCACCTCTATATTACTTCTGAAATGGCCACTTCAAATTAGAGTTGGGAGAGTGAGTCAAGGGGGGACACTTGTTTGTATTTATATCCCTAGTCATTAAAACAGTGCCTGGTATACAGTAAATTATTAATAAATATTTTCATTCATTCATTCTATATCACCTAAGAGGTTCAACTGAAGAGACCGTAATTACTAAAACCCATCAGCACCAAAGGAACCCAAAGGACCATATTATCATTCAAATGAGTCCCAACTTACATAAGAAATTTTAAAAATGCATCAAGAAGTTATATTTGTAAAGAAGTTAATACATAACAACAACTTGCTCTAATGAAAGATACTTTCCTGCCATCAACAGTGAATTTCATCTAATTCTTTAAATCAGTCTCCAAATCCCTATCCAAAGGGAGTATCTAATCTCCAACTTTATAGCTGGTTAAATAATTCCAACTTTCAAAGAACCTCCATTCTCCTAATGGCTGTGAGAGGGGGAAAGGGAGAAGGATTTGGGGCAGGACCCTCATTCTGCTACTGCCTAGCTCCATGACTTTGGATAAGTCATTTGAATTGGCTCATTTTCCTCATCTGCAATGTGATGAAAATAATATCTATCTGACCTAACTCGCATGGCTCTTGTAAAGATTCGATAAGGTCAATGTTTGCTATATGTAAATTGGTATTAATAGGCATTGAAAAAACATGAGTATACCCTAAGCCCCTGACACTAAATGAAAAGCCAGTAAGACAAGGCTTTATGAAGGCTAGAAGAACTGGGACAGAGAGGAGAAAGAGTAACAAATATGAATACAGAAGAACAAGGAATCAAGTGAAACAAACTTGAACGGAAGAGTTTAGAGAAGTTCCAGTGGATTTAAAACCTGACTGGATATACTACAAACAGCTTTCATGTTTGTTTTTCACAGCAGGCTCCTTGGACTTTTGAAAGGAACAAGTGTGTTTGGGGAGGCTTGATTTGTATACTGGGTAATTATCCTACCACGTGGACTTCTGGCCGAATGCTATTCAATCTCTCTAGGGGGCAGAAAACCATGTTTTTAAAGTTCAACTTGTAAGAAGTCATGTTTCAGCAGGCAACATTTCTATGCTTTCTCTGCCAGCACGCCTCTTCGGACTTCCTCAGTCATTGGGGAGTGCAATTTTCCCACATCTCATGTTCTATAACCTCTTTTAAGGTAAGAAAAACTCAAATAACTATAAAATATACTCCAAAATTAAAGGTAATAAAAAAGATTGTTTCAATCCTCCAACCTTTTAAAAGTTATCAAGTCAGAAAGTTGTAATTATATGATGGGATTCTTGTCTCTGACTTCCAATATCCTCATCCTTTCAAGTTAAAATTCTCTAGAAAGATTCCAGTTCTCGCTGTACATTCTCTTGTATGTAATACATTTTCAGAATCAGAAAAAAATGATAGGACAATGAGCTATTAACATAATATGTATTAAAGTAAGTCTATTTCTCTCATACTTTTCAAGTTATACCTTATTTTTAAAAATCATGAGGAAATACTTCCCCTGATATTTGCATTTTGTTGATTTCCTTACTGAAACCAGGTAGGAAATACCTGAGACGGTATCATCAACTAATCCCATAAGTTGGTCCACTGCCATTTTGAAAAAAAGATAGAGCACAATGAGAGAGGATTACTTACGCTTACAATAGAGGATTACTATATATTTATAAGGTTTATGTTTTCTTCCAAAACTGCATCATGCTGACTTCAAATTTAAGTTCCTTGAAGTCAGAAACCTTACAATAAGAACCTCCTCAGTACTCAAATATTAAGCAAGATTGCTAAAATCACTCAAGTAGTATGTTGAGCTTTTAGTGCAAACTAGAACTTTTGATGAGGAAAAAAACCAGAGAAATTTTCTCTTACCTGATCATTCAGTTCCTCCACTAACTATTCATATAAAAGCACTAAATAATCTCTGGGTATCAGGACTATAGTATCTTTAAAGTCTCTTCTGAATCTCAAATTCTCAAGTTATGATCCTATCCTCAACTCCACATGTTCTCTCAGGTCACAAAATAAACCCAGAATAATCGCACATTACTACTGAGACCTTTCACTAAGATAATTCCTAAGATTCTTACGTCCTCCTTATTTCTAACCACAGGAATTACATCTATTATCGTTTGCTAACTACTACCCTTCCAACATGCGCTTGTTCCTGTACTACCTCATTTATAAACTGAGAGGCAGCTGGTGGCACAGAGGCTAGAGCCTTGGAGGTCAGGACTCAGGAAGACTAAATTCAAATGTGATTTCAGACAATTATTAGCTTGTGACCCTGGTCAAGTCACTTAAGCTCTGTTTGTCTCAGTTTCCTCAACTGTAAGATAGAAATAATAGTAACATCTTCCTCAGGATGAGAGGATCAAATTTTTGTAAAAAGTGCTTAGCACAGCATCTGGCACGTAGTATATGCTATATAAATACTTCTGTCTTCCCCTGTCCTAACTAGAATAACTGATGGATAGCGTCTGTGTTTTTCTGGTACCCAAGCAATGTCCAGAGAGCTAGAGGAAATCATCCAGTGGTTTGGGTGGGCCCTTTGCAAAAGACAGGGATAAGACTGGCACAGAATTTGGCAAGCACAGATACAGTGCCATCAAGATGACCTGAGGAAATACCCTCGCTGATGGAATCTCAGATGCATTTACATATGCAATTTTACATATACTTTATGTGCTCCCATTGGTGCTAGCAGTCTTAGATTGTCTTGGCCATTCCTAGGATCCACTGACCATGTCTGTTTAACTAAAATCACAATTATTTAGCACAGAAGTAAACCATCTTCCTGTGTTATAGGGCACAGAAGTTGAGAAAGTACATGACTGGTTCTTAGCACGGTAGCAGTGTGCCCCTACTATTCCTTCATGCTATGTCTATTTACAAATCCTATTGTCTTGCTTGTCTTCTAAATAAAGGCAAGAACTCAGGAAAGGGATTTACATTCTGATCCTTAACTCAGGCACAGAGTCACTAGTGGGATCTTGGGAAAGTTTAATAGTCTTTATCTACCACAGTATCCTAATATCTATAATGACTTAATGTGCCCCCTAGGATTCACAAACTTACATTCATACATACAAAAGAAAAAACATTTTCATCCCTGATGTTAACTGTGCCATCATTTAACCATTACACAGTAGTGGGACTGACCCTCTATTCAGATGGTCTCTATTAGCAAAAGAGAACAATTTACTCCAGGGATTCAAAAGCCATTTTAGCAGTAGCTGATGTATTGTGTCAGCAAAACCAAGGTTGTATAGTCTGGCTGCTTTTCTGAGTAGTCTCTGCAAGAGCATAACTCCTGAAGGTTTTATCACCATATGCCCTAGCTGACCCAAAAAGCTATACTAAAGTTGTTTGGGGAATATTCATGGCCTTTTCCAGCTTACTTGCAATAAGATTTTAAGGTATTGAGCACATACTTATAATTGACAGTGGCCTATTATTTGGGAATTTAGTGGAGTTTCATGAAACAGTAAATTCTGCACACTACGTCAATGAATCTTTAATCTCATCCATAGAGATATTCTCTCCTATGGTGAAGACTGTGACTTATCCACAGCTTCTCAGCCTATGCAACTCTCATCTACAGAAGACCTACTCAGTATGTGGAGGGCTGTCCCTTAGTTCTCTTAACAATGCGCAAATCACAATGGAACACACAGGCACCCTTCTTTCTACTCACATGGTCATCATCCTAGGCCAAGTCCTTATCACCTCTTCACCAAACTTTTGGAAAAGTTTCCTAATTGATTTCTGTTCTCTTCTCTCCAATCAATGTCCCTAAAGCGCAGATCTGACCATGTCAATCTCGTACTTGAGCATTATCAGTGGCAGAGGGGCAGAGTCCCCTGGTGGATTAGAAAGATTCACCTACTATAGCTCTTCCCCCACAGCCCATAAAATACCTGTAAAAAATGACTCTAAAAAAATTATAGAGCAACAGAAGTCACAAAACAACAGAGTGAAAGATATTTCCTGCCCAAGGCAGCTGACAGGAAAGGTCTATCTCATGGGGTGCAGAGTGGAGCACAGCTCATGGAGCCCAGTCCAGCCTTGGCCATGTGGCACCAGCAGGAGCAAGTCTCAGGGGCAGAATTCCTGACAGAAGATGTGGTTCTCAGATCCCTCAACCCACAAATGCCAAAGACAGCTTCAAAGGTCAATGAGAAAGTTTTTTCACCTGGTTGAGAAGGGAGCAGGGTCCTCCACTAGCCCCAGCCCCAGGTGGCAGCATCATCATCCATTATTGGACCCCTCCACCTAAAGCCCCTAGGGAAACTGAGCTACTAATCTGAGTCTCAGCCCTGAATGGTAGCCCTGGGGTAAAGAAGAATGCTGATATGGTGAAGCTGGTAGAGGCCCTGGAGAGGGAATCCTGCTCATAGATCAGAGCACAGGCCAGTGACCATTGCTTATTTTTTTTGGAGGTTTTGCATGTAGAAACCTTGACTTTGATATCTTCCTCTGATGGTATGTTTTGTTTTTCCTCTTCAGAATAGATGGAAGAAAATATCTTTTCACCAAGAAAGTAACCTTCTATAGTCTTATTTTTTCCTCTTTTCGGGGGCATTTTCCCAGACAGTTACTTGACTTTTGAGTCCTTTGTCAAGAGGAGGATATACTCTGGGGACCTGTAAGTTCCCAGTTCCTCCAAGGTGGTGCAATCAAATCCAAAACCTCCAAAAAAATAAGCAATGGTCTCAGGCCATGGAAGAGCTCACAAAGGATTGGAATGGAGCAGATGGAAGCTAATGACTTTATGAGAAACCAAGAAATTACAAAGCAAAACCAAAACAATGAAAAAATAGAAGACAATGTGAAATATCTCATTGGAAAAACAACTGACCTGGAAAAGGGATCCAGGAGAAACAATTTAAAAATTATAGGACTGCCTGAAAGTCATGATCAAAAAAAGAACCTAGACATCATCTTTCATGAAATTATCAGGGAAAACTGCCCTGATATTCTAGAACCTGAGGGTAAAATAAATATTGAAAGAATCCACCAATCACCTCCTCAAAGAGATCTGAAAAGAAAAACTCCTTGGAATATTTTAGCCAAATTCCAGAGTTCCCAGGTCAAGGAGAAAATATTGCAAGTAGCTAGAAAGAAACAATTGGAGTATTGAGGATAAACAGTCAGTATAACACAAGAACTGGCAGCTTCTACATTAAGGGATTGAAGGACTTGGCATATGATGTTCCAGAATTCAAAGAAACTAGGATTAAAACCAAGAATCACCTACCCAGCAAAACTAAGTATAATACTTCAGGGAAATAATGGTCATTCAATGAAATAGAAGACTTTCAAACATTTTTGATGAAAAGACCAGAGCTGAATAGAAAATTTGACTTTCAAAGGCAAGAATCAAAAGAAGAATGAAAAGGTAAACAGGAAAGAGAATTCATAAGGGATTAACTAAAATTGACCTGTTTACATTCCTACATGGAAAGATAACTCTTAACCCTTGAGACTTTTCTCAGTATTTGGATAGTTGGAGGGATTATACATACATGCATACATACATACATACCTACATACACACACAGATATATATATATATATATATATATCATACATATATGTAGATAGAGGGCTCAGGGTGAGTTAAATAGGAAGGGATGACATCTACAAAAATAAAATTAAGGTGTGAGAGAGGAATATATTGGGAGGGGAAAGGGAGGTATAGAATGGGGCAAATTATCTCTCATAAAAGAGACAAGAAAAAGCTTTTTCAATGGAGGGGAAAAGGGGGGAGGTGAGAGGGAAAAAGTGAAGCTCTCTCTCATCACATTTGGCTTAAGGAGAGAATAACATGCACACTCAATTTGGTAGGAAAATCTATCTTACACTACAGGAAATTAGGGGAGAAGGGGATAAGTGGGGTGGGGGATGATAGAAGGGAGGGCACATGGGAGGAGTGAGTAATAAGAAGTAATCACTTTAGGAGAGGGACAAAGTCTAAAGAGAAAATAAAATAAATAGGGGGCAGGATAGGATGGAGGGAAATATAATTAGTCTTTCACAACATGATTATTATGGAAGTCTTTTGCAAAACTACACATATATAGCCTATATTGAATTGCTTGCCTTCTCAGTGGGAATAGGTGGGGAGGGAGGAAGGGAAGAAGTTTGAACTCAAAATTTAAGAAATAAATGTTGAGAATTGTTTTTGCATGCAACTGGGAAATAAGAAATAAAGGTAATGGGATACAGAAATCTATCTTGTCCTACAAGAAAAGGAAGAAGATGGGGACAAGGGAAGGGAAGGGTGTGATAGAAGGGAGAACAGATTGGGGGAAGGAGTAATCAGAATGCATGATGTTTCAGCGTGGGGCAGGGGAGAGATGGGGAGAAAATTTGGAACTCAAAATCTTATGGAAACGAATGCTGAAAAAGTGAAAATAAACAAATTATAAAAATAAGAATTATCCGTGGCAAAATCATAGGAGAGATTAATAAAATTGAAAGTAAGAAATCCCCCTGAACTAATAAATAAAATCAGAAAATAATTTTATGAGAAAAAAACACAACAGATGAATGATTGGCTAATACGATTTTAAAAAAGAAAGAAGAAAACCAAATACCAGTAGCAAAAATTAAAGGGTGAATGTATCACCAATATAGATGAAATGAAAGCAATTATTAGAAGCTGTTTTGCCCAATTATGTCAATAAGCCTGAAAATCTAAGTAAAATGGATGAATATTAACAAAAAGTATTTTCCCAGATTAACAGAAGACAAAACAGAATACTTAAATAACCTTATCTAAAAAAAAAAAAAGAAAGAAATTGAACAAGCCATCAATGAACTCCCTAAGAAAAAAAAAATCCCAGGACCAGATGAATCCAAAAGTAAATTCTACTGAACATTTAAAGAACAATTAATTCCAATATGACATAAACTATCTGGGGAAAATAGGCAAAGAAGGATTCCTACCAAATTCCTTTAAGGTCACAAATATGGTGCTGATACCTAAGGCAGGAAGAGCAAAAGCAGAGAAAGAAAACTATAAACTAATTTCCCTAATGACCACTGATGTAAAAATTTAAAATAAAATACTAGTGAGAAAATTATGGTGATAGATCTCAAAGATCAAGCACTACGATCATGTGGGATTTATACCAGGAATGCAGAGTCAGTTCTTCTTGAGTTGGAGGCAGCTAGGTGGCTCAGTGAATAGAGCACTGGTCCTGCAGACAAGAAGACTTGAGTTCAAATCTGACCTCAGACACTTATTCACTGTGTAACCCTGGCCATCGCTTAATCTCTGTTTGCCTTAATCCATTGAAAAATGGCAAACCACTCAAGTATCTTTGCCATGAAAGCCTCATGGATAATATTGTTGTACTATGGTCCATGGGGTCACTGACTCTGACACGACTGAAAAACAACTTGACTTCTCTATGACACCCAGCCTTTCTGGTTGGGTTTACCCAAAGAAGGGGTTTAATAAATTTACCTTGAATTGGACAAAGAACAAAAGGTGTAAAAGAAGAAAATTATTTTTTTAAAAAGTCAAAATGGGAATGAGTATCCCAAGCAGGTTCTGTTTTTCACACTTTTAAACACATCTTTTCATTTCCTCCTTTCTAATGATTCCATTTAATCTCTTAAAGCTTTAATCAATTGAATTTATTAACTAGCTTTGAGGAATCACATTATTGATTACACACATCCAATTATAAGGCACAGAGCTACTTTTCCAGTATATCTGCATCCTCACAAAAAAGACATCGGAGGTACAGAATATTTTATGCTATTTTAAAACTACCTTTGATATAGAAGTTTCATCTGTGTGCTTCATAGGGATTTTTCATTCCCAATAGTCACTGCTTATTGCACTTTCTAAAGCTAAAATAAAAAAATGTTACTGTTGCACTAAACCTGGTCAAATTTAAGATAACTTTTTTTTTAACAAAAGGGAAACCTCCCCTTATTTCTGCTTTAGAGACAGCTCTCTCTTCTGCCCTTCTAAGTCTTAAGGCTAAGCAGGTTAGTGGAAAAAACACTAGCTTGTAGCATCTTCCAGTACCAGATTTGATGCCAATAAGCAGAAGAACCTGGGGCAAGTCTCTGATTGGTTAACTTCACTTTCTTCTTTGATAAAATGAAATAGTTGGACAAGATAATCTCTAAAGTCACTCTTAGGTCTCACATTTTACCATATTTCCACATATTCAGTTTATATAATGACAATTCTTTATCTTTCTGAATTTTTCCAACTCAAAGACTTTCTTCTGCAACAATGAACTTTGAACTAGTTGCTTCAATAAAATGCTCAACTCCATGATTCTAAATATGCCAAGTGGTGCACGCTTTCTTTGCTAGCATAAGAATTCAATAAGCATGGGTTTGAGGCTCAGCAATCAATTTCTACAGGTGAGGGTAGGAGATTGCTATAAATATAAAGGGCAGAACTGAATCTAAGGTCCAGGGGATCAGTACTAGCAGTAAGAATAGAAAGAAAGCAGTATCAAGGAAAGCATGTTGCTGTCAGCAACCAGAAGCTAAACATAAACAGGAAGGAATATGCAGATAGAATTTCAAGTAGACAGTCTGGACTTCAATGTTCATAAGGACCATAGGATACCTTTAAAACACTATAGAAACTTGAGTTCTTGGAGATCATCCAACCTAGTGTTCAGCTACAACTACTCCTTCTATTGACAGGGCTCCTGGATGAATGGATGAATGGAATCTTCAGTCATGACTTCTCTCCCAAAATCTAGATCCATATCCCCAACTTAAAAGAACCATGGTTATAGAGTTGGAAGGGAACTTAGAGCTCCCTTAGGATCCAGTGGTATCAAAGTCAAATAGAAATGGAGGCCACTAAACTGTAAATAAGGTTCCTATCACTGCATATTGACTTAGAAAACCACATATGACCATTATTTATTGCTTGAGATAATCTAATCCCCATTTCATAGGTGATAAAACTGAAACCCAGAATGACTTGCCCAAGGACAAATGGCTAATAAGTAGGCAAGGATGCCAATTCAGGCCCTATGACTCCAAAACCAGCCCTCTTTCCTGAAGAATAACAGTGCCTTTTCAAGAACATCTTGACCTGTATGTTACCCTAAATCTGCTCCACCTTCAGAATTCATTCTATGTCCATGGCAAGATCATATACCAAATCTCCCAGGTTCATAACTTTGGTCTTCTGGTTGATTCTTCTTCCTTCTCTCTCACATCTCGCATCCAAATCAACTGTAAAATACTAGAATTCATTATCTTCCCCAACGCCCCCCTTCACCCTCAAAAATCCATTTGTTTTCCAAACATTTTTACCAGCCCAAGATGACAAACTTTAACTCTTCCTTAACTCCACATTCTCACTGGCCCCATATTTCCAACGTGTGGCCAAATTTTTCTTTCTGCCTCCACATCTCATACATGTCATTAGCTATTTCTGGGCCATACAGCTCAGACTAATCAATTATGCACTGAGTGGATATTTTGCTATCAAATCAGAATCAAAGTTCATAGCAATGTCGTTCTTCATACAAGTCACTGAAGCAGCCCCACAAAGTGTCTGTTCTTCCTTCTGAAACCAGAGGGAGCAGCAGAGAGCAACAAGTCCTAATGTCCTTCTCTGCTGAAGGGCATAAGATGTCACTGGAGCTCTTGGCCAGTAATGTCGATTCTTTCCAACCAATTAGGAATTATTCAGTTAAAACATTCTCTCCACTAACTCCCTCTAAATGGCACCATTCCAACAACCTGCTTTTCAGCACATCCTCCCCCTTTTCCCCCACCTTTCATTGTCATAAATATAGTCCAATGACTTAAATGAGAGCCTCCTATCAGTGACTTGTTATCCAGTCATTTTCAGTCATGTTCAACTCTTCATGACTCCATTTGGGAGTCTCTTGGTAAAAATGCTGGAGTGGTCTGCCATTTCTTTCTCCAGTTCATTTTACAGACAAAGAAACTGTGGTGAACAGGGTTGAGTGATTTCCTCAGGGCCATATAGCAAGTTCTGCGGTCAGATTTGAACTCAGGAAGAAAGTCTTCCTGACTCCAAGCCCAGCACGCTATCCACAGTGCCATCTAGCTGCCCAATCAATGGCTCATTATTTTTTTTATTTAAAAAGTGACAACTTTCCCAGATCTCTACTATCAAATTCTAGTCCTTTTTCAATCATATCTCAGTTTCCAAATGTTTATAAGATTTTCTTCATTTTCTTAATTTTACCCCCTTTAGTTGCAAAGCATGCATATGTAAGTTAGCTGACGTGCTTATCATTCCTCTACTGAATTTTCCAACAAGGTAGTCTATTTCTTTGGTGACCTTGGAACTGTGTTTCTTCACACTCACATTTCTCTATTTTTTAATAAATAAAATGTATTTTTCTGTCTTTTTAAGACATTAAACTCTTCCCACATAAGGCATCCCTCCACATTGGTAAGAAAGAGATCCAAGTTCTCAAATCCACACAACAGATCATTTTCTCACCAAAATTGTCCAAAATCCCATCTGAAAGTTGTTTATACACATATTTTAGCAGTTTATATTAAAACAAAGTTATTTTTCTACTATTATGAGGTACCAAAAGGTTCATTCACAACAATAATAAATTAGATCCTTTGACAATCATATAAATTTCTTCCTTTGCACAACATTTTTTCTATCCTTTTCATCATTAGTGGGTCCATGTAAGGAAATGCCTTAAAGAGACCGTGTACTTTATACCTAGCAAAAGCAGCAGTGATTGAAGAATCAATCTGGCATCCAAAAAAAAAGGTCATATCAGACTAACCTTATTTTATTTTTTGACAGAGTTTCTCTTGTAACCTAGGCCCATTTGGTGTTTCAGTTCCAGGTTTGGAAAAAAATAAAACACTCATAGGTCATCTAACAGTTAATAAAAGGTATTTTGCTGAAACAAAGCATGGAAATGATACTCAGCAAGAATCCAACAGTAGTTCAGGTAGTTCCCTTTGTTTCCATTGAAAAACATGTCTGGTCAGCAGGGTATGTTGGGTATGGTGACTCACATGGCAGTGGGATATTTGCCTAACCTGAAGGCACTGACTTTTTGTAGTTTGCCCTTTTATGATCTAGGCCAAACACATGCCTTGGGGGGCCACATGTGACAGCACTCTCAAGTTCAGCCCCAAACCAAACTAAAATACGACTGGGAAATAGTTAACAAAAATAAATCAAAATACAATAAAATATAGATAATGTTAATATGTGGTTTTCTAAGTCATTATGCAGCTCACAACCCACATTATGTACCATTTAGTGGCCCTTATTTCTATTTGAGTTTGATATCACTGTTCTACAAAACCAAGAAATCACATCAATGATTTAAGCCTTAGTCTTCTATACCAGTCAAGTCTCAGGTACAGCTTCCCTGCCTTCTAGTGGGGAAAAAGCTAACAACCAACATGGCAGATATTGCTCCTATTTATACCTACCCCTTAGTAGTAAGATACTAAAGATCTTCCAGAGTAGAGGTGTCTAACCTGTGGCCCAAGTGTGCTCCAAATAGATTAAGACATAATTGAGAAATGTTTAATAAAGCAAATAAAAGTACAATAAAATGTAGGTAATATCAATTTGTGACTTTCTAGGTTTATATGCTATTTAAATCAGTATCTATTTGAGTTTGAGCTCATTGTTCTAAGATATTCCACCACTTAAAAGGCTTTAGGATCATTACAGAATAACCTTAATCTTGTGGACAAGAAAAGCTAGTTGTAAGCAGTACGGGAGGAAGAGACTGAAAGAATAAAGGGAAAATAGAAAGGCAAATACAACAAAGGTAAATACAGATACAACAATTGATGTAATGACTCCTTAAAGAAGTGACTAAATATAGAGGAGAATGAAGACCAGAAATTTCAAGCTTTACCTTCTCCTTGGAAGTATCAATTTCCAGATCTTAATGATGTAGTCTATATGGTAGCCACTGAATTATAGTTGCAGATTTCTCACTTTTGGTGACTGGAGCCATCCATTACCCAATCCTCATAGATGGTGGCCATTGGGCTAAGGAAGTGGTAATGTTGCAGGGCTGACACCAGAGGCCTCAGTCTCTGGGTTTCAAATCTCACCTCAGACACTTGATTCTAGCTGTGTGACCTTGGGTAAGTCACTTAACCCCAATTGCCTCATCCTAGGTCATCTCCAGTTATCCTGATGAATATCTGGTCACTGGATTCAGATGGCTCTGGAGGAGAAGTGAGGCTGGTGACCTGCACAGACCTCCCTCACTCAAAAACAAAGTCAAGTGCAAATCACATCATCATTTCTCTGATGGCATGGTCTTCTTCAGCAATGAAGGATGAACATACACACACACACACACACACACACACAGAGTCTCTGGCAGTCACAGCCTTTTCATGAAGGTTATTGAACATCCAAGGGAACTGGATGAGCTCCATCTTAATTCTGTCAAGTATATTTTAACAGTGGAAGCCACTCTTCAGTTACCTTCTTCCTCTACCCATCCAGGCCTCAGTAACCTCCAGACTTTACCACCATGCTTTGGCTGCTTTCTCACTTGCCCCTATGGTCCCATTCTCCAAGTAGTAAGTTTCCCCCAAAATCTCCATTTTGAGCAAGGACTCAGACCAATCATGCTTCATTCTCCTGAATTTACCACTAACACCCTCTAGGCACCTTCCCCTTGACATCCCACTGCTTTTTAGCTCCCTTTAAATGTGCTATCTTCTAAGGCAAGAATTCTTTTCTTTCTTGTATTTATATTCCTAGCACTTAGCACAGTGCCTAGTACATAGCCAGTAATTAATATAAGTTTGTTGACCTGACTTGAATTCTGTGCCCCGTCCATCTTATTAGAGGGAGACTATTTATTATAGACATGTATGGGAAAAGGTTGATGGTATGACCCTAGTCATCACTTCCGCAGCAGGTAGGGCCAAGTAAGAGGGAAGTAACTACTTTTCAGAGGTAGTTAGGTGGTACAAGTGGATAGAGACTTGATTCAGGAGTCAGAAAGACCCAAATTCAAATCCAGCTGAGACACTTTGTAGGTGCATGATCCTGGACAAGTCACCTAACCTTTGTTTGCCTCAGTATCCTCAACTATAAAATCGGGATAATAACACCTGCCTCCCAGGATAATTATGAGAATTAAATAATATTTGTAAAGCACTTAGCACAGTGCCCTGCCCAGCACATAGTAGGTTCTTCACTTTCCCTCTTCCTCCTGTTCAAAAATGGTACAGTGATTGATCACTTCAGGGACTTTGAAGCTGCAGAAGTCTGTTGTTTGATTTGGTCACCATTAGGTACCTGCCAAAGATTCCCCTTAGACTGATATTTATTAACAGAGTTCCCAGAATATGGGACCCATAGGTAGAGACCGCTAGTTGGCCCACTTCAGCTCTTCCAAACTAGTAGCTTATTCCATGACCTGTTCAATTCAAGAGAATTTTAGGTGACTTGTAAACAGTGTTATCAAGACTCCCAGGTGAGAAATGTGATTAAGATGTGTTCTTACCTAGTCAAAATATCAGAGCTAATATGGTATGAGTTGGCTTCAATCCTACCCTTAAAACTATGTAAATATCATATACCAAGATGAGATCAAAATGGGTCCATGATTTAGACATAAAGGGTGAAAGTATAAGCAAATTAGGGGAGCAAGGAATAGTTTGCCTCTCAGATATATGGAGAAGGGAAGAATTTATGACCAAACTTGAGATACAGAACATTATGAAATTCAAAATGGATAATTTTGATTACATTAACTTTAAAAGTTTTCACACAAATAAAGCCAATACAACCAAGATTAGAAGGAAATCAGAAAACTGGGCAACATTTTTACAGCCAGTGTCTGTGATAAAGGTCTCATTTCTAAAATACATAAAGAACTGAGTCAAATGTACAAGAATACAAGCCATTCCCCAATTGATAAATGGTCAAAGGATATGAACAGGCAGTTTTCAGATGAAGAAATTAAAGCTATCTATAGTCACATGAAAAAATTCTCTAAATCACTATTGATTAGAGAAAAGCAAATTAAAATAACTCTGAGGTACCACATCACATATATCAGATTGGCTAACATGACAACACAGGAAAATGATAAATGTTGAAGAAGATGTGGAAAAATTGGAACACTAATGCATTCTTGGTGGAGTTGGAAACTGATCCAACCATTCTGGATAGCAATTTGGAACTCTGCCTAGAGGGCTATAAAATTGTGCATGCCCTTTGATACAGCATTACCACTACTAGGTCTATATTCCAAAGAAATGCAAAAAATGGAAAAAGGACCCATGTGTACAAAAATATCTATAGAAGCTCTTTTTTTGTGGTGGCAAAGAACTGGAAATTGAGGGGATGCCCATCAATTGAGGAATGGCTGAAAAAGTTGTGGTATATGAATGTAATGGAATACTATTGTTCCATAAGAAATGGTGAGCAAGCAGACTTCAGAAAATCCTGGAAAGACTTGCATGAACTGTTGCTGGGTGAAGTGAGCAGAACCAGAAGAACATTATACACAGTAACAGCAACATTGTGTGATGACCAGCTTTGTCAGACTCAGCTCTTCTCAGCAATGCAAGAATCTAAGACAATTCCAAAAGGCTCATAATGAAAAATGCTATCCACATCCAGAGAAAGAACTTTGGAGTTGGAATGCAGCTCAAAACATACTATTTTCCCTTCTCTTGTTTTGTTTTTGTTTTTGTTTTTCTTTTGTCTTTCTCATGGTTCTCACCTTTTGTTCTGATTCTTCTTTCACAATATGAACAATGTGAAAATATGTTTAATTCAATATACATGTATAGCCTTTTGCCATCTTGGGGAAGGGGTGCTGGAGAGGGGGAATTTAGAAGTCAAAATCTTATAAAAGCAAATGCTGAAAACTAAAAATAATAAATATTTTTAAAACTATGTAAATATAATTTTGTCTCCACAATTAAAATGCAAGCTACTTGAGAGAAAGACTATTTTGCTTTTGTCCTTGCAATCCCAGTCCCCAGAACAGTACCTGGTACATAAAGGCAATTAATAAATGTCTATTGATCAATTTAAAATAGAAACACATCCAATCAGGGTATTGCCAGAAACAGCCGTAGCTTAAGCATTAAGCTTGTCACTCCCCCAATCATCTTTCTTTTTAATTTTATTAGCAGCACTGCATTTTTTTAAATAAAGATTCAAAAAAGAGTTTACCTTCAGGAAGAGGTACATATTTCTAAAATCAGTCCAAAATAAAAACAATTTGGGTCAATTGAAACAAATGCAAAGCATTTTCAACGCTAAGAATAATACATGTGATATTCTGTTAAGATTTAAATCTTTCAGTAAAATTATCCAAGTATTCTTTTTAAAAAATTTTATCTGTTCATTTTTAGCACTATTAGTTAAGATCGGAATATCAGAGGTTTTATTTTTTTCTGGTATTCTAACCTTTCCTATGCATAAGGAAAACAATCGAAACAATAACATTTATATAATGCAAAAGCATCCCTGGATCGCCAGTTAAATTTGTATAAAAAAGCTCAAATGCTTTCTAGTTATGTGAGTCTGGACAAGTCATTTAAACTTTCTTAGTCCAAGTATCCTTATCTAGAAAATGAAGAAACCAATAGTGCTTATCTCATATGGTAGAAATAAAGCTCAAGTGAGACTGCATATATCAAAACTGCTTTGTTTTGTTGTTGTCTTTGTCTGTTTAACACCTTGTACAAAGCTTGTCAATGTTTGTTAAGGACAATAAATTATGGCGATATGAATTTTTAAGAATTGTGTTCTTCTTTCTTATATTCTGGTACCTATCAATGTAAATGTTAACATTTTGAAATAAAATGATTATTTTCAATAAAAAATAATAAAGAGAAGGAAAACATCCATACACCATTGCTTCAAATGTATGCTATCATTGTAATAATGGTAAATATACTTATTTTTAAAAGATCTATTATTCTTACATTTTAAAGAATTATTTTGGTTGATAATTTTGGAAAAATCACTACAGCAAGCAAGATGTGAAGAATCATTTCATACTCTCAAAGTGAGGTGGAAATTTTAAGTTTAGACAGTTCTTTGAAATAGTCTGAGGTCCTGGAGGGAGACTGTAATCCCTGTGGGAAGCAGGGAGACCATGTGCAGAATTTCTCTGAGCTGCTTTGATAGTCAGTTCAGTGCCACAATTATTTCTTCTTGGCAAAGTTGTTCTTCCCTGAGCTACTTTTGCAGGTCACTTGGCCTTTCATGTTCACTGACAGTTTCTTTGACATACAGAAAATAAAACTCAGGTGGGAAAACCATCACTGAATTTGGAGCCAAAGGATCTGGATTCAAATCTCAGCTATGTTGCTTTCATAGCTGTGCTATCTTGGGCAAGCCACTTGCTTGCCTGTAAAATGAGTGGGTAGAACTAGACAACCTGCAAGATTCCTTTCTTTTCTTTCTTTTCCTTTCTTTTCAGATCTGTGATCCAATTAACTCATTTTGACATCAGCAGCCATGTGTACAGAACTGTCAAGCTCATTACAATAGCCATTCTTAATCTACACATTGTAGCTCTTAGTTTGCTTCAGGATCAAGACTACTTAAGAAACGGTTGTTTCCTTATGATCTAATCTCATAAATTTCCAGTTGCCGGTGTTATTTCATTGTTTATCCATTTGTTGTCAAAATATAAGTCTGAGACATTGGTGAGCAACTGATTCTCTGGAAGAAAACTGTTCACCTTTTGAAGGTAGATTTGGGTCGCATTTACTAAGTTACCTTTGGCACACAATCCTTAATCCATGACATATTAGATGATGTCTTCCATTTGGAGAAGTGGTAACAATCAAGCTAGCCCAGGTAACTTGATGGTGAAGGGAATCTACATTTAGAGGTGTTTTGGTGATTTACTAAATGGTAGTCAAATGGGCATCCAAAAAGTTAATGATTTTCTCCTAGAAAATCAATCAATAAGAATTTATTAACTACTTACCATATGCTAAATTCTGTGCTAAGAGATGAGGATAGGAAATGCCATACTTTACTGAGATTATAAAGGCCATTTACCATTAGTTTCCCCTTTTCCCTTTCCCCACATCTCAAATTTCCCCTTATATCAATCTTCTGTTTTCTCCTTTTTTTTACTTCACTCTCTAATAGACAGGTAGCCTTTCTCCTTGCCCAAACCAGTTCCTCTACCCACCTCAAACATCTCACCAACCATCTCCTCCAGCACACGACCCCTCCCTCTACTCAATCCTCCTAACCTTTTTCTAGCCTTCAATCTCTTCTCTCTTGGCACTTTTCTTGTTGGCTACAGTCTCCTCCATCATTGCAAAACCCTTACTACTTGACCTTACCGTTATCTCAGGCTACTGTCGCTTTTTTTTCCCTTCTACAGATAAGCTCTTTCAAAAAGACCCATCTATACTCTGCCCACTTTCTTTCCTCCACTCAATTCTCATCTCCTTCCAATTCAACTCAAGCGGCTGTTTCTCAAGGGACCAACTTCAATGGTTTTTATTCAAGTTGCATCTTTCTTGACCTCTCTGTGACATTTGGTCCCACTGATTAACCTCTCCTCTGGCACATGTGTTCTAATCCAATTTTTGAGACGCTGATATCATCTCTTGAATGGTGGTTGCTTCCAGGTCTTGTGTACATCACTATCCACATCTCTCTTAATGTGCATGTACCTCAAGACACTGTCCTAAGTACTCCTCTTTATGTCCTCTCACAGGGACAAGATACTCTTTAGATACTATAGATTCAATTTTCATCTCTGATCTCCAGACTTATATATCCAGCCCTAGTCTCTCTCCTAAATTCTAGCTTAGTATCATCAAGGGCCTCTTTGAAATGTCATACTTGATGTCGCACAGGCATCTTAAACTCAACACATATAAAATAGCACCCATTATCTTCTCTCACCAAACCCATCCCTATTCCTAACTGTCCTATTTCAGTTACAGCCATCCTTCTAGTTATCCTCAACTCTTCATTCTCATTCATGTCACATATCTCATCATATGCCAATATGTCTCCCATTGGTTCCCTTCTCTCTACTCACATACCCACTACCCTACCTCTTCTGGACTACTGCAGTCAAGTGCTTCCTGGCTGGTCTCATTGTTTAAAGTCACTCTTTTCTCCAACACATCTTCCACACCAGTAGTGTGAAGCTCAAATAGTAATAAAGGCCACTAAATTTTACATAAGGATCCATATGGGGGCATACTGACTTAGAAAACCACATATTACCATTATCTATGTTTTATTGTATTCTTATTTTGTTAAATTACATTTACAACTACATATTAATCTGGTTCAGGGGTTCTGTGGGCTGCATGTGACCCACAGGCAGCATGTTTGACAATGTTGTTCCACATAATTGTCCAAGTGATATGCCCAAAGCTCAGTTCTGACCATGACACTTCACTGCTCAATAAGCTCTAGCTCAGTGCTTCTTAAACTTTTTCCACTCGCATCCCCTTCAGTACTTCTTAACCTTTTGTGACTGACCCACAAGAAGAGCTGCTCTAGTCTAATATCTCTCTATTCCTGCTGGGATCAATTACAGACTTTTCAGATCATAGGATTACAGATTTAGAATCAAATGAACCTCAGAGGGCCATCTAGTCCAATTCATTACAGAAGAGGAACCTTAGGGCTAAAAAAGTTAGACAATTTGCCCAGTCACACAGCTAATAAATGGCAAAGTCCAAATTCAAACTCAGGTCTTCTTCATAGTGTGACTCCACTCTACACATTACTCCCTCCCCTTCATGCACTGTATGCTAAAAATAAACTAACCTTATCATTACTAATCCTTACATGGTATTTTCCAATGACAATCCTCTCCTGCCACCACTGATCTACAAATCTTCTCTACCATGATCCCTGCCTTGCTCCTCCTGTTTCTAGGCTCCCTGTGACTATATTTTTAGCTTATAAAGCTGCTGTACCTCCCCCTCAACTTTTCTCCTTTAGCAAAGTAATAAAGCAAATTTTCCAGAGCCATATAACATTCATGAGTACCTTACAAAAAATCTCAGTGATGCTTCTAAGGTCAAAATTGCCTCCTCACATTAGGATCTCTAGTTTATTTTTCTTGTTGCCCAAACTTTATGCATTTGTGTACAGACATCTTAGGCAATGGGTTTAATTGCTGGTTCCTTTCTTGGATTTTGTTTCTTATCAATTTCTGGACATTTTTATCGCTATTCTTTGTTCTATGCTATCGTTACTCTCCATGGTATCTCACTAGGCAAATATGTTAAATCAATTTTTTCCCTCTCAGTTTCTTTTCAGTTTAAAGCTCTTTTGATTAGATTTGCAAGATTCTAGGTAAATATATTCTCCTCTTCCCTTTTTGGAACTCTTCTACCCCTGGTCAGAAGTCTATTGCTCCTATATTTGAAGAGTATATTCCTATATTACAATACTTGCTTCATTCTAAAATGTATGATTTATGTTTACATTTTAACATTGTTATCTGAAGCTTTTTAAAAATATCTCCAGAACAATTACAGTGGAAAAAACAAGAAAACTTGCATAGAAAGTGATACTCATCATGAAATTTTCCATGAAATACTGGTTATTGTGCTTAGGGCACCAATTCACAATGTTTATAATTTCTATGATTCTCCTGACTAAATAGCAAACAGAGACAGGCAAGAATTTAAAAATGAAAAGGTGTTAAAACAAACATTCCGCTACAAGAAATAAGTATCATGGGAAAAACATTGGACCGAGAGTCAATGAAAAAGTCAAAGCTCTACCTTGATGTGGAACACAGGCCTCTTGCCTGTGTCACCGAATGACCCTGGGGCATTTTCTTTCCCTTTCTGGACTTCAGTCACCCTATCTATTAAAGTGAGGGTATGCTCTTAGGTCAACCCTGAGGTTACTCAGCACTCAAACTTTCTCGGATTCTTGCAACTAGATTCATTTTCCACTTTTCAATGTCTTCTCCAAATGTTGCCTCATTCTTTAGTGCCCCCCATCTGCAGCCTCTGTACTACCTTGGGGAGATGAAGATAGATGTATCCACGTGTTCGAGGCACTTTGATGTATGAGTGAATGAATTAGTGAAAGAAGTAGGATGTGGTTAATGAGAAATGAGAGAGCTCATAGAGTCATGTACACTGGAGATCATCTTGCCTTTATGTCTTTGGAGAACTCCATATGTGATGTAGTCCTAATGTCACCATGAGATTAAATCTCCCTTGTTCTTTATTTCCCTCATGCTCGCTATACCCCTTTCTGAATCTCCATACTCTCCAATTGGTTTTCCTTTCTTTAGATTGCCACACAGATTTAAAGGAAACATCCAATTCTTATGCTCTTATAACTCCTCACCTGGTCCTGGAGTCTGCCTATATATTTGAATAGCTTAATTCTATATTACAACACTGCTGATCTCCATCTAGTTCTCAGATATTTTGAGCTTGGAGCTCTTCTGGCTTTCTTGTAAGATAGGATTCTCTCTAAGCTTCCTCCCTTTGGCAGAACTTTGTCACTCTAACGTTCTCCCAGACTGCTCCGCACCAGTGCTTTGTTCCACAGTGATCCCCCCGCCCCAGTCTTGTTAGATATTTGTAGCCCTAGATGATACCTATGCTCTTGCTAGATAATTTAGTGAGCCCATCCCAGGATATGTATCCTACTCATACTCATAGTGTAGTACTAATGATTATGTACATTCTAGAATATAGGAAAATTACAGTTTTTAAAAGGATGAGATAAAGATGAAATAATATTTAAATCTAGAGTCAACAGAGAGCCATTGGAGTTTACAGAGCAGGAGAACAGCATGGCTAGATCTACGCTTTAAAAAAATACTGTGATTGTGTGGAGGTGGTTTAGACTAGGGAGAGATTAGAAAATCAATTGGGTTGCAATTTCAGTAGTTTAAGAGAGTAATGAGGGACTGAATTAGGGTAGTTACTGCATAAGAGAGAAGAGGACACATTACAGAAGAAACAGAGATGACAAGATTGGGCAATGAAATGGCTATATGGGGTGAACAAGAAAATAATTTTTTTTTATTTTTTTAAGACTGATAACAAGAATCTGAGTGACTGCAGGGAAGGTGATGCCCTCTACCGTCATAGAGAAGGATGGGAGAAAAGTGGGTTTTAAGGGGAAAGAAAATGTAATGAGATCTGTGACAGGTCACAAACTATCCATGTTTGCTCATCCTGTACAATAATTTGCCCCACCCCTACTTTCCAGATAGGAGAGGTGGGAATGTTCACAAGATGGGTGGTTGGCAAAGACGTAAGATACTCTGGAGGGTATATAATGGAGGCACGTAGGATTTTCTCCATGATGTTCACAAGATGGGTGGTTGGAAAAGACGTAAGATACTCTGGAGGGTATATAATGGAGGCATGTAGGATTTTCTCCATGGAGTTTTTTCAGTGCAGCTGGGGCTGTGTGTACTGGGGTAGAAATGGCCAGGTTATAACTGCTCTGAGGGACCTATAGCTATCTCAGAGGGGAGAGGTTAAGAAAGTTCACCTTAAAAGGAGAAAAAGAGTGGGGGAGTGTTAGGGGAATAGGGGAGGTATGATTGGAAACACAAGCCCTAAGACTGGCTATCATGGAGATGACAGGACTAAAGCATCTAAATGTGAAGTTTACTCTACCTCCCCCTTTCTTCTTGCCCCTCCTCCCCAGGGTCAGGCCAAAGGTTGGCTTTATATTTCATTTGTGTGCTCTGAAGTCTTTAATTCTTTAAGATCGCCAAAGTCTCTTACACTTACTAAGAATTTTATAATTTCTGTTGCTATTGTTGAGTCATTGCAGTCATGTCCAACTCTTCATTACCCCATTTGGGGTCTTCTTGGCAGAGATTCTGAAGTGGTTTGTCATTTCCTTTTCAAACTTATTTTACAGATGAGGAAACTAAGGCAAGCAGGGTTGTCTTGTGACTTGACAAGCATGACACAGCTAGTAGGTATTTGAGGCAAGATTTGAACTGAGGAAGATGAGTCTGGTTCCAAGTCTAGTTCTCTTTCCATTGTACGAGTTACAAAATGCTTTTTCCGACTTTATGTTAGTTGATTCCCTCAATCTGCCTGTGATGTAGAGAGGAGGAATTCTTAGCCTCATTTTAGGGAGGAGGAAATCTATGTAAAAAGAGGACACTTGCCAAAGGTCTAATAAGTGGCAGAACCAGCACTCAAACGAAGACTTCCTGTCTCCAAGGCCAGTACTCCGCCATACTGTATTTATTAACAGTATTAACTTATTGACAGTAAGAACAGAAGCTGACATAAATGTAGTGCTTTAAGGTCTGTAAAAAAAAATGCACACACACACACTCTCTCATTAAAATATCACAACAATCCTGTGATACAGCTTCATTTAAAGAGGAGCAATCTGGGGGAATTAGTTGCGCCAAAAGTCCCAGAGAAGGCCCTTGAGCAGTGCAGACCACTATGAGAAGCACCAAGTCTCACTGGGTCAGGCCTGGACCTCCCTCCCTCCTCATCCCTAGGCAGAATCAGAATTTGGGTCCCACCAAAAGCCTGCTCAAAGTCCTATCTCACCATTTTGTCACTGGCTTGCCAGGGTGTAGTTCCACCCTCACCCCAATATCAAGTGCTATCACCGTGGAACCACCATATCTTTCACTTGCCTTCTCATTTAGATTACTACAATGACTCTCTAGTCTCCCTTTAAGTGTCCACTGTGCAGTGAATTTATCACTGGAGAAACTTCATATCGCCTCACCTTAGCTGGAACTCTGGTTATAGTGCCCCCCAAAACGATAAAGTACAAATGAACCCTCAGTCCTGTGCAGCCCCTTTTGATACCACAGTGATAGTAGCAACACTGCAAAAAGAGAGATGTAAGGGGGAGGCCTGGGCAGTTAGATGGCACAGTGGATGGAGTGCCAAGCCTGGACTCAGGAAGATTTATCTTTCTGAGTTCAAACCTGGTCTCAGACATTTACTAGTTGTATGACTCCAGCCAAGTCACTTAACCCTGTTTGCCTCAGTTTCCCTATCTGTAAAATGAACCGGAGAAGGAAATGGCAAATCACTTCAGTATCTTGGTCAAGAAAATCCCAAATGGGATCATGAAGAGTTAAAATTGATTAAACAACAAAGGTATTAAAAAAATACAATTAGACTAGACCGCTTATAAACTTCAGTTTAACTGTTTATACTTTAAATGAAGATTTTTTTTTCCTCATGGCCAGTAAGTTGGTGTACTCTTAGAAGAATTTAATCCTATCCATCATGATATTTTCCCTATAAAAGAAACCAGATGACAAAAAGCTTAATGCAAGGATGACTACCTAACTCTTTTCACTGAGGTAAATAAAGCAGTGTTTTGTAGTGAGCCTAAAGGCATTAAGAAACATTATTTCAAGATATATTTGGTCACCTTGTCTAGCAGTGATCTCAATGAGCAAAAAGACAGGTCATGAAGAGACTGGTTTATGTGCCAACATTTTTTTTTCATTTGAGAATCAAGTAGAGAAATTCTATGAAGAACCTGAAAAGATCCTTCATATCAAGCTGACAGATTCCTTGGTTTTTGATGCCTTCATTGCAAAGATGACTACAGGGAAGGCAGGCCAAAAAAAATCATGGAAAATATGGGTCAAGAAATGAATGATACCATAGGTTTGTAGAATATTTGAAAACCTCATACTTGTATTGCAAATGCTATCTTCAGTAAGAGAAGGCGGAAGGTGCTAGACATACATAGCAAAGCTTGAAATCATCCCCCCAAAATGAAATGAGCAATCTTACTAAACAGAAAACAATGAGTGACAGTTATGGGCATTCTTATGGAATTTACCATCAGCTCATTTACTGGACAAAGAAAAGCTCAAAACAGAAAATGCATAAAACCCAAATCTAGTCTGATTTATAACTATTTCTTAGAGAAATCTGAGTTTCTAAAGGGAATTTTTTGGTTGCTTTTATCTCTGTTCCCCCAAGGTCTAGCACAGGATCAGGCATATAGTATGCACTTAATAAATGCTTATTGAAAAGACAATTGACACAAGGAGATCAAGTGAAGAGACAAAGCAGGCAAGGGTCACATCTGCTTAGAACACAGTTCATTTGTCAAATATTACAGGAGAAATAAGTGGAAAAAGTACAAGCATTATCAACCCCACCCTTCTGCCAAGCCACCCCCTAATCTTAGAAGAAGAAATCATTTCTCTAGTTCATAGCTTCTCCGGAGGATTCTGAGGGAAATGGAGGCATGTATACTGATACCAGCTCCTCACTACAAAGCATGCACTTCACATTATTGAAAACAGAAGAAAAACAGCAGAACAAACTTCCAGTCACTCACCTCCCAAAATAAGGCGCTTCCTCTACCTGAACAACAAACTGAAGCTAGTTCCCAGCCAGCCCACCTATTCCCAGCACCTATCAACGGGTGCTACTACTCTCAATCAAAGCCCCTTCTGCCCTCCTATGTGCTTCATTGCTTCCAGAAAGGATACCTGGTGCGACCCTCTCATTCACTCAGATGCCAATGAAGGCAAAAGCTTTTTTCTGCCCTTTGGCCTCAGTCTTTGACTTCTCTGGGGAATGGAAAAAGAAGGATAGCTAGTAAGATCCACCTTAGGAGTTTCCATGCTGGCAAGAGACACCCTACCCGCTCTGTCACTCCTCTGGGAGCTTGTTTTCTCACTGACTTTACCACCACTGAGTTATTTGCCACAGAATGTGCTAGCCTCCGGCCCTACAAAAACCTTCTTAGAGAACAGGGATGCTCTCAAAAATTCTAGCTTCATATGTGGTGACTATCAACCTTTCTTTCTATGACTCCAAGGAGGAATACTATCTATCCTCCCCCTTAGTTAGGAGAAAGCACATGCTTATTTTTCCCTAATTCCCTCTCAAGTATTGAATGATTTGCTTTAAGTAAATGAATGGGATTGTACTAGGCCATTAACAATTACAGCTAGTTAGCAGCCTTACTTAGTCCTCTCAGGAAACACCATCATTTTGGGAAAGTGGGAAGAGAGAGGTAACCCAGTAAGAGCTCATTTATTTACTTTGGAATTCTAATCTTAACCCCCATCTGAACTTCCTCTGTGAAAAAAGGCAAATATGTCTTCATGACTGACATAAAATTTTAAATTAAAAAAGGAAGGAAGGGAAGGGAAGAAAAGGAAAGGGAAGGAAGAGGGGAAGGAAGGAAGGAACAAAGGAACGAAGGAAGGAAGGTTTATTACGTACCAGGCACTGTACTAATCACTCCTTGCAAATAATACCATAGTAAACCAAGAGAATCCTAGAGAATCAAGTAAAAAATGAGTGGAATTAATGAACTTCAGCAAAGTTGCAGAATATAGAATAAATCCACATAAATCATTAGCATTTCTATATATTACCAACAAAATCTAGAAGCAAGAGATAGAGAAATTTCATTTAAAATAACTATAGACAATATAAAACACTTGGGAGTGTATATGGAAAACAAACCCAGGAACTTTATGAAGACAATTATAAAACACTTTTTCACACCAATAAAGCCAGATCTAAATAATTGGAAAAATATTAATTGCTCATAAGTAGGCCAAGTAAATCTAATAAAAATGACAGTGATGTGTAAGTTCATTTATTTATTCATTATCATATCAATCAAACTACCAAAAAATATTTTATGAGTTAAAAAAAATCATAAGATTCATCTGGAAGAACAAAAGGTCAAGAATATCAAGGGAAATAATGTGGGAAAATGTGAAGGAAGGTGTACTAGCTGTACAAGATCTCAGATTGTATTATGAAGTGGTAATGAACAAAATAATCTGATACTGACTAAGAATTAGAATGAAGGATTAGTGGAATAGATTGGGTACACAATACACAGTAGATAAAGACCACAGTAAAAAAAAAAAAAAAGATCCCAGCTTTTGAGACAAGAACTCACTATTTGACAAAAAAATTGCTAATGTAAAGTAGTTTGGCAGAAACTAGGTACGGATCAACATCTCACACTACATATCAAGATAAGGTCAAAATGGGTACATGATTTAGACATAAAGAGTGATACCATAAGCAAATTAATAGAGCATGGAATAATTTACCTGTCAGACCTATGGATAAGAGAAGAATTTATGACCTAACAAGAGACAGAGAGTATATGAGATATAAAAATGGATAATTTCAATTACATTAAATTTAAAAAAAATTGCACAAGCAAAACCAGTGTGACCAAAATTAGAAGGAAAACAGAAAGCTGAGGAATAAATTTTACAGCAAGTGTCTCTGACAAAGGCCTCATTTCACAAATATATAGATAACTGAGTCAAATTTATAAGAATATGAATCATTCCCCAATTGATAAATAGTCAGAGATGAACATGAAGTTTTCAGCTAAAGAAATCAAAGCTATCTATGGTCATATGAAAAAATGTTTTAAATCACTATTGATTAAAGAAATGCAAATTAAAACATCTTTGTCGTACCATAATGCAAGAAAACTCGCAATTGGGGACAAATAAACAGACTGAGACCCAAATGAAGAACTACCAATGGAATCTTTAATAATTAATGGGTCAAAGAACAAATCATTTAAAAAATTATGTAAAAGAAAATGATAAGGATAAAACAATACTCTAATATAGCTGAGATTCAGCTAAAGAATTCCTGAGAGGAAAATAATATACATACCATGATACATTAACAAAATAAAAAAATAGAAGATTAATAAACTGAATATGCATTTTAAAATTAGAAAATCAACATAAACACATGACAAATACAAAAGAGGAGATATTACAAATTGGAGGGGAAATAAATAATTTGGAAACAAAAAATCATGTAGAAATGATAACTAAAACTAAAAGCTTCTTCTTTGAATAATCCAAAAAATTTGATGACTCCTTAGCTAATCTGATTACCAAAAAAAGAGTAGAAAATCAAATCAATAAAATGGCAAATGAGCAAGGTGAAATCATAGTAAAACCAGAAGAAATAAAAAGAATAATCAGAATATATGAGGGACAATTATATGCTACTCAAGCCAAGAACACAAAAGAAATAGAGGAATATCTTCAAAAATGTAAATTACAAAACCTATTAGAAGGTCAAAAAGAAATCTTGAATCATTCAATTTCAGAAAAAGAAATAGATCGAGCTGTAAAGGAGCTACCAAAGAAAAGAAAATTTCTAGTCCTGATGGATTCACAGGATTCAAACTTTTAAAGAAGTTAGTACCCATACTTCACAAATCATTCTCAAAAATTCAGAAAGAAAGAAAGCTATTGGAATCCTTTTTATGAGAGCTGTGTGCTCATCTTTCATTGCTGAAGAAGACCATGCCATCAGAGAAATGATTACATGACTTGCACTTGACTCTGTTTTGAGTGAGGGAGGGCTGTGCAGGTCACCACTTCTCCTCCAGAGTCATCTGAATCCAGTGACCAGATATTCATCAGGATGACTGGAGATGACCCAGGATGAGGCAATTGGGGTTAAGTGACTTGCCCAAAGTCACACAGCTAGTGAGTATCAAGTATCTGACCTGAGATTTGAACTCAGACCCTCCTGACTCCTGCACTGGTGCTCTACCCACTGCAGCACCTACATGCCCCCTTTTTATGAGACAAATATAGCCCTAAAATCTAAACTAGGCAAAGGTAAAACACAGAAAAAAAAACCAAACTATCAGCCAATATCATCACTGAACATTGACTCAAAAACTTTTAAACAAAATCCTATTAGACTACAGTGATTGATCCAAGAAATAATTTATTATGATCAAGTAAGATTTGTGCCAGGGATATAATGCTAGGAAAATAATCAATATAAAAAGTTATATTAAAAACCAAAACATCTAAAACCACACAATAATCTCAACAGATGCAGAAAAAATCTTTGACAAAATACAACCCTGCATAGTACATGCAAAAATGGACTTTCTTTTAATATAATAAAAAAGTATCTAAAACCAATAAAAGTATCATACGCAATGAGCATGTACTAAAGCTTTTTCTAATAAATGTGGGAATGAAGCAAGAATACCTACTCTCCCCACCATTATTTGAAATAGTTCTGGAAATTCTGTTGTTGTTCTGTAATTTCTAAAGTCAAGTCTAACTCTTTGTTACTTCTGTGGAGTTTTCTTGACAAAATTCCTGGAGTGGTTTGCCATTTTTTTCTCCAGCTCATTTTACCCATGAGGAAACTGAGGCAAATAGGGCAAACTGATCTGCTCAGGGTCACACCGCTGGTAAATATCTGAGGGCAGATTAAAACTCAAGAAGATGAGTCTTCCTGACTCTAGGCCTGGCACTCTATCCACCACACCATTTTACTGCCCCTAGCTAGATGGAAATTCTAGCAACAGCAATAAGACAAGAGAAAGTAATTAAAAGAATAAAAACAGGTGAAAAGAAGATATATATATATATATATATATATATATATATATATATATATATATATATATATATATATCCCTATTTGCTGAAGATACAATGGTTTACTTGGAAAACCCTGGGGAATCAGCAAAGACATTAAATATTAAATATCTGAAACAATGGCTTTAGTAAAGGAGCAGTTTATGAAATAAATGCTCAAAAAGCAATAGCATTTTTACATAATAATGACAACACACAAGAAGCAATAAGAAAAAGGTAAATACCACTGCAAATAGTTACAAACTACATAAAATATCTGGACATCAGCCTCCTAAAGCACACAAAGACTCATATAGATATAAAGTGCTCCTTAAAAGAAATTTAAAAAAACCATTTCAAAAGCTGAAGGAATATTCAGTGTTCATGCCTAGGCCATATCAATATAATGAAAATGACAATACACTTTTAATACAATACCAATCAAATTGCCAAGGGAATATTTTATAGAGCTTGAAAAAATAAAAATAAAATTAATTTAGAAAAACAAAAGATGTAGACTATCAAGGGAAATGATGAAAAGAAGGACCAAAAGTAAATAACACTTCCAGATCTAAAACTATATTATAAAGCAGCAATCATGAAAATCATCTGGTATTGGTTAAAAAATAGATATATCAATGGAACAGATTCAATGAGAGAGATTCAGAAACAATAGAACTCAATAACCCAATGTTTGATAAAGTAGAAAACACAAGTTACCAAGGGAAAACTCCCCATTTGATATAAACTACAGGGCAAACTTGAAACCCCATCAGTTGGGAATGGCTAACCAAACTGTGGTACATGAATGCAATGGAATATCACTGTGCTGTAAGAAACAATGTGCATGAGAAAAACAGAAGAGCATGGAAAGATTTATATGAACTGGTAAAGAGTGAAGTAAGCAAAGCAAAAAACAAAAATGCCAACATACATAGTAACAACAATAATGCAAATAGAAAGAATGACAAACCAACATAACAAAACTATAAAGCTCAAACAGGACTCAAATGAAGAGATATGAGAATACTCCAACCTACTCCCTTGGTGGAAGCGGGAGATTCACAGGTGTTCCACATTGCACGTTTTCAAAATTTTTCAATGTATTACTCAGTTGTGCTGACTTTTTTCCTCTCTAAAGTAAGTTATATTTGTCCTATGGGATGGCTATCTTGGAGGAGGAGGGAAGGGATAGGTTGGAAACTATCTTGATATTAGAAACAGAAGATATCAATACTTACTTTTTTAAAACAGATTGGAACATGGGAAGGGGTGCCAAACAGAAAGATAGGATTTTATATTTGACCCTTGCAGTGAAAGGGAACTCCCTTGAGTTTATCGAGAATGGGGGAGACATGATCAGAACTAATAACAATTGAGATCTTCGTAGTGTTTTAAACTCTGAATGATCTCATATAACCCTCTCTCAACATTAGTGCATAGTGGAAAGAATCCTGGATTCAGAGGCAGAATACTTATATTCAGACCTTATTTTTCTACCTGCTACCTCTTGGTCCATTGGCATGGCACTTGAACCCTCTGGACCTTAGTTTCCACTGCCGAAATATGAAGAAATTGTACTAGATGTCCTCTAAAATCTATGATCTATGATCCCACAAACAGTACCAGAGGAACTGTTCTTCTCATTTTATACATGAGGAAAAGCAGACTTAGAAAATTAACAAACTATGAAGTAACACATTCAATTTCTCTGTGTTCAAGTGCTGTCATGCTCAGCTTCTCAAAGAATCATCAACAAAATCATATACTAATTGACCCTTTTGTGAGCTAGGTGGTGGAGTGATCCTTAATTGTGCATGTAACAATTATATTTAATTTATATAAGGGCTTGGCCAGAAAGGCTTTTCCCAATTTTTTGACAAGACATCCCCTACAAAGAAAGAATAAATTGAGTAGCAGGAACTGATAATGATGATCAGAATAACACCGCATTTTTTTCAGTGCACTGCAGATCATGATAAATAATATCCTGCCAAAAACAGAACTGTAGGCTTGCAGGGAAAAGAGAATGGCTAAAGTGAGGGTGGAATTAAGGTTTGCACTACTGGTAACTTTTAATTAATTAACACAACCGCCTACCCTTGACAACATAACACTCAGAAGAAACACTTCTAAACCAAAACGTGTGTTACTTCTGCTGTGCTGGGACCTGTTATGTCAAGCAATCTGATCAAAAGCTGGAAGAAGTGTTTAAGGTGATTAGGACATCCAAGAGAGAGTTCTAAGTGAAAACATTCAATTCTAACCTGATATTTCACAGGTACTTCTGAGGGAGTATTCCTGTTAGTGCATCAAAATGAGGTGAGATGCTGGGTCATCCAAATAGTAAGCTTAGAAATGAGTCAAATATGAATAAAAAAATATGAGGTAAGGTGGGCTGGCTGGCTATTCTCAACAGTCTCTTTTCTTTCTGGAGCAGGACAACTCCAGCATCCACGTTTCTGTGGAGAAGAGAAGCCCAGGCGATCTTCAAGTATTTTAAAGTCTATCATGTGGAATAGGAAAATAAAAAACAAAAAAGAACCACTGCCCAGCATTAAAGTTTCCCAAAAGTGGAATGCTCCACTCCTCCAATTCATTTCTCAAGCCTTTTTTATCTGGCTCCAATTCCCATGCCTGCACTAAAACGATTCTCTCCAAAATCTATTACCATCTCTTTATTAATAAATTGAATTGTCTTTTCTCAGTCCTTATCCTTTTTTTTACCTCTCGCTCTTCTATTTGTAGCCTCAGTATCCAGCATACTGTCTTGCAAACAGCAGGCAATTAATAAATGTTTTATTGTACTGAATCGATGCTTTAATGGGATGGATTCTAGGTGCTAGAGAGATTTAAAGCACTAAGCTTGAATTCATCATCTCCAAAAATGTCCTTCAAGTACTTGCTTTGTGCAAGATACTATGGGGGATAAATACAGCAATGAATAATGGGGTGGTTGGGGAGTTCCCACCCCTCCTTAAGAGCTAGATGGTGCTGCAATGGATAGAATCCCAGGCTTTGAGCCAGGAAGACTCATCTTCATGAGCTCAAATCTGGCCTCAGACACTTACTAACTGTGTGACCCTGGGCAAGCCACTTAAACATGTCTGCCTCAGTATCCTCATCTGTAAAATTAGCTGGAGAAGGAAATGCAAAGAAAGTCCCAAATGGAGTCATGAAGAGTTGGACACAACTGAAAAATGATTTAAGGAAAGCTCTCATTAAGCTTATAGTCCGGTAAAAGAGCTAAGACATAAAGGAGAAGTGGTATAATGTTTAAATATGGCAAATGCATAAGAAAAGCATGAAGCACAGAGAATTCTGAGGAAGAAAAATTCCTCTCCAGATAGGATAATTAGGGAAGGCTTCTTGCAAAAGGTAGCAGATTTAGGTCCCAAAAAATGAACTGTTCATATAGACAAAATGGCAAAGAATTTCGGAAGTGCAAAGATTGCTAGTGGACATCTAGTTTGACTTGTACTTTTCACGATGTCAACTCTAATTGGTCATGCATCCTTTGCTTAAAGAGCTCCAGTGAGAGATAACACTCTAAGGCTCCTAGCAGCCCATTCTACCTTGGGATATTTGACACTTTTAGGAAGTTATGCCTTACAGAAAATTTAAATTTGCTTTCTCTCAATTTCTCCTCATTGATTCTAGTTCTGACCTCTGGGAGAGAGCATCCCTAATCCTTCCTCTCCATGACAGCCATTTAAACAGGTATTATTTCTGCCCCACTCCTATCCCATTCTCCCTTTCCCTTGCCCCATCAAGTGCTAGTTTTCTTAGGGCTCAATATCCTCACTTCTTTTACCTGATCATCATTTGAATTAATCTGGAAGCCCTGACTTATCCTAATTCTATCTCTTCTTTATTGCTAGGTGAGAGACCTTTCTTAATACAGTCTAATAGGACCACATTCCCTTTCTGGGCTTTCATACTGAAGGATCTCGCTGGTGGTTCTTACTGAAGTTAGAGGCCAAGCCAAAGATAAGGAAGAAGACTGCAAAGGCATTCAGGAAATGGGAAAATAAGGAAAAGTAAGCTTCCCAGTTGGGCTTAAATATAGACAACATGAAGAAATAAGATTTGAAAAGTAAGTTAGAGCCCAGAGAGCAGAGGGCCTGGATTTACATATTAAGGAGTTAGAACTTTATTTGGTAGACAATCAGAATCCACTGAAGGTTCTACAGCAGGACATCAACAAGATAAAATTACTATGTATTAGGAATTTCATTCTGGCAGGATGGTTTAGAGGGAAAAGAAACTGCCAGGAGTGAAGCCAGTTAGGAGGCCGCAAATAGTCCAGAGGAATGGAGAAATATGATACAAATGATACCATGGATATAGAAACAGGATTTAGTGAGTGACTGGGCACAGGAAAAAGAGAGAGAAAAGTGTCAAAAATGACTGAGGTATCAAGCCTGGGTGACTGAGAAAATAAATGGGGATGGTCTTGATAGTAATATGAAGTTAGGAAAGCAAGCAGGTTGCAAGGTACGGGGAGGGGAAGAGAGTCTTTTAGTTTTACACAACTGTTCCAGGTTCTAAACACTTTTACTGGGACTTTGGGTAAACTCCGCTTAAAAGTTACATTTTAATTGGATGATGAACATGATCACTTATCATTTTCTATTGAAAAAGCCATATAATCTTTCCTTAAGCTTATAGAATAATAAAGGATGTTTATAGGCCTTCTGCTTGAAGTGGTTTAAGTTGTGCACTGAAGTAGTTCCCAAAGAATACAGTCTTTCTTATCTTATAAAATCCTAAATGGATACATCTCAGAGATGAAGTTTGCCGTCTGCGCTTCTTTGTCTTACGCTACCGAAAACTGGGATTTCAATTTCAGATCTGGTCTGAAATGAGACAGCATTTGATCATTTGACCTCCATCATGAAGGCATCAAAAACATTATTTTCTACAATTGATAACTATTTGCAGAGGAGAAAAAGACAGAAACAATATAGGATTTGCAAGTCAGATTTTTTTTTAGTTGGGACTTTTCAGTGAAATCTTATTGGTCTACATCACCGTTGGCCTCAATACACAAAAACAACTGGTAGGTGGCACAGTGGATAGAGCCCTGGGCCTGGAGTCAGAAAGACCTGAATTCAAATCCAGCTTCAAATACTTACTAGCTGTGTGACTCTGGGCAAGTCACTTAAAGGCTATCTGCCTCAAGTTCCTTATTTGTAAAAATGAGGATTATAACAGCACCTTTCTCACAGGGCTATTGTGAGGACCAAAAGAGATAATAAATGTAAAGCTTGGCACATAGTGGTGCTTATAAATGGTAGCTGTTATCAAGATGATTATTATTAGCTAATGCCCTCTCCCACCCCAAATTACCTTGTTTCTATTGTACTTTTACCCATGAATATTTGTTGTCTCCACTAACAAAATGTAAGCTTCTTAAGGGCAGAGACTGTCTTTCTTTGACCCTGCTATCCCTGGCATCATGAACAGTGTCTGGCAGACCACAGATACTTAATAAATTCTTATTCATTCATGATGGCCCAGCTTCAAGGACTATTTCAAGTCTTTGCTCCTCCGTGAAGAATTTGCAAACTACTCCACTTACTCCAATTATTTTCTTCTACAAGTCCTATTACCACTTGCACTCAGTATTAGAATCATAGCTTCATAGTTTGGATGGACTTTCGAGGTCAACTAGATAGTCTAAAGTCCCTTTCATTTTAAGGGTGAGAGAACTGAACAGAGAGAAGTTAAGTGACTTGGCAAAGGTGACCAAACTAGTAAGTAGCATGGCCAGGATTAGAACCCAGGTCCTCTGACACCATATTCATTGCTCTTCCTATTATACTAAATTGCTCTCTGATGTTTCCATTTATCTTATTTGTGTCACCTGAACTAGACTGAAAATTCCTGCAAGCAAGGACTATGTAATATACGAAACAACTCATGTAGCAGTGGCTTGATCAGTGCAAACCGTAATCATCTCAGATGCTCCTCCATCCACTTTATAAAATTACAGGGTAAGGACCTTTATCAGAAAAGGATATCTCCCACAGAGTTGCACATGTACTCTTACTCCTTGGTGAAGGGCATGCACTTTGCTGTGGAGGAACATCTCTCATAGGTGATCTATGGTTATGGAAATATAATCTCTCTTTTGCACCCTCCCCTTCTGGAAATCTTCCATTACCTTCTTTCCTTTAGACACCTACTAATATTTCTCTCTCTCCCCTACCCCTGTCCCTCTAGAAGCAATAGGGACTTGCTTGAAAAGCATATGTCAATGGCTATCAGCCTGTGCATACTGTGGGAGGTCTGAACCCTACCTTCAAATCTCTGGCACCCTTTCTGTTTCCTTTTCTGAACATTGGCCCATGGCAAACAATCCTGAGAAAAAGACATTTTCAGCCTTGGTTAATACCCTGCGAGATTATGAGTTCCTGAGAAATGATATCCACAAAACCACTTCTCAGAGGAGGATATCTTCCAGAATCATGCTGTGGCTGAAGGAATAAAGAAAATTATGCCTGGCTGACCCAGAGATCTGGACTTTGTGAATGATTTGGACAATGAAGAACAAAGATAAACATGAAATATCTGAGCAACAGTCCTACAAAGAGTCATTACCTTCTCAAGGGGATTTTAATAAATTGAATAGTCTATTTGAAATGTTTTGTTTCTATATTTCTTAATGAGTCTTTAATATCTTAGTTTCTGTGATAGAAGAAATCAACTGATATACTGTAAAGGACAGTCATATTGTACATTGAGTACCTTTTTTAGAAAGGACCCTGTTATCTCCATTTTGAGAAGACCATAGATATAAGCCATTCCTAAGTTTTGTTTTAGAGATTTCCCTCAAGTTAATCTGGGATGAGGACAATGAGCCCAAGAGCAAGAGAAACATGACGCTCTGACTTATTGAGGTCAAGCCCCATTCCAGGATAAATTCAAATCTATGTGAACCCAGAAAAAAAAAACCCTCTTGTGGAAAGGGCCTCTTAAGGATAAAAGAAACTGTGAACTGGATGCCATATGCTCTCACTAACTAAAGCTGCGAGTTCAGCCCAGTTAGGTCTTGTATGTCTCTGCTGTCTGTCTGCCCCTCCAGGTGGTACTGATCCACTCCTATTATGCATCTCATTTCCCTATACCCATGCTAATTTCTCAAAGTGATTTTAATTCCTACTTTGTATTCCCCTGTTTTTGGTCTTAGAGAGCAATATACCTACCTCATTCTCCTTAAACAGGAGTTTACTTCATCCTCCTTCCCTACTTTTCTGTTGATGTGCAGACTGCAAAGCCCAGGTAGAAACCCCTTCAAGTTGACAAGAGCCAGAAATTCAGGGACTCTTAAGTCCCCATGGACATTATAGGCCACCAGGTCTCTATGCCCTCTGTTCCTCCAAAGATGGGCTACAATAATTCTGCCCTAACATTTCTATAGTGCTACTGAGTTACAAGGTGCTTTCACAGACACTGTCCTATTCAGACCTCATAACAACCTGTGGAGGTAGGTAACACAAATATTGTTACTCAAATTTTACAGATATGGAAACTGAGACCAAGGTCAACAATTAATCAGTGGTACAGCTAGGACTCATCTACATCTTCTGCCTCCTAATTTGGTGAACTTTCCACTGCTATATAGTTCTTTTGTATACCCCCAGAGCAACTAATGCACTGAGGGACACATTAGATAAATACTTGTAAATTCACTGATTCACCAATAGCAATATATGAAGTTATTATATTATAGCTTCTGGATCACTTTTACTTTCCTCTGGAAGATAGGGAAAACACAATGAAGAGAAATAGATTATTTGGCCAAGAGAAAAGATGGAAGGATTCCTATTCCTGTGTCTCTGGGCAGGTCTCAAACTAGGCAACATCCTAGCCAGCTAAACATCAGCTGTGTCCCCCCAAGCAGTGGTTTGTACAAGAAACCACTTTATCTAATCATTCTATTAGTGAGTGGCCTGACAAGGGTTTTGTGAGACTCCCTTTCTCCTTACATCCTTGAAAAACATTCAGATCACAGACAATTGCCCAAAGTTGCTTGTCTTCTCCAAATATCCTGAAATGAGCTGCTTCTCTCAGGCTGCCAGTGACTGTCAAAATCAATCTCTTTTCTGCAGTTTTCTTGTATATCCTCCTGAAGATTCCTTTCAGCTCACACTTGGACTTGGCTGTCTCAACTAGTACCCTAAGACACTGAATTGCACCGTTAACCTGGACTTCTTCAACCTCTAGTTTTAACCTTTTTAAATAGATACAGAAGATTGATATGATCTGGAATTAGAGACTGGGGGAGGGGGTGTAAATAGCCACATTCGGGTGAGTACAATAACTGCAGTGATTTTTTTCCAATTAAATGAATTAGATTAAGAACATAGGAGCAGAGGAAACAAAGAAGGACAAAGGCTCAATCATTAGCAAATTCTTACATCTAGTATCCACATCCAATTTTTCAGCTAAGAGTGGTCTGATTTTTCAGAAGTCCCTCATCTGCTTAAAAGAAATGGTCTTCACTTCACCCCTTATTAGATCACTTTGAGTAGGTACATGTTTATTAAATCTTTTTTCCTTGATAGGAATAATTTACTCATTTTCCACTTTAGCAGAATTTAAGAATGTGCTAGGGATGATGACTGAGGTAACCGACATGGATATGGATACCTGAAGAATGATCCCTAATGGAATAAAAGTACTCACTTAGGAGTCAAAAGACCTGAGTCAGAATCCTGGGCAATTAAATTATAATAGTACAGCATGTCAAAGATCCCTTTCAAACCTAGGCAAATCTAGCAAAGAAGATAAACAAGAAAGAAGTTAAGAATTTGAGAAAAGCTAGATATGAAAGATATTTAGTGATACTTGAATGAGAACAGAAAAGATTTTACATTATTCTCAGGACCATATGGTACTTTTACAAAAACCAAACAGGAATTAGGGCAGGAAATCCTCAGAAACAAATGCAGAAGAGGAGATTCTATATTATGTCTTTTACCAAACACAATGCAATAAAATTCTACTCAACAATGAACCTTTAAAGAAAAAAGTCACAATGTTCAACACATCTAGATAATATAACTATTGTGGGAAACTTACTATTCAATAAAGACTTCTAGGAAAAGTGGGGGGGGGAATCTAGCAGAAATTAGATTTAGACCAACATCTCACATCATCAAGCAAAATAAGCTCCAAATGGATGACCTAGATATAGAATATTACAGCATATAGAAACTGGGGAATAAGGAAGAAAATGCATTTTGGAACTATCAAGTAGATCTATTATTGAACAAATAAGGTACAGAAGGGTCACAGAAAGTGAAATGAATCCTTGACTATAAAAATTAACAAAAGATTTGCACAAACAAAACTAATGCAGCTAAAATAAGAAAAACAGTTTAATGAGGAAAAGCATCTGTGCAACCAGTTTCGATGATAAAGTTCTCATACCTATCATATATTAGTAACTAATTCAAACAGATAAGAATAAAAACCATTCCCTAGAAGTTATATGGTCAGAAAAGATGCACAGGCAGTTTTCAAAGGATAAAATCCAAGCTATCCAAAATGCTCTAAATTGGAGTAGAATAAATTAAAACAACTCTGAGGTTCCACATCACAGTCATCTGACTGACAAAGACAACAAAAGAAGAAAATGAGATTTGCTGGAGAAGTTGTGGGAAAACATTCACATTAATGCATTCCTGGTAGAACTATGAATTTGTTCAGCCATTCTGGAAAGCAGTTTGCAGATATGCCCCCAAAGTCATTAAATTGTGTGTAACCTTTGACCCAGCAATACCACTATTTGGCCCTCTATCCAAAAAAGATCAAAGAAAGAGGAAAAGAACCCATATATACTTAAACTCACTAAGCCTCAGTTTTTATATCTGTAAAATGAAGGCAAGAGCATCATTATTGGAGGCAAAGGAGATGATGTATATTAAGTGCTTTGCAAACTACTGAGTAACACATAAACATCAGGTGCCAGTGAACAAGCACTTATTAAAGTTCCATATAGGTGCCAGGTTAGGTGCTGAGGATGTCAAGACAAAACTGCCACCATTCCAGCCTTAAAGTAGCTTATATTCCATTGGGAAAACTATGTATACATATAAGTATATAACAAATAAATACAAGGTAATTGGAGGGAAAATGGAGATACTAGCAGCTGGTGGTAGGGTAAAAATTAAAGAACATATTATTATCATTTCATTATCATTATTATTTCTTCATGAGTCTAAGGCTTGGGGGGGGTGGCAGAGAAAATACACCTGAAGTCATCTCTAAACTTCCTCAGTATGTGGCAATCAATTTCTGTAAACATCTAAATGGAGTTCTGGCATATTATCTTTTAAAGGCTGCCAACTCCTGGTGTAGAAATAACATTTTTGTTATTTCTGCATGTTTTCAAAATCCATTTTCTCTCCCCTTTTAATCCAGACACATAAGCTATCATATTTTCTACTGCTTGATATTCAGACAATTGTCAATAGATTCTAACAACTGATTCCAATATTTCTGAAGTATAGTCCAGCGCTATACTAGTTTGCAACAACTTTTCCTTTTTGCTGCATCCTCAAATAGGGAAGCCAACAGTTTAATAATGTCTGGACCATCTATAAAATAGTCTGACTTACAAGAAGACAAAAAAAAAACGACTGTCAGAGAAGGCAGAAATAGTTATCCTTAACCAGCTGTTAGGAAGAGCTACTGTGTCAAAGCTCAACTCCTACTAGCAAGAGAAAAGGCATAATAAATAAACACATGGAAGGCTACCAGTCTTGTTATATTTTCAGAATTGACATATAATACTTTGGGTGGTTGGGATGAACTTTTTAAGTGTGTTATGGCTCAGGGTACATTATTCATTCCAAACAATGTTTTTCTTCCCAAGAAAAGCCTTTGGTGTGATAAACTTTTAGAGGTTTTTGCCATGATATTCTTTGGGTAAGCAGAGAGATGAGTTGTGGCAGAAAGAGGAAATAAGGCAACTGTGGTGATCACTGCCCACCAACTTCTTTTGATTTCATTTGCTGTAATCAATTGTAAGGCATCACTGCAAATGACATGGCTGTAACTCCAAGTAAAAGTCAAAAGCCCATACAGTCACTTGAAGATATTAGGGTCAAAAGATGTAACGTTAATTAGATCTTCCCTGCCTATTAATAGGCCTCAAGTACCTTTTGATAATTTCTATTGAAGCCCTGGGTCAGAGGGTCCTGCCCTCTGGCTCTGAAAAGTGTATAAATACTCTGAGGTGAGGTTTTACTTTGGGGTTCACTCATAGGAAGTGTTTGTTTGGCCAGACAAGACTCTGGGCAGCCATTAAGGAGCCTCTTGACTTTGAAAAGCCAGATGGTATTGCTTCTGTCTCTGGTAACTATGTATGTATGTAATGATCAGACAGCTGGATCTGTCTGTTGATCTGTGATGTATGTACTGCTTACAGTCAGACAGTTGGAAGCCCTGTATGTTGGCTGATCTTTGTTTCTCTGTTCGTATTTTCTCTGAAGTTCAGGGTGCTGACTTTTTCCCCTGAACAAAGTGAATGATATATATGCTTGATTAAAGTGATTGTTGACCCCTCAAAAGTTGCTTTCCAGCCCAACACCAAGAGATAGAAAGAGGAATCCCATTTAAATCTAGGGAAGACACCATAAAATACTTGGGAATCTACCTGCCAAAACAAATCCAGGGACAATTACAAGATATTTTTCACACAAATAAAGTCAGATCTAAATAAGTGGAAAAACATCAGTTGCTTGTGGGTAGATCGAGTTAATATACTAAAAATGACAAATCTAACTAAATTAATTTACATATTTAGTGCCATACCAATGAAACTATCAGATAATTATTTTCTAGAGATGGAAAAAATAATATCAAAATTCATCTGAAAGAAGAAAAGGTTCAGAATATCAAGAGAACTAATGAAAAGAAATGCTAGGGAAGGTGGCCTAGCTCTACCAGATCTCAAATTGTATTATAAAGCAGCAATTATCAAAACCACTTGGTAATGGCTAAAAATAGAAGGGTAGACAAGTAGAATATGTGAGGTACTCAAGACACAGGAGTTAATGAATATAGCAATCTACTGCTTGATAAACCCAAGGACTCCAGCTTCTGGGATAAGAACTCACTGTTTGACAAAAATTGCTGAGAAAACTGGATAACAGTGTGGTAAAAACTAGGTATAGACCAATGCCTGATGCCATACACAAGAATAAAGTTCCAATGGGTACATGATCTAGGTATAAAGATTGATACTATAAACAAATTTGTGGAGCAAGGAATAGTGTATTTATCAGATTTATGGAGAAGGGAAGAATTTTTGACTAAACAAGAGGTAGAAAGCATTATGAAGTACAAAATGGATAATTTTGATTGCATTAAATTAAAAAGTTTTTGCATAACTAAACCCCATGCAACCAAGATTAGGAGGGAAGTAGAAAAGTGGGAAAGAATTTTTGCAACTAGTATCTGTGATAGAGGCCTCATTTCTAAAATATATAGAGAACTGAGTCAAATGTACAAGAATACAACTGATAAATGGTCAAAGGATATGAACAGGCAGTTTTCAGAGGAAGAAATTAAAGGTATCTATAGTCATATGAAAAAATGCTCTAAATCACTATTGATTAGAGAGATGCAAATCAACACAACTCTGAGATACCATATCACACCTATCAGATTGGCTAACATGACAAAACAGGAAGATGATAAATGTTGGAGAAGATGTGGGAGAGTTGCAACATTACTTCATTGTTGGCGGAGCTCAGAGCTGATTCAACAATTCCAGGGAGCAATTTGGAAGTACACCCAAAGGGCTACAAAAATGTGCATACCCTTTGACCCAGCAATACTGCTTCTAGGTCTGTATCCCCAAGAGATCACAAAAAAGGGAAAGAGTCCCACATGTATAAAAATATTTGTAGCAACATTCTTTGTGGTGGCCAAAAACTGGGAATCAAGGGGATGCCCATCAATTGGAGAATGGCAGAATAAATTCTGGTATATAGAGGTAATGAAATATTATTTAGCTATAAGAAACGATGAACAGGAAGACTTCAGAGAGAACTGGAAAGACTTGTATGATCTGATGCTGAGTGAAAGGAGCAGAATCAGGAGAACTTTGTGCACAGCAACAACCACAGTGTGTGAAGAGTTTTTCTGGTAGACTTAGAACTTCATTACAATGTAAGGACTTAAAAAAATTCCCAGGGGGTGGAGCCAAGATGGCAGAGTATAAAGACACACATATACTAACTCTCCCCACCCCCCACAGCCCATAAAATACCTGTAAAGAAAGACTCTCAACAAATTCTAGAGCAGCAGAAATGGAGAACAACAGAGTGGAGGAGATTTCCAGACCAGGGTGACCTGAAAGGATAACAGAAAATGTCTGTCCCACCAGACATGGAGCAAAGCCCAGCCCAGCCTTGGCTGCACAGTGTGGCTCTGGAACAGGTCTGGGGGTGGAATCTCCAGTCGAGAATCCCCAGTTGCAGTAGCAGCGGTTTGCAGATCCCTCTAACTACAGGCGCCAAAGGTCAGTGACAGGGTTTTTTCATCTGGACTAGAAGGATGAAGGGCCATCCTATAGCTGCGGCCTCAGAGGCCACACTGGACATGCAGCAGCAGTTCTCACTGCAGCCCCTACAGCAGCCTGCATCCATTGTTGGATCATAAAACCCCTATGGGCACTGAGCAGCTGACTTTTACCTCAGCCCTGTGTAGAGGCCTTGCCCCCACCAAATTCCTGAGGGATTTGAGCAGCTGATCTTTATCTCACACTGAATGGCAGCCCTTCCCCTGGAGATATCTGAATCTCAGCCCCTATGTCTGGCTTGACAGAACTGGAGGCAAGGTGGTTGTAAAGAGGAAACTCTGCTAAGATTCTGGGCACAAAAATCTCTACTGCTCCCAGACCAGTGTACATGCTTGATTATGCCACCTTAGAGGAACTGAGATCTTACTGATCCCCAGAGTATACCCTACTCTTGAGAAAGGACCCAAAAGTCAAGTAACTGGTTTGGAAAATGCCCAAAAAAGGGAAAAAATAAGACTATAAAAGGTTACTTTCTTGGTGAACAGATATCTTCTTCCACGCTTTTGGATGAGGAAGAACAATTTTTGCCATCATGGAAAGACATAAAAGTCAAGGCTTTTGTATCCCAAACATCCAAAATAAACGTTCAATTGTCTCAGGCCATGGAAGAGCTCAAAAAAGATTTTGAAAATCAAGTAAGAGAGGTAGAAGAAAAACTGGGAAGAGAAATGAGAGAGATGCAAGAAAAGCATGAAAAGCAGGTCAACACCTTGCTAAAGGAGACACAAAAAAATGCTGAAGAAAATGACAGTTAAAAATAGGCTAACTCAATTGACAAAAGAAGTTCAAAAAGCCAATGAGGAGAAGAATGCTTTAAAAAGCAGAATTAACCAAGTGGAAAAGGAGGTTCAAAAGCTCACTGAAGAAAACAGTTCTTTCAAAATTAGAATGGAACAGATGGAGGCTAATGACTTTATGAGAAACCAAGAAATCACAAAACAAAACCAAAAGAATGAAAAATGGAACATAATGTGAAATATCTCATTGGAAAAACAACTGACCTGGAAAATAGATCCAGGAGAGACAATTTAAAAATTATGGGACTACCTGAAAGCCATGATCAAAAAAAGAGCCTAGACATCATCTTTCATGAAATTATCAAGGAAAACTGCTGTGATATTCTAGAACCAGGGGGCAAAATAAATATTGAAAGAATCCACTGATCACCTCCTGAAAGAGATCCAAAAAGAGAAACTCCTAGGAACACTGTGGCCAAATTCCAGAGTTCCCAGGTCAAGGAGAAAATATTACAAGCAGCTAGAAAGAAACAATTCAAGTATTGTGGAAATACAATCAGGATAACACAAGATCTAGTAGCTCGTACATTAAGGGATCAAAGGGCATAGAACATGATATTCCAGAAGTCAGAGAAACTAGGACTAAAACCAAGAATCACCTACCCAGGAAAACTGAATGTAATACTTCAGGGGAAAAATGGTCTTTAAGTGAAATAGAGGACTTTCAAGCATTCTTGATGAAAAGATCAGAGCTGAAAAGAAAATTTGACTTTCAAACACAAGAATCATGAAAAGCATGGAAAGGTAAACAAAAAAGACATATCCTAAGGGACTTACTAAAGTTGAACTGTTTACATTCCTATATGGAAAGTCAATATTTGTAACTCTTGAAACTTTTTTCAGTATCTGGGTAGTTAGTAGGATTACACACACACATACACACACAGAGACAGAGAGCACACAGGGTGAATTGAATAGGATGGGATCATATCTTAAAAAATGAAATTAAGCGGTGAGAGAGAAATATATTGGGAGGAGAAAGGGAGAAATGGAATGCTCCCATAAAAGAAGCAAGTAAAAAACTTTTCAGTGGAGGGAAAAAGTGGGGAGGTGAGAGAAAAAAACATGAAGCTTACTCTAATCATATTCAACTATTCAGCTAAAGGAAGGAATAAAATGTACACTCATTTTGGTATGAAAACCTATCTTACAATACAGGAAAGTGGGGGATAAGGGGATAAACAGGGCAGGGAGGATGATGGAAGCGAAGGCAATTGAAGGAGGGAGTAATTAGAAGTCAACACTCTTGGGGAGGGACAGGGTCAAAAGAGAGAATAGAAGAAATGGGGGGCAGAATAGGATGGAGGGAAATATACTTTGTCTTACACAACATGACTGCAAAACTACACAGATATGGCCCATGTTGAATTGCCTGCCTTCCCAATGGGGATGGGTGGGGAGGGAGGGAGGAAGAGATGTTGGAACTCCAAGTTTTTGGAACAACTGTCGAGTATTGCTCTTGCATACAACTAAGAAATAAGAAATACAGGTAATGGGGTAGAGAAATTTATCTTACCCTACAGGACAAAAGAGAAGATGGGAATAAAGGAAGGGAGGGATGATAGAAGAGAAGGCAGATTGGTGATAGGGGTAATTAGAATGCTCACCATTTTGGGGTAGGGAGAGGGGAGAAATGGGGAAAAAATTTGGAACTTGAAATTTCATGGAAATGAATGTTAAAAACTTAAATAATTTTTTTTTAAATTAAAAAAAAATTCCCAATAGTCTTTTAAGGCAAAATGTCTTCCACATCCAGAGAAAGAACTGTGTAATTCAATCACAGAATGTAGCAAATCATTTTCTTTTGTATTGTGCTTTGGTTTGTTATATGATTTCTCCCATTCATTTTAATTATTCTATACTACATGACCATGGTGAAAATGTATTTAATAGGAATGTATGTGTAGAACCTTTATAAAATTGTATCTATCTCGGGGAGGGAGGAGAGAATGAGGGGGTAGGGAGGGGGAGGGAGGGAAAAAATCTAAGTTATATGGTAGTGATTGTAGAACGTTGAAAATAAATAAAAGAAAAAATATAATCATGCACATGAACAAGGGGAAAAAGTTGCTTTCCTTTTAGAAAAGCAGATCTGAGAACCTGCACAGTAGGCCCTACCATGTATGCCAGGGTCCTTGCTCATATAAAAGAATAGGACAACCCACCATGGAAGTTCATTCAGGTAATCTATTGACTTACTAAGCTGGAAGCAACCCTTACTTCTAACCCACCCTTGAAAGAGAGTTGCCCTTTGAATTACCAGTGAAGACTCACTGAATGGAAGGGTGGAGGGGTGGTGGCAGAGCAAGGGCATTATAACCAGAAATGACTATAAGGTAAAAATTAACATATGAATAGGTCAATGTCCTCTTCTAAGTCTGGGAATCAGCTGATCTTCTGCTTGGTGGACATCAGCACGGCCAAAAAGACATGGTTTCCAATCAGAAGCCTCTATTGCTGTCTCTGACTAACTCTCTTGCTAAAGGCAAAGTAGTATAGTAACTAGATTGTGGGACTTACAGTCAGGAAGACCTTTTTTCAACTTCCACTGTTATCACTCTTATTATCTATGTAAGCATGGGTAAGACTCTTGACCTCTCTGAGTCTCAGTTTTCTTCTATAAAATAGAGATAATCATAGCTATAGGAGCTTCCTGAAAGGGTTGCTGCATGCTGAAAACTCTTAAGTGCTATATAAATGTCCCTTATTGCTATGCTAGCTATCCATTGCTCATTCCCTCAATCTCTTCAGTTAAGTCCAGGAGGTACAGCTCCCTTAGGATTCCAACAGAAAGGAATTTCAGAAAAGGGTCTTCTACCACAGAAAGTTAAAAGAAATTTGAGAAAATGAAAGCTCTGCATAAAAGGCAACCAGAGGAACAAAAAGGACTGTTTTCCTTAGCCTCCCTTCATGCTCTAATGCAGGAGTGTTTGTTCTGTAAAACAGGGAGTCAATCAAAAGGCTGCACTTAAGGATCTAGAAGGTCACATGTAGCCTGAAGGATGCAGGTTCCCCACACCTGCTCTCATGCTCCCAGTTTTCCCAAAAGTAGCAATAATAGATCCCCATTAGGCACCAGAACAAGCACAACTCAAATTATCAAGAGAAAAGGAATTCAGTCAAAATCCAAAGACTTAGTGAAAAATCAGTCTTCTGGTAAGTAAAAGGAAGGCTATATCTCTATGGCAACTCCAACTCAAAACTTGAAGTATTTTGGTGTGACCAGTGCTCTTTTCTGCTTTTCTCCTGATACAGATGAAAGCTATCACACTGTGCTAAGGTTCTACCTTCTCTGATGTAGTTCTGTTTTGTAAGAGGAAAGTAGAAAAGGATGGCTGACTCCCTGCATTGCCTCTCTTCCACAGTATCACGGGAAAGGAAAAAATCCTTTTCTACCCCAAGGAAATGCATTGCTGAGGATGGCTCTAGAGGTGGTGGCCTGAGAGGAAGCTTTCCAAATCCAAGGGACAGCAGCTGGAACAATGATGAATTTCTTGTATGAGTACATGAATGACAGGAGAAACAGCAGAGTGTGTGCCCACTCAGGCTCAGGGGACTTCAGGAACCACAAATCTTGAGTGAAAGGGAGGACAATTTAAGTTGCTATGCACCATGATCTCAAAATTGAGCTTTCTAGCAGGAGAAGAGAGATTCTTTGTGCAGAGTCAGCCTTGGTAACCTTATGGGTAACCTCATATCTACAAGGTGCCAAATCAGAGATTTTAGAGAACAGTCTCCCTAGAAAGTGAGGGGAATCCTTTGAATAAATTACTTTTTGAAGAAAGAAGAGAATTGTCTAAGTGACCTCCAAGTCTAGGGCAGCACAAAAAGGAATCTCCATGACTTCGGGACCTCAATATCTCCTATTATTTTGAATGATTCAGGCAGTACAGGTGAGATGGGAAGGAATCCTCCTTGTTTGGTAGGCCTAAAATATGGTTGTCTTCAGGAGAAGTCTAACACCTACGTGTTTTCTCTTTCTGCTGAGAAGCTCCTTGTGAGTTCCTGGGCATCTTAGACATTTTTAGTGGATTGAGATAAAGGCTTTTCTCCCTGAGTGACAACTGTTACTTTGACTGCCTGTATGACAGGTGGAGACCCTTTTATCGACATTTGGGGAAGTCTAGACAAAGCTGTACCTAAATTATATTTGGAGATTTCCTAGAAAAAATTCCAGAGGTATGATGAGCCAAAGAAAAAATGACTCTTCTTGGGCTAGCACCCAGGATGGGATGTGGTCTTTGTGAGTCCACAGGATTTAGGGGGCCTTGGGCTATATATGCAGAGAATCACAAGGCCAGCTCTGCTCATAATCTACTACACATTGCATTAATAACAATAATAGTTCACATTTCTATGACACTGTAAGGTTTATACAACATATTTCTTATAGTATCTCTATAATATGACATGACAGAGTACTATTATCCCATTTTAACAGATGAGGAAACAGCCCTGGAAATATGATATAACTTGTTCATGGTAACACAGTCAGCTGATGTTGGAGAGAATTCCATACCAGGTCTTTTAACTCCAAGCTCAGCTCTCTCCTGACTCCAAGTCCAGAGGGAATGTAATAGAAAGAACATTCAACTTGGCGTCTAAAAATTCCTGAATGTAAAACCACCACTTCCTCAAGGGTAAAGACCTTGTCATTCTTTAGGTAACCTTGCAGTTAGGTGGAACAGTGGATAAAGTACCAGGTCTGGAGTCAAGAGAATATGGGTTCAAATTCAGCTTCTCACACTTACTAGCTGTGCAACTATGGGCAAATCACTTAACCCTATTTACTTGAGTTTCCTCATTTGTAAAATGAGCTGGGGAAGAAAATGGCAAACCACTCCAGTATCTGTGCCAAGAATGAGATCACAAATGAGATCACAAAGAGTTGGACCCAACGGAAACGACAGAACAGCAACAGGTACAAACCTTGCAGAACTCAATATACAACAGGCACTCTATAAATTTTTGGTGACTAATACAAGCACAAACACAGCCCTACTCAAAAGAAGATTTGATTGCAGACTACTATTTGGAAATACAGATGAATTTTCTGATAGTTGGCCTAATTTTCTAAATTATTATATTATAATAATAATAATTCCAATTCTCATAAATTTTTCAATTTAACCATTATTCAATCTTCATTTTCAGTACTTTATCAGGAATCAAATTGTTGGATTTTTTTTCACTTGATGTATTTAAATCAAGTTCACTAGACCATGTTATTAGATGTTCTTCATTACGAATGTTTTCTTCCCACTGTCATTTAGAGGCCTTCAGAAAGATATCAACATATACATGAAGTCCCTTCCAAGTCAACATTTGTAATTTCGTACTGGTATTAGCATTATGAAATTGTGCTTTTACTAAGTAACTTCCAACTGATGAGAGACATGAGAGAGAAGAAAAGAGAATTGCTCAAACCTCTATCACAGTTTTCTTTTCTATTTAACTTCACAATTCTGTTTATTTTCCTGGGACTGAAGAACAAATTATCAATTATGGGCAGATGGACATTAGCATAATCCATAAAGCCAGAAGACATTAAAATGCTCTCTATCTATCACCATTGATTAGTAGCAGAACATTTCATTAGTTTTTATATAAATAACTCTCAGTAACAGAGTCAGGTTTTTGACAAAGCAAAAGTATCTTTCTGTGTGTGTCTTTTATTTTTTTTTAAAGAAAGAAAATATTTTCCAGATCACCAGCCACGGAGCAAAATGCTTCCAAAAAGAAGTTCTAATTTGGATGTTATTGATCTATTCTAAACAAGGATGAAACACATACACTTTAAAGAAGCCAGTCCATTTAGATACAGACTTAGAAGTGTAACAGGAATCATCTTTTATGGGCTAACCAATATGGAATTTCTAACAAAACAGTGAATGGTTTAAGGGATATAGCTGTTTTCTGCCTCCAGAAAGGAAAGCTTACACTTTCAAATATTGTTAGCTTTGAAAATCTTCCCTTGGATTTAGCTTGACAGGTCTTTGACAGCTTCTATTCTACTGACCTTCATTAAGTTCCATACCCCACTTCCCATAAATACATCACCCCTCCCTACCTAGCCACCAAAAAAGAAATCTAAGCTCCTGGATAACAAGACCTAAGTGCCTGTATGGACAAGATCTCCCTTACAAAAATGCATGGGCCTCTACTTCAGATGTTTTTGCTTCCTGGTCCACTTGACATAGCTAATGTTAAATTCAAGAGGCCTATTTTTCCCCTGGGCAAAATTCATGTCAAGTTCTGGGAGTTGTAACAGACATTCCCAAAAGTTGTATTAATCCGCTATGGTAGACTTGTTCTCATTGTCATCAGGCAGTGTGGTTCATTGGAGAGTCTTGGCTTAGCCTCGTCAGGCTTTCTTGGCAGCCACAGCCTAGCTCCTTCTCTGAGTTCAATTGTTGTCTGTACTATTATGTGCTATTTTTGCATCGTACAGACAATTGAGCTCAGAGAAGGATCTAGCCTGTGGCTGCCAGAAAAGACTTCAGAGAAGAAGACTATAGAGAAGGCTTTCTCTCATCCAAGGCCCTTTTGTCCTTTTTTTTTTTCTGGCAGATAATCAATTAATCAACAGCCATTTATGGAGCATTTACACTGTATGTCAGCCGCCATACTAGATATTATGCCCATTTCAACTAACTCCAAGAATTACAAATAAGAGACAATGGAGTCTGGGAAATTTGCTTGGAAGTCACATAACATAGATGCCCCACCTCTTCCTCTCAGTGACTTTCCATATGACCTTAAGCAAATTCCTTTCCTTCTCTCAGCCTCAGTATCTGCCTCTATAAAATAATTGGATTGGAATAAATGATTTCTCAGTTTCCTTCCAGCTTTCACAGTCCATTATTCTTAGTGGGTTTAAGGGCCAAGGAAGGCTGGATAACAACGTAGGAAGGTACTAGAGAACATATTTGGGGCAGGCTACATCTTGTAACATTATAGCAGTTACATAGGACTGTCCTCAGTGACATAAAAATTATTTAGTTATGAACCTCCTAATTATATGTAGAATTAATAAATTAATAATGGATGACATTTATATAGCCCTTTAAGTTTTTCAAAGCACTTTACATACATTATTTCATTCAATCCCCACAAAAACCCTTTGAAATATGGGCTATTATTATATCTACCTGACAAAGGAGGACACTAAGGTTTATAGAAGTTGAGTGACTTGCTCAGGGTCATATAACTAGTAAAAAACAGAGGCAAGATTTGACCCAGATCTTCTAGATTTCAAGTCTAATATTCTAGCCACTATACCACCCTATCTCTCTTTTTTCCTTTTTTTTAAATTATATTTATTATTTATATATTTTAACATTCTTTTCTTTTTAAATTTTGAGTTCTAAATTCTTTCCTTCCTCCCAACCATCCCCTCCTCACTAAGAAGACAAACTGTATGGTATCAATTATGTGAAATCACACAAAACATATTTCCATATTAGCCACATCACTGAAAGAAAGAAAGGAAGAAAAGAAGAAAGAAAGAAAAATGAAGGAAGGGAGAGAAGGAGGGATGGAGGAAAAGAAAACAAGAAAATTATGCTTCAATTTGCACTCAGAATTCATCAGTTCTCTCTCTGGAGGTGGATAGCATTTTTTTCATCATGAGTCCTTGGGAACTTGCATCATTGTCTTGATCAGAGTAGCCAAGTCTTTCACATTTTATCATCATTTCAACATCGCTGTTATTATGCACAAAGATTTCCCAGTTCTTTTTCTCACTTTACTTTGCATCAGTTCACATAGGTCTCATCATTTTGTCCTGAAACTACATCCCTCGTCATTTCTTATAACACAGTGTACTCTATCAGAATCATATGCCACAACTTGCTCAGCCATTCTCCAACTGATAGCATCCCCTTCAATGTCCAATTCAGTGCCACAACAAAAAGAGCTGCTATAAATATTTTCATACAAATCAATCCTTTTCCTTTGATCTCTTTGGGCTACAGACCTAGTAGTGCTATTGCTGGATATGGATATGCACAGTTCTGTCATCCTCTGGGCATATTTCCAGATTATTCTCCAGAATGATTGGATCAGTTCAATACTCCACCAACAGTTCAATAATTTACCTATTTCCCCTCATTTCTTCCAGCATTTGTCATTTCTGACAAGTGTGAAGTGATATTTTAGCACTATTTGAATTTGCCTTTCTCTAATCAGTAGGGATTTAGAGCATTTTTTCATATGACTATAGAGAGCTTTGATTTCTGATCATTTATCAATTGGGGAATGGCTCCTGTTTTAAAAAAGTTGACTCAGTTCTGTATTCAATATATATTTGAGAAATGAGGCCTTTATTAGAGTAAAATTTTTTAATATTACTTCATTGTATATGTCATCTTCTAACAAAACCTGGTCTCCCTGATTATCATTTTCAAATAGGTTTAATTTTGTTTTTGCTTCATCTGTGTTCATGATTACCAACCCTGCCCTCTTCACTTCAGTTGAAGCATAATAGACTCTGCTCCAATCCTTCATTTCAATTCTCTCTGTGTCCTTTGGTCTATGTGTGTCTCTTGTACACAGCATATTGTTAGATTCTGGTTGCCAATGAATTCTGCTATCTACTTCCATTCTATGGGTTGGCTTATCCCATTCACATTCACAGTTATAATCATTAACTGTTCATTTCCCTCCATCCCACTTTCTTCTGTTAATCCTTCTCTCTGTTCCTCCTTAAAATTCTCTCTTGCTTCCAGCCACTAACTCTCCAAAACCCTCCTTCCCACTTTCTTCTGTTAATCCTTCTCTCTGTTCCTCCTTAAAATTCTCTCTTGCTTCCAGCCACTAACTCTCCAAAACCCTCCTTCCCATAATTATCCTCCCCCAACCATGTCTTTTGTCCCCTTCCCCTCCTATTTTCCTATTGGGTAACATAGATTTCTATAGTCAACTGAATGTGTGCGTGCATGTATGTGTGTGCATGTATGTGTGTGTGTGTGTATTTTTCCTCTTTGAACCAATTCCAATGGGACTTCCCTCAAAACCCCACCCCCATTTTCCCCTCCACTATAATAGCTCTTCCTTTCAGGCCTTCTTGATGTGAGAAAATCTGCTCCATTCTACCTCTTCTTCACAGTGACTCTTCTACTATTAAATCATGTAACTAAGTAGTACCATTCAACATGGTGACTTTGGGAGGTTTTTTGCTTCCTACTTTTTTTCTACAATAAAGAATTTCAGGGCATGTGATATGAGCAAGTGAGCCAATGGTGACAGGGGGCCTTTTTCCTGGGTTTGACTTTTTTTTTATTTCTGTACAAACTGGTTGATAAGAGACCAGGTCTAGGGTTACCAGGGTTAATTCGTGGGTTCAGATCTACTACAGAATGACCTAAAGTATCTTAAGCTAACCATGGTCCCAAAACATTAGATTGGTCTAGAAAGAAACTCAGTTTCTCAAAGGCCATTTCTTGTTGGTAAAGGGCCACGGGTGTCTTGTGCCTGGGCCAGCCTTAAACTTGAACAGGAAGGGCAGTGACAGTGATGTGCTAAAAAGATTTAGAAGAATGAGCCAAAACCAAGAAATGAAAATAACTCCTGTGACTCTGAGCCAAAGAAGACCCTGGAGAAAGTTAAAGTCAATGAGCCACAAGGCCTTGCCCTACCTCCTTTTCCCCTATCAGGAATAATCCCTTGGAAATGACTTGTCAGGAGTATGATTTTTTTACACCCACTAGGGGTTTTGGCAGCATGCCTTGGCCTACAGTAACCTTGTTCAGTCACTCAGATCCCAGATCCATTGCTAATGAATAGGGGATATTTTAAAAGACTTTAGCAGCTGTGAAAACTTATACCAATGGCAATCCATTTTGTAGTGATTATTTCTATTTTCTTTTTAATTTAAAGAAATGAGAGGCATCATGGTATAGAAAACAATGGGCTTCTCTTATATTCAGGGAAGCCTGCCTCTGACACTTATTACCCATGTGATCAGAGGCAAGCCACCTGACCTCTCTCTCTGTGCCCCCCAAAATTCTAAATCACAAAGCAATTGTCACACCGCAGTGATGGAGAGTTTACACACTGGGAATTCCACACACTGATGAAACCAGCGGTTGGAATAAACAAACAAGAAGCTAACACGATTTAGTAAGGGAGGAACATAGAAGCTTAGAGTATGATGGGAGCAACTAGTACAATAGCCCACTGAAAGCACGAATGCCCTGGAGAGCATCCCTAACAAAAAACATCCCTTTCAGCTTCCTCTTTGACATTTTAAGGAATGAAGGCAATTCTGGAATAGTGATAATCATTGAGAACAAGATACTGAACACTTCCAAAGGAAGTCATACAACTGATGGAACCAGAAATAGCCACATGCACCACAGAGGCAGTATCATCCAGATTGCAGAGGGGACTGCACTAAATGGGGTCTACTAAACTCACCCAAGTGTACAAGATAAGGTAGAAACTAATTATGGCAGAAAGTCTAAGTCCAGGAATTGAGGTTGTAAACATAAATAACATAAGAAAATACCAAACACAATTAAGAAATTGTACGGGTTAAAAGAAGTCCAAGAGACAAACCCAAATGAGGACAGTAACTCCAAAATAGGTTTAAGCAGAGTTTCAGAGGAAAAAGAAACAGCTTGGCATAAGGACTACAAGAGTGGCTAGGAACAAATGAAAGAAGAGATAAAACTTAAATGAGAATTAAAATAAGAATTCTGCAAGAAAATATTTGAAGGAGAATAGCTGACAACAAAACCTGCAAAATCTTACTGGAGGAGTAGAAACCGAAAAACAGAATACAGAAAGAAGAAATAAGTGAAACAACAAGAAATATTAGAACAAAGTTTAAAGATAAAAAATAAAATGAATTTAAGGTATTCACTATCAAAAACAACTGACCTTGGGTATAAAAAGAAGAAAATTTCACAACCATCTGACTTCCTAAAAAGCATGGTTAAACATCAAACCCAGAAGCTTTCTATCATATTTCAAAAAATCATTAAAGAAAACTGTAGGGACTTAGAAACAGAGGACAAAGTGAAATAGAATGAATCCATGAATCAGCTTGCAAAAGAAATCCCTGAATGAAAACTCCCAGGAATGCTATAGCAAAAACTTAGAGCATCCAAGCCAATTAAAAAATATTGCAAACTGTCAGAAAGAAAAAGTTCAAGTAACAGAATCTCTAAAGAGTATATCAGTTATCTAACAAAAATGAGTACTAGTCCTACAGGGAAGAGGGAATGGACCTTTAAAAGAATAGAGGACTTTCAAGTATTTTTGATTAAAAGATCAAAGCTAAATAGAAGCTCTGAAATAGAAAAATCAAAAGTGAGAAAAAACAGAAGGAAAAGCTAGAAAGTCAACTATATTTGAGCAATTAGGAGGGGCTGCAGGATAATAAAAGGCTAACATTCTAATTAGAGGAAAAAAGACAAGTGACCCTGCTACTATCTTCAAGATTCACAGACAGAATTAAGAAAGATGAGCACAGGGCCTAGGTATGGGTTTTGCCCCCAATCAGCTAAATTAGGTCAGATATCTATGAATAAATACAGCAAAAGAAAGGAAAATAAATTAATACCTGATGAGGCAGAAGACTCTATAGATACTAAGAGAACATGGAATCCCAGCAAGATGTTCCTGAATAGTTTGGGGTTTTTTTTTTAGTTTATCATGATGTCATTTTTTTAACATTTATTTATTTTAAGTTTTCAACATTCATTTCCACGAAATTTCAAGTTCCAAATTTTTTCCCTATTTCTCCCCTCCCCTACCCCAAAATGCTGAGCATTCTAATTACCCCTATCACCAATCTGCCTTCTCTTCTATCATCCCTCCCTTCCTTTATTCCCATCTTCTCTTTTGTCCTGTGGGGCAAGATAAATTTCTATATCCCATTACCTATATTTCTTATTCCCTAGTTGTATGCAAGAACAATACTCGACAGTTGTTCCAAAAACTTTGAGTTCCAACTTCTCTTCCTCCTTCCCTCCCCACCCATCCCCATTGGGAAGGCAAGCAATTCAACATAGGCCATATCTGTGTAGCTTTGCAAACTACTTCCATAAGAGTCATGCTGTGTAAGACTAGCTGTATTTCCCTCCATCCTATCCTGCTCCCCATTTCTTCTATTCTCTCTTTTGACCAAGTCCCTCCTTCCATTTGCCCTCCCCTCCATCACCCCCCCACCTGGCTTATCTCCTTCTCCCCTACTTTTTTGTAGTGTAAGATAGATTTTCATACCAAATTGAATGTGTATTTTATTCCTTTCATGAGCCAAATATGATGAGAGTAAGCTTCACTTTTTCTATCTCACCTCCTCTCTTTTCCCTGCCATTGGAAAAGGTTTTTTTTTGCCTCTTCTATGAAAGATTATTTGCCCCATTCCATTTCTCTCTTTCTCCTCCCAATATATTCCTCCCTCACTCCTTAATTTTATGTTTTTAGATATGATCCCGACCTATTCAATTCACTCTGTGCTCTCTGTCTCTCTCTTTGTGTGTGTGTGTGTGTGTGTGTGTGTAAAATCCTTCCAACTACCCATATACTGAGAAAAGTTTCAAGAGTTATAAACATTATCTTTCCATGTAGGATTGTAAACAGTTCAACTTTAGTAAGTCCCTTGTGATTTCTCTTTCCTGTTTATCTTTTCATGCTCCTCTTGATTCTTGTGTTTGAAAGTCAAATTTTCTTTTCAATTCTGGTCTTTTCATCAAGAATGCTTCAAAGTCCTCTATTTCATTGAATGACCATTTTTTCCCCTGAAATATTATATTCAGTTTTGCTGGGTAGATGATTCTTCGTTTTAATTCTAGTTCCTTTGACTTCAGGAATATCATATTCCAAGCCCTTTGATCCTTTAATGTAGAGACTGCTAAGTCTTGTGTTATCCTGATTGTATTTCCATAATACTTGATTTCTTGAAACAATACTTGTTTCTTTCTAGTTGCTTGCAATATTTTCTCCTTGACCTGGGAACTCTGGAATTTGGCTATAATATTCCTGGAGTTTCTTTTTTTGGATCTGTTTCAGGAGGTGATTGATAGGTTCTTTCGATTTTTATTTTACCCTGCTCAGGTCCTCCTCCCAGCACCGTGAGGCTAAGTCTGGGCTGGGCTCTGCTCCTCCTCTGGTGCAGCTGACCTTTCCCATTGGCCTTCCAGGTCACCCTGGGCTGGAAATCTCCACTCCACTATTCTGTGACTTCTACTGCTCTAGAATTTGTTGAGAGTCTTTCTTTATTGGTATTTTATGGGTTGTGGGGGAAGAGTGTCTTTCTACTCTGCCATCTTGGCTCTGTCCACCCCAATAGTTTTAAAGAGAAATAAGAATGTAAAAGCAGAGCTAATGGTCTGCACAGCAAAAAGAAATGATCAAAAAATTAGAAAAACTTGAAAGAAACAAAAGAGAATAACTGATTAAAAATTCAAATATACAAAAGTGAAGGATGATCTGGAAGAAGAGAAGCAGAGAAGAAAAAAAATTAATGTTGAACAAAAACAAGATCTCCACAAAAGCAGAATATACTGATCTTGAAGATAGGATACACAGAACCAATTTAAGGTTTATAAGAAGAACACAAGTTTAAACAAAATTAACTCCATAATTCAAGAAATAATATAAGCTGCCCAGAGCCTTTGAAGAAAGAAAAAAAAAATAGTGTCAATTGAAACAATACATATATCACCTACAACTGTGGGGGAGGAGACTATGATATAAACTCTAAGGGTTTATATTTAATAATTGCTATCTTTAAGAATTAATAGCTCAAGTGACAAACAATAAATTCTGCAAGTGACCAAAGAAGACCTTCAAGTAAAAAAGAAATTAATTTAAAATTATAGAAGATGATTTTAAACTCACCAGAAATCAGAAGAGGAAATGGAATAATGTTCCAAAGAGCAAAGCAGAATAAGATGCAGAAGCAAGGTGATATAATCTGCAAGCCTGTGCCTTAAGATTGATTGGGGGGAGAAAAGATGCATGTTCAATACAGAAAAATTCTCAGAAAGAAAAACAGACCTGAACAAATTATTTGCTTTTCAAACATTCCTCCAAACTGAAATAAAAGAAAAGTAAACAAATACAGCAATGAAGGGCAACTAAAAAAAAAATAACAGACCATTAAAATATTTCTATCTTAAAGTACACAAAAAGACAAGAGGAAAAGTGGGGGGAATTTTTGCAACAAGTTTCTCTGATGAAAATGTCATCTGGTGCTGAACTGAGCCAAATTTATAAAAATAAGAGCCACTTCCCAGGTGATAAATGGTCAAGGAATATGAAATGAAAGTCTTCAAAAAAAGAAATCAAAGCTATTTATAGTCACAAGAAAAAAAATGTCCTACATCACTAATGATTAGAGAAATGCAAATTAAAAGAACTCTGAGGTACCACCTCACACATATCAAAAATGATCTATGTTGGAGAGAATAAGGGAAAAAGTACACTAGTGAACCATTTGTGGAGTTGTAAACTTGTCTAAGTATTGTAGAGAACAATTTTAAACTATGCCCAAAGGGCTATAAAATCATGCATACACTTTGACTCAGAAATATCACCAATAGGTCTATACCTCAAAGAGATCAAAAGAAAAAGGGAAAGGAGCTATATGAACAAAAATATTTATAGGAACTTGTTGTGGCAGCAAAGATTTGGAAATTGAGGGAATACCCATCAATTGGGGAATGGCTAAATAAGTTGTGGCATACAATTGTGAAGGAGTAATATTATGTTATAAGAAATAATGAGAGAGATAGTTTCAGCAAAACATGGGACGATCTATATGAACTGAAGCAAAGGGAAGTGAGCAGAACTAAATCATTTTGCATGGTGACAACAAAATTGTAATGATGATCAACTGTGAAAAACTTGCTACTCTGATCCATACAATGATCTAAGACAATTCCAAAGGACTCATGATGTGTATAAACTACATTAGATTGTTTTCCATCTCAGGAAAGGGGAGGGCAGGGATGAAGGCAGGGACAGAATTTGAAACTCAAAGCTTAAAAAATTGTTTTTTAAGATTTAATTGGGGAAAAATATGTTTTTTTTTTCAAAAAAGGACTCATGATAAAAAAAATGCTATCTATCTCTAGAGAGAGAACTGATGAACTTTGAATTCAAACTGAAGTATAGGTTTCTCACTTTCTTTGTTTTTCTTGCCTTTTGTGTTATAATTAATACAGAAATATGTTTTTTCATGATTTTACATGTATAATTGATATCATACTGCTTGCTTTCCCAGTGACTAGGGGAAGGGTAGAAGGATGAGGGAGAGAAATTAGATATCAATTTTTTAAAAAGTTAAAATAAATAATAAATTTAAAAAATTAAAATTTAAAAATTTAAAAGGAGGGAAAAAGATTTTTGTGTAAGAGGAGTGATGTAATCAAATTTTTGTATGTTGTAAAGAGGATTTTTTGGGGGGTATGCAGTGAACTAAATGGCCACTAAGGCCTCTTTCATGTCTAAAGTTCTGTGATTCTGTAAAAATAAAGAGAAAATAAATGGCAGTCCCTTCCCTCAGGAAGTTTACAATCTAAACAAACATACAGAAAGAATGAACTAAGAGCTATTATAAAATAACATCAATAGAATAAAAGTAACACATGAAAATTTTGGCAGTATAAAATAAGGGATTAATCAGGGAGATGTATGAATAATTTAGGAATGTTTCTATAAATAAGTTAAATTTTTAAACTTTTTTTTAAATAGCAAAACTCTACCTTCTCTCCCTTCCTCTTCCACCATGACCAAAAAGAAAAACTAAAACCTTTGTGACAAATATACAGTCAAGTAAAACAAATTCTTGCATTGCCAATATATAAAGCTACAAATGTATTATGTGTATATATATATATGTTCTATTTATATGTGTGTGCATGTCTACATATACTTGTATGAGCATAAACACACATACATATAAAATGTGTACTAAAACCAGCTTGGCACCATTTGTAAGAGTCAATTGTTTTCAATGTGAGCGTTTATACTTTAGAAATTGGCAAATACTTCTAATCATAATGCATTGTTTTATTCATTATCTAGACTTAAGGAAGTGATGGAGAAAAACTAAGTTTTGAGTTCTGCTTTGAAAGAAATGATGAAAACACATTGGCAGAAAGTTTGAGGAAATAAAACTGTCAGGCTACAAGTAGGATTTGAGATAGCTGATATCCCAATAAAAACTCATCCACAAGTTAGGATGTCAAGATCTATGACTTCCACATAGCCAATCTTCAGTTATCCTGTCTCTGAAGGAACTCCATGGAATTCTTGAAAACAATAGTGACAACAGGAAACCTATCCCACAGCCTAACTCTAAGCTTCTCTAAGGTTCTCTTAACATTCTCTTTTATGTACAGATAATTGTCCTGAACTACTAATGTGGCTATACTTTACCAACAAAGCAATGACCAATAGCCCTTGAACCATCAATAGGACCAGCCAGAGAAACTCAACACAGAGCTTCACAGATGGCACACTGGGTCACACATGCAAATAGGAAGAGGATTGTTATTTTTAAGAGCTTGTTATTATATCAAAATTTTTCTCATTAGTCTTAAAGCACACAAATCATAATATCTGCTATTTCTGTAGAAAATGTGTCAGGAGAGAAAAGGATAGCACCCTCATGATAGCATCTGCTCTAAGGATCCATTTCACCATTAAGCATACAACTGAATGAGAAAAACATCTGTGCCTAGTACAGCAGATGTAGTCCCCAATCCTAAATGCAGGAAAGGAAGAAATTCAGAAGGGAAGGGCAAACAGAAAGAGGCATCACCTGTCAGCCTCAGAAACAGGGTTTGGAACTGGGCTGCTTCATTGAATGGTATATAACCTTTACTTTCCAAACGTGATACCCTCTGGGGAAAACAGCAAAATGTCATGCACACAAATTATGTAGTAGATGTTGCAATTAAAAATGGAAAGACATAAGTGAAAGGAGAGCAAATGGAGACAGAATGATGCATTAAACTTCCAGATCTCTAATAAATATTGGCAGCATTTCATTGTTAAAACAGATGATCCTAAGGAGCTCATGGGTTATACATTTTTCAAACTGGCAAATACCCAATGAGCAGGGGGTGTTTGGGAATTGCACAAAACTCTACAAATAGTTGAGAACACCAGCTTGAAAGCATAACTGTGATAAAGAAGGATATATTTAAATACTGATTCAGGGAGCTAAAAGCTAAGTGCTGATTAGCCATCTTTTCCAAATACTGCTGGGAAAGAAAAGAAACACCTGCTTGACCTTAGCAAGTGATGCTATGCATCTCCTTTGATAACAAATCTCCAGTGTAAAGTCACCTCCTCTTACTTCATATGGTTCTCCACTGGGTAGTGAGGGAATTCAAAGAAATTCCAAGAAATCCTAGTGCTGGTTGCTCCTTTTGAGCCCCCAATACCTTGAAGGTCTAGGGTAACTAAAGATGGTTCTCTCTTTTTTTTTTCGCTTTTCAGTTGCTTAGCAGGCTCTTTTCCCAAAGTAATTTCTTGCAAAAGGAACTAATCTGAACCATTCAAAGATATGTGTTCCAGTGGAAGGCCTAGTGCTTTCCAATTGATGTCAAGGTTGAACAGTTTATACTTCAAAGGATCCATTATCTTGTGGTTGTGGGTACTCATTATAATGGAATTACAACTCATTCACACCTTCTGATCTTGGGTGATTCCTGTCCATGTTCCACCATACTTTCTCCACAAAGGATCAACCCAAAGTGCTGTATACCTTTCCTTCCAATGGATCTTTAACATTTTTTGTGTCCTGGATGTCTTTGGCAGTCTGATGATACCTATGAACACTTTCTCAGAACAAGGTTTTTAAATGCACAAAACAAAACATACAGGTTCACAGAGGTAATCAAGTATTTAGAAATACAAGTTATCAAAATTTTAAAAAATACAAGTTCACAGAATCCAGGTTTATAATCCCTGTTTTTAATATTCTGTGGTTACCAGTACAACATTTGGGCTGTACTTGTAGGATTCCCTTGCTCCTGCTCTCTGAATTCTGCAAGATGGCAGAAGGTAAGCTCCTTAAAGGCAGATATGATTTTTCATTTTCATCTTTATAAACCCAGATAACACAATGCCTTGCCCATAGTAGATACTTAATAAATTCTTGCTAAACTGAATTGAGCTGAGTGGCCCAACTTCTTTGAATGATATAAATAAATAGCATACATCTACAAAATGCATTTTAGCTATAAATATCCACATGAAGTATTTCAGGTGATCTTCATAATAATCTCTGTGATGTAGGAAAGAGGTATGTATTATTGTGTATGAAGAAATTGAGATTCTGATATGCTATTTGACTTGTACAATGTCATACACCCGTTAGTCTTAATCACTGAATGGGCATTGCCTCAGTCAAACTGAGACCTGTTAGAGACCTCAGTTAAAATGGTCAAGGTCCCCCATTGCATCCTGGGCCACCTCCATTCACCGTGATCTGTATCTCATCACTGAACCCAGGTGACTCAGGAGGAGAAAGTGAGGCTGATAACTTCGCACAACCCTCCCTCACTTAAATCCAATTCACTTGAATGTCCCCGATATCATGGTCCTTTTTGAGAACAAAGACCAAACAACAACCTCTGTGAGTGGAAATAGGAGTTTCTGCACTGGGAACCCAACTGGAACTGGGCAGTTGGGCAATACGACTCATTTTCTTTCTGAAAATATACTACAAAATCACTAAGATTTTAACAATAAGAGAAATGTAGATTAAAACAGTTCTGAGTTGTTACCTTACAACTAGAAAACTGGCAAGATGACAAAAAATATAAACAACTGATATTGGAGAGGCGATAAGAGGGCAGGTATACTAACACACTGTCAGTGGAACTGTGAAATGGTTCAACTACTCTGAATATGTTTCTGAAATTTTGTAAGAAAAGTGTCCAAACCCTTTGACCCAGCAAACCCACTAGTGGGCACATACCATGAGGAAATCAAAGATAGAAACAAAGGTCCCATATATACCAAAATATTCATAGTAGCATTCTGTGTAGCAGCAAAGAAGTAGACACCAAATGGGAACCCAATGCCTGGGGGACAGATTACTGGAAAAAAATAATTAATTATATGACTGTAAGAGAATGTTGTGCAATAGATGCGGGAAGGTGTGCATGAATGGATGTCAATTAAAATAAGCAGAAGTAAAGGAATAATATGTACAAAGACAACAATAATACGAATGAAATGGTCACTAAAAAGGAAGCCAAACATTGCATAACTGAAAAATCAATGAGGGTTCTAGAAAACAACTAATGGCACATATCTTCTTCCTTACAGCACAGAAGTGGGGCATTACTGTGTCAGAAGCAGTCACTACATAAAACATTTTTGCCTAATTACTTTCTTTGTCAAAAGCAAAGATGCAATCTAGAATTGGGAGACAGGTGGAGGGGTTTTTCTCCAGAAATGACTGAGATGTAAAATCAAAAGATATCAATAAATTTTTTAAAAGATATACCACCTAGAATGTCAGGAGTAGGGCTACCAGGGATTGCCTATTTCCCATATGATTTTACTAGGTAACTACTACCATATTTCCTTCTCTATACCAAGAAAAATATGGAGTATAATGGTGTGCTACTTTTAGAGTTTTGCAAATTTGGGGGAATGAAAAGATTAAGTTATACCCAGGCAAGCCCCATTCGGATTAACTTTTTATCTTGTAAAAGCTAAACCCAATTCAGACTTGAGTGGAACCTGGAGGACCTTAGAAGGGAATGCAAAGTTCTGAGTAGCTCAAGTTTTGCATATGTAAAGACCAGGAGTAAGCTGAGAGCCAATCTCAGAGCAAAGCCTGTCCAAGGACATTTTCCCCAACCATTCATTTGCATGGAGTCACAAGAAAGATTGGGGAGAAAAATTGGAACCCTAGATCTGTTTGATGATTTGGGGGAAAATGTCCATTGCCTGGCTCTTTCCTAGCCTGGTGAGATGAACATTTTGAAATTTACTGACTGGTTACCATAAATAAGTTAGGATAAAGCCTCTCCCCAAGGGGACCAGTTCTGTGCCAGAAAGAAGCACAGAAAGGAGAGGCTAAGTCTAACAACATGACCTAGGAAGTAGACTTCAGAGTCAAGACTACAAGGGAACTGAATGAGGAAGGCTTTTTACCAGTCTTTAAGTAAAGAATTTCTGCTCTTTCTAAAAAGGGCATAGCACTACATCAACTGATGATTGCACCTGAAGATGGAGCCTTGGCCATCAAGAAACAAACCCAGGGAGACCAGGAAATAGACCCATGCAATAGAAATGTTCTACCTATGAAGACTAAGCCCATCCTAACGGCAAAGTAATCTGCCAAGTGCAGACATCAAACCTAGCAAAAAGCAGCATGGGGTACATTAAAAGAAGGAGAAAACTTTTAGAGCCCTCTGGGTCTAGACTAGAGGCTATGAGTTGCCTTGGTCATCTGTGTTCCCTACATGTATGCCTCACTACCAGTACATATATGGCTCCCCTCCCCATTGATACTGGATGTACTTGTGGGAAAGTGTTCCTCAAACTTACAGGAAGAATGCTTTGCAATTATTACCTTCACTGTGCCACTTCAAAAAATGCCTTTGTTTGGAGGTAATTATGTTTATTAGTTCTTAAAGATGTATTTACTAGGGAAGGTTTGTGAGCTATAGCTTAAGGAGTATGGAACCACAAATTACACTTTGAACCTAGAATAGTAGCCACTGTTTGAGTTAGTATGAGTTGGTGGGGAGGTAGCATAACCAGAGAAGGTGTTAGGGAGCATTATAAGGAGAAAGGAAACAAAGATTTATTCCCCTACTATGTGCCAGGTACTGTGCTAAATACTTTACAACTATCATCTAATTTAGTCTCAAAACAACCCTGGGGGGTAGATGCTATTATTATTCCTTTTTTAGAGTGAAGGAAACTGATGTAGACATAGGTTATCATTTGCCCAGGGTCAGACAGCTAGTAAGTTTCTGTCTACTGGCCATAGGACAACAGCTTCCTAAGAAGGACCCATTCTGTCCTATAGAAATCTCTATACTTGACTTAGCCATGGGTTTTGACAAAGCATTCAGCATTTTGGATTTTCCATGTATCTTCTGAGGGCCAAGTTCATCAATGTTGACAAAGTAATTTATTAATGTCTAACACTTCCACCACATTATTTTAATCCCCCCAAAAAACACACACACACACACACACTAATGTGTAACGTAGACTCATCTTTATAAGATAGTATGGGCAAAATGAAAACACAGGCATTGATCAAAACTATTACTTTGAATATTTAATAATAATAAAAATAATGCTAATGATAGCTGTCAATTATATTGCATTTCAAGATTTTTCCAATATTTATATATATTCTCTCATTGGAGCTTCACAAGCACCCTGAATGGTCTCCACTACAATCATTAATATTTTCATTTTACAGATGTGGAAAATGAGACTCAGAAAGGTAAAGCTGTTTGCCAAGGATCACACAGCAAGTTAGTGTCACAGGGAGGATTTGAACTAAGGTCTTCATGACTACAAGTCCAGCACTCTTTATCCACATCCCTTTTATCATCAATACTTCATAGAAAGAATCATGATGCAGTAGAAAAAGCAGTGATTCTGATATCAGAAGACCTGGGTTCAAATCCCATGTCTGCTTCTCACTCTGCACAATCTTACTTACTTACACAAATTACTTCACTCTCCCCTCAGTTAAATGATGGGGTTGGAGTGGATGATTTTAAGGTCCCTTCTAGTTCTAAATATATGACCTTATGATCTTTTGCTTCAATGTCAAGGTCTGTAGGTAGCACAGTGTCCCATTCTTCCAAGATAGAGGTTCTTAACCTTTTCTATTTATCAGAGGAATCTAAATGTGGGTGCAACCAACCAGGAGAGACATCCCAACTTACCCATGCCTTCTTATCCTGGTCAATTTCTGTGGAAATTCTCCACAGAGATCAACCCAGTATTCTGTAGACCTTCATTCCTCTGGCTGTCTGCTGAGAGCTATGAATATCTTCTAAGAATAATGGTTTTAAGTGAATAGCATAAAAGGCTTAGGATTGCAAAGGAAACCAATTGTATTGAAATATAGTTATCAAAATATATGTTTTAAAAAGAAAACAAGTGCACAGACACACAGATAAGAAAATTACCTGGGACTCATTTTCCTGCATATTGCATATCCCAGTTTTTCTCTTCAGCCTAATTAACCTCAATCAACTTTTCCTATGACTTTCGCCATGTTCTGTTGTTTGTTTTTTTTTCTTAACTAGTTTTATAGGACATACTGGAAAGGAGGGAAATATTCCTGAATGGAAGAACATGGTAATCAGTTATGCAAATTATTTCATTGCCAGTTATTCCATGGATTATACTTTTCATTTTTCATATTAATGTTCTTTATGTTTTTCAATTAGTCATGGCAAATTAACTGTCCTTGCCTTAGCACTGGAAAGGACAGTTCAGTTAGCCTCAGTGGAGCATTTCTCTGGTTCTGTCCTGTTAATTCTTGTCAGATCTCTTTCTAGGCATTAAAATCTAATATTTTTGAGTGAATAGAATGAGTGAATGAATACACAAATAGGGCTCCAGTTGACACTGTCTCATTCATGGGAGAAATAATTTATTAAAATATTGATTATAGAATTACATCAGTTTTGAAATTGCGTGAGGGTAAAAACTAATTTTAATCTATATCAAAATGGATTCAGAAACATTGTAATCTCCTTGAGGGTAGGAATCATGCCTTATTCAAATTTTTTTCATCTCCCCAACACACAAGGCAGTTTTCTGCAAATAGGAGAAAATCATTAGACATTTACAGTTATGACACACATACACACACACATATCCACAGCTTTCAGAACTTCTCCATTTGTTGTAACTGATGGTTCTACATATGGATGGTGTGGTGGGGGCTAATGGGGCACCTGTGTTTTCTTAGTGTTAATTATTATTTTATTATTATTTATTCACAAAAAAATAAAAACTCCAGGTATGGATAGCAAGAGAGGCTATCTGAGCTGCTGATCCATGATGCCAATAAGCCTGTGAGATGCAGGTATGAACTACAAAAAGGTGATCTCATGGGAAGGTTGGGAGAATGGCTATTCAGCCTGGATTGAGGTAGGATTCTCCTGACTCAATTTCCCCACTGACACCTGGCAGACTTTAAGCCTGGCTGAATGCCAGTCGAAAATCTACTTCTGCTTGGAGTTGACATGAAGTTGGGGAGATGTTATTTCCCTGCAATGTCCCTACTCTTAGAGGCAATTTTCTATAACCAAAAGTTTTGTAAGCTTAATAACAGATCTATTAAATAATAGATTTTTGGTAGGGGAACATCTAAGGCTAAGTCAAAAATTAAGCTATTAGGCTTAGGATTTTAGACCAATAGCAATGTTAGGGTCCTTTAATTCTTAGCAATAGTATGGAGACAATCAGGTCAAGGGATTGTGAGGTTAGCAAACATAATTATTTTTTTCCTCTCAGTTGGTTAATGTCAAAAGAAAAATGGTTTGTGGTCTATATTGTAAATGCTTTAAAAGAAGCATCGCATGACCAGTAGTTGGAATTGTTTTATTATGTGATATGTACTTTGTTAAAAATGATTATTTATTGTATTTATATAAGTACTGGAGCCTGGTATTGACTCCTTAGTGAGATCTCATTCTCCTGATGAAAATGACAGTGAATTAATGTAAAGTGTAAAAACTAGGTTCTAAGGTGAATTTCTTAAAAATAACAATTGGCCAAAGTTCCAAATGTGATTTTGGAAGAGCGGTAAGAGTATAAAGCTTAGGAATGGTCATCTAAAATTGTATCAAGATCAGTTTTGTAGGAGAGTGGACACCTGAACTTCTACAAGAAGATAAAGGGAAAAAGATGCAGAGATGCTGTGTTAAAGATGGCTTGAACAAGCATCCAGGCCAGAAAACTGCATCAGATGATGTTCCTTCCCAGACTGCTGTATGAGATGGAACTTCTAAATGTACAATTCATTAATTTACCTTTTACTTTTGAATCTCTATATCTGTAGTTATGAAAGGGGACTGCCCCCTTGTAATTTTTCAATGCATCAGTCCACTTTGTTCCCTACTCATATTCATATAAAGGGGAGAAGGGTGAAGGGAAGAATTCATAGGGGGAAAAATGTGAGGAGATATTGATTGGATTTAGGTGTGGAAACAGAAATTTTAATAACTAAAAAAGGTGTTATTTTGTGGGAGGCAAGAAAGTTCTGTTTTCCACATTCGTAGGTGATAAGGATTGTGACCTAGCATGGACAGGTTAGAGGTCAGAAAGTAATGCGCAGGTCCAAGGAGCAGTGTAAGGAAGAGCCTGTCAGAGAGGAGAACATGGACATCACCCAAAAGATATATCTATATCTATATACATATATATGTATATATACACACACACACACACACACATATATATATATATATATATATATATATATATATATATATATATAACATGAAATAACAAAGGAACAAAAAGCCATTTATATTTGACTTTGGAAAGTGTGCATACAGGGATACATGCAAAAACGCTGAGTATGTGTGTTTCCTAAAAACTGTTTATTTAATGAAATAAATTTTAAAATTGTCAATTATGAAAATACTTATGTTAAATTACTTTAGGATCACAAAAAGACCAGAGAAAATATGTTATCTTGTACCTCATAATGGTTAACTATCTGACATGGCATAAAATGCACAAATGAATTAAATTTCAAGTGCAGAAAGAATATACTTGACATTATCACATCATGAAACTAAAACTGACTACTGATTCATATCTGCTCACTCTTGAAAGAATTTGATGGGGGAGAAAAAAATAAAAAACACAAACAAGGCAGCTAGATGGTGCTGCAGTGAATACAGTGTCAGGCCTGGAGTCAGGAAGACTCGTCTTCCTGAATTCAAATCCGACCTCAGACACTTACTAACTTTGTGACCCTGGGTAAGTCACTTAATGTTGTTTGCCTCAGCTTCCTCATCTGTAAAATGAGTTAGAGAAAGAAATGGTAAATCATCCCAGGATCTTTGCCAAGAAACCCCACACGTGGTCATGAAGAGTCAGATACTTCTTAACAACAACAAAACAAGGATGCTTTTTAACAAGGTCACAAGAAAGAGAATATATTTAAACTTGTTGCAAAATATATCAATACTTGCTTCACAATTGGTTTTAGTCTCAAGATCAAAATATAATGGGTGTCCCAAAGATTTTATGAAGTTTAAAGCTGCACTATGACTTTGGGGAAAACTTGTATAAGGCAATGGCAGGTGTGCAACTTCTGACACACTTGTCATCATGCTTTTATATGAGCTAAAACCAGCCCAGGTCTCATACTTTGAGTTAATTTTAATAATACTTATTCCATATTCCTTGAATGAGTAAAATGCAGAATATCATCAGAATACTGACGTTTTAATAGCACCATACGGTTTGAAGAACATTTTTCTCATGCTGCTTTTATGACTTAGGAAATGCAAATATAGTTCTCTGATTCTACAGATAAAGAAACTGAGGAAGATGAATTGATTTGTTCATAGCCACACAGCTTTTAAGACTGGGGACCAGTATGTGAACTCTGTTCTCCTGACTTCAATTCCCCACTGCAACAGTGAGTGAATGGGATTCTTCAATTACTCAAAGTATTTTCAACCAATATCTCAGCACTGAGTAAGAAGGGAAATCCAGGATTAGATACTGGACTCAAATAATCTACAAGGCAAGTTAAATGCCCAAAGTAACTATCCAGTGTGTCTTAGGGTACCTGAAAACCCTCAGTCTATAAAAAAGATTTCATCTTAGAAGAGAAGTCATGTTCATAGAGCGCCCTATTTGGTTCCAACACTATAAGCACAGTTTCTGGAAACTGCCAGGCTGTGGGCAATATAAGTAACTCCTATGGTGCCCAATTCTTGCACACAGCCACTCCCTTTTTTCTTTGAAGTTATGCAGAGCTGCTCCATCACTGAGGAAATTGGTTGAAGAGAGCCACAGAAAGTGCATGTATCTCTACACAGCACTGGACAGTTACCTGGACCAGCTAGTTTGTGACCTGTTGGACAGTCATTTTGTAGAGGCTCTGCAAAAAACTTATGAGAAGGAGCCTCTTTTTCAACAAATGCAGCCTGCTATCTGAAAAAATGACCACATCATCAAATGGCTTGAGAGGGAAAAAAGAATAATGAAAAGAGAATTTAGAGGATGAACAGAAGAAATAATTAGAAGAATAGAAAAACTTGAATCCTGAATCCATAACTGCAAGTCTCTCCAAAGAAACAAATGAGAGAATGCCAGAACACAAACACACATAAGTGAAGTAACATCTGGAAAAAGGGAAACAGAAAGTGATAGTACTAAAAGAAAACATTACCACTATGCAAGCAAAACACATTGATCTCAAAGAGAGATCGATGCATAGAGACAACTTAAGGATTACAGGTTTCCCAGAAGGACACAATAAGTCAAAAAATCCAAATACCATAATGAAGAACTTATATAAGAAAACTGTCCAGTACTGCTGAACACAGAAAACAAAGCACCAATCAAAAGAACCCATGGATCGCTTCCAAGAAAAAAACAAAAAACAAAGCTTTATGATGCAAACTCCAAGACCCACAGTAGTCAAATATAACAATTACAATGGCAAAAATAAAAATAAAAATTTAAAAATATTGCAAGTGAAAGACCTTCAAATATAAAGGAAGGGGCATTTTAATATCACAAAAGTATGTTACACACACCAAAACAAGCAGCAGAAAATGGAATAAGTATTCCAAACAACAAAGGAACTCAAATTGCAACCCACAGTCAATACTCAGAATATTCTCTGCAAACAAGAATGTAAACATCAAAGGAAGAAGATGGACATTAAATAAAAGAGAGACCTTTGAATAATCATACAAAGAAAAGTAGACATGAGCAAATTATTGGCTTTGCAAACATCCTAGACAACAGAAACACAGGAAAGGAAGGTAAAGAAATATTACCAACTAAGGAAATAACCTAGAAGAAAAAGAGGAAAACAAATAGAAGAAAAGATGCCTTGAGCTTTACAACAAGAGCAACCACAACACAACAGCCAAGAGATAAGAGTGAAAGTTAAACTCAAATGAAAGAATTGATAGTGGAGGAACAGTCTGAGACATCATGGACTAAACTTCACATCCCACTTACCGATAAATCAATGCTTTTTATGAGATTTAAATACAGAATGGGAGATACATAAAAGGGGAGAGATGAAGAAGGAGACAGAGGGAATGTGTGGCATCCCCTAACAAAGTCAATGATAAACAATGAAGGCAAAATAATGCCTATAGTTTCTCAAGAAATTGGCCTCCAGGAAAATGAGGGAGGTGGCAAAGGGATGGATAGAAATGGGGAAAATGAAAAAAAAAAAAGGAATGTCAATTCAGTGGTCCCACTGGAGAATGCTCCAATGTGGGGAGAGGGATATTTTATAATGGGAAAAGGTAACCTTATAATGGATAAAATCTGCGGGGATCTGGTGGTTAGAGACACCACTATCTTTAAGTGATGTCTCTCTGGGGAAAGCATTCAGCCTCAGGAGAAAGGTAGACAGAATTCCTAGGAGTAAATGAAACTGGTTTTGAGAGGAAACACAAAATAAGTACCATAGAAGAATTAATTCCATCAGTAATACAGAGACCAAACAAGGAATAAATAATAAATGAATCAGTTGTAAAAATATAGAATGGATAGAAAAGGGAAGATAATTAATGAAGATAATAAAGGAAAGAGATTCTTTTTGAGAAAAAGGAACAGAAAATTAAAAAAAAAACTTAAAAAGCAAGTTAAAGGAGAAGAGTGGGAATTTACTTGACTATCCTAGATAAAAAAGAAGAAGAATTAGATGACTTGATCAAAGAATGAAAGAAAAAGAAAATAAATAAGTTAAGCAAAACTAGAGAAAGGAATAACAAATGACCTGCCAATGAGAGGAAGAGAGTCACTGAGAATGATTACCTTAAAGGAGATTAAGCAAAAATAACTGAAGAGACAAACTATTGTCCTTTGAAAGGAAGAAGAACAAAAAATTGTAATTCAGAAAAAAAGGAATACTATAGACAAATGGAAGATAATATAAATCTAACTCCTATGATAGTAAATGTGAAAGCATTAAATGATCTGATCAAGTGAAAAAAGAATGTAAGCCTAAATAAGAAAAGAAAACCCACAATCTATTGCTTACAGGAAACATATAAACACATGCATATGTGTCTTTGTGTGTGTGTGTGTGTGTGTGTGTGTAAAAGACATAGAATAAAATGATGGTAATTTGTTATGCATCAGGTGAATACAAAAGCAGGAAGTATGATCACATGATCAGACAAAGCAAAAACATTCCCAATATCACAAAAAGAGATAAAAAAAGAAATACCACATTATGCTAAACCATAAAAAGCAAACTAATAACAACTTGGATTGAATTTAGATGCTTCAAATATTTAAGCCTGTAAATCCATAAAGGAAAAATTAACTGAACTTCAAAAATACATAGACAGGTAATATAACAGTGGCAGGAGATTGCAATTTCCTTGTATCAGTTTTGGAGAAATCTAAAAAAAATTCTGAAATGGGGGAAATATAGAATTGAGCAAATTGTTGAATAAATAAGAAAAAAAAGTATGAAGTCATGCATGTGTGTATGTATGTATGTATATATCAGTACCACATGGAACGTTTATAAAAACTGACCATGTCTTAGGAATTGGGGGGGTACCTTAGGTGGAACAACAGATTTAGGGTTAAGGTTAGGGTTAGTGCTAGGCCTGGTATCAGGAAGACTCCTTTTTCTGAGTTCAAATCTAACCTCAGACACTAGCTGTACAACCCTGAGTAAGTCACTTGACTATGTTTGCCTTGGTTTCCTCATCTGTAAAATGAGCCGGATGAGGAAATGTCAAACCACTCCAGTACATTTACCAAGAAAACCTCAAAAATGATCACAAAGAATTGGACACAACTGAAAAACAGCTAAACATCAAAAATTTGGAGTTAGAGATACTGCAAATAAGTGCAAAAAAAGCAGAAATGGGAAACATATACTTTACATAGCATAAAACACACACACATACACATCAGTTCAGGGAGCACAAATAAAAGACACAGACTCAAATGGATATTTAACAATGAAATCTTAAATAACAAATAAGTCAAAGAAAAAAATCATAGACCAAAAATTATGTTGGGGAGAGAATGAGAATGATGAAAGATCATACCAAAATTTCTGGGAAGCAGAAGTCGCCAGGGGAAAATTACATCCCTACAAACATATATTAACAAAATAGAAAAAAGGAGGATTAATGAACTGAATGAGCACTCAAATATCAAAAAAGAACAAAATAATAAACCTAAAGTACAAGAGATACTGAAAATTAGAGAAGAAACAAATAAACTGGAAACCAAAACTTAAAGCATATTGTATGAAAATATTATAAATTTTTACTCACCTAATTAGAGAGGGCAGAAAAATCAAATCAAGAAAACACCAAGCAAACAAGATGACATCACAACAAAACCAGAAGAAATAAAAAGCATTTTCATAATTTGCAGTTATATTCAAATATAACCAAGAACACAAATGAAATAGAATACATTCAAAAATACAAAATATCCAAGCAAACATATGAAAAGAAACCTTAAATAATGAAATCTCAGAAAGAGAATTAGATGTGAAGAAACTACTAATGCAGAAATAAATTCAAGCCTTGATAAATTCTCAGGAGAATCTGATAAAATTTTTAATGAACAATTAATAACAACACTAGGTTAATTACCCTCAAAAACTGAGAAGAAAAGCACCCTATGAGATTCCTTTTATAAGGCAAATATAATTCAAATACCTAAACCAGGAAACAATAATGTACAAAAGAACTACAGAGCAATATTGTTGTGGAATATCAATTCAAAAATTCTAAATAAAAACCTTCCAGACTATAGTAACTCACCCAAAGGATCATTCATTATGTCCATTTTGGATTTATGTCAGGGATACAAGGATGGTTTCACATTAGGAAAACAGTCAACATTTTAAAAAAATTATGCTAAAAACAAAAATATTGAAAATCAACTAAGAAATGAAAGGCATAAAGGTAAAAATGAGATGAGATTATTTCTATTTGCTTATGGCATTTTAGCTTACTTGGAAAATCCTAAGGAATCAATAAAGATACTAATTGAGGAAAATTATAGCTTTAGCAAGATTGCAGTTTACAAAATAAACCTATAAAAGAATCAATAGAAATTTATATAGCAACATAGAGGCAAAAAAGGGAAATTCCATTCAAAATAACTTTTAAAAAGGAATTAAATGCTTAAGGACCAATCTACCAAAGCACACAAAATACTTACATAGGTTCAATTACCAAATACCTTAAAGAAATAAAGGACAACTTAAATACCTGGAGGAACATTCAATGCTCATGGCTGGGCTGGATTAATATCATAAAAAATGGTAATCATATCAATGTTAATTTATAGTTTCACTGCTATACCAAACTACCAAAGGGATTCTTCTGTCAATCCTTGGAAATCTTCCCTGGAAAATTCTGGGTCCCTACTCTGTTCTGACTAGCAGTTTCTAATCACCTCTTATTCCCAAGGCAAATTCCTCTACTATGACCAGCAATTTCTGACTGCCCCTGTTTCTGGACAAAGTTAGCACTAAGGACACTTCTGCAACCTCTCCCTTCCCACAGTTCAGCTATTCTGATGACCCTACAGGAAACCCTGACTTGGGGCATAGTCAGCAGTCTGCCTATATTGGCTAAAAGAGGCTTAAACTAATACTGTGATTTTTCAAGGAAAGTACTATCAACCTTCAATGAATATATTGGGACCTGCTGTTCCCTCTATCTACCGCCACCTCCTCCTGAATGTATAAAACCTTTCCTGTAAGTGCCCTCTCTGGGCACTCCTGTCCTCTAGTACAGTGTAATATCCTGGCTCATGACCTTCTTGGCCTTAATTAAAGATGCATTTTTCTTTATACTTGAGTTTTGATTTACTTTCAGATCTAACTCTTCATAGAATTCAGAAGAATAATAACAAAATTCATTTGGAAAAAAACTAAAGATGAAAAAAACTAACGTGAATATCAAGGAAAATAATGCAAAGAAGGAAAGATGAAAGATAAATAGCTTTTCCAGACCTCAAACTATATTATAAAGGAGCATTCATTAAAACCATCTAGTATAGGTTAAAAAATAGAAAAAGGCTAAAAGGTAAAGTCAAAATAATAAGGCAGCAGGAAGAAGCACAGTGAGATCTCTACCTTCCCCCCTGCCCTCCCCAAAAAATCTTCCAAATAAATCTAGAAAAAAGCACTTAATTCCAAGAAAAAGTTACAGTGAATCATTTTTCCAGGCTAGGTCAGCACAGGAAGAGAGAAAGGTCTACGAACACTGGGAATGAGGTCAGGCCAGGAGCAGCTGTGGGGAGTATCCCAGTATTTGGAGAGGTTGTACACTAGGACAAGAGGTCCTGTACCCATACTGGGATAATACTATGAGAATGAATGTTATTCGGAATTTCAGTCACCCAGGTCCAGCTCCCAGATTCAGAGAGGACTGAGAAAGGTACTAATGCCCAGGGGTGGTGTTCTAAGGCAAGGAGTGGGCTCTGCTCTTGGCCTGTGTACCATGAGAGGAGGAGAGTCATAAGCAGAGAGTTGTAGCATGGCTCAGACCCCAAGAGCAGTACCTAATCTCCATTCCAGCTTCTAGCCCAATCTAAGGACCTGCAAAAGAATAACCAGAGTAGGAAACCAAGACAAAAAGAAAGACTACAGTTTTGTCAACCTGAGCCATCAGAGTTCTGGAGCATGCCGAATCCAGCAGTAATCTGTTGCTCAGACTGAAATCTAGGTCAGGAACTTGCAGAATTCAGATGAGGGTGAGGGGCAAGAATAAGACTTTACCCTTAATCAGACCACTTTGGAAGCACTGAAAGCTTGTCCTTCAGATTCTAAAATAACACAAGACTCTCAATACCCCAAGAAAACGGCAAAAGGACCAGCCCAGATGTTCCTTCCAGAAGTGCACAGAACCTGATCCAAAAATCAAGTCTGAAATCAGGAAGGAGGCTGAAAGATGAGCAAAGAAAAATAATCCCATCATAAAAAACTGTTACGATAATGGGGGCATTCAAGACATAAACACATCTTGGTCACAAATACAACTACAATTCCTGGAAGAGGTAAAGCAAGAAGTTTTTCTTGCTGTTGTTATTTTGGGGCTTGTTTTATTTTCTTGTACCTCCTTTTTTAATCAATGAAATGAGAGAGCTGAAAGGAAGAAAAACTAGAAAAGAAAGAAGACTTATGGAACACTTAAGAAGGGAATTAATAGCTTGGCACAAGACTTATAAACTTTGGCAGAGTAACAAACTTCCTAAAAATTACAACAAATTAAATAGAAGTCAATAACTACCAGAGAAAAGTTAGGAATATTGAAATAAAGTCAATAGACTAAAGAAAGAACATACATAAATTATCTCATAGTAAAAACAACTAAAAATAGATAAAATAGAAAAAAAAATTAAGAATCATTGGACTACCTGAAAGCCTTGACCAGAGAAAAACATCATATTTCAAGAAATCATAGGAAAGTACTTCCCAAATCTCTTATAACAAGAGGGCAAAGTGGAAACAAAAAGAACTCAGCCATCACCTCCTGAAACAAAAACTCAAAATCAAAACTCCCAGAAACATCATAGTCAAAATCCAGAACTTTCAGATCAAAGAAAAAAATGCAAGAAGCCAGAAAGAAAGAATTCAAGTATCAAGGAGCCACAAGTAGGGCTGTACATAATTGAACAACCATCAGATAGAGGATCAAAAACCTTTGAACACAATATTCTAGAAGGCAAAGGATATATGCTGACAATCAAGAAAAACTTATCCAGCAAAATAAGGACTACGGATCTTTAATGAAAGAGAGGACTTCCAAGTATTCTTGATCAAAGGACCAGAGCAATGGAAAACACTTGAAGTTCAAACACAGAAGTTAAGATAAATATATAAAGGTGAACATGAAATAATCAGAAGGGACTAAAGAGAGATAAAATGTTTACAGTTAAATATGAAGACATGATATACCTGTCCTTTCTGAACCCAATCATCATCAGGGTTCACAGAGAATGTCCAATTAGGTTCAAAGAGTGATTCTGTTGTCTTGAGCATCTTAAAAAAACAATAGCAAAAGAAAGAATCAAAATATACTGGAGTGGGGGAGGAAGAGGAAGGTCAGAGAAAATTCTCACATAATTGGGGTGCCAAAATAGAATTCTATACTAACAAGGAAGTGGTAGGGGGAGCAGCAGGTATTTGAGCTTCATTACCATCTGAACTGGTCAAAGGACAGAAAACACACAGACAGTTGGGTATAAAAATACATTTCACTAAAAAAGCAAACAATAAGAAAAAGGGAGAAGCAATGAGGAGGGGGAATAAGATGGAGAGTAGATTAAGGGAGAGATTTATTTTAGGCAAAACAAACTCTAAGGATGTACAAAAACATTTGTAGCTTTTTTGAGGTAGTAAAGAATGGGAATTTGAGGGGGTTGCCCACTGCCTACATGGGGCAGTGACAACAAATTATGTTATGTATGTATGTGTGTATGTATATATATATACATATATATGTGTGTGTGTGTGTGTGTGTGTGTATATACAATGCTATCATGCTATAAGAAACTATGAAGAGGCTAGTTTCAGAGAAAAATGGGAAGACTTGTGTGAATTGATGCAGTGAAATGAACAGAACTAGAAGAATAATTTATGCAATGACAAAAATAAAGATAGATTTTAAAGAATTAGGTACTTCAATCAGTATAATGACCAACCATATTCCAGAAGACTAATGATGATGATATGCTACAGGGCTCAAGGAGAATACAGAACGAAATATATATTTTTTTGTACATGGCCAACACAGAAATTTGTTTTGCTTGACTATATAGCTTGGCAACAGAGTTATTGTTTTTCTCTACTGTAAACTGGTGTGGGGTTAGGGTAGAAGGGAGAGAGAAGATGGGTTTTGGTGATTGAAAATTTATGTGTATATCTATTTTAAATAAATAGAGTGATTGAACAGTGGAACAGGGTAGAAGAGCAAGAATCAGAAAAAATGGAAATCAATAATACAGTGTTTAATAAATTAGAAAAACAGAAATTACTCAGGATAGAACTTACAATTTGATTAATACTGCTAGAAAATTGGAAAGTTTCCCAGGTTACTTCAAAGTGCCATAAGAGAAAAGAGAGACAAAAGAAAAGGACTACTGAACAGGGAGAAGATGGTCAGAGGAAAGGAGCCATTGGAAATAAGATAGAGAGAGAGAGAGAGAGAGAGAGAGAGAGAGAGAGAGAGAGAGAGAGAGAGAGAGAGAGAGAGAGAGAGAGAGAGCACTGTGGAGGTAGGAAAGAGTCATAATGGGAAGCAAGTACTGAAAATGGACAGGGATGAGACAGAAAGAAAGGTTCACTGGGGATGTGGAGGGGAGGAAAAAGGAAAGAGGAATGGCACTATGACAGATGGGGAGAAGAGGAAGAGACAGAAGGAAGAGACCACTAGTGAAAGAAGACAGATGGGGAAGGGACCATTAAGGAATGTGGGGAAAGGAAACAAAGGGAAGGGGGAGGGAGAAAGAGAAGAAGAGAGGAAAGAGAGAAGGAGGGGAAGGGAGAGGGGAGAAGGGAGAGGGGAGAAGGAGGGGAGGAGCAGAAAAGGGAAGAGAACAGAGAAAGTAAAACAGAACAAGTGACTGGGGCAGTGAGAGAAAAAGACAAATGGAAGGAACCACTGGGGAACAGGAGAGAAAGAAAGGGAAGAGGGTATTAGGGAGGAGTGAGAAAGAGAAAGAGGGAACTAACCATTGGGCATGGTGAAGAATTACAGAAAGAAGAAGGGATCAGACTTGTTAAAGGGACATTAGAGAGAAAAGGAAGGAAACACTGGAGAGGGGTTAGATGGTGACAAAAAGAAGGAACAGTTGGTAACGTGTGGGAGGGGTATGTAGAAGAGACAAAAAGGAAAGGGACAACTGGGAAGGTAAGAGAGATTCATAAAAGGAAGGAACCAATGAGGACGGAGGGGAGAGAGAGAGATAGAGACAGAATCACTAGGGATGGGGAAGGGTGGGGAAAAATCCCTTTTGCAGGGTCAAAGATGGGTGGGAAAGAAACCACTGGGTTGGGTGGGGAAAGAACTAAAAGAAAGGAAGATAGAAAGAGGGATGGGACTTTTTTGGAGGGGGTGAGTAGGAATAAAGGGAAGGGACTACTGAGGAAGGAAGAGACAGTGAGTGAGAGTAATGAGATGGAGAGAGGAGGAAGCAGAGTGTCTACCTTGGAGGGATATTTGGAAAATATGCTTTATAAACTTTAAAGCTCTATGTAAATGTGAACTATTGTGAAACTGTGTTGGTAAGACATGTCAATTGTGGCTTGTTCTCTGAAATACCTTTGCAGTCGAGATACATGAATATGGTTCATGTGTGTTAGACTGTAGTAGATCAAGCATGGGATGGAGGTACCACCAGAGAAAGCTAAGGGATCCAGAGGCCTTTGATATGAGAAATTTTCCTCCATTTTTGTTTCTGACGAGTATCTCCAAAGAGATTGTCAAAGATTACACAACTTTATTTTTATGTTCTCAAAGAGAATTTTCCAGATCATATTCTCCTGAGTGTCAGCCAATGAAAAGACTTTGGGAGCAGGGCAGAAGCAGTTACCTATAATTTGAGTGGAACAAAAGATTTATCTTATATATGTAACAGACATACACAACGAGACAGAGAACCATTGACAAAAAGGGAGGGTGGAGACATATATATATATATATACACACCCCACATATACATGTGTGTGTGTGTATGTAACTTATGCCTTCAATAGTTTTGTGCATTGCTATGTATGACTCTGATTGGCAGAAAGAATTTTGAGTGCAGCATTGTGTACCTGCAATAAGCGAGTTACAGGAACTTATTCTAGAGGAATATATGAAATTTATGAAATGGAATATATTCCAGAGGAACATATGAAAAGAAAACTCTAAAAGAGACTTTGGAATGGTGGACACATGTGGAAACTGCCCCCCCTTCTTCCTGGACTTAATGCAATTCTAGGTACTACAGAGAGAGGACTCCCCCTAGTGAGACTCACTTCTTTCCTGATTTAAGCTAAAATTGTATTTCATTCTCACTTAGCGCATTTTGTGCATTTTCTGGTATATTCTAATCTGCATAACTTTATTAATGTCTGTTTCCTATTTTGAATGGATAAATGGGTTTGTTTGCTATTTACTATTTTCCATGGTCTTTTGTGTACCTAGTATTTAGTGGGGAGGGCAAAAACTGGCAGATGTAACCTAAGGGCTACCTTCTCTCATAAAAACAATTAGGGAAGGAGCTTTTGTTACTAATCAAGACAAGAGATGTTGGCAAATAGATGGAATCTGTTGGAGACTGAACGAGAGATGGCTCATCCTCAGCTGTCCCAAACCTTGCCTACCCCTCTCCCCACTGCCAGTCAGGTGACCCTCCTCCATTTTCTTACCAGCAGGCTAGCCTTCAGATCATAAAGATTTAGAGATTTTTCTAGCAAAAAATAAAATATTTCCCCTAAAATTTTAGAGGGCATTAAAATAGATTCCCCACCCCACCCCATTCCCAGTGTCATATAATAAAAATTCTAGTTAAGCATAAGCATATTTGGAGACAACCTTGCCAATTTCACCAAATGTCAGTAATTTTGAATAATAGTTACAAAGGAAAAGAGAATTTGAATCTCTTCCTCCTGGAACCCCACACATGTCCAATGGCTAGGTGCCTTTGTTTGTATTTTCAGAGCCAGCACTGCAGCACTCCAGAGAAATTTGGTGACAGAGCTGCATCCTTCACCCACTAATGCTGCATAATGTGCTGATCAAGCAGCAACACTTCACTGGTTTTGCCACTCACTTATATAATCAGACTTTTATGCTGATTGAGTCTCCAAGTTTAATACTCAAGATCCATAGTTTGCTACCTTTTCTGCATATTTTATTAGTGAAAAGGTATACCTTGCTGATCAAATTTCATATTTCAAAGATCCAGCTGCAGAGTTTGCTGATTAAGTCAGAGAACTTTAGTGCAACTCTATGCATAAACAAGCACTTAATCAATAATCAAGCCACCTACTTTAGTGAAATCAGAGTAAATACTTTGATAGGTAACAGAAAAAAAGAAACCTGTCTCATATGTTTACTAAAAGATGAGGTAGTGATCTCATTATAAATCCTTTTCCATCTTTAGTTTAAAGAAATAGTTAAGCCCCGTGAGCTCAGAAATGCAAGAAAAATCGTTTGTTTGTTTTTCCTCCTGTTGCTTCAAATATCTTTGTATACTTCCTGTGTTTTTCTAAAACACCCCTTGAAATAAAAACTTGCCCTCTTTAATCAAAGAAGGAAAAATCCATCTACAAGCTTGGCAGCAGAGGCCCACTTTCCAAACCATTCCAAGTGGGACTTAGTCAAATTTTTCAGCAATGATGTAACTGACAGAGGATCCAGAAATATACAAAATTCTGTTTGTATTGCTAGAATTTGATTATGGATGATAAGTTTCCACCAAAAGTTCAGGTCTAGGCAGCTGAATAATTTTTCGCTGCCTCATATAATGCAAGACATTTCTGACTCAGTGGCAAAGGCCTTTCCTGGTGTGTATATGTATGTGTGCCCATGTGTAGGGGGAAAATAGTGGGGAGATGGTAGGGAAAGGGGAGAATGTAAATTTGCTAAAATTGAAATTAGCTATTTAGAAATATCTTGTATCTTATATCAATTTTAAGAAAATGTCAAAGATGGCTATACCAAAAAAATCAGAATTTTGACATAACAAATCAAAAGGATGTTGGTGCCTGGGAGGCATTTTTGTACGTACTCCATGTTACATGCTTGGATAACCCCAGAGAACTAGGCATCCACAACGGAGGCAAAACTGGACTAAATGAGGCAGATGTTTCACTGACTCTCTCCCACTCACTAAAATCTGATATACACAGAAGTGAGACATTGCTTGCTCCACATTACTGGAGTACAGCTTTCAACACTTAGCATTATCAGAAAGGAAATTACAGTCACCACACATCACTTACATCATAGTCAATTCCACTGCCTACAAATGTGTCAGCTTGGAATTGAAGTGCTAAGATTGAAACTGCCACTAGTACAAAACAAAATGTTTTATTATTGTGTATTTCAGGCCAAACAATATCTGAATTCATTTTACACCTGTTTTCAGAAAAATTATTACTTGTATATTTTGTTTTCATTATTTTAAATTCACCTTTTCTGGTATGACAGTTACATTTTTAATGGAAATTGCAAAATGGTTGGCTTGAAAGGATATTAAGCTCTTTTACCTGTTGGGTTCCAGATCACTGAAGGTGTATTCTTGTCTTACTCAACGGCTTTGATTTTTAAAAAAATTAATTTATTTTAACTTAAACTGGAATTTCCCTAAGTCTATGTGTGACTGATTTTATTGACTTTTCTATGGCTTAAAGCACTGATTCAGAAAGCAATATAGTAAATTAGTTCCTTTTAATAAATACATGTATGTATGTGCATATTCATATACACATACCTACATATATACATATACGTATGTATCTATGTGTGTATATATAAATGAGCAAATTTCTTTCCCTATATGGGCTTCAGTTAAGAAACTATAAAATAAAGATATTGGATTTGAAAGTCTCTAAGTACCTTCCGGCTCGAGTGTTTTGTTTCTCAACTCCGACGCATCTCTGAAATAGACCTGCTCACCTTCACCTCTTAAAATCACTAGTTCAGTTGCCACTTTATATACATGAAGTTTTTCCTTAATTCTCCAGTTATTAGTAACCTTTACCTCTGAGTTACTTTGTGAATACTTTGAAAGCCAGAGTTGCAGTCAGGAAGGCCCAATTTTAAATTCTGCCTTAGATACTCACTCGCTGTGTGACCCTGGGCATGTCACCTAACTGCTCCCAGGCTCAGTTTCCTCATCTGTAAAAGGGGGATAATAACAGTATGTACCTCCTTGGGTTGTTGTGAAGATAACAAGAAATAAATCTTGAAGCATTACAGAAACACTAGCAATATTATTATAGGATGTAAGCTCCATCTCTGCGTCACCAGCACCCAGCTCAATGCCTTTGCAGAGAGTGGGTGCTTAATAAATATTTGATGAGTTGAATTAAGTTGTTGAATCTCATATGAATGAAGAGAATGAAGGAGCTAGTTAGAATTAAACCTTGAAGTTGGAAAATGACTTTGTTTACTATGGAGGTCACAGAAAACCAGAAATGGGCACAAAAAGTAGCCCTTTGTCCATCGTTTAGGGGGAAAGAGGGCTGAATATACGTGTTCCTTCAGATATTAATGATTTAGGTAAGACGTGCAAAGAGTTCTTTACCCAACTGGGTACAAACATTTCTCTGATTATTTTCAGTTCTGTTGTCCCTCTTGTCAGCTTGTAAAGCTGAATTTAATTCAGTGTCAAGATTGTAAGGTAGCCTGCTTCTGTATTGCTATGAATGGCTCAGAAATGCAATGGATAGGAGTACAAATTCTAACTCTAGGTCTGACACTGACTTGCCCTGCCATTCTAGGTATCCCTGTCTCCTCTCTTACTTCAATATTTCAGGGATCTATGCTTCAGGTGACATGGGCATCTCTTCCTTTGATGCCAGATTGTGATACATGGGCAACTTAGTAAAAGAGCTTCAAAAGATTCTATGAATTTTTAATTCTTCTACGCAACATGCCTTTAACAGGAATGTACGTGTAGAACCTATATAAGATTGTATGCCGTCTCAGGGAGGGAGTGGGGAGGGAGGGGAGAATGAGGGGGAGGGAGTAGAAAAAAAATCTAAGATATATGGAAGTGATTGTTGAACACTGAAAACATATAAAATAATTCAATTTAAAAAAAATTCTATGAATGAAAAATTCATCACTCTCTCAACAATGTAGTGATGAGCTTTCTAAAACTTAGGCTAGTCCAGGGTGGGGAACCTGCAGCCTCAAGGTCACATGTGGCCTTCTAGGGCCTTTTGACTGAGTCCGAGTTTTACAGAATAAATCCTTTTATTAAGGGAATTTGTTCTGTGAAGTTTGTATTCCATCCAAGGACTGATTTAGAGGAGTACATGCGACCTCAAGGCCACAGGTTCCCCACTGCTGCACTAGTCCTTAAACAAAAGCCATATATTTCCCTACCAGATCCATAATCAAAGACTTTCCAGCTTGATAGTATCTAACAAAGCCTGTTCTGCTGGAATAGAATTATTTTTATAAACATGATAGGAATCAGATTAGAATTCTAGTGGAAGTATGCCTGCTTTAGCATTTTTAAAAGATGGTGTTAACCACAAAAGGAAATACTTGGAATCTGCCACTGTCCCATAAGGAAGAACTTGGTTGATTAAGTAAAAAAGTTGCACCATGACTCAACTAGAATATACCTGTGGTATCTTGTTTGGTTCTGGGAGCTGCATTTTAGGAAGGATCTTGACAAGTTAGAGCACATCCAAGAATAAGGAGGTAACTGTAGACAATGTTGCATTATTGGGTGAAAGAATGTTTAGGGATATTTAACCTGGAGAAGAGAGGAGGGAAGACACAGTAACTGTCTTCAAGTATTTGAAGGGCAGTCATGTGGAGGAGTGATTAGACTCACTGACTTGGCCCCAGAGAACCAAGAGGAAAAACTGATGGACGTTGCAGCAAAGTAGATTTCTGTCTCATGTAAAAATAAAACAGAACAAAGAAAAAAGTCCCTCCATTTTTTTAACAGTTAGAAATATTCAGATGTGAAAAGGGTTGTCTGAGAGAAAAACAGCAAAGGTCTTCATTTTGCTTAACTAAGTTTACTACCAGATGACCTAAGGTCCTTCATAATTCCAAAATTCTGTGGTTCTGGCTAGACATGGCTCACAACAGTCATCTAGGGTTAAGCATAATGTCCCACAAAATTCTGCCCTAATACCCAGTAACAGCCTTAAACTACAGTCTGAAGTGGAAAAATAATTCCCAAGGTTACCACGCTAAGAAGAAGAGAAAACAAAGAGCAAGAAGACACCTAAGTAATATGGACCAACTCCTTGGAAGTTCCCCTTTTATAACACTCAGATAGCAAAGTTAACTATGAAGGACTGACTGACGTACATGCATGTTATACCTAGCATGTACATCTGAGTGAGTGCCGATCCTCAAAGTTAGATGTTGATTGTGATGGTGCAGTCACTGACCACCTAATATCTCTTCCTGGGAAATTGTCTTCAGTGTTATTATATAAGCCACTCAAAAAAAAAACCCAACTTGTAATCTTACTTTATAGGCACAGATCATAACATTATACAAGAAGTCAATTAATAGAAAGTCAGATCAGTCAAAACAGAAATCAATACATTTTGGATAATAGACAGAGTCATAAAGGACTATAGAGGTGACTTAGTTCAGGATCTTTATTTTACAAATAAAGAAACTGAGGCTTAGAGAGGTTAATTATAATTCACATGTATATAGTATCTTAAGGTTTCAAATCACTTTCCTCAGAGCACCCATTGAGAAAGGTAGTACAAGTATTAGTATTCCTATTTTACAGATGAAGAAACTGAAGATTTCTCTTGAGAGTAGAAACTCTTGAGAATAGAAGGGACTTGCCCAAAGCTGCTCAATTAGGAAGTGGTAGATCTGGGATAGGAAGTCTTCTTCTGGTTTTCTGACTCCAAATCCATCAGCTTTTTCACTGTTATCATGCTGCTGGGTTCATCTCCCAAGTACCCTCTGAAACCCGTTGTTTTAGATTGTTTATCCAAAATATTATTAGGCTAAGGAAAGGAAAGTTTTCTTAAGTTTCTGTACTTGCAGCTTCATGGGATTTGTCTTGGTATCCTGGTGGATTTGTTTTTAACTGCTAACATTTTTAAAGATGATGACAAAGAGTCATGATCTACATTTGCGCAGAGTTGCCTATTAGGCATGACTTTAGTTACCTCTGCTTTTTGAAACAAAAGCAAAGGTCATCTACTTCAAATCCAATATCCATGTAGGTCATTTCTTAAAGGTCAGTGGCCTACCTTTATATTCAGTTCCTTTTGGAACCCTCAGCAAGTGAGTATTGAAGATTTTCCTCTGATTTTCTAACAGCTCAACTCTAATGTGAAGTGCTCAATTATCCCTTGCAAGTTTTCTGTGCGCATTAGTGGCTTGTTTTATTTTCTCCTCATAGGTTTGAAGGTTGGCAATATTTCCCAGAAGTTGTAACTTTATCTTGTCCATACCCTGCTATAAAGCAGTTTCCATCTCATTAGTCTGTTCCTTTTTTCCTTCATGAGCCTGTTATGGTATTTTTTTTTTAATGTTAGAAAAAAGAGTGTTAACAAGATATTAGAGTTGTCAGAAATTCTCTGAACGGTCACATTACAGAGTGAGTGTGATCCTTGGAAGGCAACTCAAACCCATTTTGCCTTGGATTCAAAAACCTGGGTTCAAATTCTAGCCCCACCATTTACTGTATCATACCCTCTATGAGCTCCATTTTTCTCATCTTTAAAATGATCAGAATAATATTTATATAAGTCATTTATTTATCATCCTAAGGATGATAAAATCTTCTCCCTCTCCTCCCCCCCCTTTTCTCCAAAGGAAACTTTAATTACTGCCAGAAGGAGAAATAGGAAGTTGGAGCCAGAGTCTGATCAGTCTGCTCTCCTCAAACACAGCGGGGCTAGAATTCTATCTGCTCCCTTTCAATTTTGTTAATCTAGGGGATGTCAAGTTTCAAGCTAACTTCTGATCACTGTTCATTTAATAGAGGAAACAAGGACTTCAAGCTGCATATCCAAGGCATGATTCTTTTCCCTTCAAATACCAATTCTACAATTAATGCAAATAACAATTAGCAAAGAAACTCATTTATTCAATTTAATAGCAAATAGAAATCAGAGAAAAATATACATAGGATACTGTATACCAGACAATACAAAATGAAGGAGCTCTCCAAGTAGGAGTGACTCAGTCCCACTTCTCACTGAAGGGGAAGTTCCTCAAAGTCTCTAGCATAGCAAGCTGAGGTTAGGGACAAGATGGAGACTGCTGGTTCCTCTAATGTCAGAAACTTTTCCTTTACCAACCTGAAGTGAGATTGATAGCTTCCATCTTCTTTCTCTAAGCTAGAAGCCTTCTGAAGACTCCAAAGAAATTCTAAGAAAGTGCCAAAATTTAAAGATAATGAAGAACTTTCCTCCCTCCCCTGCTCCCCAAATCTGCCCTATCACACAGACCCAGAACATTGATCTCTGTCACTGACGAGGGAGTTCCGTGACAATGGACTCTGAGACTCATATTACACATATGCATGTGCTTTGATTAGAAAGTAATCCAAATTTAGGAAAGTATTATTTATTTGTATAATAATAGTAGCATAACTGTATCTTTTTTCTTCTTCAGGGGTAGCAGTGAGGTAAGGTAAAGAAATCTACTCTTCCTAAAAGCTGCAATTCTCTTCACCTGATTATACAGAGTTCCAAAAATATTCCAGGTAGCTGGTGCTCTAGTTAAAAGATGAATAGATTTACCCCAAAAGAATGAGAAAATATATGACAGGAGAATTCCAATATGAACACATATATCTCATTGAAGGTTTATAATGACCCTATGATGGTGAAAGTAGTACAAATATTATAATGCCCATTTTACAGATTAGGAAAATGAGGCTCACAGAGCTTATGACAGAGGAACTTGGTCTCCTAGTGAAAGGAGGAAAACTTGACCTTACTGAAGCTTGGTGGAAAAAAGTGCATGATTGGGATAAACCCTACATGAGTGTGATACTCGGAAGAAATGTCATAGGCTAAATTGGTGTGGAATAGTACTACTTATTAAGAAAGCATATTCACATGAGAAAATCTAGGAACTGTAGGGAGAAAGCATGGTGGAAATACTTGGGTGAAGGTCACTGGATAGAAAAAGAAAAATAACTTTACCAATGGAGTATATTAAAGACTACTTGGACAAAAAAAAGGAAATAGATGAGGAGTTTGAGAAAGTGATCAGAAGCCAGTTACAAAGGCTAATATACTTTTTTCCAGATTCATGGTGGTATGTGCTTGTTCCTTCCCTTTACATTGTTGAAGTTATTGTGTATATTGTATTCTTATCTCTGTTAACTTCACTCAGCATTAGTTCATGAAGATTTTTCCATGTTTCCCATTATTCAACATATATATATATATATAATTTCTTATAGCAGAGTATTATTTTATTGCATTCATGTACCAGAATTTGTTCAGCCATTCCCAAACTGATGAGCAACTATATTCAAATCTTTGCTATCACAAAAGGTGCTATTGTAGATATATTTTGGTATATCTGGGGGACATTGCTCTTATTGATGGATTTCTTGGAGTATAAACACAGTAAAAGAGTCTGGTTCAAAGGGTATAGAAACATTTTAGTGACTTTATTTGTATAATTCCAAATTGCTTTCAGGCTATACCATTTCACAGCTCCACCAACAATGCATTAGTGTGCCTAGCATTCCATTCCACAGCCCCTCCAACGTTGACTATTGTTATTTTTTGGTCATTTTCACCAACTGAAGAGTGTGAAGTGAAACCTCAGGGTTGTTCTCATTTGTATTTCTATTATTATTGGTGATTTGGAATATTCTTTCATCTGACTGTGAATACGTTGCAGTTCTTTTGAGAAGTGTCTTTTTTTCAAATCCTTTGACCATTTTATCTATTTTGTTGTTCTTGTTGTTGTCAGTTTGGGGTTTTCTTGGCAAAGATACTGGAGTGGTTTGCCATTTCATTCTCCAGCTCATTTTACAAATGAAGAAACTGAGACAAACAAGGTTAAGTGACTTTTCCAAGAGTACACAGCTAGCAAGTGTCTGAGGCCAGATTTTAACTCAGGAAGAGGAATCTTCCTGACTCTAGGCCCAGTACTCTACCTACTCTACCAAATAGCTATTCTAATTTTATCCACTGAGGAATGGTTATTATATGTACATATAAAATATACACATATAATTGTGTCATATACATATATACAGAGAAAGAGAGAGTTTATATATCTTAGATACCAAATCCTTATTAGAAAAATTTGATACAAAGATTTTTTTTCCATTCAATTACTTCCCTTTTTATCCTAGGTACATTAATTTTGTGTCTGCAGAAGCTTTTCAGTTTCATGTAGTCAAAGTTATCTATATTATCTTTTGTAATTGTCTCTACTACTTGTTTGGTTATAGGTCTCCTACCTATAGCTATGATAAGTTTCTCTTCTACTTCTTATACTGACTTTTAATATTAATTTTATATTCATATTAAAGACAGACTAGACAATAATGCTAGTTTAGTGACCAGACTCAAAGAGCAGTCATTCATAGTTCAATGATAACTTGGCAGGAGATCGTCAATGCAGTCCATTTGCTCTCAGTTGTTTAAAAACTTTTTTAATGGAGTTAATAATGGAATAAATGTCAAGATCACCGAATCTGCAGCTGACAAAAATCTGGGAAGGACAGCTAACACTAAACGGCCGAGTCAGGATGCAAAAAGATGTTGACAACCTAGAGGAGGGGTTGATAAAACTGTACCCTGAGACATGCAGTTGCTGTTTCTGTATGGCCTTCCAGAGAAGAATAATTTTTCTACACTTTATTTAAAAATGTAAAACCCATTCTTAGCTCTATTCAAAAAGAGGCATCAGGATTTGGCTAATCTGCCATAGTTTGCTGATCCTTGACCTAGAGCACTGGACTTTATCTATCTAATAAGACAAAATTCATTAGGGATAAATGTAAAGTCTTACAATTGGGTACAAAAAAATCTACTTCACAAGTATGAAAGTGAGGTATGTCTTTAGACAGTATTTCGCCCTCTCTAACCTCACCCCTCCAGACTTGCTTGTTTCTATTGAGAGTACTGTCGCTTTTCTCATCACCCAGGTTGGCAGACCTTAGTCATCCCTCTCCCTCACCCTTACATATAATAAGTTGTCAAGTTTTGTCAAATTTACCTCTATAACACCCCTTGTATCTCTACCCTTTTCTTTATTTACACAGATACTACATTAATTTAGGCTCTACTGCCTCAAAGCAATTTGGAATTATACAAATAAAGTCACTAAAATGTTTCTATACCCTTTGAACCAGACTCTTTTACTATGTTTATACTCCAAGAAATCCATCAGTAAGAGCAATGTCCCCCAGATATACCAAAATATCTACAATAGCACCTTTTGTGATAGCAAAGATTTGAATATAGTTGCTCATCAGTTTGGTAATGGCTGAACAAATTCTGGTACATGAATGCAAGACGATCTCCTGCCAAGTTATCATTGAACTATGAATGACTGCTCTTTGAGTCTGGTCACTAAACTAGCATTATTGTCTAGTCTGTCTTTAATATGAATATAAAATTAATATTAAAAGCCAGTATAAGAAGTAGAAGAGAAACTTATCATAGCTATAGGTAGGAGACCTATAACCAAACAAGTAGTAGAGGCAATTACAAAAGATAAAATAGATAACTTTGACTACATGAAACTGAAAAGCTTCTGCAGACACAAAATTAATGTACCTAGGATAAAAAGGGAAGTAATTGAATGGGAAAAAAATTTATCTCCCTGATTCCAGTCTCTCCCCTCTTTAAGATGTTGGATTCAATTCAACAATATTTACTTAGCATATACTAGGAGCAGCTAGGTGGCGCTGCAGTGGATAGAGTGCCAGCACTGTAATAAGGAAGATAAACCCAGCCATAGACTCTTACTAATTGTGTGACCCTACACACGCACAAACAACTGTTTGCCTCAGTTTCCTCATGTGTAAAAATGAACTGGAGAAGGAAATGGCAAATCATTCTACTATCTTTGCCAAGAAAACCTCAGTGGGGTCACAAACATTCAGACACAACTGAAATGACGGAACAACAAAGAGTATCTACTATGTACATGGCACAGGAGAGAGAAAGGACAAAGAAAAAAACTCCTATCTTCAAGATGCTTATTATCTGCCAACCTCCACAAAGCTGCCAAAATCATATATTTGACCTCATTTTATTCCCCAGTCTTCTCCTCTCCAGCTTCCCTGGGGCCTGGATCAGAGACCATGTCCTAGAGGACTTACTTCTTTCATCTCTTTCACCTCTGCTTAGAGGATACTCCCTGTGCTGGTTGGTGAATATATCACAGAGTCCACTATTTTATGCCAGGTCACCTACAGCCAGACCTCATTTGATTTTTTTATGCCATGCACCAAACCCCAATGAGCTAGTTTTCATTTTGAGAAGTTGGGTAAAGCCCCAACCCAAATGACCTATCTGGACTACATTTCCCTGGATTGTGGGAGGTTAAATTTAGGTTTTAAAATTTAAGGTATTTTGAATTTGAAATCTTACTGGATCCACAGACTACTAGGAGAAGTACAAGTAAACAAATTAGCAAGAAGAAGTGATCAATGTCAACACAGAATTTTAAATGAACTCATAAAATTTTCTTGCATTTTATAATCATAGAATTTTAGAGCTGGAAGTAACATTAGATATTGTTTAGTCTAGCCTCATAATTTTTCAGATTAAAAAAGTCTCCTAAAGGTAGGGGCTTATATAAAATTGGATAGCTAATTAAAGTTAAGATTAGAACCCAGAGAAGCAGTGTGGACTGTACTAGATTTGTGGTTGAAATACTTGGGTTCAAATCTTAGCTGTGGTACTCAAGAACTGCGTTAACTTTACCAAGGTCACTTCATTTCTCTGGGTCATAGTTTTCTCCTCTAGAGAGTGAGACAGATGACTTTACATAGCTCTCCCTCACTTAAATCCAATTCACTCGCCAGTGAAGACATCACCCTTTTGATGTCATTGTTTCTCTTTGAGAATTGAAGTCCAAACAAAGCAACAGTTTTCTCCTCTATAAAATAAAGGAATTGGACTGGGTGATCTCTGAGGTTCCTTCAGGATCTAAATCCTTCAAACCCAGCTCTAACTCATGTTATTTCCACTAAACCATAGTGTTTCTCTATTGAAAAACTTCCACCTCGTTCATGGTAGATGTATATCTGCATATATATTTACCTGACATGAGCTACTCTTTTTTGTGAAATTGGTGTGTTAACAAGCTTGGTGAGCTGTGAGATAAGTAGAATTTACAGGCAAAGAGATCATATTCAGTTGTAATAGAGCTCAATCCTTACATGTTGTTACTTTTATTCTAATACAAATATTTAAATTTGAGAATTTACCTGAGTGCTTGTAAAATTAATTACCCTCTTTCAATAAAGTTTTATCATTAGGTAATATCCATTTGTTTATTATTGGTCATTCCCAGATGGAAAGAAAAACCAGAAGGGAAATAAGTTCTGAAAATGAAATGTTTCCAAATCAATATAATTAATTGCATCTGGGCAGGCATTAGGCTATTTCCTTATGTCAAATATTTTTGAAAAATAAATAACAGATCCATTTGCATCTTTTGAGAATTTGCTTTGTTCTAATTAATTAAATATCATAAGTTTCAAAGTAGTAACATCTTTCTCATCAACTAAATAAATGTTATTTAGATTGTCTACAAGCAAGTTTCATGACAGTTCATTAAGAATATCAAAATTTGTCTTAATTTTGTAAACTATTTCTTTCAAAGAGAGTATGAATAACTCTCAGAACTGGATCCCAGTTTTCCATATCACAAAAATGCCAAAAGTGATAGCAAAGTTACTAAGCCAAATGATTCAACCTTAGCTTACAATGATTTCTCTCTTTTGATATTTAACTATTGATCAATCATTTAAAAACTCCTCTACTACTTCTCCTCATCGTTGTGCATGCCATCTACTGAAGTCAGTCATCTTTCCAATTTTCTCAATTAATGTGGTACCTGGTTTACAATGTCCCTCTCTACTACATTCCCAGTGAGCCAGTCACTAAAAAGATGTTAGTTGCCTTTCATAGAAAAGGGGAATTCTGACATAGAACTCAGGTAACGTAGGCTTAAGTCACAGTTTTAGTGAAGGCCAGAAAATTCTGTAGAAGGTAAGATCTAATCTCAGCCACCTCTAGGGCCAAATAGGGATTGTCCATTTCATCAGGAAGGAGGTATTGTCTGACCAAAGCACGAACCTTCAATTCAGTAATTGAGGCTGGGGATATGAGTAAACAAAACAAAATTCCAAACACAATAAAGATATATCTTGGTCTGAGGGAAGACCAAGGTGTAAATGCAGAAAAAGAGATTAACTCCATAAGAAATACAGGAATAGCCTCAGAGAAAAGAATGTCCTAGCTAGAAGAATTAAAAGACTACCTAAAATAAATAAATAAAACGAGAGATATAAAGTATAATGATAAAGTCAATTCCCCAATTGATAAATGGTCAAAAGATAGGAATAGGCAGTTTTGTAATGAAGAAATAAAAACTATATATGGTCATATGAAAAAAAATGCTTTAAATTATGACTTATTAGGGAAATGCAAATTAAAACAACTTTGACATATCATCTTATTATACCTGTCATATTGGCTAAAATGATAAAAGAGAAAAGTGACAAATGTTGGAGGAGTTGTGGAAAAATTGGGACACTAATTCACTGCTATTAGAACTGTGAACTGATCCAATCATTCTGCAAAACAATCTGGAATTATGCTCAAAAAAGTTATAAAATTGTTTATACCCTTTGACCTAGCAATACCACTATTAGATTTGTTTCCCAGAGGGATTAGGGGAAAAGAAAGAGAACTTATATGTTCTAAAATATTTATAGCAGCTTTTTTTGTGGTAGCAAAGAAATGGAAATTGAGAGGATGCCCATCAATTGGGTAATGGTGAAACAAGTTGTGGTATATGATTGTAGTGGAATACTATTGTGCTATAAAAAATGATGAGCTGGTTGATTTTAGAAAAACAAGGAAAGACCTAAATGAAATAATGAAAAGTGAAATGATCAGAGCTAAGAGAACACTGTACACAGCAACAGAAACAGAATGATGAGTTCATTTTGAGTATCATAAATACTGAAATCAAATACAAAGGACCTGTGAAGGAAATGCTATCCACCTCCAAAGAAAGAATTGATAAATAGAAGTAGGTATAGTATATTTTTACACATACACACATATTTGTTCCTAATGGTAGTTTTCTTTAGGATGCAGTAGAGGGAGAAGGAGAAAAATTAAGCATCTGTAGAGAATGGAAGAGCTATGTGGTAAAGTGTTTTACAACATCTCCCTGAAGAACCCTTTTGGCACTGCCTATATAGATCTGGGAGCAGCTAGGTCATGCAGTGGATAGATCCCTAGCCCTGGAGTCAGGAAGACTCATCCTCATGAATTCAAATCTGACCTCAGATATTTACCAGCTGTGTGACCCTGGGCAAGTCATTTCACCCTGTTTGCTTCAGTTCATCTGTAAAATGAGCTGGGGTAATGCTAAATGGCAAACCACTCCAGTATCTTGGCCAAGAAAACCCCAAATGCGATCACAAAGAATTGGACAAGACTGAAATGACTGAACAAAAAAGATAAAGACCGGAGAGACTGGTAGAAGAAACTGACAGAAATTTGTGAAGAGCAACTTCCCGGCATGTTACCCAGGAGGTCTCTAAAAGAGATCATTCTAAACAAGCATTCACAATAGGCACCACACAATTAGCTGGAAAGAAAGGAATTTAAAAGAACACTTTCCTAGAGGAGAAACAATGGAATAAAGGTTGCAAGGCTTCAGGACACAGCACCTCAGATACTTGACACTCACTAGCTGTGTGACCTTGGGCAAGTCACTTAACCCCAATTGCCTCATCCTGGGTCATCTCCAGTCATTCTGATGAATATCTGGTCACTGGATCCAGATGACTCTAGAGGAGAAGTGAGGCTGGTGACCTGCACAGCTCTCCCTCACTCAAAACAAAGTCAAGTGCAAGTCATGTCATCATTTCTCTGATGGCATGATCTTCTTCAGCAATTAAGGACGAACACACACACACACACACACACACAGCCATATGGTTAGCTAGAGGGCCCATACAAGGAAAGAACTTTGATATCTAAGACAGAGAAGTAACTACTGGACAAAGTGAAGGCTACAGAGTGGAGCGGTGACCAGCAGCATCAGGGGCAACACTGAAACAGTGACAGCTAAAAGGCAGAGTTGGTTGTGATTAACAGTGGTACGTCTGTGTTTTGAAATTCTGTGTAAATCAATGCACAGAATTGCTAAAGCTTGGAACTGAAGAGACAAGAAGCTGCCCAGTTATTTTAGCAGAAATTCTAGAATGCCCTGGCTTCAGTTTCTCCAGAGCATGGGCTCTTCTTTCCCTCTCCAGGGATTGGTCAGTTTTTCCTTACTGGTATAGGATCCTGGGGAGTGGGACAGGGAGGGAGAGGAGGGGAGGAAAATGTTTTCCATTGGAATGAGGGTTTGGGAATAATCTTACTACAGGGTTTTTCTGTCACGTTTTGTCAATATGGTTCAATTACATTATTTTGAGATTATTATCTGATTTCAGCGATTGGTTTGTACTCTGAGAAAAGTCTGCACAGGATGAAGGTTTAAGCCAAGAACCTATTTTTCTTCCCACATACTCAACCTAAGTATTGGGGAGGGAGCAGCAGTACAGATTCACACAGAAGACAGGGACACATTCCCATTGCATATAATTACAGAGTAGCCTACTTCAATGAATCTCTGTTGAACAGGGCTACCATCAAGCCTCAAATGAGATAACACTACAAGACTTTATGATATTCCTCCAAACTGTTTTAGAATGTAAGTTCAAGAATAAAAAAGAAATTGATTTTCAACATTTGCATATTTTCAAATCAGCCCAACATACTCTTGAATACTGATAATATCACCATAAATGTGCTCAAACATTCCCCTAAGCTTTAACAATTCTGTGCATTGATTTATACAGAATTTTAAAACACAAGGGTTTGGCAATTCCTTCCATTCCTTTCCACTTCTCAGAAGATTCAACCTTCCTATTTAAAAAAAAAAACAGCCTCATTTCATCAAAATAAGCTTCAAAATCATGAAGATTCTACCTCTGACCCTACCACTTGACACTGTATAATAGCAAAGTTAAGTACCATGACTGATCATCAGGAAATTCTGAGAATTGGCCATGATTCAGGGTCTTGGCCATTTACAATCTTGGCATCCTACTCAGGATAGTCTCCAACTTCCTCCTGGTATCCTTGGCACAAGAGATTCTCATGACTCAAGCTCTTCCCCCTCACACACTCTCCCCCAGTACACACACACACACACACACACACACACACACACACACACACAAACACACATACACACACCCTAACCAACAGTTATCATTCCATCAGTGGTCACTCATAAAATCTGCCCCAGGCCATAATTTGCACTGGACAAATTCCTCACTGCCTACATTTCCTCCTTGCATTCTTTCTCTGAATCATCATCATTTAGAAAAATAACTGCCAACAATGTATGATTCCTTGTAACACATGCTTATCATGGTCTGGGAAATGACTAATTTCTCATACTCCTTGTTTATTTCTTTAGAAATGAGCAGACTTTTTCTTCTGGCAGAAAAACTGTTCATGTTTCATTTTATTTCTTCTGTTTTTCTGTCAGTACAGTATGCCTTTGGATTATTTGGTAGTTTTTCCTTCACTAAGAAAATCTGCACATAGGATTTCAACTTCATACTTCAGACCTTGGTTGAAATATTTACCCCTTGAAACACTGTCCAAGATTTTCTAAATAGTGTGAAATTTTGTAATTTGGTAATGCTGCTCAGTGGACAAGCAGGGGTATATACAAGGTGTCTACAAAGTCTTAGTCTATTTTAAAGTTACTAAAGTTTTAAAATGCACTAAGACTTTTGGGATACTGTGTATATATACACTTATATGCTATATACATATATATGTGTGTATGTGATATATAATATATATGCACATATATTATATATAACAGATCACTAAGTTCAATTGTATTTAGTCATTTGTCTCAAAATGGTCCTTCAAATTTTTATTTCCCCCTATGAAAGTTGTAGACAAAGTAAGGAGAATAAAATTGAGACATACATAAATATTACAGGTCATAGCCAAAATCTGGATCCATCCAAAGGACTAATGCTGTCCCTGTTTTGTCAACTAAGCTCAGAATAAAGAAAATTTATGATTAGCATCACAGAATATTAGAGCTGGAAGGGATATTACTGATCATCTAGTTCAATTTCCTCATTCTATAAATGAGGAAACTAAGGCAGAGAGAGGGCAGCTAGGTGGCACAGTGGATAGAGTGTTGAGCCTGGAGTCAAGAAGACCTGAGTTCAAATTTGGCCTCAGACACTTACTGGCTGTGTGATCCTGGGCAAGTTGTTTCACCCTGTTTGCCTCAGTTTCCTTATCTGTAAAATGAATTGTAGAAGGAAACAGCAAACCACTCTAGTATGTTTGTCAAGAAAACCCCAAATGGGGTCACGAAGAGTCAGAAATGACTCAGAAATGGATTGATCAAAATGGCACAAAGAGGAGAAGGGACCTGCAAAAGGTCACACTAAAAGTATCAGAGGTAGTTTTAGAGACACAGACTCTTGATGCCTAATGCAGTGGGAAAGAGGAAGCAGGTCAAAAGGCTGGAGAATGTATTTGTTACAGCAGCCAAAGATTTATGAAACTAGGAGCTGAAAAAATAGAGGGAAGAGTTGGGACTCAGAGATAGGGCATCTGGCCCAAACCCAAGAACAGGATGTTCAAGTTTTAGACATAAGCTTAGCACTTTCAGCTTATCTTTTGGTCTGTATATTTTTCCAAGAATTTTCTTTCAAGAAATGCAGGTGCTAACACAAAGAATCCTTTAGCAGAAACACAGAGCAAGCACACTGGACATCAACAGAGCACAGGGTCATCCATCGGAAGGCCGAAGGAATTTGCAATCATCAGAGGCTTAATTATAATAAACTGGGACTGATCTGAGGTACCAATACACAAATACAGTTAAGATGGTAGCCTTAGAGCAGATCTAGGCACAACTCTGACAATGTATACCAATGAGAATGAAGATGGAACATAGCAGGCCATTTTATGAATGAGATTTGGGGAGGGGCAAAACAGCCATGGCTGAGAATGTAATGGGCATAGGATATAGGGAGGATGTGCCTTAGTGATTGAGAAGTCCTGAACTTACAAAAGAAGTTGGAAATTTTAGCCAGGTTGTCTGTTGCAGGCTTGTTCTCAACAGCTATTAGTTAGTTATGTGGATCAATAAAATATTTTTTTTGTTCTTTCATGACTTGGGGAAAGCCACAGAAGTAGGTTCAGAGACTACTATACAAATATCATGTGAAAACCAGACAGGTGGGGGACACAATTGGAGTGCTGTATGGAATCAAAATTCAGAGGAAGGGAAAGCCATTACAGTGGTTGAGGACCATAGTCAGGGGAAAGAAAGTCACTTCATTACAGGTACATCAGAGAAGTGAGTTGACCAAGTCTTTGCCATATTCCTTTAACAAGGTTTTTGTTTCTTTAACCTTTTCAGAAAGAACTTTGCGTTCACTGGTTCATTTGGTACCAGGATTTAAAGGACTACACCTGACAATGGGGTATTTCTTTGGAACATCTCAAGACCTGTAAATGTAGCCTTGACTGGGTTTGGCTTTATCCTGGGATAAAGGGTTAACCTAAGCATATGCCTCCTGAGGGATCTATTGTTGGTTACTCAGTGAGAGCCAGAGTGAATCAGATTTAAGGGCATGGTTTTTAAGAAAGAAATCTAGCCATTACCCACCAAGATAACTAGGTAGGTTCCAACCATTATAATTGACCTTCCTTTGGGCAGCACAGTCTCTGGTAAGGGCATGATACCCCTTGGTATCATGGGGGGAAGTGGAGGGAAGGGGAGAGAAGAGGGGAAAGGAGAAGAGGAGCTGAGTTGTCCTATTGGAACTGGCCACTTAATAGTTATTTTGGGGGGCCCTGACGGCTCAGAGTGAATGCAAACGGTAACTTCTCTTTTGGCCAGCAACCCCTATCGGTCTTCCCCTCCCAGTCTGATTCTTTATTTTTATTAAAGGGGCCAACCCTTGACTCATTTTTTAAACAAGTATAATCATGAAATGGTCATTGCCTCACCTCAAATTGAGAAACTGAAAAGACTTTAACTTAAAAGGGCCAAGGTCTCCCATTGCATCCTGGGCCATCTCCAGTTGTTCTGATCTATGTCTGGCTGCTGGACCCAGATGGTTCTGGAGGAGAAAGTGAGACCAGTGACTTTGTACAGCCGTCCCTCCCTCGCTCAAATCCAATTCACTTGCATGTCATGGAATCATCCTCCTGATGTCATGATCTTCTTTGAGACCAAAGGACAAACCACAATGCCTCCTGAGACAAGTTTCTTGTGATTTTCAATCTAACTTCTTATCAGACAATTTGTGTCCTTCCTGATGTAGCAAAGTACAAATGAATGGAAAATGGGGAAGACACAACATTCACATGGGAGCCCAGCAGAATATGTGTCAATGTGAGGAATCCTTTGGATAGAATGAAATAGATCCCTGCCTATGCGCCTAGAAGTAAAATATCAGCAGGGAGGAAAGGAAGATTGTGCCTAAGTGGTTGAACCACTCACTGTTTGATAGCTGGACATCATGAATTACAAAGAAATACTGGAGTTGTTCCAGTCATTTCAGCAAATGACATTTTTTGCATAATAAATATTTACTAAGGTTCATTGTACCAATGAAATCACATGTCCAGTTCTTATCAGTACTATAGTGTCAAGTTAATACTATGGGATTATTTTGATCCTATTGGATAGATAAATACTAAGAATTTTCTTTCTATTATAATAAAGATCACACTATAATGTAGAATACTCACATACTGCAAGAAGAATTAAAAAAACCCTTGGGAAAGAGTAATAAGTAAACAGCGGAGGTCACAGACAACACTCAAGCACCATAATAAATAGCTGTTATTTAGCTAAAGCAAAGGGAATATCACAGATGTCAAAAGAATTGAAGAAACAGATTTTTCTGACAGTGTAGGCTATGCTCATTTTAAAATACACAGTATCCACCAGACCTCCCACTGCTAATATTCACATTTTTCTTACCCAGAATAGATATAAATTGTTTTTTTTAAAGTTCCTGAGATTAAATACACATGATTAAACTGAAAGTAATGTGATCCCATCTCATTAGTGAAAGATTTTATTTGTATTTTTGATGTGCTCCCCTGTATGTGACAGGATGCTAACAGCACCCCAGCAGTAAATTGGTTGTGATGGCCCATTAATGGTACCTCTCATGTCTTTGAATGTCATGTAAACAAAAAGAGCTGTACCTTTCCATTCCATTCAATACCCCTTTCAAATGAAAGAATATGGGCATGAAAGCCCAGCTCCCTTCCCTGCCATTAGCGCCAACAAATGCACTGCTCTCCTTTCAGACTTACCTCTTAGGAATTTGAGTTTTAAGAAGTCTTTGAAGCACCCAACATTTTTACTGTTTCAAAAAGCTGTGATTTTAGCACAAGTGCAACCTTAGAGCTGAGTTTAATGCAGTTAGTTGGGAGGTAACAGAAAATAGCTTAATATCCCTAAGTATTCCCTGCAAATCACAGGTTTGGGGCAATAATTAGGAGTTTTAAAGAGAGTGCCTTCTCTTCATAGGCCAGCTTTTAACAGTGTGGGCTATTTTAAAGTTGGAGGAGAATGTTCAAGGTTGGAAGGAGAGTCTACAAGAAGTAGAATATCATCATAAAGAATAAACAGAATCTCCTTGTAATTCTAATACATGAGCAATTCTCACACACTAAAGCAGGGAAAGCTGTAGATCCCCAAACTTATTTCAATACCTCAATACCTTATTTCAATACCAGTTTCATGATTTCATTAAGGAAGGTGGCAGATCACCACCTTGTTATACATTAGTAGACAGCCTTAATGAGATGCTGAGCCCAAGAAAATGACAGAATCATAGAAAGTGGGAGCTGGAAGAGACTGCAGTGACCATCCAGGTCAATCTATACGCTAAAGGAATCCCCTTTACAATAAACTCAACATCAGGTTGTGGCCATTCCTCTGATGGAAACCTCTCTGAATTGCTCTACATTGATCCTTGTGTTTTACAGAGAATTCTGAAGAATCTATTTACATAGACAGATTGAACAAAATATCTCAGTTTCAGACATGTAGCAGTCCAGAATTCCTTTACTTGCCCCTATGTATTGTATAAGACCCAAGTATCAATCCACTGAGTAATGTCTGTTATATAAGATCCAGCTGCCAAACTGGTTTCCAAAGAATTCCATTTCATATAAAAAGTACTTCTCTGATCTACAGTAGTAAAATTCTACGCAGATCAAAGCCATCAGACTCAAAAGAAATATTATCTGGGTCTTCCCCTTTGGCGAGAAATCTAAACTATTCTCTTATCTTTTCTATCACTCTAATAAAAGTCTTTTTGCTAGTACACTGTAACTCTTGCTGCTACGGTGTTTCCCATGGTCCTAGACTTGGGCCTTTTGCAGTTGAATGACTACGAGGCTCGTGGGGGAAGGTTTTCCAGATTAAAAGAACCTACAATTATTGGTGCTCTGCAGACACAACCTTCAAGAACTCTGGGTCATTTTCACCCCATAACGAGGCATCAAATGAGTAGTGTGGTAGAAGAGACACATCGTCCTTGACAAATACAGAGAAAATTTTGCCTTAATATAGAGTTGCCATGGCAACCTGAGGACCACAGGCTTAGGAGAATACAAAGAAAAAAGGCTTAGTGTTTTCCTACCTCCTATCTATTCCAGGTCAACCCTCGAATGACCACATGGGCATTTCCTGGTAAATAGGTGAAGAATATTGGACACATGATGGTGAACTTCCAAACTCGTCAAGTCAGATAAGCAACCTGTGATAATAAAAGAGAAACAAAACAATGGATAACTGTCAAGAAATTGAAAACTAACTCACAATTAGACTAACATGGATAATGAATCAATAAACATTGAGGAAACACTTGCTGTGTGGCAAGTGCCATACTAAGTACTAAGAATACAAAGACAGAAGTGAGATTGCTTCTGCCCTTAAGAACTTTATAAAAGAGAAGATAATACGTATGTACTTAAGTATGCACATAATACATACAAGAAGGGGAAATTGAATTGATCTATAGGGTCATTCCAGGGAATCTGCCCCTGAAAGTCCTCTACAAACTTTGAAAAATTCCACGGACATGTGTGACTCAGCATTTCATCACATCCAAGATGATAAACCTGTTGGCGACTTCTGGGCATGTTTTAACCCAGCACCAAAAAGATTTGGCATTTGAGTAGGAGGTGGCAAACTTTGAATTGGACTTCGTCCTTCCTCTGGCCATGACAGAAACACAGTGGAGTGCTGCATCAATTTAAAAAAGATAACAACTTCCACTAAGTCCTCTCTTCCTTTGGATTTCCAGAAGGGTGGAATCACAGAACTCCAAAGTTTCCAATGAAGGTAAGGGATGGTTCCTACCCGAGTCCATGGATGCCTTTTCCATATTGTGGGTGTTCTTTTCTGATCTTAAATGAATGAGTGTCTTATCTTGAGATGGATGTGAGCTTGAAAATTCTGTAGGTCCTGGATCCACTGAGTAAAACTGACTGGTATTAAGGGACGTTTCTTCATCAAAGAGAACTGATCTCCTGGCTTTTTTGCCAGAATACTTCGAATTGTTTGGACAATGCAGCACCAAGGTAAAAAGTAAAACACCTACCTAGCAACCCTATAAACTACCTTATGTTCTGATGAGGTTTAAAGCAATGGTATGCCAGCTATAATCAGATTGTAAAAAGCCAACTGTTAAGTTTTCAGTGTGAGCACTTGTACCCCAGAAATTGTCATTCAATATAAATCAGGGTTTGATTTATTACTTTGTAAATTGTCTAGATTTAAGAAAGTATTAGTAATGCATATATTAAACTTAAATGCGTATATTAAAAGTACGTGCATACTGTCATAGCTGACATTTATATAGTAGCTATATTAGTAGCTTTAAGGTTTGTAAAATGCTTTATATCTGTTATCTCATTTGAGCCACATGACATCCCTAGGTTTAAGTACCAGCCCCCTAAGAGATTGTAACAGTAGTTAGAAGTTACTGAATCCTGTTTATAAGTTGTTTTCTTAATGTGTGCCATTGGCCTTTTACATTTAGCATTCTTTTTTCTATAGGAAATAAGTATCTCTCCTACGTCTGATATAATGTGCTCTGAGTACCTTCCTATTCTGCTGTTTTTGGAAGTCCTACTACTTTCCTTTGATGTATCCACCCTTCCCCTCAACTCTACTGTACCTCAGGGCTCTGTCCTGGGCACAGTACTTTTCATATACTTTCAATGACATCATCACCTACCCTGGGTTCAATTATAATGTATACAGATGATTCCCACCTCCAGCCCTGGTCTCTTGCTTGAACCCCAATCCTATAACACTAACTACATGTCCTGTAGACATCTCAAATTTAATATTTACAAAACAGAACTCATTATCATCTCTCCTCCTCAAAAGAAAATTCATCCCTATTTTTTGTAACTTCCTTATTTTTGTCAAAGAATCTATAATCCCTACATTTTCTCAGGTTCTCAACCTTGGTGTCATTTGTTTGCTGAATGTATGAAAAGCTGCAAAACATATAATCTTCTTTTTCTTTGCTACTTTTTATACAGAAATTTTCTCTCCATTTAAGTACTCATTAAATTCAAAATAGGAAAATAATTTTAAAAACATTGCTAACTACAACATCAAAAATATGTATCATGAAAAAAAGGAGGTGGAGCAGTCATGTCACGAAAGTAAGAGATAACAAATGGACATTCCCACATGGAGAACTCATTCCCATGGAACATTAAAATACCTAGAAGAAGGCCTCTAGCTTGTTAGGCAGATCCTCTATGGATGATTTTGGAAGGAACATAGACAAGAATTGCACACAGGGGAAGAAGATGTGGAAGACACTGTGATTTGCATTGATGGAGGGAGTACCTACAAATGAAATGTCAGACTTGGGAGTCAAAATACAGAATCAGAAGTGATTCTCTTGTCATCTGAAGATCACTGCATTCCTACTATAAGAAACTTAACACTCATATATATATATATATATATATATATATATATATATATATACATATATATATATATATATATTTCATTTACTTTATTAGTATTAGCAGATCTGTATCTACTTTCCTCTTTCCCTTTCAGCAGATTAATGGGGAACTTTACACAGGTTCATGTCATTCCAATTGTGTCACTTGACACATAAAAGGCTTTTACAGAAGGGCAAAGGATACATGACAATGTAGAACATTTTAAAATTACAGGTTATGTAAAAGTCAGGTTGCCATTTTAGAAACACAAACTTTAAAACCAAAGAAAAAAAAATAGAAACAGTAAGTGGAGAGAACTGTATGAATAATTTCCTTTCCTCTATTGTTTATTGGTAAGTAAACATTTTTCCCCAAAAATATACTGACGTGTCACAAAACACATTGTACCAGGAGGAACTGTCATGCCATGGATCCTTGGGGTCATAGAGCAATAGTGCTGGAAAGGACCTTAGAGGTCATCAGGTTCCATAGAAGTGAAATGACTTGGCCATAGTCAAGGTAGCAATTTGATGAGCAAATAATGAAACCCAAATCCTCAGACTCCAAATTCAGTGCTCTTTGTATCAAATCTGGAATAAAACTCACTTAGATACAAGTGTGATCAGAGCTTGCATTTATCAGTTTTTCCATGTGAATTTGTGAGTGTTTGTTTCAAAGTTGAGAGCTTTATTTTATAACCTGACCCAGCCAAAAATAAATTTGCTATTAGACAGGCATGTATCAGAATAATATCTAATGTATCTGATGCAGTCCCGCCAGAAATGGATTTTTCCTTCTTTTATCATCTTCGCCATTTTGATGGGAATAAGGTGATATGTTACAGTTGTTTTAAGTTGCATGCTTCTGATAAATAACAATTTTGAACACTTTTTCAGACAGTTTCTATTAGTTTACATTTCTGCTTCAGAAAACTGACTTCATATTCTTTGAGGATTTATCTCTTGGGGAATGGCTCTTACTATTATGGTTTTTTTTTTCAATTTTTGAAAGATTTTAAATGTTAGACTTTTACTGCAAAGAATCTTTTCAGTGAGTAGTTTTTATTTATTTGTTCTTAAATGAAGAATCTGAATTTCAGAACTAGAAGAACCTTTAGAGATCAGGACATTTTAGAGACATATAAACCAAGGCCCAGGGAGGAAGTGTGAGATGCCCTAAAATATACAGGTAATAAATAGCAGACACCTTCTTTCAAATGCAGAAATTTCTACTCTATATTAGGACAAGAGAGCAGCCTGTACAACACCCAATGGCCCACCATCCATGGACTCTAGGAGGGCACCACTTTGTGGAAGTTGCTAGCTATTAGTAATGAGTCAATTCATTTGAAATAAAAGGAAGGAAGGGAAGCTACAAAAACAGAACAGAGGAAATATTAAAGCCTTGAGTTCTTTGTTCCAGAACTGAAGATTTTTTAAACTTATCTTCTCAGATAGAAGCAGTATGGCACAGTGGTTAGCATACTGAGCAAGACTCAGGTTCAGATCTCACTTCTGATATTTTTTAGCTAGGTGACTCTGAACAAGTCATTTAACCTCTATATCTATCAGGCTTAGGACTGATATACTAACGGACTTTCTATGCCTGGAGCTCCAAACTCAGAAAACTACAAATCCTATATCTGCACAGATTATGTTTGTCCCAGACTATATCCAAATTTTATCTTTTTCTATCTGTTCCATATTTCAAATATCAGTCTCATTAGTCTGAACAGACACAGCTAGGTAGTGCAGTGGACAGAGCTCTGGGCCTTACAGAGGGGGAAATCAGAGTTCATATGTGACCTCAGATACTAGTTCTATAACTATGAGCAAGTCATTAACCTTTATTTACCTCATCTGTAAAATGGAATAATTAAAGCACCTATCTCCCAGGGTTGTCATAGTGCTCAAATTAAATATTTTTTCTAAAGCATTTAGCACAGTGCTTAGTACAGAGTAGACACCTAATAAATACTTGTTTCCTTCTTTTCTTCTCTCCTTTGAAAATGGATCTTACCAGCCTAACACAGAGAATAATTCCATAGGGCAGAAGCCATCAGTAGGACTTGGACAATATTCACACTTTTAATCGTTTTTTGACTATTTTTGTTTTCATTTTCCTAAGGATCTATTTCCATATTTCTTTTACTCTGCAACCGGTTAGCTCAGTTGGTTAAAATAATACCACCTAAAATTTATCTAGAGCTTAACATAGTGGACAGAATATTAGACCTGGAATCAAAAAGACCTCAGTACATATGTGGGCTCAGATACTTTCTATCTATGTGACCCTGGACAAGTCATTTACCCTGTCTTTGCCTGAGTTTGCCCTCCAACAAAATGAGGATGATAATAGCATCTATCACCCCAGGTTCCTCCCCAGGTGAGGATCAAAACAAGATATTTGTAGAGCATTTTGCAAAATTCAAAGTACTTTATAAATACCATCTCTTATTATTTACCTATAAAGCATGTTTGTATCCTTCATTTCATTTGATTTTCATAACAATCTTACATGATATATTTCCATCATTTTATAGTCTTTACAGTGATATATTAGACTGCTACCCTAAATAGCTTTGTCAACATACTTTAGTATTTCTTTCAATTCTTTCTCTCTTTTTAGTGGGTAGAATATCTTGAGGCTATCTGGATGTTATTTTTTTGTGATTACTATCACCATCTTTTCATGTGGTCCTGCTACTCCCTCTCTATAACATTTCATTTCCCCATAACCTTATTTTGCACAGGCTATGGACGTCCCAAGTCTGGAAGGCAATCTTCTGTCACCTTCTATGGAAAGCCTTCACTGATGCTTCCAGCATCCCTAATGCTACTGTACTCACTTTACAATAATCTTGTATTTACTTATATGTGTATACATTGACTCCCGTAAGAGAATACAAGCTCCCTGAAAGGAGGGACTGTATTGTCTTCCAGATGCTCAGTACCTAGAACAGTGCTGGGCACAGAGTAGGCACTTCACAAATGCTTACTGAATACACAGAGAGGATGAATACCACTGATCTGTGACTTTCTACAGATTGGTCTATAGCTTAGAGTCTTAAGAGAATTTCCTAAGGCTCAGAGAGCTTAAGTGATTTGTCCCTGGTTATAGTCAAGTGTCAGAGGTGGAATTGGAATCCAAGTCTTCTGACTCCAAATGCAGTACTAGGTCTACATTATGTTATAATTAGCAGAGAAGTTATTAACCCATTTTTACTGAAGAAGAAGTTGAAACTAATATAGATCAAGCAACATGGCAAAGGTCCATAGTTGTATGGAACCTGCAGCTAAACCTAAGGCTTAACTTTCTACAGTATTTACTTCTAGAGTTTTTCAGAATCTGATCTATGAACTGACCACTTGTATTCTATAGGTTTATCTTTTTAATTATGACAATGTCCATACTTTTATTTCTATCGCAAAAAAATATGACTGATTTTCAGTAGAAATAAAGCTACTTCATTAGTGTCCCTCTAAAATTTTCACAATAGTTCCATTCAGTTTCATGAAGTGTTTTGACAGAAGGAGAAGAGCAGTCGCAACTGGGAGCAGGTGCTCCTGACATATTAAGTACTTAAGCAACGTCTACTGAAGTGGAATCTTTTGAACCGATGAAGTATGCTAGGCTATCATCTGGTATGGATGAAGAAATCGTCATGTGATATATGCGATATATGTTCAGAGTTTCTCTTCTCTAGCCCCAAATTAGAGCCCAACTTCAGGCAACTTGCTCAAAAACACTAGTCAGTGAAAATTCATACCCACTCCAGGAAAAAAAAATCTCAAAAAGCATATTAGAGAGGTGTAAACTAAGGCCCAGGGAGGAAGAATCAGTTGTCCTAAAACATACAGGTAATAACTAGCAGAAGCCTTCCTTCAAATTCAGGGCTCTCTCCACTCCATCCTGCTGTGTTAGGACAAGAGGGTGGCCTGTACAGCACCCAATGGTCTACCATTCATGGCCTTTATGAGGGGGCCACTCTGTGGAAGCTGCTAATTTTTAGTAATAAACCATCCTCCTGGTGGTAGATCAATAAATGTTATATTCATATATGAAGGCCAACACATGTGGGATTTCAATATATGGTTGTCATTTCTATGGAAATACAAAAGACTGGAAAAGATATTCATATCATAATCACCCACCTGTAGAGAGTGAATATCCTATGGGAAAAAATCACACATCATGAAAAGAGAGAGTAACTCCTTCAAGGTTAACCTGACCTACTTGGAGTCACTTACTTTAGCAGGCAATTACATCCACACTCACAGTCATGTGGCTTAGTCTTATTCATCCTTGGGGAAATGTCCTATGCAGCCTATGGATAAAGGACACTGATCTGTATGTAGAGGTCAGTGATCTCGTTGATGACTGGTTAATCACAAAGGAAATCACTACTGAAAATGGGTAAGACTGCATAGGTGAATTACATTTCCTCTAGGAAAAAGGTTTGTCCTAAAAGTTAGTTAACTGTAAGTGTGGTAAATAATTTAAGTAATAATTAAGGTGAATAATTGAAGTAAAAAGGAATGTTATTACTCACCGACTCCAGGAAATGTCTCCAATTAGCTCAAGGAAAATTCCTATAACCAGAAGAGATTGGAAGTTATCAAGAATGGGGCAGCAGGAGATGCGATAAAAACAAAACAGACAGACAAGAAGTCAGATGAAATTGCTAGAACCACACAAAAACAACAGGCCAGCTGGGAGGCCCAACATTCTTTGGGATAAATTAAGAAAATGCAAAAGTTACAGTGACTCTTTTGGATCAGCCTCAGGGTAGCAGCTGCCATATTACTCATGCCAGGTCATGGAGACAGAATGATGTCATTGCATCATAAGTGAGAGAGACCTACAATTGGAGGCAATAAAACAGGATTCAATTTGTGGCTACGGCACCTGAGTGGCCTTAGGTAAATTCTTTCCATTCTCTGGCTTCAAGTTTCCTCTTCTGAAAAAATGACAGGACTAGACTAGCTCATAGAGCTGCACAGCTGAAAGGGACCTCAGAGGATACCAACCTAGCCCAGCTCACACCTGAGCAAGAATCCCCACTCCAGTATCACTTACAAGTGGGCACACAGTCTCTGCTTGAGGCCCTCCAGAGTGGAAGCAAGAACATCTCCCAAAGGCAGCCCATGCTACTCAGGGACAACTTTAGTCATTAAGAAGGCTTCTGCTTTATTTCAAATCTAAATTTGTCTCTTTGCAATTATTAAGCATTGTTCCTGGGCCTTGCCTTTAGAGTCATATAGAATTATCAATCATGCAAGAAGTCTGATTCCTCTTCTGCATGACAGTTTTTAAAATATTTGTATACAACTATCAGGTAATTATTTTCTAGAACTGGAAAAAATAACACCAAAGATTATCTGAAAGAACAAAAGGTCCAGAATATCAAGGAAACTAATGAAAAGAAATGCTAAGGAAGGTGGCCTAGCTCTACCAGATCTCAAATTATATTATAAAGCAGCAATTATCAAAACCACTCAATTCTGGCAGACAAGTGGAATATGCTAGGGAGTCAAGTGGAATATGCTAGGTACTCAGGACACAGTAGGCAACAAATCTAGCAATGTACTGTTTGATAAACCCAAGGACTCCAGCTTCTGGGGTAAGAAATCATTGTTTGACAAAAATTGCTGGGATAATAGATAATAGCATGGCAGAAATGAGGCATAGACCAATGTCTGACACCACACACAAGAATAAAGTCCAAATGGGTACATGATCTAGATATAAAGAGTGATACTACAGACAAATTAGTGGAGCAAGGAATAGTGTATTTATCAGATTTATGGAGAAGGGAAGGATTTTTGACTAAACAAGAGATAGCATTATGAAGTGCAAAATGGATAATTTTGATTACATTACACTGAAAAGTTTTTGCACAACCAAACCCAATGCAGCCAAGATTAGGATGGAAGCAGAAAACTGGGAAAGAATTTTTGCAACTAGTGTCTGTGATAAAGGCCTCATTTCTAAAATATATAAAGAACTGAGTCAAATGCACAAGAATATAAGTCATTCCCCAAATGATAAATGGTCAAAGGATATGAACAGGGAGTTTTCAGAGGAAGAAATTAAAGGTATCTATAGTCATGAAAAAATGCTCTAAATCACTATTGATTAGAGAGATGCAAATCAAAACAACTCTGAGATATCACATCACACCTATCAGATTGTCTAAACATGATAAAACAGAAGATGATAAATGTTGGAGAAGATGTGGGAGAGTTGGAACACTAATTCATTGTTGGTGGAGCTGTGTTCAATTTGGAACTATGCCCAAAGGGCTACAAAAACTGTGCATACCCTTTGACCCAGCAATACTACTTCTAGGACTGTATCCCCAAGAGATCACAAAAAAGGGAAAGAGTCCCACATGTATAAAAATATTTATAGCAGTTCTCTTTGTGGTGGCCAAAAACTGGGAATCAAGGGGATGCCCATCAATTGGAGAATGGCTGAATAAATTCTGGTATATGAATGTAATGGAGTACTACTGTGCTACAAGAAATGATGAACAGGAAGACTACAGAGTGGCCTGGAAGGACTTACATGATCTGATGCTGAGTGAAAGGAGCAGAACCAGGAGAACTTGGTGCACAGCAACAACCACAGTGTGTGAGGATTTTTTCAGGTAGACTTAGAATTTCATTGCAATGCAAGGACTTAAAAATTTCCCAATGGTCTTTTAAGGCAAAATGCCTTCCACATCCAGAGAAAGAACTATGGCATTCAATTGCAGAATGTAGCAGATCATTTTCTTTTATATTATGTTTTGGTTTGTTATATTTCTCCCATTCACTTTAATTATTCCATACAACATGACTATGGTGAAAATGCATTTACTGGGAATGTATGTGTAGAACCTACATAAAATTGTATGCCATCTTGGGGAGGGAAAAAATCTAAGTTATATGGCAGTTATTGTAAATAATAATTTAATAAAATAAATAATAAAAATAATAATAAAATAAATAATAAATTTATAATAATAAAATATAATATAAAATAAATAATATAATAAATTAAAAATATTTGAAAATAAAAAAATAATAAAAATGAAAAAATATTTGAATACAGCTATCATGTCATCCCCTAAGTCTTCTCTTCTCCCAATTAAACATCATCAGTTCCTTCATTCAATCCTGATCAAACATTGGCTCAGGGCTCTTAACTACTCTCATTTTCCCCATATGCACGCTCTCCACCCTATAAAAAACATAACTGACATATATACAATATTTTAAAGTTGGCAGAGCATTTCTCATATAATGCAGCTATTAATCTCCATTTTACAGAAGAGGAAACTAAGTCACAGAGAGGTTATATGAGTTGCCTATGGTCAAAAGCTATTAACATGTCAGAGACAAAATTAGGATCCAGGTTTTCCTGGCTCTAAGTTCAAGGCTGTATTCACTACATCATTCTTTCCACTATCATGTCCTTTCTAAAATATAGCACCCAGAAATGAATACAGTATTCCAGGTGTGGGTGAAGCAGGGTAGAGTACAACAGTGATTGTACTGACCTTCTACATACAGTCCTGCAACCAAAACAGCATTATAATTAAAATAACAGAGAGTATGAGGTAGTTGTCAACATGCATTTATAAGGGACACAGTAAGGATTAGTGGATCTATCAGGAGGACTCTATCACTCCCTTTACCTTTGTAGACCACAACCCAGCTATAACTTGGTGGAGCTACATTTGTGTGTATGTGTGTTTATTAACTCTATACTTGTACTGTATATATTATATATGTATACATTTGTTAACTTGTTTATACATAGTTGTTTACATTAAACCACTTGGTTCTTGTATCCTCAGCATCTAACAGCACCTGGCACGTAGTAGGTTCTTAACATATACTTGATTGTCATAAGGAGTTTCTAGAATCTCAGGAAGATTTGACCATGGTTGCCTAACTAGTGTTAGAAGTAGGATTTGGAATCCAATTTTCCTGATGCCAAGTACAGTCACACAGGAAAGAATAAAAAAGAATTCTATGCAACAACAAAGACTAAGTTGACTTTTGGTGGCATACATTTATAGGAGAGCCCATTCACACGACTGCGTGGCTTTTTCCAGTATTGTAAAAGAACATATGAGAAGGCCACCGAAGGCAGATGGTGGCAATTACCTAGGATTCATATTTAAAAGGGCTCACATGACCCCAGTACAGCGTGTTAGGGCTTTGTTTTGTTTGTTTTAAAGAGAAGAGTGTGTAGTTGAACTGATCAATCATATGGCTGAGTCTGGGAAAGGAGGAATGTGAGATCAGAGAAAGGATGATGAAATAGAAGAACAGGTTTGGGGGAGGAGGAGACTGTAGGGCTCATGGAGAAAATAGGCTTAGAAACGAGACAGAGTACGAGTTAAATGGGCAAGAGTTTGGCGTTAGAAAAAGGAATTTTAGAGTTGAAAATCAGGAAGATAGGAGAGTTAAGGTAAGATGGTAAGATTTCTTGTGTGACCACCCTTGTGGGTGAGTTAGAATGAAGATGTAGACCACTGAAGTGGCTGGAATTTATTTTTTTAATATATTTTCACTCATTTTTTAAAAAAAAAATTTCCTAAATCAAGGGGATGCCCATCAACTGGGGAATGGCTTAATAAATTATGGTATATGAATGTAATGGAGTACTATTGCGCCATAAGAAATAATGAACAAGAAGACTTCAGGGAGGCCTGGAAGGACTTATATGATATGATGCTGAGCGAAAGGAGCAGAACCAGGAGAACTTGGTGCACAGCAATGACCACGGTATGTGAGAGTTTTTTCTGATAGACTTGGAACTTCATAATAACACAAGAACTTACTGAAAAAAAAATCCCAGTGATGGTTTTCTAAGGCAAAATGCCTTCCACACTCAGAGAAAGAAATATGGAAGTCATCCACAGAATGCAGCAGATCATGTTTGTGTGTGGTGGGGTTTTAGTGCATTATGTTTTGATTTGTTATATGATTTCTTCCGTTTATTTTAGTGTGACTACATAGCATGACTATAGCGAAAATGTGCTCAATGTATATGTAGAACCTATACAGAATTGTATGCTGTCATGGGGAGAGAGGAGGGTAGTGGGGGGAAGGTGTGGGGGGGATAAAATCTTAATTTTAAGGAAGTGATTGTAGAACATCAAAAAAATAATTAAAAAATATTTCCTAGTTACATGCAAAAATTTTTAATTCATTTTTATTAAGTTTTGAACTCCAAATTCTCTTCCTTCCTCCCTCCTGACTCCCAAACCTTGAGAAGGCAAGGAATATCATATCAATTATACATATGAAGTCATGAAAAACATATTCCCATACTATGTTGCTGAACTTTAGAGGTCAGTGTGTTTGAATGAATGACATGTATATTGAAGTCTCCAGGTACGAGGACAAGGGTTGGAGAAGAAAGGAAGACTCAGATATGGAACTTGAAGTAGGGAAAATAAGATTGCTCCATCATTTCAGTCATGTCCAAAACTCTCTGTGACCCCATTTGGGTTTTTCTTGGCAAAGATCCTGGTGGACTTTGCCCTTTCCTTCTTGAGCACATTTTACAGATGAGGAAACTGAGGTAAACAGGGTGACATGACTTGCCCAGAGTTGCACAGCTAGTAAATGTCTGAGGCTGAATTTGAATTCAGATCCTTCTCACTCCAGGCACAGAGTTCTATCCATTTTGCAACCCAGCCAGTATAATCAAGATCTAGAATGGGTGAGATAGATGGATGGAGTAAAACATCAAAGGAGGGGAGGTTGCTAAGTGATGGTGGCAAAGAAACAATCTGGAAAGCAGTAGTGAAGAAAAAGGAGTATCTGTCTCCTACCGGTCCACTCTGTCAAGGTGAAGGTGGATGGGAAAACAAGCACCAAGGCCAGAGATATTAGTCAGAGATGCTTCATCTTCTGGGGAAAGCTAGATATCTTTGAGTATAAGAAGTTGCAAAGTGTGAGTTGAATTGCAGTGAAGAGTTTATGAACAATAGAATAGAGGCTCTAAGCAGGTACAATAAAGTAGGAGGGCACATGAAGTCACTGGATATGAAGACTGAGATAAGAGAATGAGGAAAAAAAAGTGATGGAAAGGATTTTTGCCTCAGTAGATAGTGACTTTCAATCATAGGTATAAGCAGAAGAAGAGGTAGGAGTATAGTAGCCTTTGGCTGAGGGAAGAACCAGTCAGTCAGAGTCCCTGCCCTACAGCATCCTGTGATATCTGAGCCTGACATCAGGTCAAGGGCAGTAGCATTGACTTCCACAGGTGGTCACTCCAAACATTGAGAATCTGGAAGCAGAATTGGTAGGGGGAGGCAGTAGGGAGTTCTGCTCAGACATCTGAGTCAGCAAATACCTAATAATTGGGTTTTCTGGTCCTATAGCCTCAGTCCAAGAAGGAAAAAGATGTGGTACATGAAGATCTCCCATAGATAAAGCGAGTATTCAGCTCCTAGTTTCTAAAGCTTAGTTACTGGCAGTAACGTAATCTACCAAGCAAGACACCATCCTCAAGAAACATCCTTTAAAGGCTAGTTATTCATGACTGACCTCCATTTCTTAAATCAGTGGGATTTATTGAATAGAGAGTATTGAATATGGAATCAAGAAGACTTGGGTTCACTTCTCTCTGAGATACTAGCTGTGTGACAATGGGCAAATCACTTAGTTTCTCTGAGCCTCTGGCAACTCTAAGCATTATCTACTAAATTATACTCTCACCAGTGGAATCACAGCTTCTTAAGGCAGACAATCTCTCATATCACTGAAACCTACCCAGAAAAAATTAATGATATTCCTGAGGCTTCTATCACTGTATGCATTTGTCTTCATATAACAAAAAAGCAAATAGTTACACTAGTCATTTTCATCACTCCATATACAGTATGGACCAGATGCTTCATCTTAGTGATTTACCAGCATGTGGAAGAGATAACTTTCCATATATTTTGATAAAAGTTCAAATTCATTCAAGACTGTGGATACACTAGTTTTATTTTGCTGCAGTAGAATTGTTTTGTTTTTAAAAAAATTGAGCCATATGACCCACAAGACTTATGATTCAGCATACATTTTAGACCCTCACCATATTCCAAAGACTCATGTTGATAAGTTTCATTTCTAAGTGTTTGGCAGATTGCCCACACAGATACCAGAGATCACAACTATCTCTAACCCATTCCACCTCATGCTTTGTATTTTCTTTTAGAGGAGAAATGTAATACACTGATTAGGAAATTTTGCTCGAATTCAATTAGAGCAATCATTGCAGGTAAAAGAATTAAGAAAGGGTCACCATATATTCATTGTGATGGGTCTAATTTGGTCAGATTCAAATACTAAAGCCTTACTTAATATCACCATCCTAAATGAATGGCTGCATTTGATCAACTCTGATAAGAAAAAACTGAGAGAGTGTCCTTGGTAAATTAATTTTTAGTGAAGAAATTCTGTCACCTCTTATGACTATCAAAGCAAACTTAAAGCTTGGAAAAAACTAACAGCTGCAAATCAAAAAGATATTAAGATATCAATCACTTCTCTGATACAATTTTTTTTCTTAATTCAGGAAGATCATGGATCAAACAAAAGGCAATCATGTTACAATAGCACTACTAAATAAACTCCCTACCTATTTGTCCTAATAGAAGGGGAAGAATTTTTTGCAAACATTAAGCTTTTACCTTGTTTTTAATTACAGTACTACATCTCTCTCTAAAGCAATTCTACAAGAGAGAATTAAGAGTAACAAAATTTCAGAAGCCACTGTTCCAATGAGACCATTATTGGATTGCTCGTAAGTATTTTGACCTATGCAGCCTACAAATCTTACTGGCTAAATTGCAGTAAAATGTATTTTTCTTTCTGTATCTGGAATATCTGCAGTTGTTTTTAATCAAGTCTTTCATGTCATGAGGATCAGGTCTTGTAGAGAGAAAATGTAAGACCATGTGCTTCTAGGACTACACTTGGGGGTGAAAGCATTTGAATCAGTCTCAGTTAACACTTGTAAGAGGGGAGAAGTAGAGTTGCCAGATTTAAGATACAAAGTTAATTATTCATCATTTAAGGTCTTTAAAACATTCAATTGAATTCTAACTAACTTAAAGGTGCTTTTCTACTCTTTGCCAAGGGTCTCAGAAGTGATGGCAATTTTACATGGTAGTCAAAAGTAATTTTTTTTTTCTCAACAAATTTTATGTTTGCAGCTAACGTCTTCATGAAATTATGGCCTGTAAATATGCTCTTTTGTTGGACATATCATGGCTGTATTGCACAAATCCTCACAGAGTTTAGAATCACATATGCCATCCTTTTGTAGGCTTATCTGTTCTGACCTAACTCAATTTCTCAACATAGAGGGCCAGGGAAGTCAGTCCCATTTTATTCTGTCTCAAAGCAGGCCTGCCCCCATCTAAATCAGCCTCATCTGGTTTCATTCTAAAGAACAAAGATCAAGCAGCTGTCCAGCTCCACAATTATCTGCAATCTAAACTGCAGTCAACACCAACAGTCTTGTCTCATTTGTTCTGGGCTAGGTAGACATGTTTACTATCCCCTTGTGAATCAGTTGCACCAGAAGGTAGGCTTCTGCACCATATAGAATCAGTTAAGAACCCTGCTACCCCAGAATTATGAAAATGAAGAAACTAAAAGGATACAGATTCCTCCGTATTTGCAAAGTCCTTGCCATGTACAATCCTACTGAATTTTCATGACCTTCAAAATATGAGAAAATCTCGCTGAGCAATGTATCTCTAGATAGATACACACAGATAAGATACACAAGATTTTGCCTTAGTAAAATTAGGATCAACTCCACTTCAAATTCAGAAAAGTATTCTATATAAGTTCCAAATTACTTTTTTTTTTATTTTGAAAAATTTTTATATTGAAAGCAAATTGTTTTGTAGAGGGAGCAAAGGCCACTCATGGACTGATGCTGCGGGACCACAGAATGAATGGAAATGGATTCTTACTGGGATTCCACTTTGGGTAGGCAATTTAGCTCAGAGATCTAGTTGGGTGTTTCATGAGGGAGGTTTACATTCCTGTGCTTGATTCCCCTTGGAGCCACATTCCAGTGAGAATGAGCGCCATTGTTCCAAAGCAGATGGCCTGAGAATCAAAGGAGGCCAATGGGAGAAGCGTTTACTGAGAACCCGTGACTATAGTAGCCTAGTAGGCCCCCTGGGGACTGGTGGAGGAGTTGGGGCTGGAGGGCGTGTTGAAGAAACAAAAGAGACCCTGGGGACCATGAGCACCCCAAGGCCACTACCTTTTAGTCAGGAGTTCCTTCTCCAGCTCTTCGAGGGAAGGAACTATATTTTAACTACCTTAATATCCCCAGTGTGTGGCAAATATCTGCCACACAAAAGGCGCTTAAATACTTACCGATGAAGGGAAGTGGGGGGAGGGGCGACCGGAAGTTGGTGGAAGCAAGGCGTAACCTAGCTACCTGTATGAAGTAAGCAAACAGAACCCGTTGCCCTCAGAGTCTCCGCAGTCTAACAACTGAGAGGGGCGGAAGGTGGGCTGCACAGAGCCCAGAAGCCAAAACTGGCTCTTCAAAATGCCTAAATTGTCAAACAAATCTAAATCTCGTAAGGGGGAAGCCAGAAGCCTGAAGCCAGAGTTGCTCAAGAAAGTCTTCATGGAGGCAAGTCTGCGGATGGCTGAAAGGAGGAGGCTAGATTGGGAGGTGAAGCAGAACATTGTCCTGTGGAAGAAGCCACTCCTCACCTTGCGCTACTTTTGGTTAGAAATTCTGATCACGTTGAAAAGGTGGTCTGTCAAGCTGCGCTGGTGTCAAAGCTTAGTGGCCTTAGCCCTACTTATGTTCATCATGCTTGGGGTTGCCTGTAATATCGAAGGAGCTCACCAAGAGTACCTGTACTACGTGGAGAAAAAGCTGCTGTGGTGTGGCTACTGGGTTGGTTTAGGAATTCTTTCCACGGTTGGCTTCGGAACAGGTCTCCAAACTTTTCTACTCTACCTGGGCCCTCACATTGCTTCCGTTACCCTAGCTGCTTACGAGTGCAACAGTACTAACTTCCCAGAGCCACCCTATCCTGATAGGATTATTTGCCCAGATGAAGAAGGCGTCGAAGGAGCTGTCTCTTTATGGACCATCTTCTCAAAGGTTAGGCTTGAAGCCTGCATGTGGGGTGCTGGCACTGCTATAGGAGAACTGCCCCCTTATTTCATGGCCAGGGCAGCCCGACTGTCAGAGTCTGAAACTGATGATGAAGAATATGAGGAGTTTAAAGAGATATTGGGAAATTATGAAGATCCTCAAAATGCTACTTCCTGGATGAAGCAAGCTGTACAGAATCTAATCAAGAAGGTGGGATTTTTTGGAATACTGGCCTTTGCTTCAGTTCCAAATCCTCTATTTGATCTGGCAGGGATAGCATGTGGACACTTCCTGGTTCCTTTTTGGACCTTCTTTGGCGCAACCTTCATTGGAAAAGCAGTAGTGAAGATGCACATCCAGAAACTCTTCGTTGTAATGGCCTTCAGCAAACACATCGTGGGACACATGGTGGCTTTGGTTGGCTCTGTCCCCATTTTAGGTCCTTTTCTGCAGAAACTATTCCAAGAGTACTTAGAGGCACAGAAGTTGAAGCTTCACCACAAAACTGCAATAAGCAGCATTCCAGAGAGAGAATACTGGGTGTCCTGGATTTTTGAGAAGCTGATTATTCTGACAGTAGCCTACTTCATATTGTCTATCATTAATTCCATGGCACAAAGCTATGTGAAACGACTTCAACATCGAATGACCCTAGAGGTAAAAGTGAATTAAGACAGAGTTTAACATGTGCATTCACAGAAACAGAATTAATGGAATCACCTTGAATTAGACTGTTCTATGAAGAAAACCCTTTTTTCCACACTCATGAATTTTTTTCCTTATGGGAGATGAAGAAAAATATTGGTTTTAAAGACAATTAGTTCATACTTTTCATTGAGAGAACTGCATGTAAAAGTTAGGTATACTCTCTATTTTATTCTGAGTTGGGTTTTCTTAAAGTTGGTATATGGATTTAAAGTTACTTACCAGGTGAATGCATAGTTGTCAAATCAATTCAGTCACTTCTGTCTAAAAACATAGTTTTTCAATAAATTTTGTCTTCGCATTACTGGATATTTTGTTTTCTAATTCATAAAATAGGCATATAATAACTGAAATACAGTATCCTTGGGCTTGCAAATCATTCTAAAACTATACCTTTCAAGAGATAAGCTTAATTATGATTATTCACTTACTATAATTTTTGATAGATAAATCTAACATGTTTATCATGAAACATAATAATCTAACCTTGCTCACCCAGCAAAGATAATATTCACTGCATTAGAGAGGAACTGGCCTTTTTAACTGACGCAGCATAAGCAAAATCTGGTTGGTGTCTCATTGAGTAAGTCCATACCATATTGCTGTTCTGTATTTTTAATATAAAAAAAACTTTCTAAACTCATGTTTGAATATTTTTTTAAGTTTAAGTGAAGGAGGCAAGAAATGAGGTACTTAACATGGGGTGGGGGAAAGAGAGAGAGAGAGAGAGAGAGGGAGAGAGAGGGAGAGAGAGAGAGAGAGAGAGAGAGAGAGAGAGAGAGAGAGAGAGAGAGAGAGAGAGAGAGAGAGAGAGAGAGAGAATAGATGAGAAAACATTTATTAAGTGCTTATGATATGCCAGGACCCGTGCTAAGTGCTGTAGACACAAATATAAGCAAGCAAGACAATCCCTGCATTTCAAAAACTTACATTCTAACAGGGAAAGACAATACACAAAGGGGGAATGACAAGGATAAGAGGGAGAAGTACTCAGGTGCCATCATCCAGAGATGGCTAGGAAGTGAGATAAAGGGCTTGATCTGGGCAAGACATGGTAAAAGCCCACCTGGCTGCAAGGGCAGGGTACTTTGTATATTTTCTATCATTCGCTTACCACATCGGGAGGGCTTACAAAATGCATTTGAAATACCATAACCGGGGGCGGAGCCAAGATGGCGGAGTGACAGCAATGACTCACCTAAGCTCTCGGACAAACTCCTCCAGGTACCTCTGAAAGGAGAATCCGACCAAATTTTGGAGGTGCGGAATTGAGTGGAAGACAGACAGTGATGGATTCGGAGCTCAGGTTGGACTGGAAGGTCCACAGGAAGGATCTGTTCCGTGGGGGTAAGCCCACAGTGCACAGCACAGCGAGGCCAGTGCAGCAGAGCAGAAGAGACCCGAGAAACCTGAGTGGCAGGTGGAACCAGAGGAGCAGCACCCAGGATGGGAGACAAGCTGAACCGAGTCAGTGAGAGCCTCGGAGGGCCAGATTATCAGCGCAGCAGCTCCTGAGACCTTCAGCCCGAAGATAAAACTTCGGTAAGTCACCTACTTGAATTTCTGGGAGCCAGGATGGCGAAGTAATCAGTCAACGCTCTCTCCTCCCCCCTCAATGACCGTGAAAGAACCATAAAATATTTCCCCAGAAAAATCCCAGATCGGTAGAAATAGAAGGAGACCAATAGTCTCATAACATGAAGGAAAATAGCTAAGGGGGATTCCTCCTACGGTGGCAGAGGCAAACCGGAAGGACAGAGGACCCAGGGCAGAGAAAACTCGCACTAGGACCCAGGCAAGCCTCAGCACCAGGAGAGGAGCCCCAGGAGGGTTGGGAACATGCATTAGCATCTAGGCGTGCCTCAGCCATCCAGGGGAATCAGAAAGACAATAGGGCAGCTGGGATCACAGGCCCCTGAGCTTGCCTTTGCCTCAGTTCAGCTGAGGAGATCTCCTGTGACCAGACCACTCCTCCTCCACACTTAACAAGCTAAACACAGGGCTGATCAGGGAAACACCAAACAAAAACCTGCTTTTAGCTTTTTCACACATCAGCTCAGCAAAAAATTCTCTAGCTTCTGACTGAAAGAACCAGAAGCCACAACACTCAATCAACATCATGAACAGGAAAAAGCAGAGGGCTGAAAGAAACATAGAATCTTTCTATGGGGATAAGGACCAAAACACAAACCCCAAAGAGGTCACAGCTGAGACTGTACTTCCATCTGAAACTTCAGAAGGGACTATGAACTACTCGCAAGTACAAGCAGCTCTCCTGGAACAGCTGAATAAGGAAATAGAAGATAAACTGGCCAATGATTTTAAAATTATTAAGAAAGAATTCACTGATGAGAACATCTCCTTGAAAAGGAAAATTGAACAAATGGAAAAAGAAGTTCAAAAATTAACTGGAGAAAATAGCTTCTTAAAAGGAAAAACTGGGCAGATGGAAAAGGAGATACAAAAGTTAACAGAAGAAAATAATTTGATAAAAATTAGAATTGGGCAAGTAGAAACTAATGACTCAATGAGACAGCAAGAATCAGTCAAACAAAATCTAAAGAATGAAATATCATAACCAGCAACAAAAGGTAGATAAGAACATTTTACGTTTTTTCCTGGCATGCATCTGTCAAAAAATAATTTAGAAAGCTCTGTCCAACCAAAGTCATTTCTACTGTGGTTGCTTTCTTTACAAGCAGAAGGATTTATATTTATAACCTATAAACAGTATCAGAAGGGACAAAACAACAAAATGAAAAAAATATTATTTGAGTCCAGCTGCAAAATAACAAATATAATAATCAACGAGATATTGACCTTAAAATACTCTTAGGAACAAACCTCAAAGACAAATGCAGCATTTTTAAGCACTAGGCTGGATTATTAGACTTACCTAATGCTTTCTGTGCATTTATTAATTACTTTCAAGCATTTCAAATCTATTACTCCTATACAACAGATAATTTGTCCATGGTTGTTGAAGAGAAATGAACCATATTCACAGCATCACAAAATATCAGGTTGGAAGGCACCTTAGAAGTCATTTGCTCCAACTCATACCCCCATCATATCCCTGACACATAGTTAGTAATCCTTTGCTTGAACACATCCAATGAGGAAGAATCCATCACTTCCAAGGCAACCTGTTCCATTTTGGGTTAGTTCTAAGTCCAAACCTGCCTTCTGCTCCCAGTAACTCCCCTAAGGTCAAGTGGAACAAATCTAATTCTGTGTCCATGTCAGAACCCTTTATATACTTCAAAATAAAAGTTAAAAAAAACACTCATTAAGGACCTGTTATGTTCAAGGCACTGTGCTAGATACTAAGGGATAAAAAGACACAAATGAGAACTACACATGTAAACATAGACAGGGAAAGAGTACTGTATCTGGAGTCAGAGGAACTAAATTCAAATCTTGCTTTTGCTACTACTTCAATACATAGCATTAGGCAAGTTACTTAACCCCTCTGGGCCTCAGTTTCTTCTTCTGTAAAATAAGGGACTTAGGCTAAAAAAAATTCTAAACTTCCTTTAAGTTCTAAATCTATGATCCTTTAAAGAGCTTACATTCTATGAGGAGATAATGCTCAAAAATAGCTGTCATATTCCTCCAAGTATTCTCTTTTCCTGGTTGAACTTATTCAGCTCATCCAACCAATGCTTATATTGCATGTGAATGAATCATTATCCCTGGTCGCATTCCAGAGGTCAATGTCCTTTATAAAATGTGGCATCCAGAACTGACCATAGTACTTCAGATATGGTCTAAGCAGGGCAGAGGACAATGGTACTGTCACAGTCTCATCCTAGACACTGCCGCTCTTAATGCAGTTCAAGATCACGTTCACTTTTTTTTTTTTTGCTGTCACATCACCCTATTAACTCTGCTTTAGATTTCAGTCCACTAAAACCACCAAATTAAACTATCATCCAATCACACCTCCCCCATCTTTTATTTATAGTCATAATTTGGACCATTAGCAGGTGAGCTAAAATGCTCAAAGTAATGCTGTAGTTATTATGAATTTGGTCTTGAGGCAGTTAATTTATTCTAATAAAAATGTATAACTTGAGATAAAATAGGAGAGGTCCAGTTGACTTATTATTTACTGATAATGAAGGCATTACTATTGTGCCCAGAATCAGAAAACACCATAATTAAGCCCCTTGAGGGCAGAGACTATCTGGTTTTGCCTTTGGATCTTGGGCACATAGCACAGTGCCTGGGAAACAAGCCCATAAGAGGTGCTTACTAAATATTGATTGACTGGTTGTTTTTATTAATAACAGGATTATTAATAAGAAAAATGCTGGAAAATTTAATCTTATATTCCCTCATATTGGTGTTTAAATTTTTATATGTGTACAATATATCTCATCCTCCAAAGAGACTGCAAGCTTATCAAGGGCAAGGATCATGTCATATTTCTTTATTCTCTTTAACACCTAAGATAGTGTAATAATAATTTTAATACTGACAACAATAGTTTACTTTCATAAAGGACTTACAATTTGCAAGTATTATTTCATTGAAAACTCATGACAACCTTATGAGCTAGGTAGGGGACACTCAATAGCACCACAGTGTCACTAACATCACCTGTTCCCACACTTCCCAGAAGCAATAGTCAATATCCTCACCAAGGAGATTCAACTTCTACTTGATCCCACCAAGGACTGGAAATTTACTGCCTCTTGAAGGAGTTCATTCCATTGTTGGATCACTTGAACTTTTTAGAAATATCTCCTTCCATTAAGCCAAAGCCTACCTCTATAATTTCTATACATTGGGCTTAATATGTTAAATGAATGAATGAATGCATGGATAAAAATACTGAATAAAATCTGGTTGCTACAGACATTTAACTATGACAAATGTACCATTTTTAAAAATAAACTATAGTTCTTCTCAATTCATTTCTGTGATGCAAGGGAAAAATAAAGCAGAATTATTATCCAAAGGGGAGCCTTTCCAGAAATCAGAGTTGTTGGAAACAATAATTTGCTTAACACTGCAGTGTGGTGTAGACTGGATGTGTTTTCTTAAATTCAAACTGACATTTAAGGATATGAGAGTTAATCAAAGGTGAAAGTGGTGACAAGATGAGATGCTCCCAACCTTTATGATGAGTATCAAGTTGGCAACCAATTTATAATTAAAAGTCAAGTCAATGGACAAAACAAGTTTACTTAAACAATGGAGAAGGTAGTGTTGTCTCAGAAGTAAGTTGTTTGTGACTCAGGGACCAAAATCCATTTATAAAATTGATAAGACTAAGACAGCAAAAGCAAAATGTATATAGAACTCCAAAAAGATAGCACTTTATTTATGGCTCAATCATGATAGAAGCAAACCTAATGCCAAAGAAATGAGCTGATTTGTAGTCATGGCAGCCATATTAGCTATAAATATTATAAGTGTGTATATATGTAAAAGGAGCTTTTTTCCTATTCTGTTTTGTGGGGAAAACACTAATCACCGAAACATACCATCTCTTTGTGTGTGATTTATCGATCATTCCTATATTTTTACCTCGTGAATTTTTTTTTAAATTGAGGCTTCCACACTCCTTCCCCCTTGAATTCAATAATACTGAAGAAATTTAGCTTAATTGAATTGTTTAGAAGCAGATTATTTTTTACAACTGAAAGGGAAGTTAATTAGACCATATAAAATCACAAAGGGGTTGGAGAGGGGAAATATGGACTGACTCATCATATCATAAATATTAGAGATCAGAGACATACACTCAGAGAAGTCCTAAAGACTCATAGACTCAGAGAAAGTTTGAAAACATCTTAGAGACCATCAAGGTCAACCACATTCTGCAGGTGAGAAAACTGAGGCCCAGAGAGGATATCCTTTGCCCAAGGTCACACACCAATAGAAACACTACTGAAATGCAGACCTTCACAACTCCAAGGCTCTTTCCATTATACCAATGGCTCATTCCTATTGTTAGTGCTTTAATGAAATTAAATGGTTCATCTAAATCCTAGCAACCATTTTTGGTGGTTTTATTGATATGAATGTTCCCTCCATTGATAAACATCAGAATCCTTCCAGCTGTCTGGCTCTATGTCTGTTCTATGAAAGTTTCTTTTACTATGTTAGAGGTATTCTATCATTGTTGCCGTTGAATCATTTCAGTTGTGTCCAACTCTGGGACTCCATTTAGGGTTTTCTTGGAAGACATACTGGAGTGATTTGCCATTTCCTTCTCCAGCTCATTTTACAGATGAGGAAATTGAGGCAAACAGGGTTAAGTGATTCACCCAGGGTCATATATCTAGTAAGTGCCTGAGGTCACCTTTGGACTCAGGTCTTTCTGACTCTAGGCCTGGCACAATATCCACTGTGCCAATCGAGCTGCCTGGGCAGGGGGTGGTGGCAGGGGAAGAAGGGGATATGCTATTGCTTCCTAGAAAAATGACAAATATAAACAATTCAAAGAAACATGAGAAGACTTGTATGAACCAAAACAGAGAGCAGAAAGCACAACCAAGAAATCAATATACACAATTACTACAATGATACAAATGAAATCAATGTTCACAAGCAGTAAAGCTGAGACTATATAATTGCAATAATTCCTCATAGTCTTAGCAAATAAATGTTGAAACCCACCTCCTCTTCATAGCTAGGTGGGTAGGGGATGGGAGGTGAATGTCCCATATGCTGACTGTGGTTTTGTCAATCTGTTTTGTTGAACTGCTTTTATTTACTATAAAAGCTTTCAGTGGGGATGGGATATTTTTAGATATGATTATGGTATGAAAACCAAAAGGCATCAATAAAACTTCTAAAAATGTACTGGGGATCTCCATATAGAATTGGGGTTATCTATCTTTCATTATTGTCACCTGATAAACTAACCTCCATTTTGAGCCAGGCAACTCCTCAAATGCAAGAAAAAAAGATTAAAAATATCTAGGTGTGAAGCTTTGATGTAATCTACAAGTCTTTGGCCTCTCATTCTTCCTGAACCATTTTCCCCGTATATTTCTTCCCCCACCTCATCTCCCCCCACCATCACCTTTGCACTGAAGTCACCAAATATTAGAGCATTTATTGATTCACTATGGAGGGTATTATTAAATTCTTTACAGATTATCTCTACCACTTCATTCTCGATAAGTAATGTTGGCACATAAGCTACATGTTTTCATGATGGTTCTATCAATTGCTAGGTATGTGACCTTCTTTGTGTCTTGTTTTTTTTACCTGTAGAATGTGGTTGAACTTGATAGTCTCTGAGACCATCAAATAATATATTCATCATTTAACTTCAACTTTCTTATTTCTTCTGATTTTGCTTACATTAGCAAGAAAGCCAGAAGGGATAGGATTCAGCTTCCCCATCAATATGTTCACTCATTGGTCATTGGACTGGGATCTCACAATTAGAGTACCAACAGTCAAATTAAAGTTGGTTAATCATTTTAAAACTGTGTTATTCTTAATACCTTCTGTCCCCTTTCAGACTACTATATCACCATCAATGCCCAAGTAGAGCTGTGTTGCACAGAGCCAAGGGATATTTTTTTTTGTTTTTCTTTGTTTCCTGAGTTCCTATGTCCAAAACCAAAATTAACACCAAGGGGCCAGCCTACTAGTGATATCGGTTCTCACAAAACAGATTCAGTCTGAAATCAAATCCCAATTTACTCATTTTACCAAAGCACGGAATTCTATACAATAATTTCCAAAGTGTGAGTCCAACATTTTCTTTGACCATTCAAAAGTACTCAGTAAAAAAAAAATACTACAACAAACCCATATAGAAATACAACAAAAATGTCAAAGGAAGATCATCACCAAGCAGAATCACATTTTGTAAGAGAAGAAAGTTTTCCATTCAATTACAGTCTTTCTTTTCAGTTTTAGTATATCAGAAAATTTATTTGGAAATGTTCGGTATGAGTTTGGATTTCATCATAGTTGAGACACCATATGGATATAGTATAGTTTCAGTCATAATCAGAAACAAAAGGCAACAGATGCCAGAGTTCCATAAGTTCTTAGATCATAAAACAAATGGCTTGTGAAGCCCAGGGCCTCAGCATGATAAGTTCTCCATGGTGGTTTAGATAAGTAATTCAGAATAGTCATGTGAAGCAGATAGTATATCATACGAGGAGTACCTTTGCCAAGAAACATTATCAACAGGCCCCTACAAAAGCTTCCAGTGATTATAGGAAAAAGGAAATGAGATTCATTTAGGGTATTGCTTCATATGGAATTATTTGGCCAATGACAAAGATAAATGGAGCTGTAACTAGGGTGGGGTTACCAGAGGTTTTTCCTCTAAGGTGCCCAATGTTAAAAATACCATGCAAGGTATTCACAGATTTTTGTTGTTGCTCTGATCCTGTCCCATAACAGTAGTCAGTTGCTCTTCTGTATGACTTGTTTCATGTCTAACTTGTCTGTCATTAGAAGGAAAATGTGCCTACATCTATATTTGGGGCATAAGTTGCAAAGTGGTGAAATCAGACTTGATGTCAGAAAAAACCTACCAGCTATATTTACCCATAGATGGAATGAGTAACCTTAGGAGGTTATGGGCTCGCCCTCATTGAGAGGCTTCAATCAGCTGAAACTGGATGATTACTCATTAGGTATGTTGTGGTGGGATATGGATTGGACTATTGAATTATAGGCCTGATGAGATTCTTTCCAACTCTAGATTCTGTGATCTGTTCCCAATGAGATAACAAACAATTACAATTTAGAGTTGTAAGGCATCTTAAAAGGTCAGCAGAAACTCCAATCCAATAAGGAAATCCTCTTTATAGCATCTCTGACAGTCATCCAGCATCTGCTGAAGTATTTCTAGTGGCAGAGAACTAGCTTACGAGGGACACCCTCCCAACCCATGTATTGCTTCCATAATGTGTGGGATGAAAGAAAACAGGTGGATTCTTTCTTCTGTTTATTGTGATTGCCTTAGTTCACTTTGGATATCAGAGAATGATCATGAAATTACTTTTCAAGTATTAATGCAGAAGCATTGGTATGTCACAATTAAGAAATGGCTGGCTGGCTGGCCGCGAATAGAAACTATATTTTATAGAAAATGGCATTTACAAAATGATATCAAAATAAAAGTCAAATCCCAGCTGGGTCACTGAGTACAGAAAAGCAGTGAAGAGGATGGCAAGAGCATGAGTAAATCCAGTGCCATGCATTTACATATGTATTAAATTCAGCTAAACTTGGACGAGTTACATAGCTATAATTACCAGGAAAATTATGCCTCCGAAGTGACTAGTTCTCCATTGATTACATCTACTCTCTCTATTTTGTAATCTTACCATATCCTATTTTAAAAGTTTGTCATTGATTATAATGCTTTGGTTTGTTATTTTCTTTTAAATATCAGTGAACATGCTTTGCATTCTCCATTTTCTTCATTTAAGAAAACAAATACATCATAAATGGCAGCAAGGTTTTCCCACTGAAGAGTTCTCTTAAATGGTAATGTCCATTATTACCTGTTGTTAGCAAAGAGGAACTAAGGATGAGGGTTTGCAGCCTGAAGTCTATAGGGGGATATAAGGGATCAGCCAGGAAGCTACAATTTGGATGGTCTTAAATGTTAATTTCATTTCCTGTCATGTCATGTCCTATTTTTAAATTATGAATAAATAAATTTTTAAACCAAATCTGATCCCTGAAAAGCCAATTGTTTAAAATAATCTCTTCTCAAGGATATACCTGATTTTTAATGTCATCTTTTCAGTGGTCCTGTTTGAGAGTAATAAGTGGTGACAGCCATACCAGGTTTATAGTATTTCTGAGATAACAGAGTTAAGCCCTGGGTCTTCCTAATTTACTATGAATTCTATTTATAGGGTACATACAGGCATCTTGCTTTAAGGAAAACAAGAATACAAAAAGCCAAACTTAAAATACCAATAAATTTGGCTTGCAGTCTTCTCATTACAAGAAGATTCTTGCCTTAGAAAAGTATTCCCCATAAAATTGCTTTATGTGAGGAACTCCCCATGTGCATTTACACGCAGATTCACAGATTATTCACTACTAGATAGAGAGGCTTGGAGGCTAAGAAAATTTTGCCAGTGCTAAGAGTTACTGTCCATTAAAGATCATTCAGAAACGAGGAGAAAGCATCTTTGAAATGATCATATTTGTCAAAGAGAAAATGAGAATTGGATTTGCACAATTTAGATTTAGCACTTTTTGGAACTGTGTCTATTTCCATAAAGTACAGTAAGAGAAAGCACCACTCAAGTTGCAACCTTCACGGATTCTTATGAACAAGTATCTTAGTTCTAAACAATGACCAGAAACTGAAGGATGGATGGATGGCCCATAGGGAAAGAGTGGGAATGAGCATTTAAAAATAATAACAGCTGAAATTAATACATGGTCTTAAGGCTTCTAAAACATCTCACATACATTATCTCCTTTATGATCAGCATTATTTATTCAATACTGCATAGTTTGGAAAAATGAAGCCTGCTGACTGGAATGGGGTTAGGGAGATGGCTGAGGAAGTTATAATTTAGATGATCTTGTGAGGTAATTTAATGCCCTGCCATTTTAAAACAAAACTACGCAGGTAGTAGCATCAGGAATCAGAGTATATGGTTAAAAATTGCTGCCTCTCCTTACTACATGGCTGATTTGGGGTCAGTTCCTTTCTCTCTCTGAACTTCAGTCTCTAACATCTCCTCTGTAAAATGAGAGGGTTAGACTGGATGATCTTTAAGGAACATTCCAACTCTACATCAATGATGCTATGATAGATTTGCCTCTTGGGTCACTTACAGCCTAGCTATTTCCAGCACCTTAATGATGAAGTAGGACTTACTTATCAGCAATCAAATCACCTGTTCAATGCTTTTCAAATAGATATGGCCTCCCTGGGTCATCTGTTATTCTAGTACATTGCTAGTTACTAAAACACAGCCTTAGAACTTTATGAAATAGGTAACCTTTTCTCTCCTCTAATGTATGCCAAATAGGGATAGGCTGAAAAAACTGAGGCTGTTTAGCCTAGAAAAAAGAAGGAATAGTATGGCAACTATCCTTAAGTGTCTGAAGGGTTGTCATGTGGAAGAGAACTTCCCAGAATGTTTGACCCCAAAAGACAGAACTAGATCAAAGGGTGAAAGTTTCAGGAAGGTAAATTTGGGCTGCGAGTTCCCAATTCTCAGAGAACTTTAGTGACTATTCAGGGCTGCACAGTTAGCATGTGTGGGAGGCAAGATTGGGACTCAGGTTTTCATAAGGCAGAGACCATTATGCCATCCATTTCACTGTTGCCTCTTCTGCTATATATAGTGTGTCCAGGAAAAGGGTTCCAGAATGAAGCTTAATAGAGCTTCTTGCTACAAAGAGAGTATATATCTATATTACCTCTTTTCAGAAGAGCAATTTTCTCCCTACCAATAAATTCATGGGGGAGAAATATGACTCGTCACTAAAATACATTGCCATAGCGTTTTCTCGATCACTGTGGTGCTCTTTATGTTTATGACAGCACTGCTCAGAAAATGTGGTTTGTAAAATAAGCAGGAACTTTGCAGGTACTCTATCATGTGAAGTGTATTTTTCGTAATGCTTATGATAATGTCCCTCCTTTGAAGCCCAGTGAAAGGACTGTTCTCCACTGACCCTGGAGCCCATGAAAATGGAACAAAGACAGTTAGTGACCCGATTCACAAAGAGACCCATGTCACCCCTCTCCACCTTGAATTCTTACTCTTTTCTTTGCCTTGGGTCTATAGTGACAGCCAAGTGGCATTTTCTTGAAGAATCTCACTTTCTCCCCATCAGAATATCAGCATGGATGTACAGAAATGTCCTGTAGGAATGTACACACAGACCATAACTTGGCTTTCCCCAAAAATGACAGTGCTTCAATTTCTGTGAAACTGTCACATTCAGCAAAAATTAAAGAGCTATTCTACCTTAAAGCCATTTTGAGCATGTCTCAAAATCTTAGTATATTAACAATCTCTTAATGTCAACATATGCAGTCTACCTCCAGATGGAATTCAAAAATGACTCTCCTTGGATAAATCTTCCTGAAAATTCGCAATTGCCAATCCTCTTTGGAATGCCGGACTGACTAATTGAGATGCCTTAGGGATGCATGTTTGATAGAGGCACTATTTAGTTGAGGCTACAGGAGCTGAAGACCTACAGCCATCTCCACTTTCTGCCTGACATTAAAGGTCCCAGCTGTGGGAGAAGCCTGACTCTTCAGTGTGGAAGCAGGTCCTTCAATTCTTTCGTTCACTGGCCCATCACCCTCTAAAGTCTAAGACCTTCCCCTCTGCTAATTATTGCTAATTTATCCGGTAGACAGCTTGTTTGTACATAATTGTTTGCATACTGTCTCCCCATTAGATTATGAGCTCCTTAAGGGCAGGAACCGTCCTTTACCTTTCTTTGTATTTCCAGTGCTTAACCCAGTGCTTTGTACTTAGTAGTTGCCTAATTAATGTTCATTGACCCACTACTGGGGAAAATTGCTAATTAAAATGTTGCTTCTGCCTACAGTCTATGGTTTGTCCAAAGAAAGGTAGTTTTTTTTTTTTTAAGGTACTCAACACGAATCAGATATGGAATAGGTAGTTTATTACCACAAAGAAAATGGAACACTAAGCAGTAAAGATCATAGAATGATTGGTACAGAATCCAACAACTCATCACTAAGAGTACCATCATTTGGAAGTACAATCATTCAAGATTCAAAAAACAGTTTTGCAAAGCTTCTAATTAACTAGTTTACATTTCACCTCAATGGTGTGATCAAATGCTAATTCAAGTCTGATCATTCTTTCCACTGACTTCTTGCTCCCTAATGCCAGCTCATTCAGGGGCCCCAGCTCACATCTGCTGCTGCCACCACCATTAGCACAATTAACCATTCTAGTGAACACTATAACCATTGTCTTTCTGACCTCACAGAAGCTTTTGATGTTCACAAAGCCCATACTAGAGGAAAGGACATACAAAAGGTGAAGTAAGGTGGCCATGGAGCTCTCATACCAACTTGGCTAGTTGAGTCCATGCTCCACTTGGAGGTGGGGGGGTGAGGCAGTAGTGGGTGTGAGAATGGCATCAGAGAAGGCCCTGGCTCCACTATTATGCTAGTGTGGGGAAGGTCCCTTTCTTCATTTGCCTTGGGGGTAGAGTGGGGAGGGTAACATTTTATCTTCTCAAGAGCTGCATCCAAGAAAGCACTGGCCAGAAGCTGCCTCTCCTCCCAGCTGTGGAAATCTGTGTCATCAGTTTTTCTCTTTCAGTAACCAAAGAGGATCAACTATATAGCTGGAAGCAAGCAAATGATATCTGTGTCTTCTACAAGCGAAAGTAGGTAGGGAAATGTTAAACAATGTTAGACTTAGAAGTAGAACATTAAGTGCTGAGTTCTTTCAGTATTTGCTAATATATATATAATATATATGTATGTATATATATATATAATATATATATATATATTGACACACACACACCCCTTCTGGGTTCCAAAAATACCCTGATTTATTAATATTTTATGTAAACATTTAATAATATCAAACAGCCAAAGAGACACAGAATATAGTAATGGAAAGTGCTAGGCTTGAAGTTAGGGAGATCTTGCCCAGATCTCACCTTCAACATTAGTTAGGGCAAGTCACTTAACATCTGTGTGCCCCAGGCAACTCTCTAGTTCTGGGTTTCATCACTAAGCTTCACACCTGTGATTTAGTGGAGGGGATTCCCATAGCTAGCCTTGTAAAGGCAAGGTGGATCCTCATATCTGGAGTGTACTTCTAACTCACCATGCCTTCACAGAACCCCTAGCTTCCTCCAAAACATAGCTCAGATGAGCCACCCAAAGTCCATGTGGTTCCCCAGCAAGACTTTACTCATCCTTCCAAGCTATTTACCCAGCTATTCCCTTGAAATTACATTGCGTACTTTGTATATACTGATATTTAATTACTTGTGGACACATCTCACATTCTCCCTCAGTAGAAGGTAAGCCTCTCAAGGGCACGGATGATCCTGATTTTTGTCATTGTATTCCTAGCATCCAACACAGCAGGGCTTGGCACACAGTAGATGTTCAATGAATGTCAAATTGGTTTCCCCATACTGATGAGATCTATCATGTATAGAACCTCCCAAAGTCGATCCTACATTACCAGGAATACTCCATAGTAGAGTCAACTATATATGGCAACACTCCATTCATTTGCTGGGATGGTAATGATGAATAAACATCTGCCAAAGATCTTTTCCACAGTAGTGGATTTTGTGGCTGGGTTGTTATTTAGACTTTCAAAATCATTTCATCCCTTCACATGTTCATATTAAAATATAAAAATTGCATTTTATACACAATATACTTATTATTTAGTCAACCAAGTGATCTTAATAGATTTATATTCTATCATTTTTGAGAAGGAGGTTGTTCAGAGGTATAGTTGAAAGATCTTGCTCCAACTGCACTTAAAATTTTACTACAGTAAGAATAAATGTATGATGTTCTATTAATCTGAAGAATTTTTTGTTTAGAATATTTTATAATGTACTCTATAAAGGAAATAAATTATGCCATTTTCCAGTTGGTTTTCATAGTCTACAATCAGCTTTCAAATAGTGAGAATTAGGCAGTAGCAATGAAATGATGAGTACACAAAGTTAACAGACACAGCCCCATAAATCTGCCTCCCTATTACTATCAGTGAAGTTCTTGAAAGAACTATGTTTTATAATTTGGGATCATTCAGAGGGCATCTAGGAATCTGAATAGTTTTCTATAATGAATAAAAGTTTATAAAATTATAGTTTCAGAGCTAGAAAGAACTTTTAAAGTCATATGTGTGTAGATCAGGCTTTGGTCTCCCTCTCTCAACTCCCACTAGCCTATTTGATTAGGTACACATAGATAGTTAACTATCTCTCCTCTCCGAGTTCTGGGGAAACCATGAAAGGCTGGGGTATTTCTGCTACTATAGCTCATGAGCCCCTATCTAGTATGTTCTCCGTTGATTATTAGTTGATACCAATTAGTCAACCCAAATTAATTAGGTTTTAGAGATGCGTATTTATTAAGGTGGTATAATAAGGAAAATTGAAACAGAACATTTCTCCATAGCAGGAGTACACTGCTCCATAAGTACGTCAGGCTAAGAATTTAAAGACTTGGTGTAATAAAAGAGGGCACTTTTAGTTCCTGATTATTGATAACCGTTTTTCTCTCCTTCACAGGAAATTCATGAAGTTCTTAGGCATGATGTAGCTTCTGCTGAGCTCCTTGTAGATTCCAAGAGCTGTGTTTGCTCAGGGCATCTAGTTTGTCTTCAATGTGTCTCTCAGCTGCTCATACAATATCTCAATATTGCCATTAGATAACGCTGTTTCAGGAACACTTCTAGTATTGCAGATAGAAATTCCCAAATCTACCAGCCTTTCACAGGGGGCCATGTTGCAGGAAGTCAGGATATTACAGGTTGGCCCACAACAATTATTTGGAATACTATGAGTACTGGGGCTGGTTGCCTGGCTATGGATATTCCCCAGGACTGAACCTTGTGCTCCAGGTGTGGTCTGATCAGAACGGAGGAGAGTAGGATTATCACACTTCCCTAGTCCTGGCTATATTCCTCTTTTAACATAGCCCAAGATTTAATTGGCATTTTTAACTCCAATGATGAGATTTTGACTCCTGTTAAACTTTTAGTCCCAGTTTATTTTCACATGAACAGCTGCCATACCCCTCCCATATTGTACTTGTGAAGTCGAGAATCAAGGAATTATGTAAATTCACAAATATTGGACAGTAAATTTGAAATCATACTCAAATTCTAAACACAAAGACAAGAAATGTCATCACTGAGTAAGTGGACACAGGTGACAGAGGAGAGTGAATAAAAGCGTCCTTGCTCACTCGATAATCTTATTACTAATGTCAACCAAATACCATTTTTATTTTATGCCTTATGCTCAAAGAATATTATGCAAAGAGATGTGCATATGATTAGAAAAGCCTTTCATCTTTCAAAAATTTTCTGCCTCTGGAGCAAAGGGAAAAGTCTATGTAGCTTCAAGAGATCTTCCCCAAAATGATGCCATCACCACATTGTTACACACAAAGAGCAAATAACAGGTCACAATATGTTCTCATCTCCATAAATATTAGCATAAAATTAGAGTCAACCTGAGAAAATCTAGAGGAAAGTCAAATCACATTTGAAATGAACTTTTAGATACGGATCTCCAAAGTGCCATTGGTAGAAAAACTAAATAAAGTTATTTTTAAGATCATTGCTTTTTATGACCGTCTCTTTAACAAAATACACACCTAAATGTCTGGAGCCTGCTCCTCTGAATAGTTTGTGATCATTGGTGCAGAGATGCCAATGGGCCAAGATACTACAACATTGCAAGTGGTTGGAACATGTAGAAATGCCAGTATATCTGCTCCGGTTTTATAATGCCACTCCTGATTAGTTGACTTCCTTTCACTCTGTTTCTATATAAGTTCTTGGGGTTTCTTAAACTCAGTCTAGGGGAACAGTTGACATCACAGCAAGCCACAGAACTCAGGGTTTTATTAAAGGGAACTTTAAGTTCTTTGAAGGGGGACTGTCCCTTTCTCTAGGTGCATGGTGCAAGCATTCTGGTGCACATCTTACATATAAGGCTCAGAGAGGTCAAGGTCACACTAGTTATAGGTCACAAGATCAAGATTTAAATCAAGATCTTCAAACTTTAAGTCCAATATTCTTCCTCTTATGCCATACTGCTTGTTTTATAACTAATTCATGACATACCACCCTAACACATCCCAGCTATCTGGCATTCTGTCCAGGCAAGCCAGCCTAGGTGAAGCAACAAAACACCCTACGTAAGAAACAGGAAGCAGTCTGTGCCAGAGACGTTAAACTACTGTCACCACCTCAAACATCACTTCTCCTCAAACCCTTATGGTGATGGCCCAGGCCCTTAAACCAAAAGCTTTGAGAACAGCAGTCCCTCCCCCTTCCCTTGACCATTGGTCCTGTTTCCAGGCCCCACAGCTATCAATGAAGGGTCCTACCTTCCTTACCACCAGTAACATCCATTGTTGACCAACTGCCACCAAAAGACAGGCAAGCCCAAGAATCCAATAAGTGGCAGCAATACCTAGAGAGTCGGTCCTGATTCTAGCCCAGTCCCTATACCTGTCATCCCCAGGAAGAAATTCTTGGGGAGAAAAGAAAAGCCATTCCAACTTGGTGCTGAAACATTCCCTATTATCTCTGTCATTAGAATGTGAGCTCTTTGAGATCAGAGATTCTCTTATTTTTTATACATACCCCCAACATTTAGCACAGTGCTTTGTACATAGTAAGTACTTAATAAACACTATTCATTCATTTATCATCAAAGAGAGCAGTGAAGAGGGTTTCATTGGCTCCATCTGGGAGCTTATCATCATTCCAATCTTTGGAATGGGCACAAAATAGTATGTGATTTCATGTGTAGCTAAAACAGCTCGGGGGAAATGTTTCTGTGTACTGGTAATAGCCATAGAAAATAACCATCTCATTTGAATATCAAGGAGATGAAATATAGCAATCTTCCTTGGCCTTGTGGAGGAACTTTACAATCTTCAACAGCCCAGACAATGACTCAGAAGCTAAAGCACACTGAAAGTCAAATCCAGGTGTTTCCTGAGCTCATCTCGAGGTCCTGTTCCAGCACTCAGCACAATGTTTGACACCTAGTAAGGGTTTATAAATGTTTATTGCTTGACTGACTTCTCCTCATCTTCTCTTAATTTGTCCCTTGAAATTCAACCTAAACTGTCCTCTAAATGCCTGTAGGCATGGGAAGTATAGAGGTGATTTTCAGGACAGAAGTTTGTTAAGGATTCATAGCAAAAGTCAAACTATCTATTTTTCAAATCCTTGTCCCCAGAAACACAGAACTCTTTGTGGAACTCTTTAATTCAGGCAATTCTCCCTTGGATTCTATTAAGTTGCCCTAGTTGGATATTTATTGGGCCACACAGCCATTTCCTTGGGTGGTTCTCATCCTTTAGTTTTGTTGTACAAAGGTATTACCTTTTTATGTCATTATTACTCCCATTATGATGATCTACAGTCATATGCTTCTCAATGTGTAATAAATTGTGGTTAAAAGGAAAATTCATGATTCACCATCAGTGCCTTCTTTTATAGGGTGATAATTCTCCCAAATAGTTCCTGGCTGGACAGACAATTAGATGGTGTACACATGGTTTTTATTAGCATTTGAACTACCACATACCTGCTCTAATGAATATGATGCATTGGCCATGAAAGCATTCAGCACAGTCATTTCTAAAGATTGCTAATGTTATACGGAGAATAGATTTCCCTGCCTCAGACCATATTGGTGGACAAGGAGAACATCAACATTGGCTGAGTTTCTCCCACTGACATAAGACAGACACCATGTAATAAGATTTCACCTGCAACATGATCTGGTTCAATTCAACATATTGAAAGCCTGCTATGTGCTAGGTACTAGTGATACAATGGCCAAAGTGAAACAGTACCTGCTTTGAAGAAGCTTGCTTTGAGGAAGGAGGAACAAAATGTATACTCATAAGTAAATACAAAATATATATTAATTGAATTCAAAGTCATTTCGGGGAGAAACACAAACAATTTAGGGGAAGGCGTTAGATAAATCCTCTTGTAGGCAGTACCAGCCTTGACTAGAGCTGGAAACACCAGGAGGCAGAGGTGAAGGTGCCTTTCATGCATGGGGCACAGCCTAGGCAAAGATACACGGGTAACTAACGCAACATAAAAGAAAGAGCAAATACCTCAATCTGGCTACAGCATAGAAAGTTTGCATTCAGTCTGGGAAAATATGATCACTAACTTAGAGCTGGAAGGGACTTTAGAAATCACTCTTCTAATTTTATAAAAATAAAGAGGAAATGAGACTATAGACATCAAGTGAGATTTCCAAGATCACTGGATCACAGAAACATGAATTCAGAATTGGAAGGGATCCATACTCCAACCCCCTCATTTAGATAGATGAGGAAACTGAGGCCCGGAGAGGTTAGATGACGCCCAAAGTAACACAGGCAGAAGTTGCAGAGGTAGTATTGCACACACATCAATTGGCGCTTTTTCCTTCATACTCAGGCAGTCAAAATAAGAGTTGAATTGTTCTAAAGCTGAAGCTGTATTCAGGGGTGGCTGAGACATGGACCCCAGTGCTGTGATTCTACATCCAGCCTTCTTTCCAGGGTACCATTCTACCTCCTCCTAATCTTTCTCATGACAAAAAATACAAGTCACAGACAGAATGGAACATGCACATTGGCCCTCATGGTCCCAAAGTGCAAACAAGAAAGAAGGACAAGAGCCCCTGGCTAAGAAAGAACTGAAGCCTTTCCAGGCTAAAAGTACTAGTTCAGTTGTATTCAATGACTTTTTCCTTTTCACCTTCACGCTAACCTAAATGCACTATTGCATCTCTAACAGTTTTAAATGCAGATAAATGGAGATTTAGCTGATTTCAGCTTTCACTATCTCTTTGGAAGCTCATGTGCCATAGCAGCTATTCTGGAGAGTTGTACTCATGGAAAAGGTAAGTAGCAAAAATAAAACCATAATCATAAAATTCACAATGAAATCTATGAAGAAAATAATCCTTTTCTTCAGATCAATCTTAGGCAATGAATCTTTCAGAGGCATTTGTTGTGCCTCCGCTAATATACCATACATGAAAATAAAAGATAGGTCTCAAAATCCATAACTGTAACGCAACAAATATCCAGTTAATTAATGACAATCTTCTAGGAGTTTTGTGCAGGGGTGTACTGTTCTTTTTTTGAACATGGATTTTCCTTTCCCTAGCTAGACTCACCTGAAAATGTTCAAGGTCAGTGGCTAGTGTAATGCATGCAGAGGAATGGGTATTATGTAATTAGGAGAGCAGCCTGGAGTAGCCTATTGTTTAACAAACAAAAGTGGGACATTCAGCAGCCCAGGTAATTATGGGTCCCTCTTCACAAAGGGACCTTGGTTTGAGCCCCATCGCTTCCTGTCAGATCAGAATTATGGTCTGTGAAATTGAAAGTAAGTTCATGAATTTCAATGTCCTGACCACGTGGTGCTGGTCCTCTCCAGAGCTGCGGCCCTGAGGAAGAACCACATGCTTTGTGGGGGTTATTGTTGGCAATCAGTGAATAAAATCAAGGCTGAAACTCCAAATGTGTCTACACTCACACATTGAGTTGATCTTATTTTGTAATGGTTGAATTAAGCTAAAAAGCTGGGGAGATTTTTGCTTGTATGTCTTTTAAATAACCACTCCTCTCTGGCTAAGTGAATTCTCAACTGACTTTTCCACTTGGTTGTCTGTAGACGCAACCTGGATCAAGAATCCGTGGCATGAACTGGAACTTCTTCAGTGCAGCAAACTCCTTTCACCATCACTCATCTATAACTTAGTAGATAAATTCAAGGGAGTTTGCCAGGGGCATGTAGAGGGTGATGGCAACTTGCTCATAGTCACACAGCTAGGAAGGGTTAGAGTCAAGATTTTAACCCAGGTTCTCCCAACTCCAAATCCAGAGCTCTATTCACTTAGTCATGTGCCTTTCTGTGTTGGTGAGTGTCAAATCTACTTATCCTCTGCTGATGGGGAGTCTTGAATATCTAATTTTCTATTTAACACCTTTAACCCATTGTCTTATAGATGTCTTAAACTTAACATATTCAAAGCTGAACTCATTATCTATGCCCCTAAAAGCTCCCCCATCCTAAACTTCTCTATTACTGTTGAAGGCACTGCCCTCCACTCAGTCAGCCAGACTCACGATCTAGATGCCGTCCTCGACTCTTCATTCTCCCACATGCCCCACATCTAATCTGTTGCCAAGGCTTGACAATTGATTTAATTGAAGCAACATCTCTTGGGAAAAAAAACAAAACAAAACCTCTCCTCTGATACAGCCACTTTCCTGCTGCAGACCCTCATCACCCCACAGAGTGTGCTGGTTTGTCTGCCCGCCACAAGCAGTATGTCTGAGTTAGTATCTCGGACAAATTGTCTGGGCTTATTATCTACAATAAGCCACGCAGTCTAGATCTGAGGAGGAAAAAGGAGGAGAAATCGCCATTAATACTGTTACTCCTATTTATAACCAGCAAGCACATCAAGTGCATCTTAGCCTGAAGTACCCTCAACACAAGAGCCTCTAGCTTGTTCCTAAGGAAATATGAATAGATCGGCACATTAAAAACACTGGTATAGGTATGCTGTATCTATTACCCTGAAGCAATACCTCATTTTGTAGACCCAGAGAGTAAAGCTCATATCCATATGATAGCTATGCCCCTCCAAACGTCCTTTTGAGAATTCCCTTCAGAGCCAGCTAAAGAAACATGAGAAAGTCTGCGTAATCCCTTTGGAGTTACAACTTGTTTTTGACCAAAATGCTACCCCTCCCCCAAAACTATATTCAGTTCAACAAACACGGGTTCTGTACTCCAGCAGAGGGGGTACACTCAGAGCAAGTTTGAAAACTTGCTCTAAAGAGTTCCTCATCAGACTGGAGTACAGGCCAAGCTACGCATCGGACAGTTAAGGTTCAGAACTCTCCTGATCCCAGTGAGATAGAGGGCTGTCATTTTTCAGTCTTGCCAAAAGCATACCAATGCCTTATCCCATCTCTGTTTTGTGATTACATAGCACTTTGTATTATTAATCCCATTTTGCAGATAAGAAAGCCATTTAACTCATGATATAAAATGCTATCCAACTCCACAGAGAGAACTGATAGATCCTAAGTGTAGACCGAAGCATGTTTTCCTCTTTATTTTCCCCCCACAACATGACTAAAGTGGAAATATGTTTTGCATGACTTCATATGTATAGTGGGCATCATATTTCTTGTCTTCTCACTGGGTTGGGGGAGGTTGGAGGGAGGGACAGAATTTGGAAATCAAAATATTTTTTAAATGTTAAAAAAAAAAGAAATTAGCCATTTAAAGAGGGAAGTTGATTTACTCAGTCATGTAAACTTGAATCCAGATTTTCAACTCCAAGTCCACATCTCTTTCTGCACTACCTCACTACCTACCCATAGTTCTCTGCCCTACTTGCTAGTCATGAGATTTGAAATCCCTATTCAGACCACTTCTTTTAAGACATTGCCTTAGAATGCCTTGCTCCATGAGAAGAAGCATCATACTAGCCCATTAGGACCCACTGGATCACTGGCATGGGTTAGTCTATCAGCTTATCTAGGTACTACCTTAAAGAACAGAAAGTAAGGTACCAGAGACTGTTTTGTGTGACTGTCTGTTCTCCAATGGTAACACAGTGTCTTTTATATAAGAGGTGCTTCATAAATGGTGTTATTGAAGTTAATGGGAACACAAGAAAGGAGCAAGGGGACTAGATAACATGAGGACAAGTCCAAGTGTGAAGGACAATAATGGCGGCCTGAATAATCAGTATAAGCATAGGGCACAGAAATCACCAGCCCTTCACACTTTTTTTTTAAATCCCCTTAATGATTTACAATTTATAAAGTATTGTTACATCTATGGTTTTATTTGAGTCTCAAAATAGCCATAAAAAGTTGGCAGTGGAAGAATTATTATTCCTATTTTACAGATGAGGCAACTGAGGCAAGCTTTGCTTCCTATATTGATTAATTCCTAATTGATTAATTGCACTTAGCTATTAGGAAATATATTGCATATTCTTGAAAATGTTTCCAATGGTGGCAAATCTGATGGTAGATATGATTTTGGAAATAGATTAAAATCCTTTGGGGCCAAGTCATAGACCTCGGGAAATTATTTTGTGTTTTCTTATTTCTTTGCCTGTGTTTCCACACTCCATTCCCACCCCAAGATACAAGCCCCTTGGGGGCAAGGATTGTTTCATTTCTGGTGTTGCATACCCATTCTCCAGGACCCTTGTGTGATTTGGAGGTGGAGGGGTAACATTTCGGTCAAAAACAAGTTGTAACTCCAAAGGGAAGACACAGACTTTCTCATATGTTTCTTTAGCTGGCTCTGAAGGGAATTCTCAAAAGAAAGTATAGAAATGTTGGCAGCCAAACTGTGCATAACCCCTAGAGGCAACAACACAAGTCTAGCTATAGAAGCTCTGGTTGGCTGGTTATAATAACAGCTTCCATATTTAATATTCACACCTCTCAAATCCTTACCATATCTCTCTTGAGGGAAATGGATATTAACCTCGTTTTACTCCACAGGGCAAATAGAAGATTGAAGTAGGAGAGTCCTGGTAAATGTTTAACAACTGAATGGGGGGAGGGGGCATTTTACACATGGCACACTTTTAAGTTTAATGTGCATTATTAACGTTTCCTCCATCATTTTCTTAAGTCTGGAAATCAGCAAAATAAAAAAAAATCAGTTCTTAATTTGTAGTGTTTCCCTATTTCCGAGGTGTAAATGTTCACAATGAAGATTTAAAAATAGGCTTGTATTGTATAGAAGAGCTTGTATGAGCTGACTCCACCACACCATGTACAGAAGCGATCTTTGGCCAGTCCATTCTCTCTGACTATAAGTTTCCTCATCTGTAGATTACTTCTAAGGTCTTCTCCAAATGTGATATTTGAAGATTTCATTATTCTACTAAAATAAAAACTAGAATAAGAAAGAAAAGTGATTAGCACAAAGACAAAATGTAGCCGGGATATGAACATTTCACATCAATACTTCCTCAAATAAGGCAGTGTAGTATATGTAGTTCATGAAGAGATGGGAAGCCTTGGAGTCAGTGAGACCTGCTCTTAAGTTCAGTCTCCAATCCATACTAGTCATGTGACCATGGACAAATCATCTAACCTCTAAGTGCTCAGGATAAGTCTCTGAGATTCTAAGATACAGAGGAGGAGCTGATCTGCATCTGCAGAGTGAGTTTCTACATTCAAAATTCCCTACACAGTGAAATCCTAGGTCCATACCAAACATCATCAAATGATGAGTTTATTTTTGGTTGATAACATCTTAGAAATAATCCAACCACACTTCAAGTTTCAAAAACAGTTTTTAAGGAGAGGAAGGATGAAGGTTTTTCCAGCCCTGGATACGAAAGTTCTATTTCATCTAGTTGCCTTCATGGTACAGCATAGTAGAAAAGCTCCCTGTGGGATCTGCATCACTTTTTACCTCTGATGCTGAGCAAACAGCATCAGACTGAACCAAATTAAAATACCATTGAGAAATACTGAACAAAATAAAAAATAAATAATATAAAATATAAATTAAAAAGTAAAAGCAAAAATAAAAAAGTAAATAAAAAGTAGATAACATAACATTTTATTTATTTATTTATTTATTTAGCTTTTTACATTCATTTTCACAAATTTTTGGGTTCCAAATTTTCTCCCCTTTTCTCCCCTCCCCCCACCCCAATACCCCAAGCAATCTAATTTTCCCTATCTCCAATCTGTGCTCTCTTCTGTCATCCCTCCCTTCCCTTGTCTCTATCTTCTCTTTTCTCCTGTAGGGCCAGATGACTTTCTATTCCTCATTAACTGTATGTTTTCTTTCCTAGTTGCAACAACAATACTAAACAATTGTTCCTAAAACTTTGAGTTCCCAATTCTCCCCATCCCTCCCTCCCCACCTATTCCCTTTGGTATGGCAGGCAATTCATTATAGGCCATATCTGTGTAGCTTTGCAAATGACCTTCCTGATAGTCGTGTTGTGTAAGACTAACTGAATTGCCATCCCTCCTAACCTGCCCCTCATTGTTTCTCTTCTGTCTTTTGATCCTGTCCCTCCCCAAGTGTTGACTTTCAATTACTCCCTCCTCCCTTTGCCCTCCCTTCCATCATCCCCCCCCCAATATCTCCTTCTCCCCCGCTTTCTTATACTGTAAGATAGGTTTTCATACCAAAATGAGTGTGCATTTCACTCCTTAGTTTAGTCAAATGTGATGAGGGTAAACTTTTGTTTGTTTGTTTGTTTTTTCCTCAGCTCTCCTCTTTTTCCCTCCACTAAAAACATCTCCTACTTGCCTCTTAAATGACATATAGTTACCCCCTTCCATTTCCCCCTCTTTCCTCTCACTACATTTCTCTCTCACCATTTACCTTAATTTCTTTTAAGGTATGGTCCCATCCTATTCAGTTCAATCTGTGCTCTCTGTCTCTGCATGTGAATGCATGTGTGTATGTGTGTGCATGCGTGTACATGTGTATGTGTGGTCCCACCAACCACCCCGATACTGAAAAGTTTTAAGAGTTAGAAATATTGTCCTTCCCTGTATGAATGCAAACAGTTCATTTCTGGTAAGTCCCTTAATACTTCTCCTTGCTGTTTACTTTTGCATGCTTCCTCTCATTCTTGTGTTTGAAAGTCAAATTTTCTTTTCAGCTCTGGTCTTTTCATTAAGAATGATTGAAAGTCCTCTGTTTCATTGAAAGACCATATTTTCCCTTGAAGTATTATACTCAGTTTAGCTGGGTAGGTGATTCTTGGTTTCAGGCCTAGTTCCTTTGCCTTCTGGAATATCCTATTCCATGCCCTTCGATCCCTTAATGTAGAAGCTGCTAGATCTTGGGTTATCCTGATTGTATTTCCACAGTACTGGAATTGTTTCTTTCTAGCTGCTTGCAAGATTTTTTCCTTGAGCTGGGAGTTCTGGAATTTGGCCACAATGTTCCTAGGAGTTTCTCTTTTTGGATCTCTTTCAGGTGGTGATCGATGGATTCTTTCAATACTTATTTTGCCCTCTGGTCCTAGAATGTCAGGGCAGTTTTCCTTGATAATTTCATGCAAGACGATGTCTAGGCTCTTTTTTTGATCATGGCTTTCAGGTAGTCCCATAATTTTTAAGTTGTCTCTCCTTGATCTATTTTCCAGGTCAGTTGTTTTTCCCATGAGATATTTCACATTCTCTTCCATTTTATCGTTCTTTTGGTTTTGTTTGGTGATTTCTTGGTTTCTCATAAAGTCATTAGATTCCATCTGTTCCATTCTAATTTTGAGAGAACTATTAAATTCAGTGAGCTTTTGAGCCTCTTTTTCCATTTGGCTCATTCTGCTTTTGCATGCATTCTTCTCCTCATTGGCTTTTTGAACCTCTTTTGCCAATTGAGTGAGCCTATTTTTCAAGGTGTTAATTTCCTCAGCATTTTTTTGGGTCTCCTTTACCAAGATATTGACCTTTTTTTCATACTCTTCTTGCATCTTTGTCATTTCTCTTCCCAGTCTTTCCTCCACCTGTCTAACTTGCTTTTCAAAATCCTTTTTAAGCTCTTCCAAGGCCTGAGCCCACCCAACACCCCCCTGGGGTGTCTGGGGTACTGAGGCCCCGCCCTCCACATCTTTCCCTGATGGGAAAAATACGTTCTCGTCCTCCCCATCAGATCCGAAGGTCGGGATCATTTGCATTTGTTGGAAAAAACTCTCTAAAGTCTTATTTTTCTTCCCCTTTCTAGGCATTTTCCCAGCCAGTTACTTGACTTCTGAGATTCCTTTCCACCCCCGCCTGGATACGCCCAGCTAGTGCTTGGCCTCTGAGATTCAAATGCGCTTTCCCGCGGCAAGCTTTAGTTCAGGTGCTGGGGTGGGGGCAGGGCCGCCTCCTAAGCTTGGGCCCTCAGGGGCTTTCTGCAGAGACTTTCAGGAGCGGAGCAGGTGGGGGCGGGGTGGGGGGCCCCGCCTGCTGTGCTCAGCTCCCTTGGGGGTTTTATTCAGAGGCGTTCAGCAGTAGAGCAGGGTGGGGGCAGGGCCGTCTCCCCTGCTCGGCTCCCTCAGGTTGGAAAGACCTTCAGTATTGAAGATCCTACCTGCTGCTGGGGGATTCCTGAGTCCCGGGCCGCTGCCGCCTCAGCCGCCCGCCCACGCCTCTGCCTCCGCCACTTCCTGCCCCCGTCTCTGCCGCCGCCGCTTCCTCCTGAGGGGGCCCGAGTCACAGAGATGCTCCGCTCCCCTCCCCTATCGCAGCCTTCTTTCTTACTGACCTGTAGCTTCTGTGGGCGGAGGGACTTTCCCGGCTGCCGGAGCTTCTCCCGGAGCTTTCCTCTCTGAAGTCTGCTCGGGTCAGCTTCTCTGGGGCCGCGGCCAGGGGTGGGGGTGGGGTCCGCTTTCCGGAGTGCGATGGACCCCGGGGACGGCTCTCCAGGGTTCAGTGGAATGGAAATCTCTTCCCCTATGTTTATGCACCCCCTGCAGAGTTTCAGAATTTATGGGGATCTCCTTTTACCTCAATTCCATGGGTTGTGGGCTCAGAGCTCGTAAATGTGCGTCCTTCTACCGATAACATAACATTTTAAAACTAAGTCAATATGTGGCCCACAGGAATCATTCTTTAAGACAAGTGATTCACTGATCAAGATGCCCCCAGGGTTTTCTTCCAGAACATAATCATAGACTGTGAACCTTTCCCCAAAGAGGTCCAACCAAGTCAAAAAGAGAAGAGTCTGAAGAAAAGATGGAAAGGAAAATTAAGAAAGAGAAAAATTAAGTCTATGACTTGATAGAGGTAGGGAATGGGAAGAAAAGAAGCATTTATATAGTGCCTACTATGTGCCAGGCACTATGCTAAGCACTTTATAAATAGTATCTCATTTGATCCTCACAATATCCTGCTATTATCTCCACTTTACAGTTGAGAAAACTGAGGCAAAAACAGGTTAAGTTACCTGTCCTGCACAAAGCTAGGAAGTTTCTGAGGCTGGATTTGAATTCAGGTGTTCCTGACACCAGGTCTATTCACTAGGCCACCTAGTTACCCCAAGTTATCAAGATAACTGTTCTTGATTTATATATATATATATATATATATATATATATATATATATATATATATATATATATGTATAACGTATGTATACACTCACACACACACACATATATATATACATATATACATAGGTATGTATATCTGCATGTGTGATTCATATTAGACATAGATTTTAGGGCATTTTTTAATTTACCATGACTTTCCAATGATGCTAGGGTTTTTAAACCAAAATGAGAATGTTAACTGGTTTTTGCAGCCATTTCACATTTTAATTTAGAAGAGTGAATCAAAAGTATACCCATCGTGACCTTTATTAACTTGTCATTATCTCTTCCTCCACACTGTCTAATTATCTTTTTTTCTAATATCATTTTTGTTCAAGTCCATTGATTTTCATAATAATATATTCAGAAGCAAAGTTGCTGTTTTACCAGAATCATTTTATAAATTAAGTTAAATACAGGCAAAATTTGTGGATTAATTCACCTTCACACTCTAATTTTGTTTTCTGAAGTGATGCAATCAAGAAGGCATTCTTATTGTAATTTATTAGCAATGACATAGGTATAGATTAATTATAGACAGAGATACAGAATAATCAGTAAAACTTGGGGATATGGCCTGAGAGAAAACCAAGGGATTTTCACAGGGGTGGGGAACCTGTGATGTCAAGGCCACATGTGGCTTTCTAGGTCCTTGATGTGGCCCTTTGACTGGGTCCAAGTTTTATAGAACAAATCCTATTAAGGGCATTTGTTCTGTGAAGTTTGGATTCAGTCAAAGGGCTGCACTTGAGGACCTAGAGGGGCACACAGGTTCCCCAATACTGGCATTAAAGGATTTGAAGTCAGAGTACAGACAAAGAAGATGGCTTAGTAAAGGAAAATGGAGAGAAAGTTGGTAAATAAATAGATTATGATGAGATAAGGGAGAAAGGGAGGTGAGGCGACCCCTGTAGATGACTTATTTAGTACTTTACTTTAAACATCAAACTCTTTTTAAGCAAGAGAGCTGACACTGGTACCATGAAGACCGGTCCCACCTGTGGCACATGCTGGCTGTGACTCTGAAAAAGTAACCTCATCTCTAAGCAACTCTCTAAGATCAGTGAGGCACAGAGAATACCAAAATGCAGTGGGAGAGAGTTTCCTCCTCTGTGAGTTCCATATAACAATGAAATCACAGTTCCAGTCTCTATCTTTAGATGCAAGGCATTGTACACTGAGGATACCTAGGCAAAACAAAACAGCTTCCACCCTCAAGGAGATCAGATTTTACTAGGAGAAAGCACGTACGCAAAAAATTAAATACAAAATATGTACAAGACATGTGCAGAATAATTTGAACAGGTTGGGGGGGAGTTAACAACTGTGGGGATCATGAACAGCCCTGAAAGGAGCTACGATTTTTTTGTACAAGTTACAGTTATTGACCCATTTTTTCTTACTTTTATCAACTGATAAACTCAGAAGGAGAAGCCTGGAAGTGAAGACTAAACTTGGTCAACTTTATCATCGCCAACAGGGCCTGTTAAGATGAGATATATGATACAAAACAGGCAAATGATTGGTGTCTCCTCCATTCCCAAGGGCCAGTTGAATTTGGGGCTCAACCCAATGGACTCGATTTACTTTTGAGAGAAACTCAACCCAAAGAACCAGTAGTCTGGGCAGGGGATAACTTGGAACCAGTATAGACCTCTCCAGGGCTATGAAGTCAAAACTTCTAGGATTTGTCTGGAATGGGTGTCTATTCTCAGGTGGAGACGATTCATTGTTGACTCTTGCCATTTGAAAAGTTGATAATGGCCTCTTGGGAGACATGAGGAAGGAGGCCTCTCCAGGCATGGGGGTGTCAGCCTGTGCAAAGGCATAAGACAAGATAGAATACAGTGAATGGGGAACAATAAATAGGTCGATTTGACAGGAATATTGAGTGTGTGAGGAAGTATAAGGTGAAATGATTCTGAAAAGATGGGATTGAGCCAGATTGTGAAGAGTTTTAAATTACAGGTTGAGGAGTCTGTATTTTATCTTAGAGGCGAAGGAAAGCCAATGAAAATTCTCTAATAGGAAACTGCAACAATCAAACCTGTACTTTTGCAGTATCAGTTTGGCAGCTCTATGGCTAAGAAATTGGAGTAAGAAAAGGCTGCAGGCAGAGATACCTATTAGTAGGCTATTGTAGTAGTCTAGGCAAGGTATGATATGACCTTGACCTAAGGTCTTGGCTGCATAAGTGAATAGGAGTACAATGCAAAAGTTGGAGAGGTGGAATGGACGAAATATGACAATTAACTGGATATTAGTGGTGAGTGGCAGGTCATGTGATCAAGTTATGTGATTCAATTAGTTCATTATTCATTAGACTTGGTAGACTGAAAAATATTCAGAGCTTCTAGAAAATGCATTGATGACCACCCCCTGGTTATTTCTCAACTTTCCAGGACACTTGCTGTGAGCTAATGTGCTATTAATATGAAAGGAGAGAGAGAAAACCCTTTTAATAACAGCTCCTAGTTTCTTTTTGGATTATCTCCTGCAAAAGGCTGATTTACTGTGTGTTTCTTCCATCTGGCAGGAAGCTAATCTAAATATGAATCAATCTATGCAAAAAATAACTCCAGAAAATTTTAGACATTCATAACTTCTCAAAGGTCTCTCCCCCCTCCCAACAATAGCATTTTTGTCATTCTTTGCAGTTGGGTAGTTTTGCAATTGAAATAAATTCAGGCTATTTAAGGAATTGTGCAGCTTGGTACGTAATGCCTTTTTTCCCCACTACTGATCCAAAGGAAATCATATTCTCCACATTAGCACCTACATTAGTAATTATGTTATCTGAAACAGTTTTAAGTCATTAAAAACTTGCATTAATGTCATATTCATAATTTGACAAAAATGACAAAAATTCATTTTCAAAAATCTGATTCTTATTTTGTTGAAGCATGTTTTTATATTCAGTTTATTTTATTCCACTGCTACCAGAGCCAACTACATTTCTCAATGTAAATATGCCTAATGAAAAAAATCATTTCTCTAGCTCAAACTCATATGTGTGCATGTATGCATGTATTTATGTGTACATGTGCTTGGGTTTTCAGCAAGGAACTCCTGGCTGTACTCAAAATATCACTGTTAATCACTGGTAAAAAATTCAGAAAAGAGAGCCATTCACTTTGCCCAAGACAGTAGAAAGAATGCTGGATTTGGAGTCAGAGAACCTGGATTACATCCAATCTCTGTTGTTTTACTCTTTGTGTGACTTTAGGCAAGTCACTTAACATCTTTGAGCCTCAGTTTCCTCATCTGTAAAATGAAGAGGTCATATTAGGCCACTTGTTGTTGAGTCATTTCAGTCGTATCCAGCACTTCATGACCACATTTGGGGTTTTCTTGACAGAGTGGCTGGAGTGGTTTGCCATTTATTCCTCCAGTTCATTTTACAGATGAAAAACTGTAACAGTTTCTGTAACAGATGAGGTGAACAGGGTTTGCCTTTTTACTGGCAAACAGGGTTAAAATGACTTGTCCAGGGTCACAAAGCTAGTAAGTGTCTGAGGTCAGATTTGAACACAAGACAATGAGTCTTCTTTGTTCCAAGCCCAGAGTTCCATCTACTGTACCACCTAGTGCCCTGACCAGGGCACTACTAGTTCTAAATCTATGAGTCTTTGTCACAGAAAAAAAATTAGCTTCAAAGGCCTGGAATCCCCAGTTCAAAGGCTGTGGATCCCCAGGGGGAAGTGAAGCCATCTATAGATCAGACTGATGAAAATAACCGAATTCCTACCAGGTCTTGGTTTTATTTTGTGCTGCCAAGGGACTCATAATTCATCATTTTGATTTGAATGCATTTATGGCATAGTAGAAATCTGCCTTATATATCCATAGAGATATTGTCATAGAAAACATATTTCTTCTTGAAGTCTCTTTGATTGTACAATTTAATTTAAATCCTCAAGCTTCACTGGCACAAACTAGGTGCATAAGCAGCATCTACTAGTAAGAAAATTTCTTTGAAATACCAATGTGCTATGGGAATACCAATGGATATTCTATGCTGCAGTAACATCTGTCCCGTGTTCAGAGTCTGGAGATGTAGGTTCAAATCCTAGCTGTGATATGTACAACTTTTTTGAAACTTGGGGAAATCATTTAATCTTCCTGAGCCTCAGTTTCCTCATTTGTAAAATACATAGGTAGGAATAGATGTCCTCCAAGGCCACTGCTAGCTCTACATAGGAGTCTATTTTTTTTTAATTACGTACATTTTGTTTTATAAGTGTGCGCATTTATATAGCATTTTCAACTTTGTAATATACTTTACATCTATTCTTTGTTGAGCCTTGCAACCCTGTGACGTCAGTATTACTCATTTTATTATCTTCATTTTACACATGAAGAAACACATAAGGAGGCCTAGGGAAGTTGAATGACTTTCTTTCAACTTCTAAGGGTTAGAGACAGTCAGTCAATCAATAAATGATTATTAACTGCCCACAATGTCTCAGGCAGTGTACTAAGTCTGTGGGATACAAAAAGAGACAAAAGACACTCCACTCAAGAAGCTCACAATTTAAAGGGGGAAACAACAAGCAAATAAACATGTACAAATAACCTATATGCAGGAAAAATAGGAAATAATTTAAAGAGGGAAGGCACGGAAATTAAGAGTTTGTATGGTTTGACAATTCCTGCAGATAAAAGTTTGGCTACAAAACTCTTGAGGTTTTTTTAAGTCATTTTGTGGTCCCAGGGTTCTCTTTTTATTTGAATGTGGTACTACCACTGTAGAAGATGGAATTTTAGATGGAGCTTGAGGAACAACAGAGAAAGGGACAGAGAGTATGGGGGAAAGCAAAAGAAAATGCCTAGAGCCAAGAGATGCAATATCCCACATGCTCAAAGAAACTTCTTACAAGTAGTAAAACTACTTAATAAACAGATGGCTGTTGACAGTATACATCTCTTTCCATTCCTATGATTTACTAGATGTTACAGGAAGTAAGGACATAATACTTTCATTTTAATAATTTGGCACCAACACTGGCCATTGTATTTTACCTTGTCCCTTTTTAGTATTAGCATCATTTGCACTGTTATTTGTAGATTTAACCATATCCTGTTCACTTTGTTCTGCTTTATTTACTCTACATCAGTTAATATTCCTTTCTACTCCCATTCAATAATTTCAAGAGCTCTATTAAACCTAACTTTTCTAAATTTATTTTAAGAGCTTCAACTTCTTTCTTGTTCATCTTTTTTTTTTTTTACTAGATTTCACTTGGTCTAAAAGGGGATATATAAAGGTCCATCCCATTGTACAGACTTTCCCATGTTTCTCTGAATTCTTCATATCCATCATTTCTCATACCACATTGATATTCCGTTATGTTTATATGCCATTTGTTCAGCCATTTGCTAATATTAGGCATATAGTTTATGATCAGTTTTTTGCTACTATATTTTCATTAATTTTAAATTTCAGAACAGTTTAAAATAGGTCTCCAGAATCAAAGATGAATATATCCAAAAGCATGATCTATGAAAGTACAAAGCTAAAAAATATACTATTTTTAAAAATTCTCATTAAGATGATGATAATGCACATCTCATCATTTTGCCTGAATTACTTTAAGAATATCTAAGCATTTTGCTTCCGTCATTCACTACTGAAGCACAATCTATTCTCAACATCATATTTTAATCAGATTCCCATACTGCAGTATTTTTCAAAGACTCCTCATATGTCCAAAACCAAATAATTTATTCACTTTGGAAGTACTATTATTTTTATATAAGTAGGGATAAAAATTCACGATAAATTATATATAGCTATATCATCTAAGCCTATATCATCTGCCCATAAGTGATTTTTAAATTCCAAAGGATCATAGATATCATAGACATAAAACTGAAAGGGACATTAGGGGTCACCTAGTTCAAGCTACTAGTTTCTTAGATGAGAAAGCTGAGAAAAGAAAAATCATGCAACTTGACCAAGTCCATACAGTTAGCAGCGGCAGAGCTGGACTGGAAATCCTTACTCCCAAGTCAGCACATTTTTCATGATACCTTGCTGAAACAATGTTTGAACTTGAGTCTTAACAGAAGGGAAGGGGGGCGGGGGAAGAGGGGAAAAAAAGTATAAGAGATAAGAAAGAAAGATACAATTAGCAATCATAACCTAGAATACAGATAAGATAAACTCAATCATAAAACAAAAGAAGATAACAAAATGAATTAGAAAGCAAAATCCAACAATATGTCGTTAACAAGAAATACATTTGAAACAAAGATTTATACAACTAAAATAAGGAGCTAGAGCAAAACTATTGTGCTCCTAGAGAATACAAAAAAAGGAGAGGTAAAAATCATAATTTCAGAAAAAACAAGGTAAAAAACAGATGATTAAAAGAGATAAAGAAATTATATTGTGCTTAAAGACACCATATGCGTCAACATCAATACCATATGTATGTTTACATGCATGCAACAAATAGCATATCTAACTACTTAAAGAAAAATTTAAATAATTTACATCAGGAAGTATACAATAAATTACAATAATTGGGGACCTCAATATACTCCCTTTCGAACAAAAAGGGAAAATTACAATGGTTGTAGAGGCTATAGTACACTAAAATACACTATTGATGAAGTTGTCAGTTGGTTCAGCCATGCTGAAAAGCAATTTGAAAATGTGCCACCCAAAGTCGCTAAACTACCCATATGTTTTGTCATAGCTATACTACTTATTTGCCTATGCTCAAAGAAATCAGAGAAAGAGAAATTGGACCCACACTACAAACATGTTAACAGGAACTCTTTTTTGTAATGACAAAGAACTGGAAACGAACGAGGTATCCTAAATTGATGAATGACTGAAATGCTCTGGCATATGCCAGTATTGGAATACTCTTACTGTGAAATATGATGAAAGGAACAGTTTAAAAGAAGCCTGTAAAGATTTGTATGAACTGATGAAGAGTCAGTAGAGTGAGAAGCAGAACAGTTTATTCGATAACAGCCACATTATAAAGTCAAACAACTTAAAATTTAAAGAACTCTGATTAATGGAAAGATGAACCAAGATTCCAGGGGACTAAGGGAAAATCATGCTATGCACTTCCTGTCAGAGAAGTGATAGATTGAAAATACAGAATGAAACATGCATTTTGGACACAGCCATTGTGGAAATTTATTTTGCTCAACTATCCCTATCTATCACAGTATATTTTTTTTTTTTCTGATGGGGAAATATAGGAGGGAGAGGGAAAAAAAGATGCTTATTAACCAAAAAAAAATAGTGTTGTTTTTGCTGAGTTATTTTTCAGTCATGTCTGATTCTTTGTGACCTCATTTGGGGTTTTTGTGGCAAAGATATTGGAGTGGTCTAACAGTTCCCTCACCAGATCCTTTTATAGAAGAGAAAACTGAGGCAAACAGGGCAAAGTGACTTGCCCAGGGTCATGCAGCTAGCAAACATCTGAGACCAGCTTTGAACCTATGACGATTAATCTTCCTGACTCCAGGTCCAGTACTCTACCCATTGAATGCTTCCAAATAGTGGAACACATACATTCACCTGCTTGTCAATTCCTGGATATTTTATGAACCCTTGGAATTATGCTAAAAATGTAAGTACGCCAATTGTTTTGGTTACTTAATAAGACGTTCTTCATAAAATAAGCATGGTGGGTAGAGGATCTACGGAATTCAGAAAAAAAAGTAGTGAAACACGCTGCTTACTATAACTAAAACCTTCAGGAAGATATGTTGAACAATAAGGCCCCATTCTTCCACAGCTCTGTCAGTTCAGCAATGTATGTTGAATCTCACTACACAGAAGCCAGTTTGACAGATGGCCTGTCAAGATAGTCAAACTCCTTTGAGCGTGTAGACACAGCCATAACGGACAAAAAAAATTGAAAATAAGAATCATAATTCATCTTCACATGAATGCAATACTTTGGACACATGGGAAGTTCTTCAAAATACAAGAAAGTAATATAGAAATATCCCTGGCATATGAATCCCTGCTGCAGCAAATGAATCTAGTGCCATGACAGGAAAAGAAGGGAATTTCCCCTGCTTACTGCAGAAGCTCTCTCTTCACTGCTAAGCCTACATTTGGAGAGAGAGGGTCCCTAAAATACCAGGTATTCCAAGTTAGAATTTCCTGTTCATTTTTCCATAAAAACTATGTTATAAATAGTGATTAAGTTTCAAAGGTAACCCATAGACATCTCCTTAGCACATCATGGAAATGAAATATAGAGCTACCAGTTATAACTAGGCATCTTGGTACCCAGGGCAAACAAGAAACTTCCTTCAAATCAACAATATAATTAAAAATGTGAAAATGATGCAAATTCAGTTCACCAGGAAAAAGAATTTGTTAGTATTGTTGTAGAAGAAGTGAATTTCTATTAAATGTATGTGCTCTCTAAATTTCAGTGACCTGGGAGCAAAGTTCAAGGAACCTGTTCTAGTTATGCATCTGTTACCTGTAAAAGCATTTCATTTCTACTCGACCATTTTCATTGTGTTAAAATCTTTCAGCTGGAAGAATGTAAGCTCCAAAGGCAAGGATTGTTTTATAACTACTTGTTGAAGTGAATTGAATACCAGGAGTTAAAGAGGTAACTATATTGGCAACCTAACAACCATTTAATATGGTGGGAAGTTTTTAAAGGAGAAACAAGTTCTGAGTTCTAAACACATGATTTACACATGAACTTTTGCAACACAGCCCATTTTGTCAGCTGAAAGTGCTTGTTACATTTATAAACAAAGGCTTCATTTGAAATTTTAAAAATTGTTTTAAAACAGTACTGAGTGTTGGACATAAACTAAATGCAAGTGTAATTTGATAAACAAATCACCAAAATGAATTTTAGTAAAAAAAAGAATATAAGTTGCTTCTAAAATTCTGACTTAGTGTTATATTCATTCAAAATAACCTTCTAACTCCTCCTTGGGTTGTTTTCCTCCCTCCTATTCATCCTCTTCTATTTCCATGGAGACAGCAAGAAGGAGCAAAATAAGCCTTGTTCCTCTCCCAGGCTTTGAGCAGTCAGTTTTCCCTGTTCCACTGGGAGATCATTTGATTAATTTCTGACAATTTCTAAAACAAAGACAGATAAAAGTGTCTCGCTTTTGATTAAATTCTTGGCTAAAACAAAGTGAGCACTGAACATATTAATCAATTTTTAAATACCATGTTTTCAAGCATGTCATTAGCAAAATCTTTTCTTACACCAAAACACTGACACGAATATTTCCATAAGGCAATGACTGTACAGCTCATATTTGGTCCACGACTCTCCACATCCCCACCTGGGGTGGGGAGCATGAGTGTTCAGGGTGAGAGCGTATGTGAGAAGAAATATAGTCAAGTGGAGAATTATACTGAGTTTAAATCATATACTATGCTGGCATGGGGGAGAAGGGGGAGAAGGGATAGAAGTTGAAGTGTGGCAAATAATCAAGTTTTACTCAATTCAACTCTTTCTTGCGAGTGCTGTAGAGGAAAAGAGTCATGGATTTCAGGAGGTCAATGGGAGCTGGGGTAGAGAGGAATGGTTCAAAATAGAGATGATAATACTTATGGTACCACCTCCCAGGGAAACCATTAAAATGACCAACAGCACCAACTTATTTGCTCCCCTTGTGGGTAATGCCGTCCTTCACATTTACTTACAGTGTACCTGGTACATCAAACCAAGAAAGTCCACAACTGAGTGGATGCTTTTATCACTATTTGTTAGGTTGGCCTGGAATACTTCATAGGTTGGTCATGAGGATAAAATGTATTGCAAACATGAGCTAGTAAGTGTCTGCTCTTATTATCCTTAGATACAAGCTGAGTTTCTTAGTCTATAAAATAAGGATAAGAATGTCCAGTGTGAAAGAAAGATCGTGTGAGAAAGGATAAAACAATTGCTATGTGGAGTTCTGAATTGTTCCGTGATGATTGGTGGGAAGTACAGTAGACTAAATTGAAGTTTCTATTTGTATTCTCTCTATAAGAAGTGGTCGCATGCCAGCAAATAAGAAAAATAAACAAGATTGTTGAAGAATGTTTCAATTGTTTAAGAAACCAAACCTTATTGTACAATTCAGTAAAAAAAAAAATAAGGGCCTGTGAAGGACAAAGCATTGGGCTAATGCCCTTGATTCTTTGAAGAGGCAACACAGTAGACAGAGCACTGGACATGCATCCATGAAACACCTGAGTTCAAATCTAACTTTAGATGATTACCAGCTGTGTGACTGTGGGCAAGCCACTTAAATGTCTGCCTCAGTTTCCTCCTTTATAAATAGTGATAATAATATAATATAATAATATAAATAGTAAATAAAAGTGATAATAATAGCACCTATCTCACAAGGTTGTTGTGAGGTTGAAATTGAATAATGTTTAGAAATCACTTTGAAAATCTAAAAGCACTATGGAAATATTTTACTGTTATTATTATTACTATTGCTGACAGTGCAGCATAATTGGTATATATATAATATATAGGTATATATAATATATAGGTATATAGTATTATATATGTTGGTATATATAATATATATATTTTATATATAGGTATATAAATATATAGGCATATAAATAAATAAATTAATGAATAAATATAGGTATATATAATATATAGGTATATAGTATTATATATGTTGGTATATATAATATATATATTTTATATATAGGTATATAAATATATAGGCATATAAATAAATAAATGAATGAATAAATATAGGTATATATAATATATAGGTATATAGTATTATATATATGTTGGTATATATAATATATATATTTTATATATAGGTATATAAGTATATAGGCATATAAATAAATAAATGAATGAATAAATATAGGTATATATATAATAGGAGTAGCTAAGTGGCACTACAGTGGATAAAGCACCAGGCCTGGAGTCAGGAAAACATCTCCCTGAGTTCAGATCTGGCCTCAGATACTTCCTAGATGTGCAATCCTAGTCAAGTCACTTTACCCTGTTTGCCTCAATTTCCTCATCTGTAATATGAGCTGGAGAAGGAAATGGCAAACCACTCCAGTATCTCTGCCAAGAAAATCCCACATGAAGAGACAACTGAAACTGAACAACAATACATACATGTATATGTGCTGTATATTTATGTAATACACAGACATATAATGTGCTTTGCAATCTTAAAGCACTATATTGAATTATTACTTTTATTTTAGAAACAAGTATTCACAGGTACCCTATGTATTTATAAATCATTCTCATGGGATTGTTTGAGGGAAGTTTTTAAAGCGCTACAGAAATGCAAGTCACTGTCACAAAGTTCTGCTCTTTAAAGTTCTTCTCCCTAAATGCTAGGCAGGAAGTCAGCCTAGCTCTAGTTAGTATGTAGCCTTCACAGTAATTAACATCTGTTTAATTCTTTGACAACGTTTTTTAATTACAACTTTTTAACTTAATCAGGCTGGCCTTTTCCCCCATTCAAATTCAGTTTTTAAATGTTCTCTTATTACTATATGTGAGAAAACAATCATTAGCACAAATTTAATATTTAAAACTTTTACTCATGGCAAAATCTAAAAACTTTGTTTCTATTTATCTATCTGATCTCTGGTCTCAGGAGTACGGAGATATTTAAATATTTACAAAATTAGCAAGTAATCAGCATTCCAAGTCATTTGTCAAAAATCACCCATAGAATAAATGAAAGCTCTATTATTAAATAGTTTTGTCCTGTTGTCTTGAACTTTGGCCAACTGGGCAAAGATCTGTCCTCTGTGTTTCTCTTTATGCATTTACCAAATAGCTCTTGCATAGTCATGGAAATATGGAGAAATCAGAAAAAAGGAAAATGAGTTCAGAGCAAATTATGCCCAATTTCAGCCAATTACATTTGGCAAATGGTGCTGGAGCTTTGCAATTGTCTTCCAACATATAATAAGTAATTGCTTATAAGTGGGTCATTGTCTGATGGTGAAATGAAAGAGCAGGCCCTGGGGTTCAGTTGAACCCTTTTGCTATGACGGTATTGTGAAATATCTCAGCCCTGTGATTACTCCAGAGTCTACTACTATGGAAATTGCAGAAACTGCTGATTTATGCAGAAGAAAAGGGGGGAGGGGAAAAGAGCCTATTTAGGTGAATGGATCATGGCAGCCAAAAGTGGCTTGTCTTCTTATCTGGCAAAATTACATTTGGCTGCTATACAATGACTGTCTCTTTTTCACTGCTGACAGAGAAACCTGTGGTAATCTTGATCTCAGCATGGAGAAGTCTGCACTGGGGGTTCCATTTACCACTACAGAAGATTTCTTGGCAGATAATCCACTAAGGTTTTTTGCTTGCTGGGAAAGCCTCCTTGATGGAGAGAGATAGTGATCTCAGGCATCGCTGATTGGTGCCACAGACTGGCTGAGGAGGTGTGTTTCATATTCTGAAATTAGCCTGATATCAGTAAGTGGGATAGCAGGAACAAAAAATAAGAACTGATATTAACAGAGTGCTTTAAGGTTTATAGGACTTTTTTTATAAACACAGTCTTACTTTATCTCAGTAACAACTATAAGATTTGACTCTATTATATTTCCCATTTTATAGATGAAGAAGATGAAGTTCAGAGATACTCACTAAGTTGCTCAAGGTGAACCAGCTAATGTCAAAGGTGGAACTGAAACCCAGGTCTTTCAGACTCTTACTGCAATTCTCTATCTACTAGGCCCCTGCTACCTCTAATTAATCACATGGATTAGATTTCTGGATAGAAATAGGAAGTACAATTGGATTAATCAATGCAGTCTCTTTAGGAGCAGAGATGGGGAAATAGACAGACCACATGGTCCAATTTAAACCAAGATTTCATGCAGAATAACTCTCAAAAACGTTCAACTGCTCAGGTGAGGTGAAAGATACAGAGAAAGTCAAGTTACCATGCATTCAGGTAAAAAGATAAGTGGGAAACATTCCAACTCCCCAAAAAATCCTGCCCCCAAACAAAGAAAAGCAACTTATCATTTAAAAGAGAGTTGTGTGACAACATGACAGTCTTTTTGAAAATATTCTTTTACCAATAAATAGAGAAGATGAGGGAAAAGCAAATGACTGAAAAAAGGTATCTATTTTCCATTGCTTCTACTTCCTTTCTTACTTTTAAAAAAATCATTATCTATTTATTTTTAGCATTCTTTTCTTTTTAAATCTTAAGTTTCAAATGCTCTCCCTTCCTCAATCTCAACCCCTCCCACAACCATTGAGAAGGCAAGCCATATGATATGAATTATATGTGTGAAAGCATGCAAAACATTTTCATACTAGCCATATTTCCAAAACAAGAAAAATAAAGTGAGGAAATTTTATTTCCATTTGCACTAAGTTCATCAGTTCTTTCTTTTTTCATCATGAGTCCTTTGGGACTCTCTTGGATAATTGTATTGATAAAAGTAGTCAAGTCTTTCATAGTTGATGACTATTACAACATTGCTGCTACTGTACACAATTATCTCCTGTTCCTTCTCACTTCATACAGACCTTGCTATATTTTTAGGAAACCACCTCCCTCATCATTTCTTATAGCACAATAGTACTCCATCACAATCATATGCCACAATTTGGTCAGTTATTCCCCAATGAATGAGTATTCCCTCAATTTCTAGTTCTTTGCCATCACCAAAAAAAAGCTGCTATAAATATTTTTGTACATATAGGCCATTTTCCTTTTTCTGTGATCTCTGTAGGATAGAGACCTAGGAGCATGATTGCTGGGTCAAAGAGTATGCGTAGTTTTATAACCCTTTGGGTCTAGTTCCAAATTTTTCTCCAGAATGGTTGTGTTAGTCTCCGCTTGCAACTGTGACCAGGGCCCCTGTTCCTATGTGCCTGACCCACCAGGACTACTCTCTGCTCTGGAACTAAGATCCAGAACTGTGTTATCAGCAGTAGAGTTGCCAAGGATCAGCTGTACACAGTCAGCAAAAGGTTCCCTGTAAACTCTTTCTGACCAGTTGTCTGACCCTCTTACCATCTCTGCACTGAGAATATTGAAACTGCTGCTACTGTTAATGGCCACTGCTGCTGCCACATGTGTGGGATCTGAACTAGCCTCCACTCCAGTGTCACAGATTTCTCCTGCCAACCTCTTAAGTTTTTTAGGTCACAAAAATATCTCACCTTTTGTTTGCTCTGACAGTCTATCACTACAAAACTTTATTTGAAGTATTATTTTAAAGTTGTTGGGAGAGTTCAGCTGGATAGCTGCCCCTATCCCACTGCCTCTACTTTCTTTCCCTTAATTTGCTTTTCATCTATTTGCAATCCACCCCTCCCCCCACTCTCCTCCCACTCCACCCCCCACTTCATTTAAACTGTCCTAAGATTACCAATCATCTCTTAATTGCCAAATCTGATGTTTTTTTCTTAATCCTCATCTTTCTTGACCTCCTTGTATCATTTAACACTGTTATCCAAAGCTATCATAATTCTCCCCCCCCAACTCCCACCCCCCATAAACTTTCTTCAAATGATATATTTGTAAAGTACTTAGAACAGAGCCTGTCACATAACAGGTGTTTAACAAATGATTGCTTCCTTCCCTCCCTCTATTCTAGCTGCCACCAGTACCTTCAACTAATCCTCATACAGCATGGATTCAAGGTCCCTTCAGCTTCCTGGTTGCTCTCCTATGGAATTTCTTCATCTTCTCCTTTCTCAACTGCGATACCCAGAACTGAATGCAGTACTCCAGATGCAGTCTACTTTTCTGACAATCACTCCAATTTAAGTCATCATTTCCTTTCAAGTGAAATAGTATAGCTACTGAACTGGAATGCTGGCTTTCGATCTCTTGTCTTTCAGATCCATATTCCACATAGCTAACATCACACTCTTCCTAACGTGGAAGTCTGACCAAGTTATTCCTCTGAGCTTTAGTGGTTCCTTCTTGCCTTTAGGATGCAGTATAAACTCCTCAACTTAGCATTTAAAGCCCTTTCCAACTGGGCCCCAGGTTACTTGTCTGCATTTATTTGGCATTTTTCCCTTTCACATACTTGACATTTCTATAACACCAGACTACACACTATTCCCAAAACTTGGCTTTTCCATCTCTAATCTCTGTGTCATTAGCCAGACTCTCCTCCCATGCCTGGAAGACACTCCTTCCTGTTCTTCATTTCTTAGAATTCCAGGTTTGGCTCACAGAACAAATGCCTCCTTGTTAAAACTAGTTGTCAGTGCTTCCTCCTCAGATAATCATGTGTATCTTTACCTGTCTATATGTCCAATCTCATCAATAGGATGTTTGATCTTGCATCCCTAGCAGTTAGCATAGTGCCTTGCATACAACAGATATTTTAAAATGCTTGTTGGATGGCACGTTTGACAAATGAAATTAACAGCTAGATGTAAACTAATAAAAGCTGTGCCTTTGGGCAGGAGAGCCTCAGAAACAGGACAATCCATGGAGAGGTAAAATCACAGGATATGGAGGCACTTGGAGATCATCTAGTTTAACCCCTTCATTTTATAGATAAGGAAACAGGTTCATAGAGGTAAAATGACCTTCCCAAGGTCAAAATCAGCAGTGATAGAGCGAGGGTTTAAAATGTTTCATTAGTGTTATTCTTATAAATGTTCACTAATTTCTATCAAAGCTGGAACTCAATATAATTTTACATTAAGATTATATTCTATGTGTAATGCATTGTGCAAGTGGCCATGTATACAAAGATAAAAATAAAATAATCCATTAGTGCCTCTCAGGGAAATAATTTTAAAGGTGCCATCAGGGCAACACTCTGACATACAAATGAGTTTTTCTTTTCCTAAGATACTACATATTTTTTCCAAGACTCATAGTACCATGCTATGTTTTAGATTTTCCTTTCCCTAGAAGGCAAACATACTTTAGGGACTGTGGAACAAGAAATTTCCTCCAATAGGATGAACATGGTCTAAATATCTCACAGGCTTTGCTCTTTGAGTAGGATTGATGTTTCTCAGGAACAAAGAAAAGGCAATCCTCTTTTCTCCAAAGAACATACTGCATCAGGAAATCCCCCCTTTCCTCTAAGTGACCCCTAAACTTTCAAAATCAAAATTATTATAGAAGCTGGAGCTGCCCAGGAAATCTTTCTTCTTGGTCTAGAAGGCTAGATTCTGAGATTACATTGACTAGGGAATTCAAAATGCCCCTCCTTCACACAAGATTTTACGGTTTGCAAACATTTTTCTTGAACTATTCTCTCAGTAGGTTGAGTAGGAATGTACATATCTGTCTCTACTAAAGAAAGATAGATTTCCTCAGGAAATCTACCCGTGCCCTTAGTTGCTGCTGTCTCTTGGGTTCAAGAAATTCGCTCTCAGAATCCTGGCTGAGGCCACCTACAAGCACATGCAATTCTTCGGAAAAATCTTATGTGGGTCCAGATTTCCCTCCCTCAAGGTCAAGATCCATTTGTGTGCAGCCCAGAAACAAAATCTGAACCTACCTCCTCTGAGGCCAAATCCAATGCTCTTTTTTCTACCATATCATCTTGTCTTCTGAGATAATATCTCATAAAACAAAAACACTTGGATGGCGTAGGTCAGAGGTAGGGAACCTGCGACCTGGAAGCCACATGTGGCCTTCTAGGTGGGTGCAGCCTTTTGACTGAGGCAAAGTTTAACAGAACAAATCCTTTTATTAAGGGGGTTTGTTCTGTGAAGTTTTAATTCAGCCAAAGGGCTGCACTTCAGGACCTAGAGGGCCACATGAGGCCTTGAGGCTTCAGGTTCCCTAACCCTGGCCTAGACAATAGTCTATCTGCTCACTTATCCATGATTTGAAACTATTTTTTTTCCTCAGCCAAGGAAAGGAAGGGGAAAGAATTTCCAGCTTGATTGAAGAGAGAGAATGAGTAAAAATCTTGTGGGAAAGTTCATGGCCTTCATGCCCCAAAGGACTCTAACTAACAAGCTGTTTTATCAAGCCTCCCTTGATGGCAGAAAATTTGTGAATTAAGGGGTAGCTAGGTGGTACAGTGGATAGAGCACCGACCCTTGAATCGGAAGGACCTGAATTCAAAGTTGGCCTCAGACACTTATCAGTTATGGGAGCCTCGACGAGTTGCTAAACCCTTCCCCCAGAAAGTCTGAAATAGCAATTATGTGCACCAAAAATCACTGTTGCAAAACTTTCTAGTCATGCTACCTTTCTAACAGAGATCATATATAACTCTACCTTAAACATCCTTCTTTGCCTCATATTACTTAGTGAGTAGGGGTGAAGTTTTGTCTTATAGTGTAATTTATAATCCCTCATTCCACAGGTAATTCAGACTTTGTTTTTAACCAAGAGAGCTAGGCCTAACAAAGTATCACTTGCAATAAAGGGCTTCATAAAAGACTTCAGATGGATGTTCCAAATGTTTATCTTGTTCTGGTCTCCCTGGCTGCCCTCCCCCCTTTATAGTTAGTAGAGTAAATTTATCAGTAGCCAGTATCAAGTAAGAATAGCAGGAAATAAGATTGAAAAGGGGAACCTAGAAGTCACTTATAGACTGCCTCATTGATCAAGGGAGCATAATTTGCAAACTATATTATATATTAACTAAAAAATCTCAAGCTGAGACTATATGTTAAATCAGGGGGAAGTCATCTAGACCTTGCTATCAGAACTTTTTGGTCCCATGATATATATACCTCAGATACGCTACAGGCATCAGCAATAAGACCAACAGAACATCTTATGTTGCTGGTAACTTTGACATAAAATAGATATGTTAATGAACTAACCTTAAAATATTGCTGATAATTTTGAGATGGCATAGATCTGTTAATGGACTATCCCAAAGGTGGCACAGATAAGAGTTAATATGTCCCTCACCAAAAACCCAAACTGAGACCCCTAAATTCTATCCTCTGAGAACTCTTCCATCTTCTAAGGGTCCATGCTGCTCAAGTACTGCCAAATTCAATCTACGACTATGTGAGTCACTCTCAGTGCCTTTTCTCCTCTCTGCTTTCTCCTCAATACTACCTGTCTTCTTCCTCTACTACCATGTCCCAGTTCCCACACCATCTGCTCCTGTATTCCCCACCTTTGTGTCTTCTGCCCATACCTTGTTAAAGTGGGATTGAAACATTTCTCCCCACTAGAATCATAGTATTTCCAAGCAAAAACCAAAGAACTAAGCATGCCTGCCCACATTTCATAATTCCATAAATTATGAAGTGGGGGGGGTGGGAGAGATGGATAGAAAATTAATTAGCAATTCAATGGACGAAGAGCCAGGCTCAAAATTCAATAAAAGGAGGAGGAGAGGGCTGGATTGCCACAGAGAAATCATACTGTTCTTTTTTTTAATGTTTAATAAATTGTATCGATGGATTTAGGGTTAACATCACAGTATTTTCCCAATATGTCTTCCCTTCCCCCTGCCATGGAAACTCCCTTGTAATATAGAAAAATTAGTTCAACAAAATCAATACATTAACCCTGTCTGACAGCATGCAAGATTCTGTGTTTGAACTCTTCTACCTTTCTCCTGAGGAAGGAAAGTTTGTTTCATTATATATCTTCGGGAGAAAAGATTGACCATTATAATTAATCAGACTTTGGCTGCCTTTTCATGCTTTTGTTTATATTATTAATATTTCAATATATAATTTATGTATTTTTAAGTTTTCAACATTCACTTCTACAAGAATTTGAATTTCAAATATTCTCCCCATCTCTCCCACCCCCCACTCCAGAAAAACATGCATCCCATCCACCCCCTCCCCTAGTCTGTCCTCCCTTCTATCAACCCCCTTCTTCCATCTCCCTTCCCTCTATTTTCCTGTAGGACAAAATAGACTTCTATACCTCATTGCCTGTAGATCTTATTTTCCAGTTGCATGCAAAAACAATTTTTAACATTCATTTTTGAAACTTTGAGTTCCTTATTCTCTCCCTGCCTCCTTCCCCACATACTCTCACTGAGAAAGCAAGCAATTCAATACAGGTCATACATATGTAGTCATACAAAACACTTCTATAACAGTTATGTTGTGAAAGACTAAACACATTTTCCTGTGTCCTGTCCTGCCCTCCATTTATTCCATGTCCCCCCACAATAGTATTTGCTTCTGATTATCCCTTTCCCCACTTTGCTGTCCCTTTTATTTTCTTCCCTCTCCTATCTCCTTCCCTCCTGCCTTCCTGCAGGGTAAAATAGATTTCTGTACCAAATTGAGTGTGTGTTATTCCCTCCTTAAACCAAATCCCATAAGAGTAAGGCTCACTTATTCCCTTTCATTTCCTCCCTCTTCCACTCCATTGTGAAAGCTTTTTCTTGCCTCTTTTATGTGAGATGATTTGCTACATTTCACCTCTCCCTTTCTCTTACTCCTAGTACATTCACTCAACAGTAAGCTTTATTTTGTAGCTATTCCCCCTTCATATTCAGCTCACCCTGTACCCTCTATGTATGTGTGTATATATATATGCATATGTATATGTATTATATATGTATACATGTATGTATGTATATATACATATACCTACCTACACATATACATACACACATAAAATATACATACATGCATACCCATATACACCTACATATATGCATATATATGTGGAGATATATATACATTCCCTCTAACTACCCTAATACTGAAAAAGGTCTCATGAGTTATAAACGTCATCTTCTCATGTAGGAATATAAACACTTCAACTTTAATGAGTTCCTTATGACTTCGCTTTCCTGTTTACCGTTCCATGTTTCTCTTGATTCTTATATGTGAAAGTCAAATTTTCTATTCAGCTCTGGTCTTTTCAACAAGACTATTTGTATTGAAATTCCATTTTCTTCCTGAAGTATTACACTCAGTTTTGCTGGTTAGGTGATTCTTGGTTTTAATCCTACTTCCCTTGACCTCTGGAATATCATATTCTAAGCTCTTCAATCCCTTAGTGTAGAAGCGGCTAAATTCTGTGTTATCTTGATTGTGTTTCCACAATACTTGAATTGCTTCTTTCTAGCTGCTTGTAATATTTTCTTCTTGACCTGGGAATTCTGGAATTTGGTTACAATATTCCTAGGAGTTTTCCTTTTGGGACCTCTTTCAGGAGGCAATTGGTGGATTCTTTCAATTTCTATTTTACTCTCTGGTTCTAGAATATCGGGGTATTTTTCCTTGATGATTTCTTGGAAGATGATGGCTAGCGTCTTTTTTTGATCATGGTTTTCAGGTAGACCATTAATTTTTAAATGATCTCTTCTGGATCTATTGTCCATGCCAGTTGTTTTTCCAATTAGATATTTCACATTGTCTTCTATTTTTTTCATTCTTTTGATTTTGTTTTATAATTCTTGACTTCTCATAAAGTCATTAGCTTCCATCTGCTCCATTCTAATTTTTAAAGAATTATTTTCTTCAGTGAGCTTTTGGACCTGCAGATGGGGGGAGAATCCAGTGGCTGATCTGGATTTCAGTCTTGCATGGTGGTCCTTGGGTGAGGAGGAATGCTGGTATGGTGGAGCTGGTGGCAGTTGTGGAGAAAGAATCTTACTTGCCATTACAGGGCAGAAAAGAGTGCTTGTGGTTTCTCACAGACTTCAGTGCAGGCCAGGAGAGGAATAAGCACCTCTCCCTTGATTATGCATTTTGGAGGAACTGAGAACTTACAGGTCCCTAGAGATAATCTCACACAAACCCCTGACGCCTGAGGTATTATACCCTTCCTTAACAAAGGACTCAAAAGTCAAGTAATTGGCTGAAAAAATGCCCCAAAAGGGGAAAAATAAGACTATAGAAGAGTACTTTCATGGCAAAAATGAAAGATAACTAAGGGACAAGCTGTGTGCTACACTGGTATTTACTCAATAACAAGGAGGATAACAAGCAGAAGACTCTAGTGGAGATGATGGGCATGAGTGGCACAGGACAGGTAGGCATGGTAACCTTGGGGAGAATTCCTATACCACTGAGATACACTCAAGTTCTCTGACCATGATGATGACAGCTTATCCTTCTGCTCAGAAAACCCCTAACCTCACCACTGTTCTACAATATTGTCCTAGAAATGTTAGCTTTAGTGATGAGAGAAAAAAAATCAAAGGAATTAGAATAGGCAAAGAAGAAACAAAGCTATCAGTCTTTGCATATACTTAGAAAATCCCAGAGAATCAACTAAGAAACTACTGAAAACTTTAGTAAAATTACAGGATATAAAATAAACCCACATGAATCATCAGTATTTCTATATATGACTAACAAAACCCAGAAGCAAGAGATAGGAAGAGAAATTTCATTTAAAACAATTACAGACAACATCAAATATTTGGGAGTCCACCTGCCAAGACAAAATCAGGAACTATATGAACACAACTACAAAATACTTTTCACACAAATAAAGTCAGATCTAAATAATTTGGAAAATATCAGTTTCTCATGGGTAAACCTAAGCTAATATAATAAAAATTACAATTCTATGTAAGTTAAATTACTTTTTCAGGGCCATACCAATCAAACTACCAAAAATTATTTTAGCGAGCTAGAAAAATAATAACAAAATTCATCTGAAAGAACAAAAGATCCAGACTATTAAGGGAATTGATGAAAAGAAATGCAAGGGAAGGTGGCCTAGCTGTACCAGATATTAAACTGTATTATAAACCAGCCATCATCAAAACTACTTGGTACTGGCTAAGTAATAGAATAGTGGATCAGTGGAACCTGTTAGGTATGCAAGATACAACAGTCAATGACTATAGTAATCTACTATTTGATAAATCCAAAGACTCCAGCTTCTTAGATAAGAACTCACTATTTAACAAAAACAGCTGGGAAAACAGGAAAATAGTATGGCAGAAACTAGGCATAGATCATCATCTTATACCCTATACCAAGATAAAGCCAAAATGGGTACATAGTTTAGATAATAAAGGCTGATACGATAAGCAAACTAGGAGAGCAAGGAATAGTTTGCCTGTCAGATCTATAGAGAATGGAAGAATTAATGAGCAAACAAGAGACAGGGAACATTATGGAATGCAAAATGGATGATTACATTAAACTGAAAAGCTTTTGCACAAATAAAGCCAAGGCAACCATGATTAGAAAGGAAGAAGAAAGCTGGGAAACATTTTTTACCACCAGTATCTCTGATAAAGGCCTCCTTTCTAAAAGATATAGAGAACTGAGTCAAATTTGTAAGAATACAAGTCATTCCCTAGTTGATCAATGGTCAAAGGATATGAACAGGCAGTTTTTAGAGGAAAAAATTAAAGCTATCTATAGTCATATGAAAAATGCTCTAACTCACTCTTGAGTAGAGAATGCAAATCAAAATGATTCTAAGGGTACCACATCATATATATAAGATCGGCTAACATGACAAAAAGGGAAAATGATAAATGTTAGAGAAGATGTGGGAAAATTGGAACACCAATGCATTGTTGGTGGAGTTGTAAACTCCAGCCATCCTGGAGAGCAATTTGGAACTCTGCCCAAAGGACTATAAAATTGTGCATACTTGTTACTTTTTTGACAATATTTCACTTTATTATTTGATATCTTTAACTAATAAGATCCAGGGCATTTAAAGTGATTAAATTTGCAAATACTGATCTATGGACAGTTTTAGAGAAAGTCACAAAATGAAAGAAAATTTGTATTGTTGAACATTTTAAATTTAAATATTTGAGTCACACCTTGTGTATCACACTGAAATAATGTAGGTAATTTGATGAAAAAGTAGACCACATTAGCTGTATCATTCTCTATATTTCTGTGGGTTTTTCTTTATTATTTATTTATTTAATTTTATTAATTTTTTTTTGTTTTTAGTTTTCAACAATCACTTCCGTAAGTTTTAAATTTTCTCCCCTTCCTTCACCCCTCCATCCCCAAGATGGCATGCAATCTTATATGGGTTCTACACAAATATTCTTATTAAACACATTTTCACATTAGTAATGTTGCAAAGAAGAATTAAAATGAATGGGTGAAACCATGAGAAAAAAAAAAAAAAACTAAGACAAAACATAAACCCGAGAGAAAACAGTTTGATTCATTCTGTATTCCAATTTTTGTGCATATCTTTTGACCCAGGAATACTACTTCTAGGTCTGTATTCAAACGAATTCATAAAAAAGGGCAAAGGACCCACATGTACAAAAATATTTATAGCAGCTCTTTTTGTGGTGGCCAAGAATCGGAAATTGAGGGGATGTCCATCAACTGGGGAAAGGCTGAACAAGTTGTGGCATATGAATGTAATGTAATACTACTAAGCTATATGAAATGATGAGCAGGCAAACTTCAGAAAAACCTGGAAAGACTTATATGAACTGATGCTGAATGAAATGAGCAGAACCAGGAGAACATTGTATACAGTAACAGTCACATTGTGCAGTGACTGACCTTGACAGACTTAGGTCTTCTCAGCAATGCAAGGATCTAAGACAACTCCAAAAGACTCACAATGGGAAATGCTATCCACACACAGAGAAAGAACTTTGAAGTCTGAGTGCAGATAGAAGCATACCATTTTCTCTCCTTTTCTTTTGTTGTTTTGTTTTATTTCTTCTTTCTTATGGTTTCTCCCATTAGTTCTAATTCTTTTTTACATCATGACTAATGTGAAAACAGATTTAATATGAATGTACAAGTAGAGTCTATATCAAATTGCATGCTATCTTGGGGAGGGGGGAGGAGAGGATGGGAGAGAAAATGCAAAACTTGAAAACTTATGGAATTGAATGTGAAAACTAAAAATAAAATATTTAAAAAAGGAAAAAAAAACCCTAACCAAAAATCATTTCTGGATGACATGTGGCAGTTTTCCAACTCTTTGGTCTTATTTTGCATAATGTTACTGCTTGGTTTCAGGCTGCCTGTCTATGTAACTTCCATTTATATTTTATGAAACTGAATTATGGAATGACTTTCCAATTTCTGCACAAATAATTACCCAAGAGGTCAATGCTTTCTCTCCAGTTTGAGACTTAAAGCTGTCCTTTATCTTGGATTCTGACTTTAGAGAACTGTGGCTAGTCCAAAGGATTCAACACATTTTAATTTACTCAGCTATTGCATGCCTAAGAAGTACAGATGTAGGAAACTGTGGGCTCGGTCACATAAAGTCCACAATCCCCAGGGTGAAAAAAAGTAACATATACAATAATGGAATTATACTCAGGCCTTTTCACCCAGTTAGGACACAGTTTTAATGGTACTGGTCAGCCTCAAGGTCATCTCTGTTAGTAAGGAGAGAGAAAGTACTGAGCAAATAGAGCTAGCTATGGACCTTTGCACAGAGCATCAATCAAATTTTTCTGAAGTTCGAGAAAGACCATTAACTTTCAGCCCCCACCCTCACCCCTGTTGTCAAGGGGACCAAAGGAGAAGTAGTAATCAATCACAAGTGAGACTATTATCCTCATATGACCAGAATCAGGTAAGTGAGAAATTGTCTACATTTCACTAGATGCTCTGCTTTTCCTAATTATTTCTGAAGTTCTAGAGACTCCCTCCACCTCAGAAAAAAATCTGAAGAATCTTTCTTCTACTAAAAGAACAAGGTAGGGACTATGGCACCTGCTCTTACAAAGACTCATGTCATCAGGTAGAATGTAAGCTCAAAAGAGAGAATCAAATATGGTTTTCATCCCTCTCAAATGCACAGAAAAGCACTGGGCAAGATTCCTTGTTCTTAGGCTGTATCTCCAAGTTCCATTGCCTCACTAAAGACCTCATCAACAATTCTGACCTGTGCTAGTCTCAACTGGGGTACAACAGAATGAACACTGGATTTGAAGCTAAAGGAGCTAAGATCAAATTGCAGCTGTAACATTACCTGCAAAACCTTGGACAGCTCCATTAAACCCATCTATAAAATGAGGGGGTTGTACGAGATGACCTTTAAAGTTCCTTTATGATCCACTTTTTGTTTCCTTTTTAGACCTCTCATAGTACTTACTGCTCTTATACATTCTGACATTTAATTATATTTTCCAGTATGATCTGTCACCATTTCCTCTATGTTAGTCTCAACTCCCAATTAGCTTGTAAGCTCCCAGAGTACAGACAGGGACAGCCTAACCTGCTTCTTGTGTAGTCCTCCAAATAACTAGGCCAGCACTGAGCACTGATGAGACAGCCAATAAATAAATACTCCAGAATCAACCCAATCCAGACTTTCTAACAACCTAGTCAGGGAAGATCTTTCAGCAGGACTCCAGTGCCTATCAAAGAGTTTAAAATATACATAGTAAGTGCTCAATAAATGCTTGTGGAATTGATTTGTACTAAATAACAACTATATGAACGGCAATTCATATAGCACTTGATGAATATCCTCATTTGATCCTTATAACAACCCTGGAAGGCAGATGCTATCAATATTCCCATTTTAGAGATTTGATAACTGAGGCAGATGGTGGTGAAGTGACTTACCCAAGGTTCACATAGCTAGCATCTGAGGTAGAATTTGAATTCAGGTTCTCCTGACTCCAAGTCTAGAACTCTAGATACTGTGCTACTGGGCAGTCCTACGAAAGACTGAGACCTAGAAGTATCAGTCCCTCTATCTACAATCATATGGGAAAGAGAGGCTGCTAAATTGGACTATACCTAAATGGTTCAGGAAATGGTCCACTCAATCCAATAGGGACCACTTTCAGATATCCTTTTTTTCTGCCAACCACAAATTGTGAAAATGTTGAATAACCAAAGGTTAATCAGAAAAGTTCTCTCTCTCTCTCTCTCTCTCTCTCTCTCTCTCTCTCTCTCTCTCTCTCTCTCTCTCTCTCTCTCTCTCTCTCTGTCACACACTCACACACACATACACATACACACACACACACACACACACACACACACACACCCTTTTTTCTGGTAAATTGATAATCCTGTATAAATGATACATGGACAAAACATCAGTACAAAATTGCACCACTTTCTCCAGAATGGCTTACAGGGGGCACACGAAAGCCTGGAGCAGACCAAGGAAGAATATAATTCTAAGCCTAAACCTGAAATGCAACTGGAACTGAACACTAAAATGTTTGGAATATGAAATTAAACCACTAAGCTTCCATATTGAAGGGCTTAGAGCAGAGGTTCTTAATCTCTTTCATTTCATGGACATTTTTGTCAGCATAATGAAGCATGTGAATCCCTTCTCAAAATAATGTTTCTATATTAACAAAATGAAATACATAAGATTACAAAGGAAGTCAATTATATTGAAATGCAGTTATCACAGTATTAAAAAAAGTACATGGACCCCATGTTAAGAACCTATGTTCTAGATTTTTTTTGTATCTTTTATGGGGAACTGTTTTTAATGAACGGAGATCTAAAAATGATTCAAAATCTAAATCTGGCATTAGCTCTTTCCTATCTAAATCGTTTTGCAAAGCATTGGCATGTGGCCCAAGTCAAGATTTTGCATTCAGAGAGATTGCTTCTAGACTTGGCACAGCTATACCTGAAGGGTCCCTGTAATATCCCCATCTTTCCTGGCCATGACTCTTCTTACCTTGATGCCTATTGGTTGCATTATGACCAAGTTTAGGGATAAGTTCTTTAAGAAGGACAAGGAACTGAGATCTAAAGGTGAAGTTTTTGGTGTCTGTCTGTTGGGTTTATTTTAACCTGCAGTCTACCATAGATGATATAATTACCTTTCCAATTAAATTATTTTTTGACAAGGCTATTTAGGGGTCCCAAAGTAAAAAAAGAAAGAGGTCAGTTCATTTGTTCTGCCTCACTGAGTCAGCAGTCTTTTGGCCACTGTGCTTCAATATAACCAGTGCTGAACAGAAAACCCTGTAATAGATGGGAACGGGAGTACTGACATCTTGCAGGTCAGCAGAGCATATGCTGTTTAAATAAAAACCTATCAACGCACTGAGATATGGCTGCTCTCAGAAAATATGTCTTTCCCATGAAAATATCAACAGCCACTTCTGTGGCTCTACATCTCAATGTCTACCTCTTGTGGAATAGCTCCTTTTTAATGGAATACTTCATAAAATTGCACATCTCACCGAGTGATGAATATTTTCAAGTGCCAGTTGAAACTTGGCAATGGAGAAAAATTACAAATCTGTTTCTATCCACCTGTCTAGAGTATAACATGACTTGGAAAATTCCACTAAGTCCTGAGAGCTCTTACTTGCCCCATTAAGTAAAGCACATGGTTGCTCTCCCATGGCCTCTTGCCTGTCTATAGGGACAAGTCAAGTTCGTGAGGAAGATCTCATATTCTTTTTTGTTCCTTTGGGACACCACCTTCCAACCTTGTTTCTAGGATAAGGGTATTATCATCTGTAGCTTGAAATGAGTTTATTATCAGAGAGAAATTTCCCCAGGTACATTCATCTGCCCCTCGCCTCCCCACCCCACCCGCATTCCAGAGATCTACAACATTCAGATCTTAAGCACTCACATGACAGATTTATTTTTCATGTTCATTTCAAACCTGGGAGATCACAGATTCCCAGTAGGAAAGGACACTAAAGGTCAACTCACCCTCATTTTACAGATAAGAAATCTGAGTACAAGAGAAATTCAGTGACTCACTCAAGGTTATACAGGTAGGAAGCAGCAGAGCTGGGGTTGGAAGCCCCATCCTCTGTGCACTGCTCCATAGCTGCCTTCTGCTAAGTCTGTGTCTGCATGATCAGCCAATTCAATCCAAAAAGCAGTCAGGCCATTTAGTGTCAGATAAGCCAAAGAAGAACTTGGTTGCTAGATTTCACCCTAGTAGAATGTGAGATTCCAGAGAACAAAGAAAGTTCATTTCTGTCTCTAACCCCGGAGTCTAGTAGTCAATGCATTGCTTGTAACAGGTGCTTAATAAAGGGTTTCATGAATTGATTTTTTTTCTTATCAATCAGATGTGTTGGCTTTGTATACATCTATATCACCAAAGCAATGAAGGGACCTTAGCAGTGAAATGGGTTCTTTCATTTGTTTGTTTTTAAGCACCACAACAGAAAGGTAAGGAAGTAGACCAGATTTTTAGCCTCTAAGGGATGCCAAGAGTCACAACTCACTGCATAAAACTGAAGGAGGCCAGATAGCTTAGGGCAAGAGAGAAAAAAAAAGGAAGGAACACCTCAAGGCCACCCTTCTCAAAGAACATACCATTTGGAGAACTGCCTGAAGGGAAAAGAGAGAAAAAAAAATAAAAAGAGAATACACCAAGTACATTTTCACATTTTCTCATTAGCTTTTTAACAGGCAAATGCCTAGATATTCATTCAGTTCACAAAGCACATATAAGCATCTAAATGCCACTTTGATATATGTACGTTTCAAGTAATCTCGTTTGGAGTTAACAAATATGAACACATGTTCAGATGTAACAAAACTGGTCAAATTCCCCTGAAGCCTTGGCATATTTATTAATAAGGATAATTAAAGAGGGCAATGGGAGGATGACCCCCAAATTGGGTCATATCTTAGTTTCAAAGACACACTATGTTCCCCATACATGATGTTCTATCTCCTACCTCCATATCATTTCACAAGTCATTCCCTCACACCTAGAGTGCTGTACCTCTTCACCTCTGCCTGATGTAGTGCCCAACACTTTTTCAAAAATATACTTAATATATTATCTGTTACACAAGGTATTTTTTGATTCCCTTGCAGTTGCTCTCCTCCCCCACCCAAAAAATGCATTTTCTATGTATGTATTTTGTATAAGCTTATCTGCGTACATTGGATTTCTACCAGACTAAAAGTTTCTTGAGAGTAGAAACTGTTTTGTTTTCACACTATCAACCAAGAACAGAGTTACAGCAAGTGCATGGCATGTAACAGTCTGAACTAGATGGCCTCTGAAGGTTCTTCCAACTCTGAGATGCTATGTCCCTGTGAGCCCTTTCTTACAAGGAATACAGCAGCCATACTAATAGTCATACACCTAAATAGCTTAAGCAGCAAAAATGTGGCTCTCTTCTTGTTTGTTAGATCTTATAGCCAGACTATAGATATAGATAGATATAGATAGAAAAGATAGTGGCACTGATTACCAGTAACACTAACACAGCTGGTCTCCAGATCCCTGGGAGTGGACAAACCATCACATTTCTTTGCTTTCATATTAGCCTCCAATCTTAATGAAAATCAAAGCTAAGCAGCTCAGCCATCTCAGCTCTTATGTTCCACAAGAGTCTAGATATCTTTTCTCATGACAACTGCCTCAGGCTGTTTCTGAATCCCACTACAGAGGTTAATTTCACAGCTACACGTAGATACAAAAGGGACTATACCTATAAAGCCTATATTTTCGGTTACTCTGGGTTGTCCCACATTCCTAGTTACTAGAAACATAGATACCATATGGCAAAGAGAAGTTCTCCCTCCAACCAGTAAGTCAGGATCAGAGGATTTATCTCCATGATCCAGGCAGTTCAGCAGACAGTGCTGTACTTGGAGGAAGCAAGAACTCATTTCAAATCTCCCCTTTGATTCTACCAAGCTTTGTGAGTCTGGAGAAATGCTTTCATTTCTTTCTGCCTCATTTTCCTATCTTTAAAATGGGAATAATAATAGCAATTATCCCACAGGTCTGTCAGGTAGAATTTAGGGAGATACTGTACCTAAAACACTTGGCAAACCTTAAGACATTATAAAAATGTGATAGAGTAAGAAAATTGGAAATCTTTGACTGATACCAAGATCTGCCATGATCAGTGGGCATCCCCTCCCCTGATTCTTTTGTTTAGGAATTTTACCCTCAGCATTTCCTCCTGACTTAGGAGTAGAGGCAGTATAGTATAAAGAATGCTGGACTGAGAGCCAGGAGACATAGATAGGGTCACAGGATGGCAAAGGACCTTAAAACTCATCTAGTCCTAACCATTCACTCTGAGAGGAGGGAACTGATGTTCTGTGACTTGTCCAAGTTTAAACAGATAGCAAATGGTAGAACTGAGACTCAAACCCAGGACCTCTGACTAAAGAGCACTCACAACCTTCTCGTAAGTCAATATGTGACCTTAGGCAATTTACTGCCTTTCCCTGGCCTTAAATATCCTCCTTAGTAAAAGGAAGCCATTGGACTAAATAGATTAGGCAGCTAAAGGCTCATTCATCAAGTTCTGAGAGTCAATATTCTCACTACCACTCACTTCCATCCTACCCCATGATCTCAGTGTTCTAGTTGCCACTCCTACTCACCACCCCAATCCCAGCAAATTATGCCTAGGCATAGTCAGCAACAGTTTCTGGCCTGGCTCAGCATAATATTTGCCCCCAACAGATCGGGGGAAAGTCTAAGGTCAACTGTCATTTAGACTTTCTTACAAATCACCTAGAACTAAGTCTTTGAAAATACAAATACTTGCCCCCAGCACAATGCTTTATATGTTAGCAACAAATAAATGCTTTTTATGTGTTAGATTGATAGAAAATCCACTAATTTGTGTTGGACTTTTTTGCACAGGATAAGCTTTTACTTTATCCATCAAGTAATAAATGTATCAGATTCCATAACCAAGAAGCAATTGGATTATTCCTGTAGTAATGAGGCTAGTTTGGCCCTGTATAACTTGAGATATACTCCAAAACTGAAAGTGATTAAACACCGAAAAACAGAAAGGATTGGGATTGTCTCATTTAGACAGGGAAAATAAGATGGAATCACTTCCTAAGTTAGGATGACTGGAGTTTAAATCTGGTTGTATGACCCTAGGCAAGTCATTTAATTTTGTTTCTCTCAGTGCCTTATCTATAAAAGGAAGGGCAACAAGGTTATAGAAGTAAGGAGACAAATTGTTCTCCACTTGTTTCTCTGCCACTCATTGTGTCACTGTGTGCAAGATAGATATTTAGCCATTTATTAAATATTTGCTATGTGCCAAGCACTGTGTTAAACACTAGATATGCAATTACAAGCAGGAAAGACAATCTCTGTCCTATGGGAGTTTACCTTCTCATGGGGGAATATACTACACAGGGGTACTGGAAAGTAGGAGAGGAGGTGAAAGGGTAGCTATGTAGTCAATGAGGTAGACATGAAGTAGGAGTGGAGAATATCAAGGTCATAGTGAGGTAAAGTATGGCTAGAGTCCTTCCTAAAATGGTGGTCTCCAGGAGGGAGTCGCTAATGTTGGGCAGAGTCCCAGCACTGGGGCTCTCTGGGGAAACAGGAAAGGAGGAGGTGGAATAGGAAGAGAATCCAGTTGAAAAGAAGGAGAAGGGGTAAGTTAAAGGAAACCACACAAAGACTATTGACAGGTTATTTAGGAAATGAGGAGGAAATCATGTGCTCAAGTAATAAACGTGCCAGAGAAAACAAAGAGGGCTATTAGAAAGATAACCTTATAGCTAATATTCCTGTCACAGGGAAAAGAGCCTCAAGGTAGGAATTTTGCACTCATTGACCTGTGAAATGAATTAATATTCTTCCAGGAAGATTGACTCTAAAGTGTTTCCACAGAGATTCTTTTTTTTACAGATAGGGTCTGCAAGGTTTCAATTAACTGTCTTGTGAGTCATGTCTTTGGCCCTGGAGGAAGTTCACAGACTAGCCAGTTGGTAGATCTGGCTTTAACTCTGGCCTTTGCTATTATTTGACTAGTTTTATCACCTCAGAGAAGCCTCAATCGACTTGTTCCTCAGTTTCATTATCATGTCAAAATTAGTATTATAATACCTGCCCTAGACTCAATTTCTATACCTTGCTGGGAGGAGAATCCATTTCTTCTTTGGAACAGATCTTCGACATCCTTTGCTGAGAGGGCCTCCTTCTACTGATGAAGCTAAGTAATTAACTCTGTATCTTGAAGAGTCGCTCAGGAGCCTTGACAGAGTAGGGGACTCCCTCAGGGTCATATAACTAGTAGGAGAGTGAGGTAGAACCTGAATACAGGTCTTCGAGACTCTAAAGCCCGCAGCTCTCTATACAGCATAGTACAACCAGAAAATGAGCATAAAAAAACTCAAATATTCTTTCATACATGGGTGGATCTGTGATCTCATTGATATCAGGCCTCAGTCCATCACCAGTATATCACACCCCATCTCTATCTTTCCTCCCCATGAGATTCTTTTCCAAATCTTTCCACAAATCCTCCATACAAGGCCCACCCAATGTGCTTTGGATACATAATCAACCCTCTTCCAATGACAATGTCTTCTAAACCATAGTTGTATAAATCATCACTGGTTATATGTAGGAGCCTGTGTTGTCCCTTGACCTTCAGGTAACATACAACTATTTTTTCATAGACTTTGTTGTGCTTTGTTGTGATCTGTGTTAATTCACAGATCAGAGAGCATTACTGACAGAATACTGATCAAAAGAGAGGCTTTTGAAAGAGGAGGGACATTAGAATTGTTGCAGGTATCACACAATTTCTAAAATGTAACCTGATGAATAACAAAAGCTAACAGAAAGCACTTTAAAGTTTGGAAAGCATCTTCCATATATTATCTCATTTGATCATTCCCAACAGACCTGTGAAAGAGTTACTCATTTTATACATGTGGAAACTGAGGCTGATAGAGGCCCACAGTCACATAGCTAGTGAAGCATATGAAGCAGGAATCATACTCAATTCTAATCCAAGTCTATCCCTCTTGCTTAATTCTGGAAGACAAGAAAAGTGACTTTTCATAAAGGCCAGTAGCAGGTTAGGTCATTTAGGGTCTGCTCACTAAAGAAGTAGCTCTAAACTTATCTCTATCAGTATTAGAGCAGAACTTGGAAATATGTTCATCTCACTAGGAAACAAGGTTGATCAGAGTTCCCCAAAGTGGGGGCCCCCCCACCAAATCAATCCAACATAGGTCAGTAGTCCTACCATCATTGGATGGACCTTTTAAGACAAGATCAGTTGAAAAAAATAAAATGGCAATTCCAGTGGTGGCTTCAAAGTTGCCTATATGGGAAAGTGGGCATCAGTGAACTAAGTAAGCACATAGCTAGCTCATGGAGCAAAAGGCCTGCTATACTTTCTGGGAACAGGTAGAAGAAGAAAATGCTATTTAAATAATCCTTCTTCTACCCCAAAACATCTGCTGTAAAGGACTGGATGATTCCTTGGATGTCAGCTGTTGTGCTTAATTTATTCTAATTCATAAAATTATTTTTGTCACATAAGATGTATAAGCAATCAAAATAATCCTACCTTGTTTTCTCCATCCTAAGCTCCTGGTGTCAATTTTATATGAAAATGTCAAATATAGCATGCCACATATTCATAAATACTTCTCAGCTATTTTAATACATCCTCACTATGATAGGAGTAATAACAATCCTGGGCAGTTTCCCCCCTCATCCTTCAGTTGGCACATTCAAATGCAAGCAGGAAAACTTCTGTTTCCTAAATGCTAGCAGTCAATAAAATTGGTCCAAACAAAATATATCTTCCATCATGGTCATCTTTGGAATATTTTTTGTAGAATAAACCTGGGCCTTACTGAAAGTCTTACATGTAAATAATACCCAAGCACCCCTTGCTTTGTAGGAATCAAGGGGAGTGATGCTGGGGGATCTACCAAAGGAGGGCTAAAAAGCTATTAGATTTGCAAAAAGGGTAAGGAGGACATTTCTTAATGTTTTGCAGTAGAGGGCCCCAAATTTGAATATATCTCTCCTTCTCTATTTCTTTGGAAGTGAAATGAGTTCTCCAGTCAATAAAAAGTTCTTAAAGGGTTAGGCTTAAAGGCAAACATTCTGACTTCTCATGATAAAAATTTGCTGTTCTCATAAAGAAACTTGGACCCCTTCCAGTTTCACATCTCTGAAATGATATTAATAAAGTCTCAATTTGAAAGAGCTGGAGTTGCAGCTGATATGATAAGAATCCTAGAGAATCAACTGAAAAAACTACTTGAAAAAATTAGCTTTGTAAAGTTGCAGGATATAAAATGAACCCACATCAATCATTAGCATTTCTATGTATTACCAACAAAGCCCAGTAGCAAAAGATAGAAAGAGATATTCCATTGAAAATAACTAAAGATAATATAAAATATTTGGGAGTCTACCTGCCAAGACAAACCTAAGAACTTATGAACACAACTATAAAACACTTTTCACACAAATAAATAAAGACAGGTCTAAACAATTGGAAAAATATCAATTCCTCATGGGTAGGCTGAGCTAATATAATAAAAATGATAATTCTACCTAAATTAATTTACTTATTCAGTGCTATACAAATCAAACTACCAAAGAATTATTTTATAGAGCTAGAAAACATAGTAACAAAATTTATCTGGCTGAACAAAAGGTCCAGAATATCAAGGGAATTAATGAAAAATGCAAGGAAAGATGGCCTAGCTATACCAGATCTAAAACTATATTATAAAGAGGCAATCATCAAAACTATTTGATGCTGGCTAAGAAATAGAGTGGTGGATCAATGAAATAGTTAGGCACACAAGACACAGTAGTAAATGACTATACTAATCTACTGTTTGATAAACCCAAAGACTCCAGCTTCTGGGATAAGAACTCACTATTTCACAAAAACTGCTGGGAAAACTGGAAAACAGTATGGAAGAAACTAGGCACAGACCAGCATCTGATACCCCTATACCAAGATAAGATCAAGATGGGTACATGATTTAAACATAAAGGATGATACCATCCATTTGATTATATTAAATTTAAAAAGTTTTGCAAAAACAAAACCAATGCAACCAAGATTAGAAGGAAAGCAGAAAGCAAGGAAACAATTTTTACAACCAGTGTCATTTTTAAAGCATACAGAGAACTAAGTCAAATTTATAAGACTACAACTCATTTCCCCACTTGATAAATGGTCAAAAGATATGATTAGGCAGTTTTCAGATGAAGAAATTAAAGCTAACTACAGTCATATTTTTCAAATGCTCTAAATCACTATTGAGTAAAGAAATGCAAATCAAAACAGCTCTAAGGTATCATCTCACACATAGTCAGATTGGCTAATAGGGAAGAAAAGGAAAAAAGATAAATGTTAGAGGGGATGTGGGGAAATTGTCACATTAATACACTGCTGGTGGCATGAATTGATCCAACCAATCTGGAGGGCAATTTGAAACTATGCCCAAAAGGTGATAAAACTGTGTATACCCTTTGATTCAGCAATACATTACCAGGTCTGTATCCCAAAGAGATCATAAAAATGGGAAAAGGAACTACATACACAAAAATATTTATAGCAGTTCTTTTTGTGGTGGCACAAAAATGAGAATTAAGGGGATAGCCATCAAATGGGGAATGACTGAACAAGTTATGATATATGATTGTGATGGAACACTCCTGTGCTATAAGAAATGATCAGCAGGAGGATTTCAGAGACTGAGTAAAATGAGAAGAACCAGGAGAACATTGTACAACAGCAACATTATACAATGATCAACTATAAGAAACTTAGCTCTTCTCAGCCATACGATGATCCAAGTCAATTCCAAAAGACTTGTGATAGAAAATGCTATCCCCATTCAGAGAAAGAACTATGGGGTCTGAATGCAGATTGAAGTATACTATTTTCACTTTTTTGTTGCTTTTTCTTTATCATGGTTTTCCCCTTTTGTTCTGCTTCTTCTTTTACAACATGACTAATATATTTAGTGAAAATATATTTAACATGATTATTCATGTATAACTTATATTAGATTGCTTGCTATGTTGGGGGGGGAGAGAAGGGAGGGAAGAAAAGAGAAAAATTTGGAACTCAAAATCTTAGGAAAATGAAAGTTGAAAACTATCTTTACCTGTAATCAGAAAACAATACCAGTAAGTGAAAAAAATAAAGAAAAAAAAACTGGAGAAGCCAAAACCAGAAGGGCTCTAATGTGAAAGCAAAGGATCTAAAGAAGTAGCCAAGAACTAGACCCATGTCAGGAAGTTGGAGGGTAGAAGAGTATGACACAGAAAAGAAAGGATATGTTGTAAGCATCTTGAAGGCAGCAATCGTCTTTTGCCTCTTTTTGCATCTGCAGGGCTTAGCACAATGCCTGACACATAGTAGACTCTTAATCAATGTTTAATGAATAGTAAACAAATGTGAGATTCTTCTGGAAGAGGAGAGCACTGGACACAGGAGAGGATGCTGCACTTTTATTCCACAAAATCATGTAGGTCCAGAGCTACAATCAGGTGAGAAACTATCCAATAAGGGTCAGATTAAAAAAAGAAAAAGTAGTGGGTACTACTACTACAAGTAGATGGTTAATGACTCCCTACCAACGAGTACTGAGGCAGCTGTTTTCATCACTGCTGCCCACTAAAGAGCAAGGACTTAATAAAGAAAGCTGGATTAGAGAAGTGAGAAACTGGTTAAGAAGACAACATCTGAGAATGAGATTTAGATTCCTAGATGGTAGGTTAAAATACAGGAAGGAAAAAATCCTGGTCAGATATGCAGTATACCTAAAAAAGACTGCTATTTCACCTGATATCTTGAAAACTTCAAAAGAAGGGGGAGGAAGAAAATGAACTATATGCATGTAAGTAGTGTAGGTGTGTACACATATATATGCTTGTATATATACATATATTTTCATTAGGTCGGATATCATAATTACTACAAAGTAAACAACTTTCAGTCCTTTTCAGTCAAATTCAACTCTTCATTGACCTTCATTTAAGGTTTTCTTGGCAAAGATCCTACAGTGGTTTACCATTTCCATCTCCAGCTAAATTTACAGATGAGGAAACTGAGGCAAACAGGGTGAGGTGACTTGCCCAGGGTTACACAGCTAGTAAGTGTCTGAGGCCAGAAGATAAGTCTTCCTCAAAAACGCAGCTAACAGTGGAGATACCCAGAAGTTCACAGGAGACTAAGTCCAAAAAAGGAAATAAGAATAAATCCATGACTGTAGTTTTCTATACTAAGTGCACCTGGTACGATTAACAGACAACATAAACTAAAAATCCTAATGCAATAAGCCAAATTTGACCTGATTGGTACTGTTGAGGTTTAGTAAGATGAAATTGCAGAGTTCCTAGTTTTCCACTTTCTAGTTTCAGCTGCAGTTCTCAGCTGAGCTGTTTATCTCTTAACCATAAGACAAAAAGAGGACTCTACCATATCTAACTTACCTTAGAATCAAGAGGCTTAAGCTTCAGCTGTTTTAGAAAGGGAGGACCTGCAAGCTGTGATTATGGAACCAGGAGCTCAAAATCAAGCAGCAATCCTATTAGACTACCTGGCAGAAACTACAACCTACAATCTACATGCCTAGAAAAGACAATGCCAGGAAGAGATTGTACAACATATGGGACCATCAGGGAACAGATTCAAAAGGAAAAGCATGATAACATCATCAGAAGACAATTGCAGTCCTGTTGCATCAGAGGCATGAATTTTCTCTCTATCTGTGTGCACTGGCCATATGTACTCCAAATGCATGTGTTCTTTCACAAGTTTGCCCTAATCAAGAATGTTCCTGATATGCTTTCCCTTCCACGTATGTGTCTTGGTCACATATACATGTCTGTACCTGATAAGTTTACTCTTCTCACTTAGACTGTGGGTAATTTTGGGAAAGTTGCCTCAGGTTTATAAGGGAAATATTCTTTTGCTATTTTCTCTTTATTCTATTTCATTAAATGCCTTTGCTTTTAATTAATTGTATCTTCTGGCTGCCAAGTAATGGTAAACATCACTGGAGTCTCATGATCTCTGGCTTTAAGCAGAAGGGGACCCACAGATTTCTTTGAACCTTAAATAACCTGTCTTGTAATACCAATGTAAAAGTTAGGAGTTATCCCCTAGGTATTGAATTCGCACATTCAAAACATACATATACATACACAAACATATATACATATATGTATATATACATATATACATGTATATATATGATCTAACTTGTTTTATGATTTCCTATATATCTACACTTGCCTTTTTCTGACAAGTCCTTTGTTTCCTCTTCATCAGAATTGTATCTTTTTTTGTCTTCAGAATTTCTTTCTTGAGAGCTTAGCATTCCCCTTGGGCTGACTTCCCCAGGAGAATTTTAATTTATAGGATCCTATCTATACTGTCTCTGAACCTTTTGAAATCTGTTCTCTCAAAATCTAGATTACATGTCAGATTCTACCTGGATTTCCTCTACTTCTTTATCAAAAATTCTAAGATGAGGAATGGTGACATTCTTCCCCAAGGCTTACATCATTTACCCCAGCAACTGGTTCCATTCTTATTTATATAAATCTGATGAAAAGGAACTTGTCAGTTCCTTTATCCTTGCATAATTTCAGATGATACACTTGGAGTTATAAGGGACTTTAGAGGTCTTTGAATCCAGCTCTGAAGTTTTTTGAAGATGAGAAACCTGAGTTTCAGTAACTTGCACAGGACCACACAGCTAGTAAGTATCTGCGACGGGTTTTGAACACAGATCAACCCATGTTCTATTTAGTACCTCAGGCTGCCTTTAATACACACATACACACATACATATATAATGTGTATTGTGTAAAGAATTTATTATTTATATATTTTAAACATTCTTATCTTTTTAAAATTTTAGAGTGCCAGATTCTTTCCCTCCCTCCCATGCCTCCTTCATCCACTGAGAAGGAAAACAATATATCAGTTATATGTGTAAAATCATGCAAAATATATTTACATATTAGCCATATCAGCAAAAAAGCAAAAAGAAAGGAAAGAGGGAATGAGGGAGGGAGGGAAGGAAGGAAGGAAGGAAGGAAGGAAGGAAGGAAGGAAGGAAGGAAGGAAGGAAGGGGAGAAAATTATACTTCACTTTGCAGAGTTCATCAATTCTTTCTCTGGAGTTGGAGAGCATTATTTCATCATGAGTTCTCTGGAATCGTCTTGGTTCACTGTCTTGATCAGAACAGTCAAGTCTTTCACAGTTGCTGTTTCTGTGTACAATAATCTCCTGATTCTGTTCACTTCACTTTGCATCAGTTCATATAGGTCTTTTCATACTTGTTTTCTGAAACCACCCCCCTCAATACTTCTTATAGCTCAATAGCATTACATCACAATCATATGCCACAACTTGTTCAGTCATTTCCCGATTGATGAGCATCCTCTTGATTTCCAATTCTTTGCTACCACAAAAAGAGCTGCTACGAATATTTTTGTACATATAGGTCCTTTCCCATTTTCCTCTGATCTCTTTGAGGTACAGATCTAGCAGTGGTATTGTTGGATCAAAGGGTATACACCATTTTGTAACCCTTTGGGCGAGTTCCAGATTGTTCTCCAGAATGGTTGGAGCAGATCCCAGTTCCACCAACAGTTTTTTAATGTACCTATTTTACTTCATCCCCTCCAGCATTTGTCATTTCTGATAGGAATGAGGCAGTACCTCAACAGTAACTCAACAGAGTTGTTCTAAACTTTCATTTCTCTAATCAATAGTGATTTCATGTTTTTCATATTTCCTCCCTTCCTTTTATCATCACCCTTCCCCCATATCTCCTATCCCCTTGCCCTCCTATTTCCCTATTGAGTAAGATAGATTTCTATATCCAACTGAGTATTCATATGTATCCTTTCTTCTTTAACCTAATTTTGATGAGAGTGAGGCTTAAGCAATGCCTGCCACACATATCCTATTTTCCCATCCATTATAAAAGTTCTTCCTTGTGGTCCTCTTTTATTTGAGAAAATTTTCTCCATTTCCCCTTTCATTTCCCCTTTCTCACAGTGCATCCCTCTTTCTCACACCTACATTTTTAGGGCAATCATCCCAACAAAATCAATTTACATCTATGCCTTCCATCTACGTATTCTCCTTCTAACTGCCTTAACATTGATAAAGTTCTTAGGAGTTACATATATCATTTTCTGTATAGGAATGGAAAAGGTTTAACTTTATGGAATCCCTAGAATGACAAACCACTCTAGTATTTCTGCAAAGAAAATACCAAATGGGGTCACAAAGAATTGGACACAACTGAAAGTGACTGAACAGCTACAACAAATGTGATTACACTTTCACCTTTTTATGCTTCCCTTGAGTCTTCTGTTTGAATGTCAAATTTTCTATCCAACTTTGGTCATGTCATCAGAAATGCTTAGAAGTCTTCTATTTAATTAAATATCAATTTTCCCCTGAAGGATTATATTCAATTTTGCTGAGCAGGTCATATTTACTGGTAATCCTAGCTCCTTTGCCTTCCAGAATATAATATTCCAAGTCTTCTACTTTTTTAACATGGAAATTGCTAAATTTTATGTGATTCTAACTGTTGGTTCTGCAAAATCTTAATTGTTTCTTTCTGGTTGCTTGCAATATTTTCTTCTTGACCTTGGAGCTCTGAAATTTGGTTATAATATTCATTGAAGTTGTGATTTTGGGATCTCTTTAAGGAGGTGATTGGAAGAGTCTTCCATTTTCTATTTTACCCTCAAGATCTAAGATATTCAGGGCTGTTTTCCTTGAGGATTTCTGGAAAGATGATATCTAGGTTCTTTTTTTGTATTATGGCTTTCAGGCAGTCCAATAATTCTTAAATTATCTCTGCTCAAGAAGTTTTCCAGGTCAGTTGCTTTTCCAATGGAATATTTCACATTTTCTTCTATTTTTTCATTCTTTTGATTTTGTTTTATTGTTTCTTGATGTCTATCAGAATCATTAGCTTCCAGTTTCTCAAATCTAATTTTTAAGTAATCATTTTCTTCAGGGGGGAATTGGTACCTTTTTCTTCCATTTGACCAATTCTGTTTCTTAAGGAGTTCTAGTCTACAGTGAATTTTTTACCTCCTTTTCCATTTGTCTTATTCTCCTTTTAAAAGAATTCTTTTCTTCAGTGAGTCTGTGTGTCTCTTTTGCCATTGCAGTTGGGTCAATTATGTTTTTAAGTTGTTATTTTCTTCAATATTTTTGTGGCTTTTTAACTAAGTTTTTGTCTTTTCACAATTTCTTAGTAGTTTTGTATGATCAGGTCCTTTTTGCTGTTTGCTCATTTTCCCAACCTATTTCTTGATTTTAAATTTTGTGTTAAAGTTGGACTCTGTTCACCTGGGGGTTAGGAGGCACTGGCCAATCTCAGACTTCTTTGTGATGATGTTTTCAGAGCTAGTTCTGCCGGTCTGCAAAGTTTTCAGTGCTTCCAAGGTGGTGTGATCCTAGGAAGGGTGTGGTCACTGCCTTTCTGGTCTATGATCTAGTCTTTTTCTAAGAAGGGCCCCTGCCACACTGCAACCACAAATATGTGTGCTCCACTTGCCCCTAGAACTGCGAGCAGGTCCTGTACTTTCCTGCAATTGCAAGTGTAGCATTCTTTTTGGCCTGGAACGGTTACCAGGTCCACTGCTCCTTTGTAACCAATCACAAGATTTCCTCTACCCTGTAACTGTACCCCAGAATTGCTTATGAGCAACAGAATTGCCAATCAGCACCAGTTGCTCCCAGTATTAGCAAAGGATTCCCTGTAATCTCTTTCTGACTAGTTGTCTGACTACTTCGTCATCTCTTGGTTGAGAGCTCCCAAAGCTGCTGCTGCTGCTGTCACAATATTTCCAAGCTCTACCTCTGGTGCTCCTGCCATGCTCCAGGCTTGCACCCACCTCAATGTTAGTCTTCTCCTGCAGCCCTCCTAAGTTATCTTAGGTTAGATAAGGCTCCCTTCTTACCTTCTCTTGGTCTTGCCTCTTTAAAATTTGACTTGATGTATTACTTTTAAAGCTGTTTGTAGGGGAATATTCGGAGAGTTCAGCTCAGTCAGGGCCTGTACACCACCATCTTGGCTCTGCCCAAACATCATGCTGCTTTTTCAAAGATAAACCTGTCATTAATGGATGTAAAAAAGAGTTATAAGCTGCTTTTGTCTGGATGGTTTGTGGTAATCTCCAATGACAATTCTACTTCTAGCTCCACTGAACTTAACCTTAATTTGCTCCACCATGTTTAAATAACCTTCTGGTTGCCTTTGATGAGTTTAAGATATCTGATCTCCAGTTTATATTGACTCCAAAAGAGCAGAATGTTAAATTTTTAGTCTGAGCATTTATATTTTAGAAATTGGAAATGCTGCACATCAGAGTGTGATTTATTGCATTGCTGATTGTTTAGACTTAAAAAAGTAATGGAGAAAATGTTAATAGTACAGATTAAACTTTAAAATGCTTCATTTTTTTTTTCTGGAGAGCCAGTTCTTAAATATTTACCAGCATTCCTCTGCTACAAAGAGTGGTTGCAACAATTGGGGATATTTATCTGAGGAAAAGAAGATTTAGCTAGGATAGAAAAGTAGACTTCAAGTATTTGAAAAGCTGTAATATAGGAGAAGGATTAGACTTGTTCTGATTGACCCCAGAAGGCAAGTAGGAGCAATTGTTAAAAGTTGCAAAGAGACCAATTTAAGCTTGATATAAAGAAAAATTGAGAATAGAGTTGTCCAAAAGTTGAATGGACTGCTTGGAAGAGCAGAGAGTGTTTCCTCTTACCAGAGACCTTCATATAAAGTCTGGTTATAATTACAGAGGGATTTCTAAACTGAACTATATGGCCTTTGAGGTCCCTTGTAACTCTGTGATTCTGTGAAGATAAAGAAGGCTTATTTGTTGATATGATGTCAATAGGGCAGCTATACCAGAACTTCTCTAACCTCCTCTGCACACTGTTGGAAAAAAAAATTCTTCTAAGAGCTGTTATGTCACTTCTCTGCTCAGAAACTTTCCTTGATTTCCCACCACCCACAGGATAAAGTTCAAATAAGTTCCTTGCTGAAAGCACTTCATTTAGCCCTACCCTTTTTCTTTCTAGCTTTGTCTTCCACTACTCCCCAACATAGACTTTCCATTCCTGCCAAGTGATCCCCAATCAGGTATCAGGCTGTCTTCTAATCATGCCTTGGTCACTCATATTTTCTCCAAAAAGTACTTTATTTGGCATCAGAAAACATTTTTTTCAACACAGATTCTGTAGAGGGAATTGCTTCCCAGTAACAGTTCCAAGGAGGTAACCTTCAAGATCTCTTCCAAGTAGGAGATTCTGTGACTGAGAATTATGCTTCTGATGCTCACTATCTGTGTAACCCCAGGTAAGTCACTGAACTTCTCTGAATTTCAGGACTTTTATATGTAAAATGGAGATAACACCTGTAGTATCTGCCTTGTAAAGGTGATATGTGGATTAAATGAGAAAAACATTTAAAATGTTTCTATTTAGACAAATTCTATCAATACTTCATGGTCTAGTTCAAATCCTATCTCATTAAAAATAATGATAATAAAAATAATAATATTAACTAGTATTTGTATAACACTTTTAAGATTTGCAAACATTTTATCTCATTTGACCAAACTAACATTCATTAACTGCCTAAAAATCAATCAACAGTCATTTATTTTTTTAACCACTTAACCTTACCACTTTACTTTTTTAATATATAGTTTATTTATTTTTCAGTTCTGAACATTCACTTCCATAAGAATTTGACCTCAAAATTTTCTCCCTATCTTTCCCCATCCCTCACCTCAGGGCAGCATGCACCCCATCCATCCCTTCCTCCAGTCTGTCCTTCCTTCTACTACCCCCTTCTTCCACCTACCTCCCCTATATTTTCCTGTAGGGCAAAATAGATTTCTATACCCCATTGCCTGTATATCTTAATTTCCAGTTGTTTGCTAAAACAATTTTTAACATTCATTTAACATTCATTCTTAAAGCTTTGAGTTTTGAGGAAGGAGTCCCTTCCTCCCTCCCCACTCACCCTCATTGAGAAAACAAGCAATTCAATATAGGTCATACCTGTGTAACCATGCAAAACACTTCCATAATAGTTATGTTGTGAAAGACTAGTCACATTTCCCTCTGTCCTATCCTGTTCTCTATTTATTCTATTCTCTCCCTTGACCTGTCTTCCCACAATAGTGTTTGCTTCTGATTACCCCTTTCCCCAATTTTCTGTCCCTTCTATTATCTTCCCTTTCCTATCCCCTTCTTTCTGCCTTCCTGCAGGGTAAGATAGATTTCCATATCCAATGGAGTGTGTCAACAGTCATTTATTAAGCCCCTAGTATGTACCAAGATCTCTGATAGGAACTGAAGATAAAAATTAAAAAAAAAGTCTCTGTCCTCAAAAAGTTTATACAAAGGGAAATCCCATATTTAGGACTGAAAGACACTTCAGAGAGCATCGAATTCAACCCTCTAATTTTATAGATGAGAAAACTGAGGAATAGAAACAGGGGATAGGAATAACAGATGGGATTTTAATTCCTATTACTTCAAATCCAGCAATGTAATATTATACCAACTAGACACTCATGTTATATGCATACAAAAGTAGAGATAAGAATGTGAATCCAGTAGAGGTCAATACTTCCAGGAAGGCTTGGGCCTTGACTGCGAGGCTGAGAATAACACTAGCCCATAGTGATTTCTCCATGCATTCAGCTCCCATAACATTCAGTTGCAGTATTACTTATGTGACATAATGAATAACTTGTCAGACTTCTCCTTTTCTGCAGCTCCACTGGGAGGTTGTCTGTGAGTGCAGGGACATGAACTGGTCCTTGAAGGCCAGGGAGTGGGATGGTGCAGAGAGGCAAGACAAGAAGAGAGGGAAGGAGGAAAAGAGAGCTCTAAGGAAGGCCCTTATTTCATTATCATTGATTAAAGAAAAACCAAAGTTGAGTTTTCACATTTAAGAACACTGAAGAAATATATCAGTATGGGGCTTGCTCATCCTCAGAGCAATTAAACATTTGATTGTCTATGTCCCACTGGTCTTCCACATAGAAAGCACTTCATAAATGTTTGCTCAACTGAGCTGATCATCTCCCTTAAAGTCAATTACTCAGCACATATTCAGCACCTGCTGTGTGCAGAGCTCTGGGCTGTGCAGCGAAACTAGTTAAAATTTCAGCCTCATCCACTTAATCTCCATTTGGTGTCACTGCATTTCAACTCTTTTTTTTTTCATTCTGAAATACATCATTAAGCAAAGAATCCATTTCAGTAAACAACTTTCTTCTATTTTTTCAAAAGGAAAATCATTCCTCCTCCCCCTAATTCTTGGCACCTTTGCTCTCCTTGCCTAACTTGGCATTTACTTCGCACCATTTAACTAGGATCGGTAGCCTGAACAATGCAAGGGATGTGAACCAAACAGCGCAACTATGGACTTAGCATTGGTCATGCTGGTGTGAGTAGAAGCAAGGGACCAGAAAGAACAAGGGAAGTTCATCTATTACTGTTCAGAGGTTGGGGAGGCTGTGCTACCACAAACAGTAGTAAATCTGTCTAGAAGTCACAGCATGTTCAGGGAAGGAGTCATTCATCCCCATCAGAAGTAGAAAATGAAAAAAAAAGGAAACTGAGAAGTCTCTCAGGGCAAAGAAATTAACTTTTATTAAGATAAACAAAGGTGGGGTCTACAGTCTGAGACCCCGAGACACAAAATTCCCAGTGATTTATGTCTCTTGATTCATGTATAGTGCAACGAAGTCCTCTAGAAGTTGATACATGCAAAATTGCATAATTTTCAATTAGTTTTTTATAGGACTTTCCTCCTTTGTCATTTTAATATAAAGCATGATTATTTAATTTATTATTTAATATATATTTAATTATATCAAGATATTTATATTTATATTTAATATATTTAACATAAATATTATTTAATATGTAAGCATGATTATTATGGTCACATAGCTACACTTCTAAGGTTATCTAATACAGGAATTTCCCTGGGACTATATCATCATTTGGTTACATGCAGGTTTTAGTTTTCAGTTTTGTTTTGTTTTTTTTACCCAGGACTATACTCTTACTATAAATCACACAGTTATTTCTTATCCTAATGATTACAGCTGATGAAAGATTAGAAAGGCAATAAGGAGCAAAATAAGCCCAATAAGGCTGGTTGGGTAGGAATAAGAATAATTGATAGTACTTTTTTATCTAGGCAAATTCAATGGCTTTTTGTAGCCTTCATTCATGCTCCTTGCTATCTCCACAATATATGATTTTCTCACCTCCCACCAATACAACTTCCGGCCAAATCCTCCCATTTTTCTCTCTCTTTCCCACTCAGTTTAGGTCTTCATCACTATTTACTTAAACCTTTCTAACAGCCTCCTAAGTGACCTTCCTGCCTCTAGGTTCCATCCTTCTCAAATCTACCAAAAACATCTTCCTAAGGCACAGTTTTCATTGTGTCTCTCCCCTTCTCCTTCTCCTTCTTCAGTACCTTAATTGACTCCAAGAGGAGCTAACTTCACTATGTTAGTACCCCAGGCAAAGAAGCTCTATTCCCAGCTCTGTTAATGATGTCTTCCGTGCAATTTTCTAATACACTGATAAAAATATTAAAAACATACCAGAGCCAAACACAGACTCCTGCAGCACTCAACTAGAGACCTCCTTCCAAAATATATGTTGACTTGTTAATTACCATTCCATGTCAGGTCATTTCAACCTATTCCAAATCTGCCTGAATGAACTATTATCTAGAATACATCACTCCATCTTGCCCACATAAACAGAAACTTTGCCAAACACTTTGATAATATATGAGTTTAAGTCCTCCATTGACTATTTACTGCATACATGACCTTGGACCAGTTTCCTCATTTGTGAAATAAGAGGGTTGGAATAAACAGTTTCTAAGTTCACTCCTCATAAATCCTATGACCTCTCATAAACATTTGCTTTTTTCCTTTCTCATTGCTGCCATCTTGGACTATTGCTATAGCCTCCTAAAATGAGTTCCCACCAGCCCCTCTCCTCTCCAAATTCCACTCTTCATATTGCTGTCAGACTAATCTTTAAGAGCAAATCTGGTCAAGTCCCTTCTCTGCTCAAGTCTCCACAATTTGTTCTCAATCCCTTACCGAGGAAAGGGAAGATCATTTCCTTTGGTTGATATTAAAAGCCCTCCACCGTCTAGGGCCTTCCATCTGATACTACTCCCTTCCATTCAGGGCACCTAGGTGGTGCAGTGGATGGAGCACCAGTGCCGGAATCAGGAGGACCTGAGTTCAAATCTCACCTCATACACTTGACACCCACTAGCTATGTGAGCTTGGGCAAGTCACTTAACCCCAACTGCCTCATCCTCGGTCATCTCCAGTCATCCTGGTCACTGGATTCAGATAGCTCTGGAGGAGAAGTGAGGCTGGTGTCCTGCACAGCCCTCCTTCACTCAAAACACAGTCAAGCGCAAGTCATGTCATCATTTCTCTGATGGCATGGTCTTCTTCAGCAATGAAGGATGAACACATACTCCCCTCCATTCACTCTATGCTCCAATCAAACTAGACTACTTTTATGTCTCTCTTTCCCTTCCCAAAACACCTTGTACTTTAACTACTCAAAGTCATTGCATGCTCTGATCCCTATTAGCCTGGAACGTTCTCTCTTTCTCCTTGTTAAGCCCTTTGAAGGTTTACTTTGTTCTCTTTAATGCCCTTACGATATAATGTCACATGTCCTAGCTCTCTATATTTGAGTCTTTTCTCTCAAATAGACTCTCAGTTCCAGGAGAGTAGGGGCTTGGCTTTGCCTAAATTTCTGATCTCCCTGAGAATCTGGTACAGTAATCTGCACATAGTATGTGTGCTGTAAATAACTGTTGAGCTAAAATTGTTGCATCTGGCTCAGAGCCATATCTGAAGCAAAGAGAATGGGAATCTGTCTCGGTGCATTAAATTTCAGTGGGCATTCAAAGCCTTTTTCCTTCCTGGCTTGCAGACACACCTGGTTGGGTGAAAAGGCAATATTTGGGGGATATACTTCCTCCCCCATTGGATCACCTGCTGGTGATCCCTATGTAATTCAAACAACCAAGTCTGTTCTCTCACCTGGCTCAAACCACTATCCCTGAAGGTTTCCACTGAAATTATATACTTCTCCTGAGACCCGATGTCCAATTTACCATATTACATGCACCTTGATCCTTCTGCAATGCTGCCTCCTTCCTCAGCCTCCTCCAACAGGTATTAGAGTGTAGGAAGTTTTCAGCTGAACTGTAGGGGTACAAGTATGCTATTTCTCCCCAGAGTGAGTAAAAATAATGACAAGTAGAGTGTATGAAAACACATGGTTCAATAAAATTGATCCCAAGGTATTCCTGTACCTCATCAGATAGCATCTGATTATACCTTGACAGTGGCCTTCGTATCAGGTTCCTTTTACTGTGAATGGTTTTGGAAGTGGGGGGGTGGGTGGGTAAGGTGAAGATCTGTCTTCCTCCTCAAAGGACCTTGCAGTCCAAGATGTCCCCTATTACTTACTTGAGAAGTCTAAATGAACAGTTAATGGAACTGGTGAAAATGCAGCATTTAGGGCTGTTAAATCAGCCCAATTTTTAAAAATCTGCTTGAAGCTATTTGAGTTTTTGGATGGGAGCTTTTCCTATTGCCATTTGGATTGCTTGCGAGAGAAGAAATAGTAAGGTACCATTTCTGGTATTTATTTATATTTTGCAGCAAATCCTTAAGAATGCTTCTGGGTTTGAAAAGTCTATGTATAAAAACAGGAGACTCCTCCCTTATTTCCAAGAGTGTCCTGAATGACTCTATGGGAGAATCCTTACCTGTTTCAGGTAAGGCTAACCTTATTTGGCTTTAACATAGACTAGCAAAGAATCATTGAACAGAAGGCACCTAAAAGCTCTAGTATAAGACCCTCATTTAACCAATAATGAAATGGTAAACCAGAGAGAGGAAAGGATTTTAGTTAGGTCACCAAGCTTTCAGGTGGCAGAACTCAGACTAGAACCTGGGTCTCCTAATTCCCTGTTTGATTTATTATATTAAGGATAAGAAATAACTGGGGTTCTCATTCTGCATTTGTGCCCATAAAAGTTAATTAAACTCATAACTCATGTGGCAGGTCTAAGCTCTGAGTTCTGAATACAAATTGAAAAAAAATTAATGAAAAATAAGAATACAAGTTACTAAGCTAGTAATAAGTAATTGCAAGGATCCATAATTAAAATATACTTTTTCTTTGATGATATTATCAGTACTGATAGTTTAAAATAAATCTGTGACTTTATCATTTTTCTCTTGATTACATTAATTTGTGATTTTGTGCCAAAAAAGATGAAGGATTTATTTAATGGAGCCTGTGCCATTCTCCATCTGACCTGTTTCATCTGTTCTAAAATTCCTAAACAATTCCACTATTTTTGTAATCATGCCAATAATTTAGGCACTTGGAGTATTTTTATCTGAAATTATATTTTCCCTATACCACTCTTCCATCTGAAAAGAAAAATCAAGAAAATCTCCACATAATTCTCTCTCACACATACAAAGGTGTTCCTTGTAAGAGCAGATATTGCAGACCATTTTCTTCAGAAAGCACTGTTCCCATCAAGCAGAATACTCTTGGTCCTCACCTGGGCAGGCTTAAAGTAACTTCAAAGGAACAACCTGTTACCATGTAAGGTAGAGAACTGAGTTTACCTCTTTAATCTCCCAGGCATCTTTCTCCCCTTTAACTTAAAATGGATCTGAATATTCAGATCATACCATACAAAACTGAGAAAAGAAATGAATTAGATACTTTTCATAGCTATGGCTAAAGGAAGAAAAAGGATAGGATTCATCATAAGAGTTAAAAATAGGTAATTTCAATTATATGAAATTGAAATGCTTTTTTGCATGAACAAAATTAATGCAACTGAAATATGAAGAGAAGTAGTCACATGAGGGAAAAATCTTTGTGCCAAATACCTCTGATAAAGACCTGACAGTCAAGGTGTACAGACAATTAAAAGGAATGTGTAAGGGCAAAAGATATTCCTTAATAAATTAATGGTCAAAGGATATAAACAATTAACAAAAGAACTGCAAACAATTAATAACCATGTGAAGCAATGCTGCAAACAACTGATTATTATAAGTGAATGCAAATTAGCATCATTCTGAGATTTCACCTTCTACCCAGCAAAATGACAAGAATGACAATAGATGAGAATAGTTAAAGTTGGAGGATTGTAGAAAAGATGGGAACACTAATGCATTGTTGATGGATTTATAAATGGGTCCAACCATTCCAGAAGCAATTTAGAATTATGAGGGTGACTTCACAGTATGTATCCTTTGACCCACAGATTCCTGTGCTAGGCATACTATCTAAGGAGGTCAGTGACACAAAGAAAAGGCTCATATATGCCAAAATATTTACAATAGGACTTTTTATAGTAGCAAAGAACTGAAAATGAAAGTAGATATCCATTGATTAAAGAATGGCTAAAAAAACTGTATTAAATGAATGTAACAGAATATTATTACACTGTAAGATACATGAGAAGATATACATAAGCTATTTCAAAGTGAAGCAGGCAGAACCAGGACAATAATATAAATCATCACTACAACAACTTTCATGGAAAGAACAAGTGACACAATATTTGAAACTGGGTCCTGCAAAATCGTAATGACCAAGGTTGGCCTCCCAAAAAAGCTATGAGGGCATTTCTTTTGCTGCTTCTTTACAGAGGGCACTATGGATGTAGAATTACTGCATATATTGATAGACTTTTCCAATATGTTATTAAATTTTGTTAGATTTTTTTTCTTTTTCATTACAAGAGAAGGGTCTCTGGAAGAGGGGAGGGATATATTGCAAAAGATGTCTATCAAGATTTCAATATTTTTTTAAAAATCATCCCAAGTTTCTTTAAAAACTCAGCTGAGATACCACATCTTACATGAGATCTTTCCACGATAAACACTGTGTTAATTTTGATAGATAGTCGTAAGTCTATGTCTTTTCTTCCCCAGAAGAATGTAAGCTTATTGAAGGCAGGGACCTTTTCAGCTCTCTCTTTCTACCCCTGGTTCTTAACCTGGCACCTGCCACCTGGCACAGAAAAGTCACATAAATATTTGCTGACTGATTGATGATCCTTCCACCTCCAAGTGCTGTTAGCATTAACCTTAGATAATACTGACTAGGTAAGCATCCCTGAATAGACTTGGTCAGTGAAAAAGTCACTATAAATCCTTCAAGAAGATACTGGAGCAATGATTCCCTTTGGACAAAAGTACTTAAAGTCCATATTTAAATAAATTTACAAAAATGTAAACATCACCATTCATTCAATTGAAATTTTATTTATGTTTCTCCTCCGTCTCGCTCACAACTAATAATAACAATGTTTGCATAGTACTGTGATATTTACAAAATTCATTACATATATTATCACATCTGAGCTTCACAACAATCCTGTGAAGTAATTTCAGAGGGTGACCAGGAAAGACCTCCTGCAATGATCATGATGATGATAGGTAACATTTATATAGAATTTACTATGTGCCAGGCAACAAGCTACAACTATTATCTCATTTGATTCTCACAACAACCTTGGGAGGTAGGTGCTACCCTTATCCCCATTTTACACAGTTGAGGAAACTGAGGCAGAAAAAGGTTAATGGACTTGCTCAGGGCCATACAGCTAAGTATCTAAAGTTAGATTTGAACTTAGGCCTCCTGTATCCAGGCCCAATACTCTACCTTGTGTGCTATTGAACTGTAGAAGGTGGCATTTGAACTTCTGCTGTATCTTGTGAGGCTCCAGAGGAGAGGGATGGGGGAGGCTCACAGCAAGACAAGCATGGGAGGAGGTGCAGCCCAGGAAGTTGAAAACTCAGATCTTGGTCTGGAGGAAGAACATGAAGGTAAGAGGAGGGCCCAGGGTGGGAGGGAAGCTGGCAGTAACTCTACCTCCTGCCTTTCAGCAGGCAAACCCTAAAGCCATTAAGAGAAATCTATTTGGAGAAGAAATGAATTTCAGCAAAGTATTTTGAGCCAAACAAAAGGTGCTTTATGCTTACCAATTGCTATTATGAAAAAAAATTGGGCTGAGATGTGGTTGTCACTCTATGGACAGATGTGTCCTGTCTCAACATTTCATCGTAAAAATATTACTGCAGGTGGTGTAGCTCGATCCCTATTTATTCCCATTACAAGAAAGAAAAAAAATACTCCTCCAGTTCAGCACAATTAGCAACCAGTGTTTCCAAAGGAAGGGTAGACTTTTCTTCATGGACCCTTTTAGGTTCACTGTGATCTATTTGAATAAGCCAGGTACTAAGATCATAAGAAAAGAATCACTTTAGATACTCCATGCTGGGGGATAGAGAAGGCTATACATGGAGTTCAGCTTTTTAGGGCAGAGGATGTAGAACTGTTGAAGGGAACAGTACCTCTGAGTCATAGATTAGCTAAATATACTTTGTGCTACAGGAAAGAGAAATCTCTTTCTGAATGGTAGGAAAAACACAGAGGATGCTTTATATACATGGCTTTAATCATTGTTTTGAGAGGTTAAGGGAATAAATTATAGAAAAATTTCTAAACAGCTGTGTCTCAGATCCACACTTCATGAGAGGCTTCATTCCACCCTTATTTCTTTGTATTACAAAACCTTCTCCCAATTTGGCAGATCATTGGTCCATTTCTGCTGCAAAGAGGCTCAAGGGAGAAAAAATTCACAGATACCGTGGGCTTCAGGTAGGAAGTTAGCAGGGCGGCCAAATCAGATAAGAAAAATCCCAACCATAAGAAAACCACAAAGCCCCAGCCAGGGTTAGAGGCCTTCTACTTAATGCTCAGATGGTGGTGCTTTCACTGGAAATGTGTACAAAGTCCCGTAGTAGAGCAAATAATTTTACAACTTATCTTCCTAACCTTATATCTTGAATGTTCTCTTTATACCAAGTAGGCTGTAGTGGGACAGAGAAGACTCAGTAAATATTGCAGGGTAGGAAGTGTCTGTAGAGATATGAATCAGAGGTAGAGGTAGTGGATGGAAAGGAGCACAGGAAGATTATTACAGGTTTAGGTTAATAAAAAATTTAGGGAATAAGAAAAAAATTCTACAAAATATTTGATAAAGAATGAAAATCATTTGGGGGCAGGGATTTCATGTTACTTTTCTATCCATAGCCACTAAATTTTATATATAAATATATATACATATATGTATATATATATTATATATATACATACATATATATGCATATATATATGAATACACACATTCATATACATATATACATAAGTAGTATTTATGTATGTATATGCATATAATATGCATATATATGTATATAATTGACTGAAAGATATTGTCACAAAAAAAAGAATTTGATTGAGCAAAACAAAATGTAACCTTGAAGTCTCTCTTCCAACAAGGAATTTCTTATGTATGGGTTAATATCATCTATCATCTCTTGATAGGTGCAAACATTAGAATAACTCTACTCAACCCAGATAACTCTCTGGTTATCAACATAACATAAAGTGAGATATAAAAAGGGAAATGTATGCTTGTTCTATTGTCACGAAGGATGTGCTGTATTAAGATTCAGATAAAAGAGGAATTCCTAATAGATTATGAAATCTACACCAGATGCTCCTATTTATGGACTAAATTGTATCAGTTACATCGAGCTTCACAGCATTATAGAGCTTTCCAATGAGATCCGTGATTACTCAAAAGAGATCAGGACAATAATCTATTTAAGTAAAGTTAAATGGATGAAAAATGCCTACTATTCAAATTACTATCAACTTACTGTGTTAGTGTACTAGGCATATATCTGGGATAAAGCATGACAAATGGATAATCAGCTGGGCACCAAACTGAAATAGAAAGAAGATGGAAATTGCTCAGTGCTTTCAATGGTCCCAAAATGTTGTATGGTTGTTAGATCTTGGAGCACTATCTTCTCTAAGAAATCCAAGAGTTGTGCCTGGTCCTGAAGGTGATGAAGAAAATGCATGGTGGGAATAAGCAGGATGTAGCATGTTTCCAGTGATGACATGTTCAAAAAGTAGCAGAATAGATGTAATTAAGGATTTGTCTGATTACAAAAGAGATGGCCTGGTCATATGGTGGTAGGTTGTTGATTATTGCGTGCGTGCCCATGAGTGTCCAAGGATAAAAAGTGACAAATCTTTCAGAGTCCTCAGAAACCAAACCCTTCATGTGACTCTAAAGGAAACTGAGTCGAAGAAAGTAGGATAGCCCAGTGTAAGATCACTGACAAGATCCTAGGATTAAAAATGTCTTTTTGAGCCAGACCCCTTTGTGAGTGTTGGAGAAATAGAGGCCTAGGAATTTCAGGACCTGTATGTGATCACTTTCAGGTTCCAATGCCTACAGCTAACAAGACCTTAAAAGTATTTATACTTGGGGGCCATCATTGGACCTTGCCTGAACCTGGGGCCTAGAGAGCTGTGGGGAGAATTTTTTGATTACCTACAATGTTCCATGGACTAAAAATGGCAAGTCTGTCAGAGGTCTTGGAGTTCAAGCACTTCATGTGCCTCTAAAACAATATGGTGGTAACAAAAGGTATGAAGCACTTCAGACGGATCTTCTGTGAAAGACCTGTGGAAGATGTTTTACCAGTATCATAGATTATGAGAAAATGTGCGTTGATTGTAATATATACCAATGAAGAGAAAATCCACATCAGTGAAACTGTAGAATCCACTTCAGTGAAACTGAAGTGCTAAAGTATTCCCAATGACTCACACATAGTATATAGAAGATGTTCAATTAATACATTAGTCATTTAATGCAAAAATGGTCATTTAGACAAATTATGAAGAAGGAAACTATTTCTGCCTGTGAAAAAAACTTAGGAAAATCAATGCCCCTCTCTGAGCCTCAGTTTTCTCATCCGTAAAACAGGAAGCTTGAATAAAAGCTCTATTAGGATCCTTTCAGTTCTGTGGCTCTAGGACTAAAATACAGTCTTATTATATAAATGTTTGCTCTGTGTACAAAAAGCCTCAGTACTGCTTTCAAATACTTGATTAGTAAAATCTACCTTCCAGCAGTGGTTTGGTTTTTTTTGTTTTGTTTTGTTTTGAGGCAAGTACAAGACCTCACGGGAAAGTCTATATCCTCAAAGAGAAAAATCAGTTAAAAATAAAAAAAATTATGAAGATGGTGGAGAAAGGGCAGGAACTCACTTGAACTCCCAAAACTTCCATGAATGCCTTTAAATAATATCATAAAACAATTCCTGGAATGGGAGAACCCACAAAAGAATGGGGTGAAACAAATTTCCACCCAAAGACAACTTAGAAGGTCAGGAGGAAAGGTCTGTTGCTCCAGGGAGAAAGTGGAGTACAGTCCAGTGCAGGTCATGCCAGCACTGATCCAACCCCAGCAAACCAGGAGCAGGCCTTGGGAGTCAATGAAACAGCAGTGGCAGTGGTTGCTTCCAGAACTCTCAGACCACAGATGGTAAGGGAATTGAACAACTGCTCAGAAGTAAATTACAGGGTTCTCTTGACTGGCACTAGGGACAGGACTCTGCTGCTTTGCCTATGCTCACATCTGGGTCACAGTCCTGAGTGACAGTCCCAGGGCATGGAGGAGTACTAACACCCAAGAACTTGCAGCCACAGGGGAGCAGGGACCCTCGTCATAGTTTCAGAGCAGAAGAGTACTTGTGGTCACTCACAGACTAGAGCACAGGCCAAAAGAGGAGTAAACTCACCTCTTCTTAGATCATACCACCTTGGAAGAACTAGAAACTTACAGGTTCCTGCAAGTAACTCTAAAAAAAAGCTGCACAAAGCCCCTGTAGCTTGGGACAGTGTTCTCTCCACCCTGGAAGCAGAACTCTACTTCAACAAAGAATTGAAAATCGAGAAATAGGCTAGAAAATGAGCACACAATGGAGACAACAGAAAAAAATTCTGACCACAGATAGTTACTATGGTGAAAAGGAAGATCAAAATACACACTCAGAAGATAAAAACAGTGAAAACTCCAAAGCCTCGAAGAAAAATATGGATTGACCTCAGGTTATGGAAGGGCTCTAAAAGATTTTTAAAATCAAGTAAGAGAGGTAGGGGGAAAATTGGGAAGAGAAATGAAAGTGATACAAGAAAATCATGAAAAATGAGTTAACAGCTTGGTAAAGGAGACACAAAAACATACTGAAGGAAAGAACACCTTAAAAAACAAAATAGGCCAAATAGTAAAAGAGGTGCAAAAAGCAAATGAGAAGAAGAATTCCCTGAGAAGCAGAACTGGCCAAATGGAAAAAGAGGCACAAAAATTTACTGGAAAAAAAAAAACTCCTTAAAAAGTACAGTTGGTCAAATGAAAAAGGAGGTACAAAAGCTCACTGAAGAAAGTAATTCCTTCAAAAATTAGAATGGATGGAATGGAAGTTAGTGACTTTATAAGAAATCAAGAAACAATAAAACAAAACAAAGGAATGAAAAAAAGAAGACAATGCAAAATATCTCATTGGAAAAACAACTTACCTGGAAAATAGATCTAGGAGAGGTAATGTGAAAATTATTATATTACCTGAAAACCATGATTCAAAAAAAGAGCCTAGATATCATCTTTCAAGGAAAACTGAATTGATATTCTAGAACCAAGGAATAAAATAGAAATGGAAAAAATTCACTGATCACTTCCTGAAAGACATCCCAACATGAAAACTCCCAGGAATATTATAGTCAAATTCTATAGTTCCCAGGTCAAGGAGAAAATACTGCAAGCAGCCAGAAAGAAACAATTCAAGTATTGTGGAGCCACATTCATAGTAACACAAGATTTAGCAGTTTCTACATTAAAGTTTCAGAGAACTTAGAATATGATATTCCAGATGTCAGAGGAGCTAGGATCGACCAAGAATCACCTACCCAGCAAATCTGAGTATAATCGTTCAAGGGAAAAAAAACATTCAGTGAAATAGCAGACTTTCAATTTCAAGCATCCTTGATGAAAAGACCAGAGATGAACAGAAAATTTTACTTTGAGATACACGACTCAAGAGAAGCATATAAAGGTAAACAGAAAAAGGAAATCACAAGGGACTTAATAAGGTTAAACCAGGGGTGGGGAACTGTGGCTTCTAGAAGGTCCTTGGGTGTGGGCTTTTGACTGAGTCTAAGTTTTATAAAACAAATCCTTTTATTAAGGGCATTTGTTCTGTGAAGTTTGGTTTCAGTCAAAGGATCACACTTGAGGACCTAGAGGGCCACATATGGCCTCAAGGCTACAGGTTCCTCACCCCTAGCATTCCTACAGCGGAAGATGGTACTCGTAACTCATAACTTTCTCATTATTAGGGCAGTTAGAAGGAATACACACACACGCACACACACACACACACACACACACACACACACACACACACATAGACAGAGGGCACAGGTGTGAGTTAAATATGAAGGGAAGATAATCTAAAAAAAATTTAAGTGGTGAGACAGAGAAATATACTGGGAAAAAGGGAAAGGGAAAGGTAGAATGGGGTAAATTATCTCACATAAAAGGCAAGAAAAAGATTTTACAGTGGAAGGGAAGATGGGGGAGGTAGAAGAGAGTGAGTGAATCTTACTCTCATCAGAATTAGCTCAGAGGGAATAACTTACGCATTCAATTGTGTATAAAAATCTCTTACCCTACAGGAAAGTAGGAGGGGAAAGGGATAAGAGAAGAGGGGGTGTGGGATAGAAGGAAGAGAAGAATGGGGGAACTGGCAGAAGCAAAACACTTGAGGGGATACAAGGTGAAAGAAGAGAGAGAATAGAATAAACAGGAGAGGGAATAGGATGGAGGGAAATATATTTAGCAATCATAACTGTGAAAAAAATTTGAAGCAAGTTTCTTTGATAAAGACCTCATTTCTCAAATGAGAACTGGTCAAATTTATAAAAATAAGAGCCATTCTCCAACTGATAAATGATGAAAAGAAGTTTTCAGATGAAGTAATCAAAGCTATCTATAGTGATAAGAAAAAAAATTCTCTAACTCACTACTTATTGAAGAAATGCAAATTGAAACAATTCTGAGGTACTACTTCATACTTATTGGATTGCCTAATAGGATAGAAAAGGAAAATGACCAATGTTGGAGGGGATATGGGAAAAATGAGACTTTAATGCACTGGGTAGTGAGGTTGTGAATGGATTCAATCATTCTTTAGAGCAATTTGGCTCTAAATTGAGGACCCAAAGAGCTGTAAAACCATATATACTCTTTGATCTAGCAATGCCACTACTAGGTCTGTATCCCAAAAAAGATAAAAAATAAAAAGGAAAAGGATCTATATGTACAAAAACATTTATAGCAGCTCTTTTCTGGTGGCAAAGAATTAGAAATTGAGGGTATGTCCATCAAGTCGGGAATGGCTGAACAAATTGTGGTATGTGTTCATGATGGAATACTATTGAACTATAAGAAATGATAAGCAGAATGTTCTGGAAAAAAAACCTGAAAAGCCTTACATGAACTGATGCAAAGTGAAATGTATTATGTAGACAGCAACAGCAACATTGCAAAATACAGCAATACAGTAATCCAAGATAACAATAAAGGACTTACAGTGAAAAATGCTATCCCTTCCCAGAGAAAGAATTGATGGTACCTGAATACAGATTGAAGCATACCTTTTTCACTTTGTTTATTTTTCTTGATTTTTTTTTTATTTTGGTCTACATATTCTGTCACAACATGACTAATATGGAAATATGTTTTACATAACTACATATGTATAACTTATATCTAACTGCTTGCCTTCTCAACAAGGGAAGTAGGGAGGGAGAAAGGAAAAGAATTTGGAATGCAAAGTTTTAAAAACAAATATTATAAAATTGCCTTTGTATGTAATTGGGAGAAAATAAAATACTAAATGACAACAAAGGAAAACCAAGTAGTATAGAGCACAACAGTTCAGTCCCAGGGGCTGTATTTCAGGAAAGAAATGAAAGATATTGTAGGGGACCAGAATGTGTGTAAAGGGCCTTGCATTTATGCCATATGAGGACAAGATAAAAGAAGCAGAGATATTTGGCCTGCAGACAAAAAACATCATGAGGAAAAAGACATCTTTACACATGTGAAGGGCTATTGTGTAGGAAGAGAGGCTAGACTGGTTTTCCTTTGCAATTGAGGTTAATCAAGGCAGAACTAGGAGCAAAGGCAGAAATGTATAGAGAGGCCAATTTAGGCTTGATACAAGAAAAAACTTCCCAATAATCAGTGCTTTTCCAAAGTGGAGTGGAGTGGAGTGGAGTGGAGTGGAGTGGAGTGGAGTGGAGTGGAGTGGAGTGGAGTGGAGTGGAGTGGAATGGAATGGAGTGGACTGTCTCAAGAGGTAGTAGATTCCCCCATCTAGGGTTAGCATTAGAGTCAACAGTGTATGTTGAAATTAGATGATCATTTGTCAAAAATGTTGTAGAGGAGATTCCTGTACAAGTTGGATTGAATACCCACGCTGAGGCCCCTTCTAGCTCTGAAATTCTCTGACTTCTATGACTCCTTCCACATGTTGAAGACAGTGAAAGATACCCTCTCTTCCCATTCTGCAATAAACCAAATCCTCTTCTGCTACAATACAGATCCTAGATTTAAAGATAGAAAAACTTAAAAAGTCAAGTCTAATTCCCTCATTTCACAGATGAGGAAATTGAGTTCCAGGGAAGGAAAGGGACTTGCCTGGGATCACATAGGCAGTAACTAACAGAAGCAGGATTTGTCAAGTTCTCTGAGGACAAAATTCCAAATCCAGCATTCCATCCCATTGCGTCCTCTCCACTTTTTACCAAATACCCCCATGACTTGACTCTGCTTCCACAACACTCAGACCTACTCCAGTTGAGTGCCAGTCCTGTCACCTAAGGGGAGTAAGGTCTCTGTTCCTTTTATTTTCTTTGCTAGGGAGCCAAGTATATCACCTTGATGGATGTCACAGACTTGCCTAAATACATCATTAGTCTCCGGAAATTGAGTCAAGGGGAGGATCACCACTCACTATACACAGTCATCTTTCATTATTACCATCCCTTCTGAACAAGCTGCTGCTGCACCTTTGTTTATGTCCCAGCCAAAGCTAGTTCTGGGCACAAGTGCCCAGTTTTTGCTTTTGCATATTCCACTGGGTGCTCCACTGCCGTTAGAGACAAATACCCTATTATTGTTTCTGACAAGTAGAACACAGCGGGTATCTAGGCGCTGCTTGGAGGGTAGCATTTTTTGAAGGCTTTATGTCATAAGAAAACACACTAACAAATATAGCAGAACAGATGGATCCTGATCACAGCTTCAGAAAGGTTGAGCACAGCAAGTAGTGAAGATTGATACTTACCTACTAAGCAGCAATCTGGGTGCAGAGAACAGCAGGATGCCACTGATATTTGGCATATTTATTGGAGCATTAAACGAGTTGCACAGGCCTCCTAATTAATATATGTACCCACAGTTATGGAAAGCTAGTTGAGAGTGAGTTTTCCTTACTGATTTATCAGCCTCTCTTAAATACTATAAACTTCTAAGTAATACCTACTTTAGTGCAGGGGCAATAAATTTGAGGCCAGGCTGTGTCACACTGTTTGTGCTGTAGAAATGTCAGTGATATTTGCAGTTCTAAACATTGTATTTCATGCCATTTCAAAGCTGCCCCAAATATTCATGTTGAAAAGACTAAATAGCTTGGGGTCAAGAGACTTGAAGAATATTTGTCTCATCTTGAGGCTGCTGAAAAGTATTCTATACAAGAATGTCACAAAGAAAATATGTCCTAGAAGATACTTATGGTTTGCAGAATGAAACAACTCCTAAATTCACCTAGCCTCCTATTTAAAGTTTATTTAAAAATAAATTTCTCCCCTACTACCAAGCCTTAATGCACCAATGAAATCAACCTTCTAGGCTCAGGTCAAGTAAACTGACCCATGGACAACTAGGTGGTGCAGCAAGTGGAGGAAATACTGGGCCTGGAGTCAGGAACAACTGGGCTCAAATTTTATCTCACCATTTATGTGACCTTGAGCAAGTCATTTAACCTCTGTCTCAGTTTCCTCAATTATAAAATGGGAGAAATTATAGTACCTTCCACTCCAAATTGTTGTGAGCTTCAAATGAGATTATATTTGTAAAGGCTTAATGCAGTGCCTTCCTTTAGTGCCACCTCCTTCATGAGTCTTTTCCAGATGCAATGGTTAGGGACCTTCTTCACTCAAATTACTCGGTATCTACTTCACATGCATTCATTTCAGAGTAACTTAGTTGTCTTTGTTATGCTTTTCCCTACCAGAACATAAATTCTTTGAGGGCAGGGATTGTTCTGGTTTTGTCTTGGTATCTCCAGCAACTAACATCAGATCCGGCACAAAGTGGTGTATAATAAATGTTTGTTGAATAAATCAAAGAGGTAAGTGCTGCTGTGTTCTCTTCCTTTAGAGATGATGCAACTGAGGGTTTAAAAGATTATGATTTGCCTTGTGTCACACAGCTAACCATTCTAAGGCAGGATTTCAACCTATATCTTCCTGACCTGAGCCTAAACATTGTATTTCATGGCCTTATGTATTTCACTGTATTTTTTGGTCTTATAGTCTTATGTATTCCAATGTATTTCATTGACCTTATGACCAATCTAGATGATTTGATGAGTTGAACGTGGAGAGATAGGCTAGTGTTAAGCTCCAACAAATACTTTATTTGAAGTATTTGGTCCATTCGAAGGCTGACTTAAGGTCAGCTAAAGTACATGCTAATCACTCTTTGACAACTTCATAGGATCATAAATAAGAGGCAGAAAGTATTCTAGAGGTCAATCAGCCCAACAAGGTACCCCTTTTTACAGATGAAGAAATTGAGAAGCAAATACATTGTTACTTTCCCAATGTCACACAGGTAAGTAGCAGAGACAGAATTTGAACACACATCATCTGCATTCAAATGATGTCTGCTCTTGAAGGGTTTATCTCCAGGCAAATCACAGAAATACTGAGCAAAAACATCCCGGAACTGGATGTACAGGATAGGAAATGCAGCATAAATTATGGGTACATTATCAGTATAAGAAACGTAACAGGTCCAAGAAAAATAAATATAAATTTCATGGCAAGGTAAATGTCATCTACATCAGGGAGAGAACTACAGTACCAGTATGATGGAGAAAGAAATGCACTACTCAGCTATAAGCTCCAGTTCCTCAAGGCAGGAGTGTTTCTCAAAGGCAATTTTAAAGGCCTGCCTAATACACATATACCATATGCAAACATTTCTCCCCTTATGTTGTTTTCCTGTTAAATCCTTTTTTCTTCTGAGTTCTTCAAAATGCTCACTGAAAGGTCTTGCACTCTTTATGGAATTTCTTATAAACAAGTATGTGGTCAATGAATTTAATCCTGAAACTAATCCAATTTAGTGTTACAGTTACTTCCCAGGGAATCCAACAACAAACAGGATAGCTGTCCCTCCAGGGCAAAAAGACTTCTGGATGGAAAGGCTTTGACCTGCAGGAACCAAGATGGTGAAGTAAGCAGTAAATCGCTGTAACTCTCCCATACTCATCTCCAAACAAACATAAAACAGAGCCCCAAACAAGTCCTAAAAGAGTAGAACCAGAAAAAGATGGAGTGAAACAATATTTTAGCCCAAAAAACTTGGAGGATAGGCAAGAAAGGTCCATCACACTCAGGTGAAAGGGAAGCACAGGCCAGGATTGGAAGCACTGCAGCAAGCCTCACCTCAGCACACTGGTGGGAGAGCCTGAGCCCTGGCATGGTGAAGCAGGCAAGTGCCAACACCAGGACCCATGCCTTCACATCTCCATGGAACCAACAGACTCCAGCTCTGAGAACCACTGCATACTTCAGTGTAGCCCTGACAAACAGGCTTCCTCCAGCAGTCAGACCTCAAGTGCCACAGCATAGCACCAAGCAAAGAGGCAGCTATCACCAGCTGCCATGATTCAATGTAGCTCCCGGCAAACAGGCAGCCTCCAGAAGCCAGAACAGCACTGGTTCAGTGAAGCCACAGGGAAATGCAGAAACACCCCACTGGGATTCAGCACACACTGGACAACACCACTAGGACCTCAGCTCAGCAACAAGCAAGCTGCCAGACCCCTACAGCCTCCAGCAGCAAGTCAACCCCCATCTAACCCCTGCAGCACAGCAGCACAGACATGAAGAAGCCCCACAGACATGGGCCTAAGGGCAACAACAGTGCAGCTAGGGCCTAAAGGCATTAGCACAAGAAGCCAGAGACAGAGCCCCTTCACCTTGGAGGAAGGGATCAAGTTTGAAAGAAAGGAAAAAGTCCCCTTCTCCCCTAAAAAATGAGTAAAAAACAACAAAAGAATCTGACCATAGGCAAGCAATTATGGGGACAGGGAAGATCAAAGACAAACTCAGAAGAGGAAAACAATGTCAAATCACCCATGGGCAAAATCCCAAAGAAAAGCAAGAAGTAGTCTCAAGTCCAGAAAGAACTCATGAAGAAGCTTAAAAAATCATACAAGAGAGACAGAAATAAAACTGGGAAAAGAAATGAGAGTGATACAAGAAAACTATGACCGAAGCGTCAATAGCCTAGAAAACTACTTAAAATGTAGACCTGGCCAAATGGAAAAGGAGATGCAAAAATCCACCGAAGAAAGCAACTCCTTAAAGAGTACAAATGACCAAATAGAAAAGAAAGTACAAAAGCTAATTGAGGAAAACACCTTAAAAATTAGAACTGGACAAACAGAAGCTAATGACTCTATGAGACATCATGAATCAATCAAACAAGTTCAAAAGAATGAAAAAAATGGAAGAAATTGTAAAACAAGTGACCTGGAAAATAGATCCAGGAGAAACAATATCAGAATTATTGGACTACCTGAAAGCCAAAATGAAAAGGGGAACCTGGATAGCATCTTTCAAGAAAGTATCAAGGTAGACTGTCATGATCTCCTGGAACATAAAATAGGCATTGAAAGAATTCATCAATCACCTCAAGAAAGAGGTCTCAAAATAAAAACCCCAAGGAACATCATAGCCAAATTTCAGTACTATCAGATCAAGGAAATAGTACAATTGGCCAGAAAGAAACAATTCACATATCAGGGAGACACAATTAGGATCACACAGGACTTTGTACCTGCAACATCAAAGGATCAGAGGACAAGGAACATGATATTTCAGAAAACAAAAAGAGCTAGAATTATAACCAAGAAGCACTTACCCAGCAAAATTTAGCATAATATATTAAGGAGGAAAATGGTCATTCAACAAAATCAAAGGATTTCCAGTATTCATAATGAGAAGACCAAAACTGAACCAAAAATCTGACTTCTAATATCAAGACCCAAAAGAAGCATATACAGGTAAAAAGGGAAATGAAAACATAAGGGATTGAATAGAGGTAAATTTTGACATCCCTATATAGCAAGATGATACCTGTAACTCTTAAAAATTATATAACTAACAGTACAGATACAAGGAATATACATAGACAGAAGATATGGGTATAAGATAAATTTAAGGGAATGACAGTAAAAAAAAATTAAGGGATGAGACAAAGGAGTACACTGGGTCTTAGGAAAGGGAGAGGTAGAATCAAGTAAATCAGTTCATATGAAGAGGTGAGAAAGATCTATTTAAGTGGAGGGGAAAATGAAACAGTGGGTGACGGGAACTGCTTGAACCTCACTCTCATCAATATTGACTCAAAGAGAAAATAATATACACAATCAGTTGAATATCGAAATCTATCTTACCTGACAAAGTAGAAGAAGAAGAGATTACGTAAAGGTAGGGGCAGGAGGGATTGACAGAAGGGAGGGCAGATCAGGGGAGGTGGTAGACAGAAGCAAAACACTGTTGAGGTGGGAAAGGGTGAAAAGAAAGAGAGGATAAACAGGAAGAACAGGATGGAGGGAAATATACAACTAGTAATCATAACTGTGAATGTGAATGGGATGAACTCTCCCATAAAAGAGAAGTGGATAGTAGAGTGGATCAAAAATCAGAACCCTACAATATGTTGCTCACAAGAAACAAACCTGAAGCAGAGAGATATATACAGAAGAAAGGCAAAGAGGCTGGAGAGGAATCTATTGTGCTTCAGTTAAAGCAAAAAAAGCAGGGATAGCAATACTGATCATAGAAAAATAAAAGCAAGAACAGACCTAATTAAAAGAGATAAGGAAGGAAACTACATCTTGCTAAATGGTGCCAGAGACAATGAAGCAATAAAATTAGAAGAGCAAATTTTTAACAAAATTTGTCTTGCAAGACGAACAAAAATTCGCAGTACAAACATCAAAATTCTGTTTAAAACATCATCCAAATAAGGCTGTAGCAATAACAGCCACGAATATTTTTAACAATAATGTAATGTCACATTTCCATGCCATTCTGAAAAAACATCAAAAACTAGTGTCTTTAGATAGATTCCTAGACAGAAACAAATGTAAGGAAAAAAAGTGAGTCAAAACATGAAAGTAATTCTAAAAAACGAAAAATAAGTGCAGTACCCTTAGTCTTAGTTTTAGTGAAAGTAGCATAGGAGAGAACACTCCTGACTTTGAAATCCCCAATGTTCTCATAGAAGGAGATTTTCCTTCCAAGCAATAATCTTTCCTCATCCTCTTCGCTCTTGTCTCCCTCACTCCAGCTACAACTCTCCTCAAAGGTAAAGTGCAGGTTAACTTATTTTATTTTCAGTATATAGTGTGCACTAATCATTGCTATTGTATTTCAGGTGCATTAGGGATGAAAAACTTACTTAAAATTATAAATAATTATTTTATATGAATATTTTTGAGGATGTGATACCAATAATCTGACTTTGCATTATTTTCTATGGGAAAATTCGTTTTGCAAATCATTTTGTTAAAAATAATACAAATACAAATAATAATGTTATTATTTGTTACAAACAAATTGCAAGACAAACAGAATCTCGGAATAAACTAAATTTGGAAACGGAAGTTCTACTGTGCTAAGAACAATAAAATAAGTTAATAACCCCCAGGTTAAGATACCTTGTTATATGGCACTTGGAAGTGGTTTTATTATTAATTAACATTAATGATTGTCTTGGAGAGATACTTGCTTTCTCTTTCATTTCTGCCTCCCTGGGACTCTCTTCCCACTCTTCTGAACTGGCACTTTTCCACTCCTTCCCTTTGTGCACTCTCTATGTCAACCTCATAGTCAAAGGCAGCAACAAACTGGGTGAACTCATGGGAAGCAATGAGTCACACTCTATAGTCATGAGTCCACTAAAGGGCAGGATGTCCTAGAGAGACTGAAGGAGGAGCAAGGCTTAGTGCTGATAATTAGTAACCTAGAAGTGAGAAGGATGCAGATACTTTTGGGTTGGAGGAGGCACGTGTATTATTCATTCCAAGGACTCAGTCACAGAGTCAGGACAAGCAAGGAAATGCCCCCTTTTCAACTTGAAGCTATATGTGAGAGGTCAAGCATAGTTGTCCATGAAAAAGGTTCTGGTGAGGTTTAGGATGATTTCCCTGACATGACAAGAACAAGTTTTAACTATGAGCAAAGACAGTACATAAAAAAAGGAGTAGAAGATTGGCGGTCATAGGATCTGGATTCAAATCCTGCTTCAGCTACTTAGTGTAACTTTGGACAAGTCACTTTTTCTCTCTGGGCTCCATTATCTTATGGAATTTTATGATCTCTCATGTCTCAGATAATTTAATTTCAGTGTCAAATAGGGTTCTGACTATGGTAGGTCAGAGATGTGGCCAGCAGACCCCATGGGGTCCACAATACACCAGAGTGAGGTTGAACCAGATTAAATTGTAATTGGGAAATACTGAACAAAATAAATAAAAAATACAACAAAACATAGGTAACATTACATTTTAAAACTAAGTCAATGTGCAGCCTGCATGGATCCTCGTGAATGGCCCCAATTTCTATTTGAATTTGACATACTTTGATGTATATCCTCTTATAAAAAAAAAAAAAAAGGTGTCCAGGCAGTAGCAGGAAAGAATCCCCAGAAGCTTCTGCTTTGTCAGGAGCCTCCATTAAGAGGAGAATTGAAGACTTCCCATTACCAGGAGTACTTTGTTAGAGGCCTTTGGCAAAGCCTGAACTGACCAAATAATTTAAACAACAACAATTTTTAAGCACTGAGTATATGCTAAGCACTAGACATACCAAGATAAAACCGAAAAACTTCTTGTCCTGAAGGAGCTTTACATTTTATTGAAGGAAAACAACATGTACAAAATAAACAGATGCCAAATATAAACAATAAACACAAGACCAGTTCAAGGCAATGGGACGAGGGTGGCACAAAGGAGTGGGAGTGAGGAGAAATAGCCGCTGGAGTGAATCATGACCAGCCTCCTGAGCTTTAAAAGGAGTTAAGGTTCCTATGAGCAGCAGAGGGAAAAGGGGACTGCATTCCAGCCATAGGGGACTGAAAGCCTATGCAAAGACCCACCTGTCAACTGCTTCCACCTCAGGATTGTGATTGCACCCTAGACCTCGTGTCAAAAAGGATGAATTTATGTATAAATGAATAAATAACGATAAAAAGACAAAAGAATATTTTAATAGAGGCTAATTTGACCTTTATGGTCAATAAAAGGGTAATCTCATTTTATATTCTCCCAATAAGGGAGGCAAAGTTATGTTGTTATTTGTTTGTTTTGTTTTCATCATGAAATACCATGACACAGTGAATCAAGTGCTGGACTTGGAATCAGAAAGACTTGAGTTCAAATCCTGATTCTAACACATAAAAACTGTGATAGTAGGCATTTAACCTCTCAGCGACCCACGGAAATCCCCAAGACTATACATGTTACAGATCCCATTCTCTCACAGAATCTCTCAAAGACTACAGAGAAGTCACTGACATAGCCATATGTAACCAAAGCTGATCTAGATGATTATCATTCTTGTAAAGGGGAAGGGCATGGTCAGAGAAATCTGTGAGTGAGCCCAAATCAAACCAAATTCCTTGAATCATTTTCATTAAAATTCATAAGGTAAAAAAGTAATTTTTCGGAGCCTTCTTTCTTAAAAAGCCCCATCATTCTGGATTCCAGGGCAAATATCTCAGCAGAAGGAATCCTGGGGATTCTTCCTTCTTCATAGAGAAAACCTACTTGGATGATTCAAGTCTAGGAACAGGGTACTGTCAACCTACAGTGAAAAACTGCCTATTCTACCTTTGGAAAATCTGTTGAATTCTCCTTATGTTAAGATTCAAGCCTCATTCTACAGTGTGAAGTCAAATATCAGGACAAGTCTAATGTAATTCATATACTTAGAGACATCTATCATGTATTCCTTAAGATTTCTTCTCCAGACTAAACATCCCTAGTTCCTTCACCTGATCCTTATACAGCATGAACTTGAGGACTTTCTGGTCACACTTGTGTGAACTCCAGCTTATCCACTGTCCTTCCTAGAAATGAAGTGCTCAGAAATAATACTCCAAATGTGGCAGGACCAGGGCAGAAGACAGTAGAACTATCACCTCCTGATTAGATATCCTTTAAAAACATGAGGCTAGGAAAGGAGAGAAACAAACTGTGTTTGTATCTATCTTCAAGTTATAATTTTCAGCATCTTATAGAACACATTCTAACACTGATGACTCCTTTGCATCATCTAGGTGGTCACTATATACTTCTGCTGGGAAGGGGAAATAATACATTTTTTTTTTGCCTTACAGAATTTTTACAAACAATACCTCAAACTTTCAATGGATCTGTGATTTCATCAAAGAGAACATTCCCTCCAACAACACAGGTGATGATGCATCTGTACCTGCCTATCCTGTGAAATTCTCTTATCTATTCTCCATGAAGTTTGCCACAGGAAGTCTCCCCAGTGTGTCGCAGGCCTTCACTGATGTCTCTTGACTTCACATGGATATGAATGGAGAACATGGGCTCTCCAGCAGTCATCTTGTTATAAGACCTGCACATCTTCTTTTGGAAACCTACATTTCTTTGATAGCATCCCTTACTTCTCTTCTTCTGTGTAATTCCTTGTCAGCCTGTTCATGCCCACCTCAATTTCACTGCAAGTAATAGTGATAACTTTCCATATCTCACATTTCCTTATTCATGGCAGTGGTACTCTTGAAAGGTATTGTTCCCCCATGCTGGTGAATAGGCGACTTGTTCTTTGATTTTAAACTAAATTGTAGTAAAGGAACAAACGGGATAAACAAGTTAAATAATATTTGAAAGGAATTTTATTTCTCCGTCTTCTATACAGAAAAAAAATCTAAAACCTCTAGCTATCTCTTGGTACTAAATCTACCAAGTATACCAGGAACAAACACATTAACTTGAGTCTCTAAAGGTTCACAGACACTGATTTATCAACCCTTCTCCCTTCAATTAGACCCTCTTCACACAGACCTTGATTGAAGGAGGCTATAAAACTATTATTTTGGAAGTAACCAAAAATAGGGAAACACTTTTCAGCAGTTTGTACCCTTGAGGTACGATTTTCATCACCTTATATAACACATTCTAATGATGATGATCAGGGCTTGGAGTCACAGAATTTAACTCAGTCTAGTAGCTTTAACATTTTCCTCTGAAAAACAACATGGTTTATGTTGTTGGAAAAGTGGTAGATTTGGAGTTAGGAGAGACCCAGGTTTGAATCTTATCTGTGACACTTCTAGACTTGGGTCTATGGACAAGTCACTTCAATTCTCTGAGTCTCAGTTACTTAATCTGTAAAATGAGGCTAATACTAACACCTAATGCTGAGGGCTGTTGGGAAGCACAAAGGAGAGAATGTAAGAAGGTTGAATTGCTATAAATTCATTGTTCTATGGAAATGCCAGCTAACTGAGAGAGAACCTTAGCAGACTTGATCATATATCACATCTCTTTCTCCCTAGGTGTTAGTTACAATGCCTTTGCAGAAGGCCTTAGAACAGAATGTTAGCACCGAGTCCCAGCTCTGACAGTTTCTAGCTCAGTGACCTAGGGCAAATCTCTTTGCCTTTCTCAGCCTCAGTTAGCTCCTCTTTAAAATGGTGGATAATAATCTCTGCCTACATCAAAAGGTCATTGGAAGGCTCAATTAAAATGTATGCCAGATGCTTTCGAGTGAGCATAAACAAGTATCAAGTAATGGCTAAAGCATATAAGTCTCTTTCAATATTTATTTTTTCCCTCTGGTTCTAGAATATCAGGACAGATTTCCTTGATAATTCCTTAAATGATGATGTCTAGGCTCTTTTTTTTTAATCATCTTTCAGGTAGTCCTATAATTTTTAAATTGTCTCTCTTGGATCTATTTTCCAGGTCAGTTGGTTTTCCAATGAGATGTTTCACGTTGTCTGCTATTTTTTCATAACTTTGGTTTTATTTTATAATTTCTTGGTTTTACATAAAGTCATTAGCTTCCATTTGCTCCATTCAAATCTTTAAGGAATTATTTTCTTCAGTGAGCTTTTGGACCTCCTTTTCCATTTGGCCAATTCTGCTTTTTAGGGCATTCTTCTTTTCACTGACTTTTTAGATCTCTTTTGTTGTTTGGGTTAGTCTATTTTTTAAAATGTTATTTTCTTCAGCATTTTTTTGGGTCTCCTTTAGCAAGCAGTTGACTCATTCTCCATAATTTTCTTGCATTCCCCTCATTTCTCTTCCTAATTTTTGCTCTACTTCTCTTACTTGATTTTCAAAATTCTTTCTGAGCTCTTCTATGGCCTGAGACCAATTCATATTTTCCTTGGAGGCTTTGGATGGAGGAGCTTTGGCTTTGTTGTCTTCTTTTTACATGTTTTGGTCTTCCTTGTAAGATTCCAAAGTAAGATTCTATAGTCTGATTTTTTTTTTTGTTTTTTGCTTATTTCCCCAATCATTTACTTCACTTTTGAGCTCTTTGTCAAGGTTTCAGTGGGGGTACTTTCAGTGGGGGTGGGAGTGTGTACTGTCAGCCACTCAATTCCCCCACAATCTGTGGGTCCAGAGATCCAGAAACAGTCACCGTCTCTGCATCTACTGCTGCTGTGGCTGCTGCAGGTTTCTCCATCTCCTTCCCCCTCTGCCTCCCTGAGGCTGGGACCAGACTACTCCACTTTCTCACATTGGTCCCACAGGCTTTTTCCACTGATCTTCCAATTTGTCCTCAGTGTTTGGAAGTCCTGAAGTCTGGAAATTGCCACAGGTACAAGAGATTCAGTCTCCCCAAGGCCTGCTCAGGTCCTGTCTGTGCCTGCGTGGTCCACACTGGACTGCACCCTGCCCCCTGTGTTGTGTGATAGACACTTCCTGGTGACCTTCCAGGCTATCTTGGGCTGGAGATTTGCTTCACTCTATTATTCTGTGGGTTCTGCAGCTCCAGAATTTGTTAAGAGCTATTTTTACAGGCATTTGGCTGGGCTTGGGGGCAGTGCTCTAGAAGGTGCATGTATCTTGGCTCTGCCCCTTCTAAATCATAGAAGTCTCCTATGGTGAGTATGAGTGTCTCCTGTATGCCTCTGGATTATACAAGAAGGAGTTTATAGGGTCATACCTTGAGTACTCAGCAGAAACAGTCACTTACCTTTAATCAACCAGATATCCTCATGAATTATCTGTAATGCAGAGCAGAAGTTCTCCACATACTTCTCCACTTCCATTTCTTCCAAGACTCACACCCCATCTCTTTATTTTTACCCTTTCCCACTCCTACTCCTTCTCCTCTAATGTCTATCTGAAATAGTCACTTTACTTCCTCTAATATATCCAGATTGAGCTTGAATAAGTGGATTTCAGCTGATTTCTGAGTTTGACAGACAATTACTGATCCATTTTTTGTCTCAGGATAAATGCCAGCCTCTCTCTGGGTGACAGTGTGAGGAGGAAACATATGTTCAATAGTGATAACTAGCAAATTGAAATCACCAATCAGAAAGCATTAATTAAATATCTATTTGTATTGTACTGAACAACACCAAAAAATTTCCAAACATACTCCCTGTCCTCTTGTGGCTTACAACTAAAAGAAAATTGAAATTATAACAGCTTCAGAGCTAAAAATGAAAAATATACATCTAGAGATATTCTGATTGACATACAATAGGGTAAGTATAATCTCATCTCCCTGTACCACAATGCAGATCTTGGCCCCTTTCCAACCATCTCCTCCTACATGATCCTTATCCATTCTTTAAAATAAATATTCCACAGAAGATTCCCTAATGCACCAGAGACTTTCCTCTGGCTCTTTTAATATCAAGTGGATACTATGGAGGACATAGACTATCTATCTCACGGCTATCATCCCTCACTCTTACTACATAACTAACCCAACTCCTTTTATAGCCACACATATCTTTAACACATTCTATGCTACTCAGGATCAAAGGCTTTTTTTTTGGAGCTTAAAGGGACAATAGTAATTTGTCTACTCCAAGAATCAACAAACTTTGGCCAGCAAAGAATGTTTTTACATTTTTAAATACAATAAAATGTCATTTTAAAATGCAAAAACACTCTTAGTTTGAGAGTCATACAAAACCAAGTTGCCATAGTTTGCTGACTCCTCTTCTAGTGCAGAAGTCCTAAGGAAAAAAAATAACTTGCCCAAGATTATGCATTTAGTGTATCTCAGAGATGGGATTTGAACACAGGTTTTTCTGAATACAAATACAGCATTCTGACTAATATATTACAATGAGGGCTTCACTTGCACAAATCATCATTATTGATATTCTATACTGCATGTATCTTTCCATTGATTTTTAAGTGATCCACAATTTTGATTCTTCAGAGACTGTGATGTTTAGAGTTATATTGTGTTCATCCTTTGTTTTGGAAGAAGACCGTGACATCAGAGAAATGATAACATGACCTGCACTTGGCTTTGTTTTGAATGAGAGAGGGCTATGCAAAGTCACCAGCCTCAGTTTATTCTCCTGAGCCATCTGGATCCAGTGACCAGATATTCATCAGGATGACTGGAGATGGCCCAGCTTCTAGTTATATATGCACTCACAGCATCACCAATACTGATGTTTAAAAAAAATAGTACATTAAATGACAATTGCTGGAGGGTATATGAAAGAGTGGGCATAGTAATGCACTGTTGGTGGATCTATGAATTCTAGGAAAACAATTCTGGAAGAATTCTTGGTCTAAGAATTTTAGAAAGCAATTTGTTTCTATACTCAAAAAATCACTAAACCGTACATACTTTTTGATTGAATGATACTGTCTATACCTCAAAGAGATCAAAGAAAAAAGAAAAGGATTCATATGTACAAAAATGTTTATTTAATAGGCAACAACTACAAGCTTTTACAAGAGCAATTGTTCACAAAGTGGAGAATAGATGAACAAATTATGGTATATTACTATAATGGAATATTATCATATGAAATGACAAAAATGAAAAATTCAGAGAAACCCAGAAAGACTTTATGAACTCACAGAGCAAAATGAACAGAACTAGAAGAAGAAATTACACAACAACTATGATATTTTAAAGGATGAAAACTTTGAAAGACTTTAGGACTTCAAGCAGTGATCAAAAATGCCTATAAAAGAATGAGGACAAAGCATTACTTCTGCTTCTTGGCAAAGATGTAACAGTTTAGAGGGGCAAATGAGACCCATTTTTAGACATGTATCAATTTGTTTCCCTTGATTCTGCTTAGTAATTAAAAGGGAGGACTTTTAGTGGGTAGTAACAAATATAAGAAATAAGGAAAAATATAATTAAAATGACAACCCTATCTAATTTACTTATTCAATGCCATCCCAATTAAACTACCAAAATATTATTTTATTGACCTAGTAAAAAACAACCATGAAACTCAATTGGAAAAGCAAAAGGTCAAGAATATCAAAGGATTTAATGAAAAAAAGGAAAGGAAGGATATTTAGCAGAACCATATCTTAAACTATATTATAAGGCAGTAATTATCAAAACTGTTTGGTACTGGCTAAGAAATAGGTGAATCACTGGAACAGAGTAGACGTATAATACATAGTAGTAAATGATTAAAATAATCTTGTGTTTGATAAATGTAAAGATAAGCTTTTAGGATAAGGCTACACACTCTTTGGTAAAAAAAAAAAAATGGGAAAACTGAAAGCAATCTGGCAGAAGTTGGGTATAGATCAATACTTTACATAATTTACTAAGATAAAGTCAAAATGAATATATGACCTGGATATAAAGAGAGATATCACAAGAAAGCTAGGAGAACTTGGAACACATTATCTATCAAACTTATGGAAAGGAAAAGAATTGATGAATAAACAAGAGATTTATGAATATACAAGATGTAAAATGGATACTTTTGATTACAATAAATCAAAAAGGCTTTATACAAATAAAACCAATGTAACCAAGATTAAAAGAAAGCAGAAAATTGGGAGGGATTTATAAACATTTTCCTGGATAAAGATCTCCTATCTCAAATATGAACTTGGTCAAATTTATAAGAACATGAGTCATTCACCATTTGATAAGTAGTCAAAGGATATGAATAAGTAACTTTTCAATGAAGAAATCAAATTATATATAGTCATATGAAAAAATTCTCCAAATCATTACAGATTAGAAAAATGCAAATTAAAACAACTTTGAGATATCATCTCATACCTATCAAATTGGCTAATATGAGAGAAGGAGAAAATGACAAATGTTGGAGGGGAATTGGAAAAATGGAACATTAATATGCTGTTGGTGGAATTGCAAACTGATAGAAGCATTTTAGAGAGCAATCTGGAATTATGCCCAAAAGGTTATAAAACTATGCATAATCTTTGATCCAGCAATACACTATTATATCTGTTTCCCAAGGTGATTGGGGAAAAAGGAAAAGAATCTATATGTTCTAAAATATTTATAGCAGCTCTCTTTGTGATAGCAAAGAACTGGAAATTGAAAGGATCCTCATCATTTGGGGCATGGCAAAATAAATTGTAGTATATGACTGTATTGGAATACTATTGTACTGTAAGAAATGATGACCTGGTTGATTTTAGAAAAAATATGGAAAGACTTGCATGAAATAATGAAAAATGAAGTGGCAGAATCAAGAGAACACTATATATAGTAACAGCAATATTGTTCAAAGAGTAATTGTGAAAACCAAGTTATTCTGAGTACTATAAACACTAAAATCAACTGTTAAGGACCTATGAATGAAGATACTATATACCTCTAGAGAAAGAACTGACAAATAGAAGTATGCATGATATGGGTTTACATATATTTATAAATCTGCATCAAATGGTGGTCTTCTCTAGTTCAAGGTGAGGACAGAGGGAGGGAAACAGTTCAGAACTTAAAATGTTAACCAAAAAAATGAAGAGGAAGGGAATTCCAGAAGGAAGGAAGAAAGGAAGGAAGGAAGGAAGGAAGGAAGGAAGGAAGGAAGGAAGGAAGGAAGGAAGGAAGGAAGGAAGGAAGGAAGGAAGGAAGGAAGGAAGGAAGGAAAGGAAAGGAAAGGAAAGGAAAAGCATCAATAAAATGTGCAAAAAAAAATACACAGAATAAAACAATGAATTTGGAAGGGGACACAAACAAATGGCAATGTTTTTATTACCTTGCCAATTTAAATACACACTTTAAAAATGTATATAGCAGGTTCACAATTTCACATATTTTACTTTTTCTTCTTTGAATATTGAAATGTTTGAGTTAAAGAATAAGTTTATGGTAAAAAAAAATAATTTCTTTAAAAATATGCCAACATACAGTTTCTAAAGGAAAACATGAGCTTTTGCCTAAGTCTCATAGTTTAAATATTATCTCTTTAATTCAATCAGCATTTTGTGAAATGTCATCTGTATTTTGGACACTGTATTAAGCACTTAGGATGAAAATATAGCAACTAGGGAACCTCTTCTCACATGTGGGGTCCTTTGAAAAATTTTTACAGTAAAATATCTCATTATAAAACCAACTGGCCTAGAAAATAGATCAAGGAGAGATAATTTAAGAATTATTAGGCTAGCTAAAAGCTATAACCAAAGAAAAAGTCTACATCATATGTCAAGAAATTATCAAGGAAAGTTGTTCTGAATAGCTTAGATTCAGAGAGTAAAATAGAAATCAAAAGAATCCACCAGTCACCTCCTGAAAGAGATCCCAAGGTGACAACTTCCAGGAATGTTATAGCCAAATTCCAGAGGCCCCAGGTCGAAGAGAAAATAATTCAAGTAGCCAGAATGAAACAATTCAAATATTGTGGAGTCACAGTCAGGATCACACAAGATTTAGCAGTTTCCATGTTAAAATATCAGTGGGCTCAGAATATGATAATCTGGAAGCAAATGAACTAGGATGACAGCCAAAAATAACACACCCAGCAAGTGAATGTAATTCTTAAGGGGAAAAAGGATATTTAATGAAATAGAATATTTTCAAACATTCCTAATAAAAAAAAAACTGCTGAATAGAAAATCTGACATTCACATACAAGACTCAAGAGATGCATAAAAAGATAAATATGAAAGAATAGTATTAAGAAACTCAATAGAGGTAAGCTGTTTGCATTCCTATATGGGAATAAGATACACATAGTTGTTGAGAACTTTATCATTATTAAGGCAGTTAAAAAAAAGTCTACATAGACAGAGGGCATGAGTGTGACTTGATCATGTTAGAATGATCTCCAAAAAAGTGGAGTGAGAAAGAGGAATGCACTGGGAGAAGGGGCAAGGGAAAGGTAAAATGGGGAAGTTTTTTGAGAAGTGATTGGGGGGGGGGAAGAAACAGAAGATAATGGGATGAAGAGAAATATAAAATTAATAATTTTGACTGTGAATGTGAATGGAATGTGCTCATCCACAAAATGCAAGCAGATATCAGAACGGATCAGAAACAAGAATCCAACAATATGCCAATTACAAGAGACAACTTGAAACAGAAACACACACATAAAGTTCAAATAAAGGCCTGGAGCAAAATCTAATATGCTTCAGCTGAAGTAAAAATATCAGCAGTAGCAATTATGATCCAGACAAAGTGAAATCAAAAATAGACCTAATTAAAAGAGGTAATCAGGAAAACTACATTTTGATTAAAGGTACAATTGACAAGAAGTAATAAGTATTTTTTATGGAAAGTTCTATGATGAAGGCCTCATTTCTCAAATATATGTTGAGTATATAAGTGAGTCAAATTTTAAAAGATAAGAACCACTGCCCGATTCATAAATGGTCAAAGGACAAGCAGGGCAATTTTCAGAAGAGACATAAAAGCTCTCCTCTGTCATATGAAAAATGCTCTAAAACACTAGTGATTACAGAAAGGCAAATTATAACAGCTCTGAGGTACCACCTTACAACTATCAGAAATGACAAATCCTGGAGGGGATGAGGGGAAAATAGGCACTCTGATGAATTGCTGGTGGAGTAGTGAACTGTTCAACCATTCTGGAGAACAATTTGGAATTAGGCCCAAAGGGTTATAAAACTATACATACCCCTTTGATGCAGCAACATCACTACTAGGTATATTCCTCAAAGTGATCAAAGAAAAAGGAAAAGGAGGCATATTACAAATTTTTTCTATAGTAGCTATTTTTGTGATGGCAAAGAACTGTTAACCAAGGGGGTGCTCATCAATCGATAAATGACTGAATAAATTGTGGCATATAATTGCGAAGTAATACAACTATGCTATAAGAAATGATTGGGGAGGTAGTTTCAGAAAAAAATGGCAATCACTACATGAACTGATGCAAAGTGAAGTGAGCAGAACCAGGAGATCATTGCACACAGTAATGGCAATGCTATAATGGTGATCAACTGTGAAATAGCTGACTACTGTGACCAATACAATGATCCAAGACAATTCCAAAGGACTCATGATGAAAAAATCCTATCCACCTCAGGAAAGAGAACTGATTAACTCTGAGTGCAAATTGAAAAATAATTTTCTCAATTTTTCTTGCTTTTTAAAAAAGTATGGCTCATATGGAAACATGCTTTTGCATTATTTCACATGTATAATTAATATATTTGCCTCCCTAGTGGGAATGGGAAGGGGTGGGAGGGAAAGAAAGAATTTGGAACTCAAAATTTTAAAAAGAATGTTAAAATAGATTATTAATAAAAATAAAATAAAAAAGAAAGCAAAGCTCTTTGTAAATTCAAAGCATTTGGTTGGCCAGCATCCACTCAAAATCATTTTTCAAGTTTATTTTTACAATACAGGCAGAGGGCACATTAATTCAAAACAAGAAACAATCAGATAGCAAGTCAAGTAACAAGGAGAGCAAGCCACCTCCATGCAAACAATAGGTTATGTTCTTCCACTGATTACACTACTGCCAATGGGGGACAGCATATACACAGAAAACACATGACCAAGGAACATGCATAGAGGGCAAACACATATGGAACATCCATGGCCAGAGAACCTGTTTGGAACACATACCAAAAGCCCATGCAGTCAAGTCAAATACATGAAAGGGCATACATGTGGCCAGGGCAACTCAAACTTCTGAAACAACAGGGCTACCAATGTCCATCTGGTGAAGTCATTATACTGCTCTTTTCTGTGACCCGAGTCTCTAGTGGGTATATCATTCCTGTGGGACTCTCACATTTTTGGTGGGGTTTACATTGTCTCTTCTAGGTATCTCTAATTGCTGAGTGCTCTCTGATACCATTTAATGAGTCTCAGTTCTTCAGGAGCATGCACCAAATCTCTTTTCCCACCATGGTCCAGTAGAAAGAAAACTAGATTTGTAGTCATAAGTTTTAGATTCAAGGGGAGGAGCCAAGATGGCGGAGTAGAAAGACTCATGTATGCTAGCTCTGAATCCACAGCCCATAAATTTCCTGTAAAGAGAACTCCCCACAAATTCTGGAGCAGAGCAAGTGCGCACCAAACCAGTGGAAGAGATTTCCATTCCAGAGAGCCCTGGAAAGCCGTCCCCAGGGGTCTGTCACACTGTGGACAGCAGAGCCCATCCCTGTGCTGCCCTGGCCATGGCCCCAGAGGAGCAGATCCGAGCAGGCTTCAGGGACAGAATCTCCGGCAGCCGGGAAGGTCCCTCCACCCATAGATGCTACAGGTCAGTGAGAGAGACTTCTGGGCTGGCTGAGAGGGGAGTGGGGTGTCTCCGTGAATCGGGCCCCCTTGGGAGGCAGAGGCAGCAGCGGAGGCAGAGGCAGCGGCAGCCCAGGACTCCTCAAGCAGACAGGAGCTCCATTACCAAAGGTCTCTGCATAAAACCCCTGAGAGAACTGAGCCTGGGAGGTGGCCCTGCCCCCACCTGAGCAACAAAACTTAAGCTCACATTGAATAGCAGCCACGCCTGTCACGGAAAGCCCTGAGGCTGGGAAGCAGCATTTGAATCTCAGACCCCAAGCACTGGCTGGGCAGATCTAGGCGGGGGTGGACAGGAATCTCAGAAGTCAAGTAACTGGTTGGGAAAATGCCCAGAAAAAGGAAGCAAAATAAGACCATAGAGAGCTACTTTATTGGGGAAGAGATGTTTCTTCCTCCCTTCATTTCTGATGAAGAAGTACAATGCTTGCCATCAGGGAAAGATGTGGAGGTCATGGCCTCTCTATCCCAGACATCCGAGGTGGATGTCCGGTGGGCTCAGGCCATGGAAGAGCTCAAAAAGGATTTTGAAAATCAAGTTAGACAGGTGGAGGAAAAACTGGGAAGAGAAATGAGAGAGATGCAAGAAAAGTATGAAAAATGGGTCAATACCTTGGTAAAGGAGACCCAAAAAAATGCTGAAGAAAATAACACCTTGAAAAATAGGTTCACTCAATTGGCAAAAGAGGTTCAAAAAGCTAATGAGGAGAAGAATGCTTTCAAAAGCAGAATTAGCCAAATGGAAAAAGAGGTTCAAAAGCTCACTGAAGAAAATAGTTCTCTCAAGATTAGAATGGAACAGATGGAGGCTAATGACTTTCTGAGAAACCAAGAAATCACCAAACAAAACCAAAAGAACGAAAAAATGGAAGAGAATTTGAAATATCTCATTGGAAAAATAACTGACCTGGAAAATAGATCCAGGAGAGACAATTTAAAAATTATGGGACTACCTGAAAGCCATGATCAAAAAAAGAGCCTAGACATCATCTTTCATGAAATTATCAAGGAAAACTGCCCTGAGATTCTAGAACCAGAGGGCAAAATAAGTATTGAAGGAATCCATTGATTACCACCTGAAAGAGATCCAAAAAGAGAAACTCCTAGGAACACTGTGGCCAAATTCCAGAGTTCCCAGGTCAAGGAGAAAATATTGCAAGCAGCTAGAAAGAAACAATTCCAGTATTGTGGAAATACAATCAAGATAACTCAAGATCTAGCAGCTTCTACATTAAGGGATCGAAGGGCATGGAAGAGGATATTCCAGAAGTCAAAGGAACTAGGACTCAAACCAAGAATCACCTACCCAGCAAAACTGAGTATAATACTTCAGGAGAAAATATGGTCTTTCAATGAAACAGAAGACTTTCAAGCATTCTTGATGAAAAGACCAGAGCTGAAAAGAAAATTTGACTTTTAAACACAAGAATGAGAAGAAGCATGAAAAAGTAAACAGTAAAGAGAAGTCATAAGAGACTTACCAAAGGTGAACTGTTTACATTCCTACATGGAAAGACAATATTTGTAACTCTTAAAAAGTTTCAGTATCTGGGTAGTTGGTAGGACCACACACAGACGTACACACATACATACACACACACACACGTACATGCGTGCACGCACACACACAAACACACATGCACGCACACACAGAGACAGAGAGCACAGAGTGAATTGAATAGGATGGGACCATATCTTAAAAGAAATTAAGGTAAATGGTGAGAGAGAAATGTAGTGGGAGGAGAGAGGGTGAAATGGAATCGGGTAAATTATATCTCATTCAAGAGGCAAACAGGAGACTTTTTAGTGGAGGGAAAAAGAGGAGAGCTGAGAAAAAAAACATGAAGTTTACCCTCATCACATTTGAGTAAAGGAAGGAGGAAAATGCACACTCATTTTTGTATGAAAACCTATCTTACAATACAGGAAAGTGGGGGAGAAGGAGATAAGCAGGGAGGGAGGGATGATGGAAGGGAGGGCAGTGGGAGAAGGGAGCAATTTGAAGTCAACACTCGGGGAGGGACAGCATCAAAAGACAGAATAGAAACAAGGGGGAGCAGAATAGGAGGGAGGGAAATACAGTTAGTTTTACACAACACAACTGTTATCGAAGTCATTTGCAAAACTACACAGATATGGCCTATATTGAATTGCCTGCCCTCCCAAAGGGAACGGGTGGGGAGGGAGGGATGGGGAGAATTTGGAACTCAAAGTTTTAGGAACAACTGTAGAGTATTGTTCTTGCTACTAGGAAATAAGAAATACAGTTAATGGGGAATAGAAAGTCATCTGGCCCTACAGGACAAAAGAGAAGATGGGGACAAGAGAAGGGAGGGATGATAGAAGAGAGGGCAGATTGTGATAGGGGAAATTAGAATGCTCGGTATATTGGAGTGGGGGGAGGGGATAAATGGGGAGAAAATTTGGAACCCAAAATTTCATGAAAATGAATGTAAAAAGTTAAATAAATAAATTTATATTAAAAAAAAAAAGAAAAAAAAGTTTTAGATTCAAGTATCAGCTTTTTCATGGACTACCATGTGAATTTGGGCTTATCACTTAATCTTTCTTGGCCTCGGTGTGTAAGACCTTACACTGAATGATCTTTAATGCTTCTTCCAACTCTAAACTTATGATCCTATGATATTGCCAATATTTGATGACAAGGGCAGGTTAAGATCCTTTAGTGAATACTGCTGGGAACATAGGTCACCATGCTTAGCCAGCCAGAGTGCCTCTGCCTAAGATGGTGTATTCTTCCAATTGCCTCTATCTAGTGGTGACTCCAAGTCCATGGTTCCAGCCACACACTGCAATTGAGTTAGAAATGCCTTATAAATCCCCTTTAATTTCCCATGGGGATCCTCTGTCCCCAGGCCCCAAGTAGCTATAAAGGAGATTGGGGCTACAAAATACATACATACCCAAGATCCTCCCTAGTTGGCAAATGAAGTCAAGGAAAAAATAAGGCTAAATGGAGAAAGGTGAGGCAATTGTACTTCAACCTCCTGGTCCAGATCGCCCATTTGATTCTGATGTTTGCCAGCAACAATGACAAAATCCCTGGCTTTTTTTCTATATTTTGCCTAGCACAAAACTTCCTTATCTTCTCACAGATACAACACAGAACTTGTTCTCAAACAGTTTATGATCGAAAAGGAAGAAAAACTCAGTACATTAAAAATTATGAGGGAAGGAAAAATGAAATACATTAGAGGAGAGAGTTAGACAAAGACCTAGGAGAAATGCAAGAAGGGAGGTATCGCTTTCTGTTATGGGGAATAGTGGGAGGAGGGAGTTAGGGAAGGTTTCTTGGAAGACACGGAACTTTATTTGAGCCTTGAAGAAAGGGAAGGACTTAAATAGAATGAGATGGGTCAGGATTCTGTTCTTGGCATTCAGGAATAATTGAGAAAGTTATAGGTTAGGTACAATGCAATGCATGTAAGTAAGAATGGTATAATGTAAGGTGGAAAGGTAAATTGGAAACAGATCATAGAGGGTCTTGAATGCCAGGATCAGGAGTAGGTAATGGGGAGCCATTGAAAGTTTTTGAGTAAGGGAATGATATGATCAGAGGAATATATAAGGAAGATGAGTAGGTCATATAGGAAAATTTTGTGATATTTTAGGTAAGAAGGAATGATACTCTCTACTAGTCTAGTGGCATCAAGAATACATAGAATGAAATTGACATAAAAGATACTCCTGAAGTAAAATCAACAAGACAGTAGTGATTTGATTCAAATGGAAGAATCAAAGATGAGTTTCTGGTCAATGAACCAGGCTAAGATGATCAAATGACACAACATATGTAGAGCACTTTGCAAATTTTGGAGCACAACATACTAACAACAGTTATTGCTACTATCAGTTGTTGCTCAAGCATCATCACCACTATTCTTGCATTCTTTTTATCTTTCTTTGATGTGGTTCAGATAGAAATGGTCTATGGACAAGTGTTCTCCTGTTATTACTCCTATACATCAAATGTTCTTTGGACTATGTGTAAGAGGATAAAATGATTGCCTTTTGTAATGAAATAAGGTTAATGGGATGTAAGTTCATATTTTAAAATTTCATGAAAGTATCTTCAGAATGACTCCAGTAGCAAACAGAACAAGGATAACAATGTATACCCTTTCAGGACCCCACATGGGGGGTCCATGAATTTCTTCCACTAGTTCTCAATATGTTGAAAGTTTTTCATTCCATGTAGTTTAGAGATTATGAATATTATGTATGGCAACATCTATTAAAAATAGACAACACATGTAACTTTAAATTATTCCTCGAGAATCCAAGATCTTTCCACATATTATGACTTCTTCAAACTGTTCTCCAATGGACATATGTTCCAAGTATATTGTTCTGCTACTGGGCTGAAATTGTGTTTGTCTGTCCTTCTCAGAGAGGACCATGACATCAAGATGATGACACGACTTGCAGTTAACTTTGATTTGAGTCAGGGAGGGTTGAAGTGGTTCCTCACTGTATACAGTGTTTCCACCAGAAGGACCACTCCACTGGACCCCCTCGGCTTGATCTTTTTAGGAAACTATAGTCTTATCAAACTTTGCAATAATTCCTCAACTTGGGGCTGCAGTACACCTTTGTAAAAAAGGAGAGACCCCCTAGGATTGGCAGAAATCTCCCCAGCACTGATCCCTCAACTCTAAAACCTAACACCTCCCAGGAAGGAGGCAAGAATGCAGGGTTCTTCTAGTAAGCTAATGCCCTTTAGTCAGCCTTTCCATTTGACAACTTCCTTACAAAAGGCTGAGTTCCCTCAGTGAGAGATCTCACCCTAACTTATATTTACTATCTAAGATATTTTCTATATCTTCATCTCTGCAGGCTAGACTATAAACTGAGCAATGACCAAATCATGTTTTGGTCTGTACAGGACTTTTCTTTCTGGTTCTGTTCTCTCAATAATGACCAAATTGCTCTGGGGTTCAAAGTTACCTAGGTTTGTTCATTTATTGGTTTGTTTGTTTGAGATTCTATGGGTCTGCACCACACTACTAAGTAGCTGGGGGGAAAGTATGGCAATCTATACCTTGATGGTAGATCTTTTCCCTCTAAGGGCTGTTCAGCTGCATTCCTTACCATTTCATATGCAAATAAGATACTCAAAGCCTCACATCCTTTCAGAGCTGCAAATGAGACTACTCAGAATTTTACATCTTTTACAAAGTACAATATAATCCATTCACATCTCAAAAGAGTTTATCCTTTACAAGGTGCAAATTAAGTCTGAATGGCATATACCCTTTTACCTCATTGTTACTTGCCCCTTCATATTGCAAATTTTCCAAAGCCTGCTGGGTCATCTCCAGTCCTCCAGATCTATATCTGGTAACTGGATCCAGATAGCTCCCCAGGATAAGATGAGGGTCGTGACTGCACAGACCTCCCTCATTTAAATTCAATTCACTTGCATGTCATGACATCACCTCCCTGATCCTCTTGGAGGAAGGAAGGACAAACAGCAAGTTTCCAAAGCCTGAAATGAGCAGACTCTTACATAGGGAATGATGGCTAGCAGAACTTCTGAGTGAAGATATCCAGAATGAAGTTGGAATTTTGGGGAATAGTTGGACACATAGATACATGTTTGGGAATCGTATGAATAGAGGTAATAGTAGGATCTTGGTAATACGATCACAAAAAGAAAATAGAGGCAGAAAAGGGCCAAGAACAGGATTTTAGGGAATGCCAAAATTTAAAGGGAAGGCTGAAGAGCCAGAGAAAGAGTGGTCAGAGGTCTAGGAGACCCATGAGAGCTCAGGGTAATGAAAATCAAAGGAAAGAAAGCTGTAGAGATAGTATGCTGAAAAAATACAATTCCATAAGAGGATCAGAGAATTTTTTAAAAGTTGAAAACTTTTAAGATTCTAAAGATTTTCTGCTTTGTCCATTCCATGACATGTTACATTTAGTAAAGAATTTCTGTTGTGTCTTACTTTAATCAACCAATATAAAGCTGATCTTCCAAAGTTAAGGAATGAAATTCTGAGCATGAGTAAAGACTGGGAAAAGGTACAAAGGCTCTTTTTATTTGAGTTCCCTTTCTCTTTACTCATGCAGATCACACTCCTTTGGGATACTTATCTTTTCCCATGATGCATTTGGTTGACAGAAAGACAAGCTTACTGCACAGAAATGCCAGTTGAGTTGACAAGCAAATTCCATCAGTATGCAATGTTTACACAGTACAGTTTAGCAACAGCAGTTCACACAGTTGGCAGCTTTGGATCAGAATTATAATTAAGCCTTAAATCTTCTGAGTTCAGATTAATTCTTATCACAGAGGTCTTACACTTTTTGTTGTAAAAGTTTAAAGCTATGTTTGTCTGATTGTGGAGGGTTAGTAGGGGCTATATATTTAAGATTTTTCTCGTTAATTATTAACTTCACTGGAGGCTGAGAATCTCACAAGTGAAGCATTGGGAAGATACATAGACTCTCCCTGACACATGAAATAAGTGATTTTCTGAAATAAACTTTCATTTCTGCAATAATGCCTACTGAATTCAACTTAGAGTTATTTCTGTGCTGTATCACAAAAGTACTGTATTGGTAAGCTTACAGCAAGTAGTATCTAAATTCAAACAGTTTCTACCTATTAAAACTTCTGAAGTAGACTTCAAAAGAGGCAGCTGGAAAGCCAAGTGCCAATTTCATCTCTCAGAGCTTTTATCTTTTCAACAAATTTCACTGTCTTTGTCATAAAGGCACAAATGACGCTTATGAAGTACAAATTGTTGTGAAAGAGCCTTGTTTGAGTCGATATTTTTCCCTTTTTTAGTTCAAACTATATATCATCAACAGTATCACCTAAAATACTTTATTGGAAATTAAAAGGATGTGATTACTGTTAATCTTTTTTTTTCATAATTAGAAGTGGCAAAAATTGACTGATTTTAGAACTCTTCTCTTAAAAAGCAATTAAGCTTTCCCTCACTACTGTTCAACAATGCACTCTAATGGCATTTCAGAAGGATTACAGGGATGGTGCTAGCTATTACTAAGTTCACACATGCATGTATATTTTAAGCCTCACACCAAACTGTAGGATAGAGCCTAGGAAAAGCATCCAGGCTTCTTTCTGTTGTGCGCCTGGACCCTGCTAATAACATTCCATCCAGCTTGTTCAGCAGTTTTCTCAGCATCATCTATAAATCATCCTTAACATTAAATGGGAAATCAGGATTACCAATGAAGTCCTGAAATAACCACACTGAAGGGATATCTGCCAATACACAACTCTGCTGACCTAGACATGTAAAGAGAACAGCTAACAGACCAATAACTAAGAAGACTGGTGAAATAAAATTTTGGAGGTGGGGGTATGAGATGGAGGGTAGTCAGAGAAGAAAATCTCAAAGGGAACTGCTAAAGCATCACTTGGATGAGAAAGTTTCATTGTGGATTAGTGGGAAACAACAGTAGCAGACTAACAAAATTATCTGGAAGTAATAAGAAAGTGGAGGCTAGGGTGTTTTATTTGAGCAGATCAGACACATTCTGCATCAAAGATACAAACAATATCAGGCCTGTAAATATTAGCTCAAAAGATGATTCAATTCAATTCAGCATATTTAATAGCACCTAGTTAGATACAGTCCAAAGTCTTCGAGATAGAATGACAGATATGATAATCAGTCACTGTCTGCAAGGAGCTTACATTCTGCTGGGGAATTAACAATACATACACAAACTATACAAAGCAGGTACTCAACAATTCAGAGAGGGCGCTAATAAGGAGGTGGGGAGGAGAGTCACAAAAGGTCTCTATTGATGGCAGAATTTGAGTTAAGCCTTAGGGACGACCTAAGGTACCAGGTGGGGGGAATATCAGCTATAAAGGCACAGAGGGTAGATATGGAATGCTACCTACAGAAAACAACCAATAAGCCAATTTGGCAGAATTGTGGTGTAGGGGTTTAGGGTTGCCATGGAGGTTTGGAAGCATATGAAGGGTTTTAAATGACAAACAGAGAAGTTTGGGTTTTGGGGGGTTTTTTTTGTTTTGTTTTGTTTTTATCCTGGTGGCAATAGGATGCCCACTGGAGCTTTCTAAGTAGAGTCAGACCTGTGTTTTAGGACTATCAATTTGGCAACTGAATAAAGGGTATATTTGAGAGGAGAGAGTCTGGAGGCATGAATACCAATTAGGAGGGTATTCCCCTCCCAGATAATTTTTTTTTTAATAGGCCATCTTTTGCCTCAGTTCTTACCTAGCCTTAATCACTGAATGGATGTTGCCTCAGACAAACTAAGACCTGGGAAAAACCTTAGCTTAAAAAGGCTGAGGCCTCTCACTGAATCCAGGGCCATCTCTAGTTGTCCTGACCTATATCTTGCCACTGGACTCAGAAGGCTGTGGAAGAAAGACTGAGGCTGGTGACTTTGCACAGCCCTGCCTCACTTAAATCCAGTTCATTTGCAAGTCAAGGCAACACCTTCCTGATGTCATTGGTCCTCTTCAAGAATGAAGAACAAACAGCAACAAACCATGTTAGGGGAAATTAGGATGAATTAGGATGATGACCATGTAAGTGTAGAGAAGGGAATGATGCTTGCCACTGAATAAAATGCTTGTTGACTGACTGATGGAAAGATGGATAGATGGGTGGATAGGAGAGATATTAAAGATGTAGAACTGATAAGACTTGGCAATCCATTGGTTATATGAAAAGAAGAAAGAGTTCAAGTTGACTGAGATGGTAAACCTGGGTAACTGGAAAAGAGATTAAGGTGTCAGTATGATAGGTGGGTGCTTTAAGGTTTGCTAAACTCTTTAACAATATTATCTCATTTGAGCCACACAATAATCCTGGGAGATAGATGTTATTATTATCCTGATTTCATTGATAAGAAAACTGAGGCAGACAGAGAGGTTAAGTGTCTTGCCCCAGGTCACACAGCTGGTGTCCGAGATCACATTTGAACTCAGGTCTTCCTCCTGAGTGCTTCTCTATTCCACCATCTTGGCTCTGCCCCAGATGTCCAATAAATGTTTTTGTTCTTTTTACTTTATTTTGTTTTGTTTTTTTAATGAATCCATTGTCTTCCCCATGCTTAGCTATATCCCTGGACTTTCATATGTATATTGCCAGATTTGGGGCCCACATATTCTGAAAACAAATCCAATGCTCTTTTCACTTTTCTGCTCCTTAGTGTTTCACATATGAATTTTTACAACAACCCCCTGACTGTTCACCCTGTTTCCCTTTTAATCTATCCTACACCCCACTGTCACAGGGCTCTCTAAAATTTAAAAACTCTGCTGGGTAATATTGATTGAACACTTCATGCAAAATTCCACATAAATCACAAAAGTTAAAATAAAAGATCACAGCCAAGATTGGACCACTCCCTACCAAAGCAATGCTTGGCAATTCTAAGGATTCCTGGATACTTTACATGTTGACAGAGTGTAAACTGTGGTTGTTTCAGAAGAACTTCAAAGGTTTAACTATTTGAATGTGCTATTGTTAGCCTTTGGATACCTTAGAATGCACTTACTAGCCTTAATGAACAATAAAAATGGGAGCTATTACTAGTAACCATAATGGCAAGTAGTAGCAATTAACCTAGATTTCTATTATAGACAGGTACAATGTTTGGATTTTACTTTCATTCCAACAATGAAAAGAAAATCTGTTTCTAGGAAACAGCAAGAAAACAAGAGGAGAAATTCTATCTCCTTGGCTTAATTTTTATCTCCAAATAAATAATTTATGAGTAGCCATTGTTAAAATGCAGAATAATACCTTCAAAACTATTAATATTAAAAAACAGCATTTTGGTGGAAGATGGGTAAATGCACAATACAAGACAGAGAAAAAGACCATGGTCCACTCAAGTAAATATGGTACCTAACCAATCTAGACATCATAGCTGTTCCATGACCAGTAAAGAGTCATGTTTTAAGAAGGACATTGACAACATAGAAAGGAACCAGAAACAATTAGCCATAAAGAAGAAGGAGTTAGGAAACATTTTGTATGGGAATTAATTAAAGGGAGAGTAGAGGCTTGGCCTAGAGAAGACAAGACTTGGAGATGAGAGTACAGATATATGATAGGTACCTTAAAATATTTGGAACATATTTGGAATATATGGGATGGCTCTCTGGGAGGGGCTGAGGGGGCACTTGGGATAGTTATGTTGGTGTGTAAGAAATAGAAGACATCAATAAAAGCTTATTTTAAAAAAAAGTAAAGAATATTTGTCAAGGATGTTGTAGAAGAGACGAAGATGTTAATTAGACATGGTTTGAAATAAATGGCCTCTGTTGTCCTTTCCAACTCTGATTATGTGCTCAATAGTATTCGTGAAATATTCAAGGAAGCAGGGTAAGGTCTGCAACATGTTGGACGGATCTATCTTCTATGTAAGACTTCTTTTTTACAAAATATGCACAAGAGTCTCATAGAAGAGGAAAGTCTGGTTGTGTTCTAATCTGTCCTGGTAGAGAGGCAATCCATATCAGTGAGATTATGAAGCCACTAAAATATTGAACTATATGTATTGTGTGTGCTGTCTGCAGACTGGCTTAGTTAAGGGCAGAGTGGCTCATCATCAGGAAAGTGAACAATAGGTAAAGGACTGCTTAGCTACTGAAACCCATGAAACCAAGAAACACAGATAATGGTTTCTGCTCTTCTTCTAGTGACAGTGGGAGAGAAGTAAACAAAAGCAGAGAGGGGGCAAAGAATCTTAGTTTTCAGACTGTCTATAAACAATCATTCGACTGTCAGGACTCAAAGTGTGATCTTTGTCCAATGACCAGCAGCTTGACCCACCACTGGAGGACCAGAACCACATCCATACTGACATTCTCACTGTAAGTGAAACCAAAGGAAATGAATCACATTCATATTCTATAAATGAAAATAGAAAACACAAGGAAGTTTCAACAAAATGGAAGGATAACTCATAGATTCTCAGAGAGGTATAAAGGAAGTTAAGTGATAGATAAGTGATAGCTACTACCAGTTAGTTGCTGGTGATATACATATAAAAGGCCAGGCATGTAGCTAAGCAAGGAGAAGACAATGGTTTCATTTAAAAAACAAACAAACATTTATTGGACTCCAGGGACAGAGCCAAGATGGTGGAATAGAGAAGCACTCAGTCAAGCTCTCCCAACATTACCCTCCAAACAACTTTAAAATAACACCTCAAATTGAATTTGCGAGTGGCAAAGCCAACAAATGGTGAGAGTGAGAGATTCTTCCAGCCCAAGACAACATGGGATATCAGAAAGAGAGATCTGTGACATGGGGGAGGAAGCAAGCCCAGAGTTCATGTGGATAAAACACCAATGGTGGGATGAAGTGGTGGTAACAGAAGTAGCAGCAGTTTGGGGAGCTCTCAAGCCAGAGACAGTAAGGAATCACAACTAATCAGAAAAAGATTATAGGGGACCTCTGTACTACCACTGGACCCAGGACCACATGCCATTGGCAACTCCATTCCCTATATTCACTTCTGAATCTTAGTTCAAGGGAAGAGAGAAGCACTTTTATTCAGGAAGGAGTGGAAGTCCTAATGGGCAGTATCACTTTCAGCCTCAAAGGATCAGGGGAACTGAGGGGCAATTTTGCTTCTGGTCCCAAAGGAGAATGAACTCTGAGGAACAGTACTGATTATAATCCCGAGATCAGGGGCTCTTCCTGGGTAGGAATCAAAGTAATGACAGAAAGAAGAAGGCCCACACCTCTCAGCAGATCACACTACCTAGGAAGCACTGAAAATTTTCCAAATTCCAAAACTAGTTCTGAAAACAGTAGTGTGAAAAAGCCTGAGACAGAGTCTCTCCCCTCCTGCAATGTCAGGAACAGAGTTCAGCATTAAAATAAAATTCCAAATCAATAAATAGGGTGGAAAAAAATGAGCAAACAACATAAAAAGAACCTGACCATAAAAACCTATACTGGTAACAGAGAAGATCAAGACACAAACTCAGAATCAGACAATGAAGTCAAAACAGTTACAAGCAAAGCCTCGAAGAAAAATGTAAGTTGCACACAAGACCAATAAAAATCCCTAGAACAGTTTTTAAAATTATTTTTAAAATCAAATAAGAGTTGTAGAGAAAAAATTAGACAAAGAAATGAAAGGAAAAATATGAAAAGACAATTAAAAGCTTGGTAAAAATAGTCACAAAAAATACTGAGGAAACAACTAAAAACTTAAATTGGCAAAATGGAAAAAGGGGTACAAAAGCTCACCGAAGCAAATAATTTCTTAAAAATTAGAATGGGGCAAATGGAAGCTAATGACTCTATGAGACACTGAGAAATAATCAAATAAAGTCAAAAGAATGAAAAAAAGAATAGAGGAAAATTTAAAATATCTCATTGGGGAAAAAAATGACCATGAAAATAAATTGAGGAGAAATCATTTAAGAATATCAGAGTGCCTGAAAGTCATGATCAAAAAGAGCCTAAACATTTATTTCAAGAAATGATCGAGGAAAAGTGCACTCCCAAGAATATTATAGTCAAATTCCAGTGCTCCTAGGTCAAAGAGAAAGTACTGCAAGCAGCAAGAAAGAAATAATTCAAATACCATGGAATCACAGTCAGGAGCACAGAAGATTTAGCAGCTATTGCATTTATAGTAGTAGAGGGATTGGAATATGATATTCCTGAAGGAAAAACATGTGCAATTACAACCAAAAATAAATCTGAGTATAATCCTTCCAGAAAAAATGAATATTTAATGAAATAGAGGACTTTCAAGAATTCCTGATGAAAAGACCAAAGTTGAATAGAAAATCTGACTTTCAAATACAAGGCTCAAGAGAAGCATAAAAAGGTAAATAGGAAAGATAAATCATAAGAGACTCAATAAATTTAAACTATGTAACTTTCTATATGGGAAGATGATAGATATGTTTTTAAGAACTTTATCATTGTTAGATTAGTTAGAAAAATTCTACATAGAGAAATGATGCAGGAGTGGGTCATTTATGTTGGGATGATGCAAAAAAATGAATAGGTGAGAAAGAAGAATGCCCTGGGAAGAGAGAGGAAGAATAGGGGAAAATATCTTGTGTTAAAGAGGCATACAAGAGTCTTTAACAGTGGAAGGGGAAATGGGGGGGGGGGGTTGCAACCTCACATATAAATTAATTCGAAGAGAGAGAGAGAGAGAGAGAGAGAGAGAGAGAGAGAGAGAGAGAGAGAGAGAGAGAGATGGATAGAGAGAGAGAGAAGAGATGGATAGAAAGAGAGATAGATATACATACTCAGCTGGTAACAGAAATCTATTTTACCTAACATGGAAATAAGAGGGAATGAGGGGAAGGAAGGGGGTGATAAAAGGAGGGCAGATAAAAGAAGGCAGTGGTTAGAAGCAAAACAGAGAAACCATAACAGAAAGAGAGAAGAATAAATAGAAGAAAATAGAAAGGAGGGAAATACACAGTACTCATAAATGGGAATGGGAATGGAAATGGGATTAACTCACCCATAAAATGTAAGTGGATAGAAAGGATTAGAAACCAGAATCTCACAATAAATTGTTTACAAGAAATACACCTGAAATAGAGACACACAGAGAGAGTTAAAATAAGAGGCTGGAGCACAACCTATTATGCTTCAGCTAAAGTTAAAAAAAAAGGCAGGGGTAGTGATCCTGACCTCAGACAAAGCAAAAGCAAAAATAGACATCGTTAAAAGGGATAAGCAGGGAAATTACATTTTGTTAAAAGGTGCCATAGATGATGAAGTAATATCAATACTAAACATATGGGCACCAAGTGACATAACATCCAAATTCTTAAAGAAAAAGCTAAATGAATTACAGAAAGAACCAGACAGTAAAAACTATACTCATAGGGGACTTCAAATTTTCCTGCTCAGCACGAGATAAATTTAACCATAAAGAAGTCAAGGAAGTGAATAGAATCTTAGAAAAGTTAAATACGATAGACCTCTGGAGAAAACTGAATGGGACTAAAAAGAAATATACCTTTTTCTTAGCTGTTCAAAAGTTAGCTTTGCAAAAGTTGACCAGAAGTAGAACAAAAAAAAACCTCACAACCAAATGCAAAAATAAAAACAAAATAATAAACTTACTCTTTTCAGACCATAATGCAATAAAAAATTACATTTAATAAAGAGCCATGGAAACACAGATTAAATGCTAATTTGAAACTAACTAATTTAATCCTGAAGAATGAATGGATCAAAGAATAAATCATAGAAATAATCAATTTCATTAAGGAGAATAACAACGAGGCAACATTCCAGAATTTATGGGAGTAAGCTAAAACAGTACTTAAGGAGAAGTTTGTATCTTTAAATGCAAATATCAATAAAATAGAAAAAGAACAGATCAATAAATTGAGCATACAACTACAAAAAAAGAACAAATTAAAAATTCTAAGTTAAACATCAAAATGAAAATCCTGAAAATCAAAGAAAAGACTAATAAAACTGAAAGTAAAAGTACCATTGAACTAATAAATAAAACTTGGAGCTGATTTTATGTGGAAAAACAGGTAAACATTGGCTCAATATGATTAAACAAAAGGAAGAAAAAAACCAAATTACTACTATTAAAAATGAAAAGGGTCAATACACTACCAATAAAGGAAAAATTCAAACAATTCTTAATAGTTATTTTGTCCCATTATATACCAGTAAAGCTGATGACTTAAGTAAAATGGATGAATATTTGCAGAAATAAAAATTTCCCAGATAAACAGAAGAGGAAAGAAATAACCCTATCTTAGAAAAAGAAGTTCAATAAGCCATCAGTGAGCTCCCTAAGAAAAAATTCTCATGACCAGATGGATTTGCAAATGAATTCTACCAAATATTTAAGTAAAAATTAATCTCAATACTATATAAACTATTTGAAAAAATAAGTAAAGAAGGAATCCTACCACATTTCCTTTATGACAAATATGGTTTTGATACCTAAACCAGGGAATTCAAAAACAGAGAAATAAAACTATAGACCCATTTTCCTAATGAATATCAGTGCAAAAATTTTAAATAAAATACTAGCCAGAAAATTATAGCAATATATATCACAAAGACTATACACTATGAAAGGTGGGATTTATACCAGGAATGCAGAGCCAGTTCATAGTTATCAGCATAACTGACCATATCAAAAACAATAAAAATCATATGATTTTTGAAGCAGAAAAAATCCTTCATTCCAATTTAAAACACTAGAAAGTATAAGATTCAATGGAACTTTTCTTAAAATGATAAGTAGTATCTATCTAAAACTGAGAGCAAGCATTATCTCTAATAGAAGCCTTCCCAGTAAGATCAGAGGTGAAGCAAAGATATCCATTATCACCACTATTACTATATTATTCTATTTTGTACTAGAAATACTAACTATGGCAATAAGACAAAAAGAAAGTGAAGGAATAAAAATAGGCAATGAGGAAACAAAACTATCACTCTTTGTAGATATAATGGTTTACCTAGTAAATCCTAAAGAATCAACTAAAAATGGAAAAAATAACAACTTTAGCAAAGTTAAAGGATATAAAATAAATCCACATAAATCATTAGAATTTCTATATACTTCTAAGAAAACAAAGCAGGAAGAGATATAAAGAGAAATTCCATTTAAAAGAACTGCAGACAATATAAAATACTTGGGAGTCTACCTGCTAAAGGACTATATGAACACAAATACAAAAAAACATTTCACACAAATAAAGACAAATCTAAACAACTGGAGAAATATTAATTGCTCATAGATAGGTTGAGCCAAAAATGACAATTCTATCTAAGTTAATTTACTTATTCTGTGCCATACCAATCAAACTGCCAAAGAATTACTTTATTGAGACAGAAAAAATAGTAACAAAATTTATCTGGAAGTACAAAAAGTCAAAAATATCAAGGGAATATTTAAAAAATCCACAAGGGAAGGTAGCCTAGCAGTACCAGATCTCAAAATGGCAATCATCAAAGCAATCTAATACTGCCTGTGAAATAGAGTATTAGATCAGTGGAACAGATTAGGTACATAATACATAATAGTAAATAACCAAAATAAATTAGTGTTTGATGACTGCAAAGAACCAGTTTTGGGGGTAAAAACTCAACATTAGACAAAAATTGCTGGGAAAACTGTAAAGCAGTTTGTCGGAAACTAGGCATAGACCAACATTTCACACCATATAGCAAGGGATGGTCAAAACTGATAAATGATTTAGATGTAAAGGGTGCTACCATAAGTAAATTAGGATGGCATGGAAAAATGTACCTGTCACATCTATGGATAAGAGAAGAGTTTATGACCAAACAGGGGATAGAGGAGATTATGGGAATTAAAATAGATAATTTTGATTATGTGAAATTTTAAAGCATTTACATAAACAAAACTAATACAGCCAAAATTAGAAGGAAAAGAGGAAACTAGGGAAAAGAGGAAACTCTGATAAAGTTCTCATTTCTCAATTATATAGGGAACTGACCCAAACTTATAAAAATAAGAGTCATTCCTCAGTTCCTAAATGTCAAAGGATATGAACAGGCAGTTTTCAGAAGAAGAAATAAAAGTTATCAATAGTCATATAAGAAAATGTTCTAAATTACTACTGATTAGAGAAACACAAATTAAAGTAACTCTGAGGTACTACCTGAGACCTATCAGATTATTGACTAACATGAGAGAAAAGGAAAATGACAGATGCTGGAGGGAATGTGAAAAAATTGGGGCACTAGTACATTGTTGGTGGAATTGTGAACTAGTCCAACCATTACAGAGAGCAATTTGGAACCAAGCCCAAAGGGCTATAAAACTGCATACCCTTTGACTTAGCATTACCACTACTTAGTTTGAATCCCCAAAAGAGCAAAAGAAGTAAAAAGACCTATCTGTACACAAATATTTATAGCAGCTCTTTTTGTGATGGCAAAGAATTAGACATTGAAAGAATGCCCATCCATTGGGGAATGGCTGAACAAGCTGAGGTAAATGATTGTGATGGAGTACTATTGTTTCTAAGAACTGACAAGCAGGAATGTTTCAGAAAAATCTGGGAGGACCTTTATGAACTGATGCAAAGTGAAGTGAGCAGAATCAGGAAAGAACTGCAGAAAATAACAGCAATATTATAAAGATGACCAACTGTTAAAGACTTAGCTATTCTGATCAAAACAATAATCCAAGACAATTTCAAAGGAACCATGACAAAAAAAGTTATTCACCTTCAGAGAGAGAGAGAACTTATGAACTCTGAATGCAGATTGAAGTATACTTTTTTTTACTTTATTTTTATTGTCTTATTTTGTTTGTGTTTTCTTTTGCAACGTGACAAATGGAAATATGTTTGGCATGATCTCACACATATAGTTGAAATCAAAGTTCTAGCTTCAGAAACTTAGCCACGTCACCCTGAGCAAGTCACTTAACTTCAGTAGATCTCAGTTTCCTAAACTATAAGATAGGGATAATAATAGCACCTGTGTTGCAGGTTGTTGTAAGGATCAAATGACATAGGTAATGTTTGGAAAGTGCTCTGTAAACCTGAAAGCACTGCAGAAATGTGAACTCTTATGGTCACTGCTTGCTTTTTGGGTTTTGCAACGCAGATAGAAATGCAATAGGCAATCCCCTTTAAAATAAACAAGCATTGTTATACGACACATTTTAAAGCTGCCTGTCTGTCACCTGGACGACTATGCATGAGCTGTAGTGTGCACAGAACATACTTGGCGCATAACCAGTCTCAATCCCCATGTGTGTGTCAAAGAGACACTAGACTTTAAAGACCAGAGAACTGAGCATGGATCTCAGTTCTGGTGATGATAGCTGTGTGAACCTGGGCAAGTCGTCTCATCTAGCTGAGCACCTCTGTTTCCTTGTCTTTAAGATGTTAACAAAAATCCTTGCATGCCCTCCCTCTTTGGCTGTGATGAATATGAAACAGGATGATATGCATCATGTATCCCAGAGTCCAGAGGTCTGGGCTGTCTTGGTGGCATTATGGACACTCTTGTACAAATTTGTGTAACATAAGGATTCTCTCCCTCCATGGGGTAGTGTCACAAATGGAGAGCTCAACAACAGATGTGTCTGCCTTCATTTAAGCACATCCCTAGGCCATGTCTTGCTACAATAGACACTCAAGATCAAATAGCATTTTGAGTTGTGGCTCTGACACTTACTAGCATATTGCTTACACAGAGAGCAAAGGCACAAGGGTGAGTTGCCTTCCAGCAACTGTAATTTACAAATCTTTTTAGAGAAAGAGTCCTCCTGTATACTGTGGATAGATGTATCTTTCAAACTGGATATACTTCTCTTGGAGCCTCCAGTATTTGGGGCATTCAGTGTCTCCAGGGGATCACTCTAAGTCAGCAATTTGTACTGAATGAAGGCCTCCTCAATAATAAAGGGGATTCAGGTTGAGTCATGTGTCACACTTCCAGACAACACAATCTCTGGGAAATCTGGATAAACAAAGTACAACTTGGGCTAAATAGAGAGTCTTAACTTTTTAAAAAAGGCTATCAGGGATATCTCTTTTAGAATTTGTGGATTGGTAAGGTCTCTCTCCCTGAGCCTCTAGTGTTTCTGGGCTAGTTGGTGTTTTTCAGAATCATGTACTGGCAGAGAGAGAGTTGAGCATTTATTAATCCTAAACTATCTTAGGGATAGATGAGTTCATTAACTGCCTTAGATAGTACACAGGCAAACAGCTGATGGAATAGTATCTAATAAGTTAGAAATCTCATTCTGAGCTTTCCTCTCACAGTACTACTGGATTCAAGTGCAGGCTCTGCCACATGCTGGGTCTGTGATCTCTGCAAAGTGACACATCCTCTAAGCCTCAATTTCCTTCTCTGGGAAAGGGGAATAGTAAGGTTTCCTTGACTATATCACAGGGACGATGTGAAGTTCAAATGAAATAGGTAACAAAGTACTTTATGCCCAAAAAGTGTTATATAGATAAATGTAATTCATTTCATTTATATACTTTCTGCAGTTCTCAAATATCACCTTTCAGTTTTGTTGAGAGTCCTGGGTTTTGTCTACTAAGTATGGAGCTAATTTCACTCATTCGACACATTATCAAAGATTTTTTGACCACCTACTATGTGCCTAAGAGGCATACAAGCTAGCATTGTGAACTGAGTACTAGATTTCGAATCAGGAAGGCCTGATTCCTGCCTTTGACACACAGTGCAAGGATTTCCCATATCAGCATTCACTGTATATAACACAAAGGTGTAGAAAATCAAAACCATGACTTCACAGGGATGTGTTTCGCTGAGAAGTTCCCAGGTAGGTGGATCACCACCAACCCAATGTGAATAAGCCGTAAACGAGGCTATGTCTGAAAGGCTAAGCAGTAGCAGACAATTGGGTCTCAATTCCATTCAATGAGCATTTGCTAAGCACGTAGTATATGCCAGACACTAAAATAGGCACTGAAAAGCTAAAGACAAAAATGAAGCAGATCCTACCCTCAAGAACCCAAGCTTCTATTAGGATAAGCAATCTTTTCACAGAGTAACAAATACAAAATATAAACAAAGTAAATGCAAAGTAATTTCAGAGGGGAGGTCTCCAGAAACCAAGAAATTCAATTCTAATCTATGCTGTTGACTCAGATCTATATGTTCAGCCCTAGACTGTCTCCTGAGCTCCAGTCCTACAGCACCAACTGCTTACTGGCCACTTCAAAGTGGTGTTGACCTGAAAGTTTGGTTAAAAGAGGCAAACAGGCTAAGTGGTGTATACATAAATTTTGTTTATTCCCTTAAAACTAGCTAAATCATGTATACATGGAGTCAGAACTTTAAGTCTGACTGATTGATAAAAGAATGACAAACTTTATATATAGCAATTCCAACTCAAGATGTCTGCATCCCTCAGATTTATGATCTCCATGTATGTTTAACCATAGCATGAGAAAGGAATTTTCTTAATTGAAAAGACTGTAAATACAATAAGAGAGTTGACAAAGTGTCAATTAAAAACACAGCCCAAGATACCTGTGTTTTCTTTACCATTAACATGACATAACATAGTATAAGTTCATAAAATATTAAGATAAGAATAGTCCCATTATTCAAGATAGTATCTTGGGTTAAAGCACCTTGTCTTTACTGGCCAAGAGGAAAATGTTCTTAGCTTCATGTGGCCTTGTAGTTGTTGACACAGGAAGGGTACGTCTGTTAGACGAAGGTTCTTTTTCTGGTTGATTAGTTCAGTCTTTGGCCCTTATTGGGGTTCAAATGATCTGAAGTGATTATCAGTGGATTGCTACAGGCATCTCAGACACAACACGTCCAAAATAACACATTTTTTTAATGCAAAACCTACCCCTCTTCCAAACTTTTCTATTATTATCCAGGGTACCAGAATCTTCTAGTCACCCCAGTTCCGAAGTTCAGTATCATGTTCAGTTCCTTACTGTCATTCCATATATCCACCCAGTCATCAAATCTTAATGTTTCCACCTCTGCAACATCTTTTGCATATGTTCCCTTCACTGCACTCACCTTCATTCAGGCCCCCATTATCTCTCAACTGGATCATTGCATCAGTCTTCTAATTGAACTCATTGCCTCATCCAATCCATCCAAAAAGAGCCCCAAGTGATTTTCCTTAAGGATAAATCTGACTATGTCAACCCTCTATTCAATAAACTCCACTGGCCCCCTCTAGAATCAAACATGAACTTCTCTATTTGGAATTTAAGCTCTTTACAACCTGGCCCCTTCCTGTCTTCTCAGGGTGTTTTATACCTTGCTTTTCTTCACATATTACTGTCCAGTTATACTGGTCTACTTGATATACCTCTCACATGAGGTTCCCATGCCTTTGCAATGGTGTAGAAGATTATTAAAAGAGAGGAGAGACTTGAAAAAGGAAGACCAAGTCCAGGTTAAAATCAGAACTATAGTGATGGTCATGTGATGAGAGGGAATGTGATGAGAGATGCCATGGAGGTAGAAATGACAAGATTTAGAAAGTGACTGGATATGGGAGTTAGGGAGAAGACTTCAGGAGAAGGAAGAATCTAAGATAATTCTGAAGTTGAAAACCTGACAGTGATATCCTTTACAGAAATAGGGAAGGTAAAACAAAGTGAAAGCAAGAAAGCAGAATTAGATCAAAGAGAGGCTAATGAGGGGTGAGCTCTAGGGTTCAAGCTATAATAGTTCAGTGTCCAGCAAGAGCTAGACAAACCATTATCTCCATTTACTCTGTTGTTTGTCTGCGGAGATGAGTATACTTTGATACCCAGCTACCTCTGGCCAATCCAAACCTTCAGGATATTCTGAGGTCCCTTTGGCTGGAGAGTTCCTACCACCACTACAGTCTTCATTATTCTCCATGGCACCATACTGAGTCCATGCTGCCTTAAGACAGGTGGGATCTGGAATGGCAGAGAGGTGTGGGAATGGCCACTTCATGTTTGGGGTAGATTCAGGCTAGATTGTGCGGAGTGAAAAATCAGATAGTCGATAAGTATTTATGAAGCACCTACTATGTGCCAGGTATTATGCTAAGCACTGGGGATACAAAGAAAAGCAAAAGATTGCCCTTACCTTTGAGGAGTTCACAATCTAATGGGGCAGACAACATGGAAACAACTATGTACAGATGAGCTATAGACAGGATAAATAAGAAATAATCAACAGAGAGAGGGCATTAGAATGAAAAAGTATTGGAAAAGGCTTCCTATAGAAGATGGGATTTTAACAGGAACTTGAAGGAAGCAGGGAAGCCAGGAGGCAGAGATGAAGAGGGAGAACTTCCCAGGCATGGTACACAGCCAGAAAAAAATGCCCAGAGTCAGAAGATGGAGTGTCTTATTCAGGGAACAGTAAGAGGCCAGTGTCACTGGATTGAAGAATATGAATTGAGGATGGGCTTTACCATTCCAGCCCTTTTGGACTTTACTGTAGCTTTTCTTTCTACTGAGACATTGCCAGTAATGTTCTGAATGTCACATATAGGATTTTCAAGCTCTTCCCAAGGCTAACAGAGTAGAGCATCAAACCATTACCAAATCAGAGATTCACCTTAGGCCATCAGAGGAAGGCCGTATCCTCACAGGCTTGACTACACTTGAAGGTTGACACCCTCCACACCCTCATCCCCAGATGATTTGAAGGCACAAAGCTTAGCCACAAAATGCAAGTCACCCAAAAGAAGAAAAACAGACATAACATATGCCTTCCCTGTTTGCAAGGGTACTCACGGAAGGTTAAAATCCTCCATCACATTAGAGGGATTTTCTACAGAGGATTTTACATAAGGATATGGATAAAAATCTCCTACTGATTTGTTAGACCTTAGATGACCACTTCTAAGTATAAAAAGGAGACCTGAGCTAATAAAGCGGGAGGGGATGAAATAACACTGATAAAGTCTAGCTCTGCTTTGTGAGTTGTGATAATTTCCTCCCTTCTGATGATCCTGTTGATCATGAAAACAACTGGAGATTTGAAGGCTCACAACTGAAGGAACCTATTTAGGATCAGTGTACCACTTTGACTAGTTGGTGCTACAGTGTATAGAGCACTGAGCCTGGATTGCATTCAAATTGAGCTTCAGACATTGTATGGGTATGTCATTTAACTCCCATTTGCCTCATTTCCTTCAGGTGGAGAGGTATCTCCGTCCTATGGCTATTTTAAGGATCAAATGAGATAATAATTATAAAGCACTTAGTACAGTGCATGGCACATAGTAAATATTATATAAAATATTAACTTTTTATCATCATTGCTAAATCTAGATCAATACCCTCATTATTGAGTAAATTCCCACTAATATAAATATTAACAATCAATTGTTATATTATAGATAATATATAATATATATTATATATAACAATTAATTGTTATATTAATATATTATATAAATTAATATAACAATTAATTGTTATATTTATATATTATATATAATGATTGTTATATTAATATATTATATATAATATATTAATTAATATAAATAAAAGAAAATACTCTCATAGTGGCTAAAGTTCTAGAATTGGAGTCAGGAGGACCAGAGATCAAATCCTGCCTCAGATGCTTCCTAGCTGTGTGACCTTGGGTAGGTCACTAAACTTCTCTCATCCTCTGTTTTCTCATTTGCAAAACAAAGATAATGCTAGCACCTATTGCAAAGGGTTGTTGTGAGAATCAAATGAGAAAATCTACATAAAGTGCTTTGCAAACCTTAAAGTGCTACATGGTAACTATTAATTATGAAAACATGATATCAAAATTTCATGTTTCATCTCACTGTTTTGATGTCTCAGAGAAAATGAGTAAACCTGCATTCCACTAAAAGTAACCCAGAGATTTTCAATGCACTATTTTCAACGAGTTGTAGTGACTCTTCATAGAAAAGTCTTGACATTCAGTCTGTTCTTATCCTATCAGATTCATTGTAGAGCTAACCAACTCTTATCACCAATGAACAGACAGTGAACTTTAGCCTCTGTAAAGATGCAATTCGACTTCAGAAGTCGTTTTTTTTTAAATTAATCAATATTTCTAAATTCAAGAAAAGGAATAGTATTTCTCCCCATTAAATCACTGCAAAGAAATTATTTATTTCAAAGAACTCTACCAAACCAGGTTATTTTCATTTATTCCCCTCCTCCGAGAAAATGCAACATACTGGATCGATAAACATCGAAAGAAGAATAAAATCTACATTCATCATATTCAATACTTGTGCAATAACATTTCTGTGGAAAGATTCTCTACTTAACTTGACTACCCTTTATTTCTCCTCCTTAGTCAAATATAATGGTTGATGTTTTTTGCAATATACAAAGGAGTTTTGCTAGACCACTCAGTTATTCCATTTATATGCTGCCAACTAGGTTTCACATATGATGTTATTTACTATATTTTTAGTATACTAGGTAAAATGCAATAGAAGCATATGATGATTTTTCTGAGAATTACACATGTAATTTTAAATAACAACCAGTAAATCTAGCCAAGCTCACTAAATGTTAAGCTATTTATCCTTTTGTTATATACAAGACACTTGCTCAGAGGGAAAAGATTGGATTTTATAGAGCTTATCATTACAATCCAGAAGCTTTAAAGCATGCAAAAAGTCTGTCATAGTTAAATCTTCCATTTATTCCAAAAATAATGCAAAGCAGTATTTTCTGAAGATTTGGAACCTGAAGTAGTTAACAGGTTTAATCTGAATTCTTATTCATCTACTTGATGCCTACTAGAGTGGAATATGAAGTGCTTTACCTTGCTCTCTCATGTGCCAACGTTACGTCATATCTCCACAGGGAATGAAGGAGTCATGGGGACTGGAAACTCCTTCTGGCTCTTCCTCTCATTAGCCATGTGACCCTGGGAAAGTCACTTATACTCTCAAGTCCTTAGTTTCCTCATCTGTAAAATGGGGACAATGAAACAGAACTTCTGTGAAAGAGCTTTATAAACCATAAAATGCTATACAAATGTAAAAATCTATTATAACTACAAAAGATAAAAATTAATCAATAATGGGAAATCAATTCACAATATTTTTAACCTTTTCTAGGCTATGGAAGTTATCCAAAGGAATATAATCTTGTCTCTCAAGAAATCCTTTGAAAAAACAAATAGTTCTTTTGTCATTAAAACAAATAGTTTTTATGCAGTTACACCATTTCTTTGGAAATCAGAATTTTCATTTAAAATATTCTTAACCATATCACATATTCATCTTATCATTTAAAGTTGTAGCTAAATGCAAGAATGGCCTAAACATTCTCTTTTATTTACTAAAGTAGTTGACTTTATCATGTACACCCAAGTAATAAAAAACATCATTTTAAGGGACACATGGTTTCTTACTTTACAGCAGTATAAGTCAACAGATTACTGGGAAGATAACTGTAGCTGTTATACATGAACAAGAAATAGAGAAATTCTATACAGACCTTGCAAAGATCCTTCAAGCAAAGGCAACATAAACCCTGATACATACATGATGACTTCACTGTGACAGTGAACACAAAGGTGGAGAGTGAAAACTTTGATCAAAATGACCAGACGATTGCAGACTACTCAGAATCATGGTACTTAGACAGCATCAATACTTTCTTCACAAAGAGAGTTGGAAAGTGCCACATAAGGATCATTAGAAGACAATGAAAGTTAATAGAGCTTAATAAAAAAAGAAATGATTGTTTACAGACATAACAGTCATGTCAGAATCTGCTCTCTTTACATAATTAAAACACTAGCTGATTAGGACAAAGTCAAACTAAATATGAAATAAAGGAAAAGAAGAAATGAGAAGGTGTTACATGTGATTGTAATAACTCTAACAAGACAGTTTAAACAAGCCTGCGACTAAAAATAAGACAAAACCCAAGAATACACAAAAGTCAAGACAGTATCACTATTTTTTACAGAAGTTTAACCAATGCAAAAGAGTAACCAGAAGAAAGAGGCAAAAAGAATACAGGAACTGCCAGTCAACAATAAGTTTTAGCCAAGAGGAAAGATATGTCAGCCAAGAGTAACATATTTACATTCATTAGAAAAACAATATGAACAATGACGAAAGATTACAAGTACTGTCAGAATAGAGAGCAAAAGACAGTCATGGAGAAAACGAGACCACAGAGAACTTGGAATGAATTCTAGCTAACTCATTACATCACTTTGAGACTATCTGTAGATGAAACTGAAAATAACCATGGGAAACAATGTGGTTTAATGGAAAGCGCCATGGATTTGGATCAGAGGATCTGAATATAAATCCTGGCTTTCCTACTTTCTAGTTATGGGACTATGAGAAAGTCATTCTCCCTCTGTAGACCTTAGGTTCTTCATTTTTAAGTGAGAGAATTGGACTAAATGGTCTCAAATAGCACACCCCACTCTAAATTCTACACCATAGTTGCCTAAAATAAACAGCTACAAAGTTTTAAAATCTGGTAACTATTTTTATATAACAATCTACTCTTACTAGGGACTATAGCTTTCCCACTATATTTTGGCCCCACCATACTATATCAGTATACTATGTAAAAGAAGTGGCTATGTCACCTAAAAAATGAAGTCACAAAAATGATCAAGCTAGACAAAATGCATACAGAAGAAATATATTATGAAAGTTACACTGTTTTAAAGCACATATGAATTGATATTTAAGCAAAGAAAAAAGGAGACAAGTATTTACTTATACCTACTTTGTCCCAGGCATAATGCTAAGCACTTTACAAATATTAAGTTATTTGACATGTCATCACAATAAGACTGAAAAGAAACTGAGACAGAGGTTAAATGACTTCCCCAGGGTCACACAGTTAATTAGTGTCTGAGATTGGTTTGAACTCAGATCTTCCGAATTCCAAGCCCAACTCTATCCGCTGTGCCACTTGGCTGCTTCGAACTGCCTTTTAAGATACCTCAAAGAGGAAAATTATCCCCCCCAAATGGAAAAAAAATCATGGGTGACATTTTTATTTTTAATTAATTTTTATTTTTTCATTTACCAAGGATTTTTCTCTCCCTCCCATTTTCCCCACCCCACTCCCAAATGAAAAAAAGGAAAATAAAAACTTTGTAATAAATATACACAATTAAGAAAAATAAACTGCCATGCTGAATATGTCCAAAAATGGGTCTCATTCCACATCAGTCATCTGTCTCTCCACAGTATTCAACATGAGTCCTCTGGAATTATAATTGGTTAATGCATTGATCAGAGTCCTTCAGTCTTTCAAGTTGTTCATTTTTATAGTGTTGGTCTTATAGTACAAATTGTTATCATTCTCACTTCATTCTGCATCAGTTCATTCAAATCTTCCCAGATTTCTCTAAAATCATTCTCTTTATCCTTCCTCATAATACTATGATATTCTATTCATCCATATAATTTGTTCAGCTGTTCCCCAATTTATGCATATTCCTTCAGTTTTTCTCTCCCTCCCATAAAGAGTAACCAAGAACTTGAATTATAGCTGCTTTCTCTTCACTAAAGAATCTTCGGATGAATGGTCTATATAAACACTGAGAGCAAAAAAACAAAAAGAAAAAGAAAATAAGTAAATTTTTATAGTTAATTTTTTATAGCACATCCTTTCTTTTTCTGTTGTTGTTCAATTGTGTCTATTTGTGTACTTAAGACCCCATTTGAGGTTTTCTTGATGTCACACAAATAACTAAGAGATGAGAATATACACTAAGCTCCTGCTTTCGCTGTCATTTGTTGATTGGTTTAAGTATTAGACTTGGTGTAATATGCTGCCTTGAAGCCTCTCTTCAAATGATGGTGCACATGGCCCTAAATGAGCATCTAGGTGGGTCAGTGGATAGAGCACTGAGCCTGGAGTCAGAAAAATCTGAGTTCTAATATGGCCTCAGACACTTCCTAGTTGTGTGACCTTGGACAAGTCACTGAGCTCTGTTTGCCTCAGTTTCCATATTTATAACATGAAGTGGAGAAGGAAATGGCAAATCATTCCAGTGTCTTTGCCACATCCCAAGGAGGGGTGGGGGGTCACAAAGAGTGAGACACAATTGAAATGACTGAACCACAGCAAAAACATGGCACTATAGTACCTGTGACAATGATGATCACTCTGTTCAAGAGTACTGAAATTCAATGGAGTTAAAAACAAAGACTTATACTCTTAAAGAGTTTGCCAGCATCATACACCAAGGATATTTTCTCATTACTTTCAGTAATAAAACACTAAAAAGTATCTTCAGTGAAATGCACAATATAAAAGAGATCAGTACAAGCATCCTCTCAAGATAAACAAAATGGATAAGCAAACAAACTAAAAATGGTATTTCAACTGAAGATATTTAAAAGCTATCTGGAATAGTTTTAATAATCCTGCTTGGAAATAAAGAGAAGGCAAATGGATACTATCTTGAGATTTTCAAAGATGATTACTCCATGAAAACCTGAAGTTATAGCAATGATTTCCTAAATTTAAAATTCCTAGAATCACCAATATATTGAACATAAACAATATATCTTACATATAATTATGCAGTACTCTTACTGCCAAAGCACTTATACACCTATCATAGGTATATAGTTTTAACTTAATTACTCTCTAAGTTAGATAGCATTAATTAATATTATTCCTGGTTCTTAAATACTGAGGATTTAAGGCTGGAAAGGAAACTCAAGTAAAACCTTTACTTCATGAAATCCCTTTAATTTTACAAAGGAGGAAAGTAAAGCTGAGAGAAGAAAAGGGACTTGCATACAGTTAGTAAATAGCAAAACCATGTTGTAAAACTACATCCTCAGGGGTGGAGCCAAGATGGTAGAGTAAAAGGATGGATCTGCTCTAGCTCTATCCCCCTAGCCCATAAAATACCAGTAAAAAATGACTCTAAAAAATTCGAGAGCAGCAGAAGTCATAAACAAAAAAAACCCCAAAAAACAGAGTGAAATAGATTTCTAGTCCAAACAGCCAGGAAGGCAAACAGGAAAGGTCTATCACACCAGGCTGGGAGCACAGCATGTGGCACAGACAGAACTGGAGCAGGCTTCAGGGCACAGAATCATGGGCAGCAGTTACTCAAACTATAAACGCCAAAGACAGCTTCAAAGGTCAGTGAGAAAGCTCTTTCACCTGGGTGAAAAGGGAGTTGGGTCCTGCCCTAGCCCCAGCCTCAGTGCAGCATCAGCCACTACAGCAGAAGCTTCCATTTTTGGAGCTCTTCACCTAAACACCGTGGGGGAATTGAGCAGCCAATCTGGGTCTCAGTTCTGAGTGGAGGCCCTGTGGTGAGGAGGAGTGCTGGTGTGGTGGAGGCTCTGGAGAGGGGGTCCTACTCACAGATCTAGGACAGAAATCCTTGTGGTTGCTCCCAGACCAGAGGGCATGCCAGGAGAGGAGTAAACTTCTCACCTTTGATTCAGCCACCTTGGATGAACTGAGAACTTACAGGTCCCCAGAATATACCTTCCACTTGACAAAGGACTCAAAAGTAAGGTAACTGGCTGGGAAAATGCCCCCAAAAGGAGAAAAAATAAGACTATAGAAGCTTACTTTCTTGGTGAACAGGTATTGTCTTCCATCCTTTCAGATGAGGAAGAACAAAGCATACGATCAGAAGAAGACATAAAAGCCAAGGCTTCTACATGAAAAACCTCCAAAAAATATATGCAATGGTCTTATGCCATGGAAAAGCTCAAAAAGCATTTTAAAAATCAAATAAGAGAGATTGAGGAAAAATTGGGAAGAGAAATGAGAGCAATGAAAGAAAATCATGAAAAGCGAATCAACAGCTTGCTAAAGGAGACCCACAAAAAATGCTGAAGGAAAAAAACACCTTTAAAAATAAACTAATACAAATGACAAAAGTGGTCTAAAAATCAATGAGGAGAAGAATGATTTAAAAAGCAGAATTAGCCAAATGGAAAAGAAGGTTCAAAAGCTCACTGAAGAAAATAGTTCTTTAAAAATCAGAATGGAGCCAATGGAATCTAATGACTATGAGAAACCAAGAAATTACAAAACAAAACAAAAAGAATGAAAAAATAGAGAAAATGTGAAATATCTCATTGGAAAAACAAATGACCTAGAAAATAGATCCAGAAGAGACAATTTAAAAATTATGGGACTACATTAAAGTTATGATCAGAAAAAGAGACTAGACATCATCTTTCATGAAATTATCAAGTAAAACTGCCTTGATATTCTAGAACCATAGAGTAAAATAAATTTTGAAAAAATCTACCAGTCACCTCCTGAAAGAGATCCGAAAAGGAAAACTCCTAGGAATATTGTGTCCCAATTCCAGGAGTTGCCAGGTCAAGGAGAAAATATTGCAAGCAGCCAGAAAGAAACAATTTGAGTATTGAGGAAAACAATCAGGATACCCTAAGATCTGGCAGCTTCTACACTAAGGGATCAAAGGCTTGGGATATGATATTCCAGAAGTCAAAGGAAATAGCATTAAAACCAAGAATCATCTACCCAACAAAACTGAGTATAATACTTCAGGGGAAAAAAAGTCATTCAATGAAATAGAGGACCTTTCAAGTATTTTTGATGAAAAGATCAGGGCTGAACAGAAAATTTGACTTTCAAACACAAGAATCAAGAGAAGCATGAAAAAGTAAACAGGAAAGACAAATCACAAGGGACTTACTAAAGTTGAACTGTTTACAGCCCTACATGGAATGATAGTATTTGTAACTCTTGAGACTTTTCTCAGTATTTGGATAGTTGGAGGGATTATATCCATATAGACTGAGGGCACAGGATGAGCTGAATAGGAAGTAATGATATAAAAAAAATTAAGGGGTGAGAGAGGAATATATTGGGAAGATAAAGGGACAAATGGAATGGGGCAAATTATCTCTCATAAAAGAGGAAGGAAAAAGTTTTTTCAATGGAGGGGAAAAGGGGATAGGTGAGAGGGAAAAAGTGAAGCTTACTCTCATTGCATTTGGCTTAAGGAGAGAATAACATGCACACTCAATTGGTATAAAAATCTATCTCACACTACAGGAAAATAGGGGAGAAGAGGATAAGGGAGGTGTGTGGGAGATTATAGAAGGGAGGACAAATGGGAGGATGGAGTAATTAGAAGTAAACAGTTTTGGGGAGAGACAAGGTGAAAAAAGAGAATAGAATAAATGGGGGGCAGGATAGGATGGAGAGAAATATAGTTAGTCTTTCACAACATGACCATTATGGAAGTCTTTTGCAAAACTATACATTATAGACTGTACTGAATTGCTTGCATTCTCAGGGGGATGGGTGGGGATGAAGGAAGGGAGAGAAGTTGGAACTCAAAGATTTAGGAACAAGTGCTGAGAATTGTTTTTGCACGCACCTGGGAAATAAGAAATACAGGTAATGGGGTATAGAAATCTTATCTTACCCTACAAGAAAAGAGAGAAGATGGGGTAAGGGAAGGGAGGGGTGTGATGGAAGGGAGGGCAGATTGGGGGAAGGGGTAATCAGAATGCACAATTTCTTGGGGTGGGGGGGGAGGGGAGAGACAGGGAGAAAATTTGGAACTCAAAATCTTGTGGAAATGAATATTGAAAACTAAGATTAAATAATTTTTTAAAAATAACTACATCCTCTAATATGGAACATTTGTAAAAAACACATAGAATATACTTGTCCATAGTGTGAAGAGAAATGACCTCTCATTTCATGTTTTTAAACCACTTAATTCCATTAACTTTCAATATAGTCAGCTTCCGGATAACATGACCAACAAGAAGAAAAACTAGACATTTTTTTTCAATACTCCAGAATTCTCAAAACTATCCAAAATGAAAATTATACACAAAAGATAAAATAATTGCAGTTGCCTCTTCAGGCCAAAACACCAAAAAACCTATTAAGGTAACAACCCAATGAATTAATAGTTGAAAAGTTCCTCTTCTCTGTCCTGGGCCCTCTTCTCTTCTCCTGCCATACTAATTCACTTGGTGATCTTATCAGCTACCATGGATTTAATCACCATCTTAAATGCTGATGATTTTCAGATCTACCTCTCTTGTAACACTCTCTCTGCTGACTTCCAGTCTCACATTCCAACTAAACTATATACCCCAAAATATTTATAACAGCAGTTTTTGAGATCACAGAGAACTGGAAACAAAGGAGACTTGGAGAATGGCTAAAAAAATAGTGGTATGTGAATAATGTACTATTACTGTGCTTTACAAATCAATGAATATGATGAATAGGGAGAGGTGTGGAAAGATTTGCATGAACTGTTGTTGGGTAAAATAAGGAAAGCTGAGAAAACAATATAAACAAAGACCACGGTGATGTAAAGGGGAAGGACAACCATGAAAGCCCACACAATTTTTAATGAACATTGTAAAAATTATAAAGAATTTGAAAGGCAAGATATGAGAAGACTATCCCCACTCCTTTACAGAGGTAAAAGGTCCACAATGGTTGGACGCTGCACATATTTTCATACTTTTTTAGATGTACTGATCTATTTTGCTACTTTTTTCTCTCCTTTTTATTTCTCTTTGAAAAATACTCTTATGCTGAGAGAAATCTGATTGATGTAAAAATACAAGCTATTATTAAAATGATTTTTAAAAGATCTTTCAATAGTCATTTTTTTGTACTTTACCTCTATGCTTAGTATTATCATCTTAATGTGCAATTTACTATAGTAAGTTATTACAGATATGGAAATAGAACAGAGAAGTGTAAGTTTAATTACTCTTGTCAATGGAACATAGGACTAACTATACTTGGAAAGCATCCCATAAGCCTATGAACACACAATTGTGTCTATATGCTCTGTGTCTTATTCTTCTCCAAAGCCCTCTCTCTCTCTCTCTCTCTCTCTCTCTCTCTCTCACACACACACACACACACACACACACACACACACACACACCTCATCTAGCACATAGTCCTTGTTCCCTGTATAAGAAGCAATCTGATTTGGAGCCAGAAGACCAGGATTCTGCCATTTAACAGGTATGTGACTTAGGGCAGAATCAGTTGCCCTCTCTTAGCCTGTTTCTTCCTCTAAAACAATGAATATAATAATATTTTCAGTACCTATCTCAATAGGTCATTGTAAAGATCTGCTGAGATGTAAAAAAAAGTCAGCTACAATTATTAAATGTTCAGTAAGTTGGATGATTGGTGAAATGTGTCCATTGATTGCAATTACCACTATACTCTCTAATGAAATATGTATTTAATAACTTGGTTACTGTCTTTACATTTTTCAGATGTGTGATTTTGCACAAATCACTTATATTGCATGAACCTCAATTTCCTCATCTATTAAATGGGGTAATAATGGCACCTACTTAACAGGATTTTGTAAAACTCAAATGAAATAATATTTGTAAAGTTCTTTGCAAACCTTAAAGGGTTATAGAAGTATTAACTATTACTACAGTTTCAAGGAAAGCATTTTGCAAGTTTTCATACACTTCAGAAATGGGAATGGTCATTGCTATTTTTGTTACATGTACCAGTGATTTCTTACTTTGTTGTAAATCTAAACACCAAGCATGTTAGTAAGAAAAGAAATTGGGAGTTTAGGGCATATATTCATGTGAAATAGAGAAAAACTGATAGTTAATACCTAAATGACTAAACAACTATTTTAGCAAAACCTCATGAAATGAAATTGTTATTGACATAAAAGATTCCACGTCCAGTTCTAGCCATAGACGAAAATATTTCGTATCCAGTTTTAAATACACTAGTGTAATGTTACAAATTCACACTGTAACTACGAAACCCAACCCTGTAATTGTTCTCTTCTAGCAAGGCTCTGTGCCACTGTTTAATTCCAAGTCTTCTGTATGGAAACAAGTTCTGTTTTCTCTGCTCTTGAACCACTTTCAAAGACAATAAATGATTTATTAAATTAATCAGCACGTAGCCAGAGGCAAGAGATGTGTCTGGCTAGCTGCGGCATGGGATCTGACTGGCATTATTATTGGAGGCAAAGTAGTATTTATATTTTAACCCACATTAGAAATTACTGTGAAAATATATGACTACAATAAGGTTTGATTCAGTTCTGGATTAGATGTGGACACAGTGCTAAGCATTTTAGGATCAGAATAATTTTGGTAATAGAAATATGGGCAAAGATAAGAGGATTTTGAAAGGTAAGATAAGGAAAAAAATATATCCCAGATGTTGCCAGGGAGGGCACTTTTCCTTGCAAGAAGATATGTAATGTAGATTATTAATGATTTCATGCCATGCTGAAGCCTGTTACTGATGAAAATGGAGATGATGATAATGCCCATTTATTCAATACTCTTAGTGTGGTGAGTATTTTATAGTGAGGAGAGAAAAGAATAAGTGTCTATTCTCCCAGGGCTTAGGAAGCAAAATCCAAAGAAATCTAAGTGTAGATAAAGTGCCAGTGCTACTCATCATAAAAAATCACATAATCTCAGATTTAGAATCCAAACTGAATGAGAATTGCCTCTACAACCTCACTGACAAATACTTATCCAGCCTTGGCTTGAAGAACTTCAGCATGAAAACAGGACAGAGAAAGTCGTGACCTCACTACCTGAAGGGCCTGCCATTCCACTTGTAGTTTACAATAAGCTACAATTTCCCTCCCTATAATTTCAAGCTATTGCTTTTAGATTTGCCCTCTGGACTCCACCAAAATAGGACTAATCCCTCTTCCAAGTAACAGCCCTTCAAATTTAAAGTCCACTATCAATTCAGAGGTGTGTTGGAGCAACTGGTAGAGCCCACTGTTAAATTTTCAATGTTACCATCTACACCTAGGAAACCAGCCAACACAACAAATCAGGACTTATTTCATTGATTTGTTGATTATTAATCTTAAGAAAGGGGTGGTGAAAATATTAATGAAGATTAAAATTAAAGGTATGTCATGCTTACATTTTTTGAGAGCTGAATGTTAAAACATTGTTAAGCAGGGCCCTTATCTGGTCCCTTTTAAAGTTTTCTCCTCTCCAGATTAAACATTGCTTCCCTGTCTCCCATTGTATCCTGGGCCTTCTACAGTCATCCTGATGAATATCTGGTCACTGAATCCAGATGACTTAGGAGGGGGAAGTGAGGCTGGTGACCTGCACAGCCCTCCCTCACTCAAAACAAAGTCAAGTACAAGTCATGTCACCATTTCTCTGATGTCATGGTCTTTTTGGAAAATGAAGGATGAACACAGACAGAACAGATGCTCAAGTGACATGACCTCAAATTCCTTCACTGTCTCTGGACATTATCCCTTCTTCAGCCACTCCCAACCCACCCTTAACATCTTACCTAAATAAACTGTGGTGATGACCAGAACCGAACATAATATTCCAGATGTGATCTGACCTTCCTATTCATGGAAGCTGTGGTTCTGTTAAATTCTAGCTGTGGGAAGGGCAGAATTGAAATGAATGACAGAATAAACTAGCCACCAGCTTAACTTCTTCATAATGGCCATAAACAGGTCATTGGAGGAGGTTGCTGACTCATTTGGGTCACTAAATTGTGAAATTGGAGAGGAAGGTGGACTTCAATTTTTTTCAACGAAATGTTTTGTAGGAGAAGGTATAGAGCAGCCAGTGTGGGGGCCATGATAGAGTTGATTAGGGAAAAGCAAAAGAATTAGTAGACTCATATGAGTGAGGGTACGACTAAAATAAACAAGTGAGTAGAGGATGCAATCAGAATAGTTGTGTGTTCAGCAGCATGTGAGCAGGATAGGAGAAGGGAGATGTAGGAATAATAATCCAGGGGTGATGAGTAGATATAGTACAATGATACAAATGCAGGAGCATGTAGAAAAGTATAAGGTTGAACTGGATAAGTAAAGGGCTAAGAGTTTCAAGGCAAGAAAATGAGAAGAGAGAAAGAGTGATAACATGAGACATCAGGGAGAGGTTGAGTCATTGTAAAGTATAGTGAGGAGAGAGAATAAGGAAGGACAAAGATTATAGTCAGATAAAGGAATTTCACAGCTATGGATTTAGAGGAGGAACACAGGTGATGACAAGATCCAGGGAATGATCATTCTGATGTGTGGCTGAGGCGAAGTGAATTGAGGAAACTAACGAACTAGGAAGCAAGAGGATTTGAGGGGACATCGATATGTAAGGGAAGTCCTCAAGCATGGGAGCAGGGGTTGGTGGAGAAAATGAGTATAAGCCAGATCCTGAATTCCCTGAGAAAAAAGAATGACCTGGAGGCGAGCAAATAACATTCAAAAGGACTTAGGTAGGATGATATATCTGAAATAAGTGATTCTCAAAGAAGACATAGTTGAATAAAGGTGATGGGGGAAGATCTGAAAATGGCAAAGAAGAGACAAAAATATGGATATCCTCCCCATCACACACCCTCCTCAGTCCAATGTGTGTGGGATGGAGTGTGAGAAAAGGCAGAACCAGAACTGGAGAAGGTAGACAGGAATACAGAGTGTTTAGGGGAGAATCAAGTTTCTATGATTATAAAAAGATGGAAGGAATGTTAGCAGAAGAGAGGCATCATGGTATAATGGAGACCGGACTGGCAATGGAGTCAAGAAAAGCTGTATTCAAATCATGCCTCTGACACATACTGGCTATGTGATCATGATCAAAGCATAACCTATTGGTAACCCCAAGGTAGCTGTCTAAGAGTATGAGTTACTGATCTTACATTGGTAGAGGGAGTAGTCATACCAGGAGTTTCCTACACTGATGAAATAAGAGGTCTAGAATAAAAATTAAAACAATTTATTAAGATCATATTACACACACACAAAATATAGATACAACTTTTGGAAGTAACATGTAGGAAGCTACGCGACAAGTAGACCAATGAAAATGTGTCTCTCTCCTTTTCCCTCCCTTTTAAGAAATGGAGCATATTGGAGCTATTTTAGTCAAATAAAAATACTTCTTGAAAAATGAGCCCCTTTAATTTGCCAAGTATATGCCACGTTAACTAAAACTCCAATTTTAACGATAGCAACTTCTAATCAAATCTTCCTCCAAGTAATTTCTTAGTTTAAATTTCACTATTGTGTGACTTTCCAGCTTCGTAATCCATGATCCACTTCCTATTCAATATTTGTTATATGAACAGTGGGAGAAGAGCAAATTATCATTTCAGGACTTTTTTTCTTGAAATGTCATTTAAGTTTGAAAATATACGGATCAACAGAAAAAGGCAATTTCCCTAGTAACTGGTCAAAGTCTCAGTTAAGTACAATATGCATCTTCTAGACCTTCAGAGAATAAAAGCCAGGAAAATTCAAAGATTCCTCCAAAGTTTAGTGTAAAATTTCAAAAACTGCCTTGGGACAGCAAAAAATAAATAAAATAAAATAAAATAAAATAAATAAATAACAAGAGTCCAATAAGGGAAAAACCTTTCTTCCTTCAGCCTGACAAAAGTCAGAGTCACAAAACAGAAAGAGCACTGGATTGGGAATCATAAAATGTGCATTGTTCGAATCTCACCTAACCTTGGGCAAGTTGCTTAAGATTTCTAGGTTTCATTGAGTTTTTCCATCTATACAATGGAGATCTTCTTTTATGCTCCCCTGAAGCCCTCCTCTGAGACTTCTTTGTGTCATGGAGCCAACTGGAGACTTTCAAAGGCTATGTTAGTGAACTGCAAAGTACTGAAATATCCTACAAAGCTGGAAGGCTTCAATTGCAGCCTCAGTAACAGAGTGTTATACAAGGACCAGCTTAGTAAACATAGGTTCATCACCAAGGACTACTCAAGAGCTCCTTATTTCTTTTTTGGCCACAGCAACTCAAAAATAGCCAAAACCTAAGGCGTAGATAACTCACATAGGTTGCAGGAGTCTATTGAATGTCAAAATCACAGGTCTTTTCACATATCATGCCTTGATACTCATGCAATTTACTCCACAAAGTTTTAAATTTCAAATATGATATGCTAACATTTTTTGAACCTATTTATGAAATGATATGTATGAATCTATTGTCATTATTATTTTTATAGTTGACATATGCTAATTAATAAATCAACTGTAAATACCAGTCTGTAACAAGGTTAAGGAAAATGGTGACCTAATATGGATTTCATTCTAGCAATGTAACTAATATCCATTCCAGATTCTGAGATCACACAAACACAGAATGTGATCACAAAACACTTTCTATTGCAGTATAACAAAGAGTTGTGATCACCCCTGAGTTGTTTACTATGTCTACTTATAAAATGAAAGTACAAATGGCATACTTATTCAATTTACAGATGACACAAAGCTGGATGGGATATTAACATACTAAAGAATCATGATCCCAAAAGATCTCATAAGATTAAAATATTTAGGCCAATTAAATAAGATTTAATTCATTAGAGATTAAATTCACACAAAGGTTCCAAAGATTGACTTTATATATACAGGAAGGAGGAAGAGGGACTAGACCAGGGACAGTTTAGATTCAGTCAAAGGGCCACACTTGAGGACCTAGAGGGTCACATGTGGTCTTAAGGCTGCAGTTTCCTTACCCCTGGGCTAGATTGCTAAGAGTTCATCTGACAAGGATTTGGGGGTCTAAGTGGACTACAGTCTCAATATGATTAAACACTGTGATATGGCCATCAAAAAAAGCTAGTCCAATGTTGGACCCTATTGAAAGATATAGCTTCCCAAAGTAAGGAGTCAGTAACTTCCTCTGTCTTCTGCCCTAGTCAGACTACATCTGGAGTTCCATGTTCAGGTCAAGATGTCATATTTTAGAAAGGATATTGATACACTAGACATTGTCTAAGGTTTAACAAGGATCATAAAAGGCCCTTAATGTAGAGAATTACTGAATATGAGAAGCAAAAGAAACCAAATTGTATCTGAATAATATCCATGACAAACTTGAAGCTGTTTCTGCTTCAAGATCTCTCATGAGTAGGAACTCAATACCACCCAAGATATGTCATTCCTTTTGGGGATGACTCTGTTACAGTCTTTCTTGACATCAAACCTCAATTTGCCTCCCTGTAACTTCCACCTAATACTTCTAGTTCTGATCTCTAGTGTTAACTAGTTAATAAGTCTAAGCCTTCTATCAGGTAACAGTGCTTTGAATACTTAAAGACTGCTCTCATATATGTAATACAATGGAAAACAACTTCATTTAGAGTCACAGGACCTGCATTATGCCTTGTAGTTCTACCATATTCTACTTGTGCAACTGGAGGCAAGCCATTTCTCCTTTCGAGTATTCATTTCATCTGTCTGGGTCTCACTTTCCCCATCAAGAAAATAACCTCTGAGGGCTCTTCCAGTTCTAAATCTATGATACCTATGATCTATGATCCACCCCACCTCCCATCAAGACTCCTTTTCTCCAGGCTAAACACCTTCAGTTCCTTCAATCATTTCCTCATGAACCCAAGACTTTTGATCATTTTCATTGCTATCCTCCAGATGTTCTCAAATTTCTTCTTCTTTGTTGTTCAGTCATTCTTCAGTCACGTCCAGCTTTTTGTGACCACATTTTGGGCTTTCCTTGGCAAAGATACTGGAGTGGTTTGCCATTTTCTCTCCAGTTCTTTTGACAGATGAGGAAACTGAGGCAAAAAGGATAAAGTGACTTGCCTAGGGCCACACAGCTAGTCAGTGTCTGAGGCTAGATTTGAACTCAAGAAGATGAGCCTTCCTAACTCCATGCTGGCACTCTAGCCACTACAACATCACCTAGTTGCTCTTCTTTAGAATATTCTGATTCAGCCACAGATTGGTCTTCAAAGGGCCTTTGAGATGCTATCATTCAATGTATATTTTTTGAGAGGAACATTTCAGAAGCATTTCCTTTGCTGGTTCTCATTGTTTACCCAGATAACTTCTTTATCCCAAAAAGAGGTGACATATCCAAATGTGGATTTACATTTTTTAAGAAAATATATAAGGCTCTGTGGTAACTTGGATAGAAATCATCTAAACAAGTGTCTTGCTCAAAATCACCTTAATAATATACCAGGTCAATATGTCCAGAGCTAAACACTGTAGATTTGATGGCCTAACAGCTCATACTCACAGAAAAATTTATCTGTGAAAGTAAAGCCCCAAAGAAAATAACAAAATTACAGGATGTGATACAGAAGAGTCACTCACTAAGGCCATGTCTATAACAGGCTAAATCATGGGGTGTGAAGGAGGTCAGTCATCTTAAATGCTACACTGGCCCAAGCCCTAATAGTCCAAAGATATATAATTTCAATTATACTATAACATCTCATTTGATCCTCTACCTGGTCATAGCAACCAGGGCCAGAAAGAACTTTCAAGGCCATTCAAGTCTAAGCCCCTTATTTTATAGATAAGGAAACTGAGACTCAGAGAGGTGATGGGACCTGGACTTGCCCAAGGTCTAATGGGCAAAAAAGTGGCAGGGTTAGGATTTGAACTCGTCAGACTCCAAGTCCAAAGCTGTTTCAATTCAATTTAATTCAACAAGCATTTATTAAGTGCCTACCAGGTCCTAGGTACTGTGCTAAACATTGAAGATTCACAGGAAAAAAATAAGTAGTCCCTTTTTCTTTTTTTAAAAAATACATTTATCTAATATTTCACTTTTCCCAATAATACATAAGAACATTTTGAGTCCCAGTTTTTTTCCTGTCTCCTTTCACTCCCTTCCCCCAACTGAGAAGGCAAGCAGTTTGATATAGGTTATGCATATGCAGTCATACAAAACATATTTCCATATTAGTCATGTTGTGAAAGAAAATACAGATCCCTCTCCAAAAAAAAGAAAACACAAAGAAAGTAAAAAAATGTATGCTTCAATTTACACTCAGTCTCCATTAGTTCTCTCTCTGGAGATGGATAGCATTTTTTCATCTTAAGTCCTTCAGAATTGTCTTGGATCATTGTATCACTGAGAATGGCTAAGTCATTCACAGTTGATCATCATGCAATATTGTGGTTACTGTGTACAATGTTTTTCTGGTTCAGCTCATTTCATTTTGTGTCAGTTCATGTAAGTCTTTCCAGGTTTTTCTGAGAGTATCCTGCTCATCATTTCTTACACTGCAACATAATTCCATGAAAATAATATACTACAACTTGTATATTTCTCATTTTCTCAATTTCTAATTCTTTGTCACCACAAAAATAGCTGTTTTAAATAATTTTGTTCATATAGATCCTTTTCTTTTTTGTTTTTAATCTCCTTGGGATAACAGACCTAGTAGTCAAAGGACATGCATGGTTTTATAGCCCTTTGGTCACAGTTCCGAATTACTCTCTAGAATGGCTGAATCAGTTCACAACTCTATTAACAATGCATTAGTGCATTGTTTTCTCAGTTTTCCCACATTCCATGCAACATTTGTCATTTTCTCTTTCTGTCATGTTAGCTAATCTGATAGGTATGGGGGCGTACCTCAAAGTTGTTTTAATTTGCATTTATCTAACCATTAGTGACTTAGAGCATTTTTATATGACTATAGGTAGCTTTTATTACCTCATCTGAAAACTGCCCGTTCATAGCCTTTGATCTTTTATCAAATGAGGTACTGGCTCTTATTTTTATAAATTGGCCTTAGTCCTCTGTATACTTGAGAAATGAAACCTTTAGCAGAGGAACTTGTAATTTTTCTCACAGTTATAATTACTATGTATTTCCCTTCATCCTATTTTCCCCTTGTTTATCCTGTTCTCTCTCCAAGTCCTATACCCAGTGCAGGCAAAGAGACCCTATAATCTCCTTGCTGAAAGTTTCAGAAGCCACTGCTGCAGATTCAGTTGCCCCCAAGACCTGCTGATGGCTTGCTAAGGTAGGACCAACTTCAGTCTTGCTGAGGAATTGTCTAGTCTGGACTGCACTCTACTCTTATCCTGGTGTGACTGTCAATTCCTGCTGAACCTTTAAGTTTTCCTGGGCTGAAAAATTATTTCATCCTATTCTCTTATGGGTTCTACCACACCAGAATTCATTCTGAGATGTTATTTAAAGCTGTTTGGAGAGAAATTTGCAAGAGCTCGGGTAGTCAGTCCCTGCCTTTTTTTTTCCTCCATCTTGCCTCAACCTCCAGAAATCCCCTTTTCTCTGGAAATTTGCATCTAATTAGGTGGAGGTGAAGGTAGGAGACACAAACAGATAAGAAAATACAAGGTAATTTAAAACAGGAGAGAGAGCACTAAATAAAATAAAAAAGGTCACAAAAGGCTATCCTTAGCAGCGGGCATGTGAGAGTAGCTGTCCACTAGTATCCTAATTTTACAGATAAAAAACACTGAATGAGAGAAGCTTAATGGCTTCTCTAAGGTCACATAGCTAGTGAGTGAACAAGACGAATCTAGACCCAAGTGCCCTGACTTCCAAGTCCATGTTCTTTCCATGTGCCTATCTTGTCTTCCGCTAACAAGGAACAAAGACAAGTCTTTTTATTTGGGTTTTATATTTTATCTTATATCAAGAGTAACTAAAATCACAGAAAAATAAAGGTTAGCATCTTCTCCTTCCCTAGGTCTCAGTCTTATCACCTGTAAAATGAGAACTTTAGAATATATGACCTGTGAGATCTGTGCCAGCTCTAATATTCCACTACTTGAATCTAAGTGTCACCACATGTCAGCAAAGCAATGTTTCTCCCAAGGCCACATGAGTCCTGTTTCATTTCCTTGGCCAGAGAAAAGATGAAAGCTCTGTCTCACAGCAAAAGGATACAAAGGATAGCAGGACAAAGGAAATTCAATTATAAAAGGATGGCAGTTGTGTAAATTCATTGCTGCATTATAACTAGATCCTTATTTAATGAGTAAAATAATGTATGACTCCCTCAAAAACAGGGGAGAAAAAAATCCTTTTTGGAAGCAGAAAAGAGGTTTGTTCCCATAAGAACTTAAAACAAATGAAACTGGGCCAATGAACATAATGAAGAAATTAAAGTTTGACCTAGCAAGTACATACCCTATGGTAAATTTTAACAAATTATTATTTTCTTACACTTGTTCCCTAAAGCAAGTGCATCACAAAAGATATAATTTTATAAATAAAATGATAAAAATTATTTAAAACAAAAGCTTTAGCATAACCTAATTAAACATTAGACAGAAGGACTCACTTTGGCCATTCACTAATCTAGAAATTGGGCTGTTCCTTGTGGGGATTCATTCACCTTTGGAGAGAACACTAAGATTCAGACTCCAACAGGGTAAGGAAAGAGGACTTAGAGATATCAATAACCTTGAGAAAAGGCTTTGAAAAGTGAGATTTTCCTTCACAAATTACCTTGGACTGGGAATTCCTCAAATACAGCGAGGAGAAAATAGAACTATTAATCAGAGACTGACAGCATATATTTCACCCAGGATTTAACAGAAGGACAGACAGGGGCCACCAAGCTGGGCTGTTCTAAGTGACCTTGCAATTACGTAGCTATCTTGCTGGAAAGAAATTCTCTCTAAAAAAACCACCTTTTCTAACATAAGTATATTCACAAAGAGAAGTCTAAATTCAAAAAAAGTGGCCAGATACAAGCAGTGGAGATTAGAATGGGTCAAAAAATCCAGTTCAATATGAAGTTGGACCACAGCACCCGATGCCATTACCAATTACCAGAAAACTTCCTAGAATGGCGCTCAAAACATCTGGCCTAATTAGGTTAATAACGTGAACTTAAGTGATAGCCATTAGTCATGGCAAGAAAGTTTTTAAATGGGCTGCAGGGGTTTGCATGAAATCAACAGTACAAAGAAGACAATGGTGAACATTTTAATCAATATGGTGGGGATGTAAGATCCAATTCTGCAGAGGGTGATTAGGACAGCCATTTCAAAGTGACTTATGAGTGGGATTAAAACCTAAATGACTGTGAAAAAAAAATGGCTCAGGGCTTACAAGGTTTGAAAAGAGTTTCTATACATTCTCTCCTTTCTTAGGTAAATGTCTACCTCAGTCTAAGTGAGTACCTAAATAGGCCTTAGCCTAAAGAGGCCAAGGTTTCCCATTGCATCCTGGGCCATCTCCAGTCATCCTGATGAATATCTGGTCACTGGATCGAAATGGATCAGGAGGAGAAAGTGAGGCTGGTGACCTTGCACAGCCCTCCCTCACTCAAAATAAAGTTCAGTGCAAGTCATGTCATCATTTTTCTGATGTCATGGTCTTCTTCGAAAATGAAGGATGAACAGACAGACAGGTAATTTCTATACCAACATGTTAAAAAAAGAAACTCTCCTCATTATTGTCTGACCACTTAATTGACTTATACAAGCATTCATTAAATAGTTACTATATACAGGTACTCGTGGACAAAGATCAAAACAGAATAACCCCTACATTCTACTGGGGGATATGATGTGTAAATAGGTAAATATACACATGAACATCTGAGGAGAAGGGAAAAGCAGGGAAAGATATGATGATCAGGAAATGCTTCCCAATAAAGGTGGCCCATGAGCTAACACTTGAAGGAAACTTAGGACACTAGGAAGAAGATGTGAAGATGAAATGGATTCCAGGCACCAAAAACAGATGCTCAAAAGTGGGAAATGGAATGTTATATATGGGGAACAGCACGGTAGGTCAATTTAACTGGAATGGAGTATGTGAAGGGGATTCATATCAGACAAGAATGAAGTAAATGAATAAAAGAAGTATTTGTTAGGTTGCAAAACACTGGTGATACACATAGAAAAGAGACCAAAATTTTACTCACAGCTGCCCTAAAGTAATAAAAATGACCATTTAGACCTTCAGCCCTTCTCTTTGCCTCAGTTCACCTTTCAATGAAGTGACTGATGAGCAGCAAAATAGCTCCCAAATAAATAGCATATGGGAGAGGAAAAAAGGCCTTAACCTGGTAATTCATCCTAAATGTCAATAGCAACTGATATGTATATGTTGCAAAGTGTTATCACACATTGTCATTTGATCCTTAACCACTCTTTAAAGTAGGCAGGGCAAGGGTTGTGGATTTTTATGCCCATTTAACAGATGAAGAAACTGAGATGAAAAATGTTTAATAGGATTGTTGTCATACTGCTAACAAATGGTGAGACTTAAAGAAAAATCAGCTTCTGGGGTCTTCACCTAACACAGTTATGACACGTGTGGGTCACAAGCTTCAAGTGAACCAAAGCCCGGATAGTCATCTTGTATTTGCAAAAATGAGAGGGAAAATTAAATTTATTCTGCAACAGAATCTCTCTTCAAATTGTACATCATGCCCAAACTGGAGATTATTGCCAAAATGTTGGGCCCAGAGGTCAAAGAGAAAATTGTATAGTGCATATAAATTGAATTACATTCTAAAATAATATCATTCTCAATTTGATGATAAAGACTCAAAGTTTCCTTTTCACTTATGTTCCTGAAAAATTCTTAGTTGGATTACATTTGAACCTTGATACAAAATTTCCTTTAAAAACATTGCAAAAGTCACCAATAGTCAGCCGACATTCAAATGTGTGGGGAGGGTACTTTCCAGTTATACTCTATGTATAACTGAAGCTCTCATCCTAGGGTGAAACTAAAATCTGCATGAGTTTAGATATTCAATTATTACATGTTTTCCTTGACCTTCAGGCTCATTCTCATGTAAGAAAAGGGCAGGATCAACAATGCTTCCAAAATCAATTATAAATGCTTTGTTAGTTACCTGATGTTTTAGTCAATCTACTCTATTAGCTGAGAAAATTAATCAATAGATAAAATGGAAAGCCCCAAATTTTGCCCAATATAAAATTTTACAAACACCAGAAACATCATTGTATTCTATATTTTGGCAAAACCTTGAAAACTTATTATGCCATTTACACCCCCAAAAAAATAGGATACACATATTGAAGGCTGGCACAAAGACAGAATGAGTATAATTGTGTCACTATATGTAGGGCATGATTTTGCATTCAGGAAGACCTGGATTCCAATCCTGACATGCCACTCCCTAGCTATAGGACCCTGAGCAAGTCACCTAATCTCTGTAGGCCTCAGTTTCCTCATCATCCAAACTAGGATAACAATACCTGTAGTACCTACAGCCTATTTTTCCTAACTACCATATTAGTCGCTGCTGATGTCTGGATGTAGTCAAGATAACAGAAGGTGTTCAGCGCAGTTAAGAGTAAGGAATATCTGTGACAGTGGAAGTCTCCATAGGGCAAATTCCAAGGCTCATCCTAGAATGGTTGTTACTTCATTTGGAACAAATGGGTTCCCAAGATTCTATTCCCATTTAATACTGCTTTTGAGGCAAATTATCCCCATTTTTATGCCTATATTGAAAGGTGATATTTTTACCTTCCCTTGGAGAGTCATGAAATGCTCTGATCTTTTCTCCTTCAGATTCAGGTGGTATGTGATACTTACATAATTACATATGGTGTGTTTCACTTGAGTCTACTTCTTTGATCTTATTTATTTCTGAGATTTTATAAGAAATTGCTTATGAAAGCTTCAGGCTGGAAAGAGAAGGGATGGGAAAACTGTAGTGCATACACCCAACAGCTCTTTGTACAGGAAAACATAAAATTCTCTTGAACCCACAACCCAGCATAAGAACTAGAAAAAGAGTTTGAAGAAGCTGCTTCTCTCACATCAAAAAGAAACAACCAAAAGCAAAAATCTGTTGGGAAAGCAAAGAAATTTAGCTAGAATGACCCATTTATTTGTAACATATTGCAAATGCTAGAATTGCCAGAAAAATAGGATGTTCCTCAGAAAAATACTGAAGAAATATTTTCCCCACAGTCTAGGTTACATTTATTATCCTCCTCTGCACTGATTACTTTGTTTTTTAAAGATACTCTAGGAATCCAATCAAGAACTTCAAGGGACATGGTGCAGTGGAGACAGGATTCAGTTTGCATCTCACATATGCTACAAACTGTATGGCCATGGGCAAATCACATAACCTCTCTGATTTTCAGTTTCCTCTTCTGTGAAAAATGACAGAGGTGGGATATGTGTTGCTTAAGGTTCCTGTGAGCTCTAGATTATACAACCCTACTAAAAAAGTGAGGACTTTGGAATTTTGACTAAAAGTCCTCAATCTTCCTAGGACATTTTACCTAGATCCTTCCTTTGCCCCCTTGACTTAATGCCTTGTATTATACTTACTTATCTCTGTATATCAGAATCTCCCTGCTCAGAGACTGTAAGTTCTTTAAGGACAGAGACTGTGATATTTATGTTTGTATACCTAGTACCTAGCATAAAACCTTGCACATAGTAAGCATTTAGTAAATGTTTGCTGAATTGGATTTGTTGAGTTTAAAAGTCCCAGTTGAACTGTGACAATGGGTAGCATGGCTGTTTTTGTGTCTGTCCTTCATTCTCAAAGAGTACCATGACATCAAGATTATGATATGACTTGCAGTTGACTTTGATTTGAATGAGGGAGGGCATCATGGTGGGATAGTGGGAAAAGTAATGAATCCAGAGTCAGAGGCCCTAGGCTCTCTTAGCCATGAGACTCTGGGCAAGTGATCTTAGCTCTCCCTCAGTTTTGTCATCTGTAAAAAGTAGGGGTTGGATTAGATGACTGAAGAATTCCCTTCCACCTCTAAACCTCTTCATGATTTTTAGAATCCCAGCATACTACTTTAAGACCTTGAGCAAACCAATTCATCCCTACAGCCGTTCATTTCTTTCTCTGAATTGTAGGTATTGTGAAAGGAGATCTCCGAGGTCTCTTCTGACTTTAAATCCAAGATCCTATGGATTGCTGGATCACTCTAGATGTGAAATCAGCTCTTCACTATGGCACACTTCCTCTTATATGCCCTATTAAAGAGTAAAAAATGACTTCAAATGCTTCAGAAAGAAGGGTGAATTTGGAATCAGTACTTGATATATTCCTTTTCCCTTCTCCCACAAACATGAGTTCCCAAGATACAAAATCAATTACCAAACAACTCAATCATATGGTCAGCCCAAACAAGAGGAAAGCAAACTCATATCTTAAGCCAGAGAAAGATAATTGGGAAATGTTCTCTGGCATTTTAAAACTAAATTAGTATCAAATAATCACCACTAACAAGTTTACATTTTTTAATTGCCCCATTCCTCCACCCACCTCAAAATTAACAATGCTTTGAATAATCAAACTGGCATTTAGAAACACAGAGACTGAAAAATGTGATAAATATAGGTCAGTATTTTCATAATGAAAGAAATTATTCCTGTAATAACATCAAATATACTCCACAGGCAACAGCCATTGAAAAACTTCAGTTGCTAAACATGCCTTATGTATAAGAAACAAGTATTCTAAAACATAAAATCAAGACCACAGGTAGAGTTTACGTTGTTTAATGCTTATGTCACTAGAATAGGTGGATAGAACAGTATTCCTATTACTTGGTGTATTTCCTAGCGCATAATAAGTACTTAATTAAATGATTGGTGATTGGTTATATCACTTGTAATGTATTCAGATAGTCTTGAAATGCTGAACACATAAGTTACTTGCAGGCTTTTACAGTTACAAATAAAGATCTTTTCCACTTTTTATAATATTCTTAAGATAAACTCCTAGCAATGGAATTATGGGGTCTAAAGGCATAAGCAGATTCATGGCATAAAATCTGTAGTTGAAAGCCACATTGTTTTTTACCCATTTACAACAGGGTACTGTAACACTGACTTCTTATCATTTGGGGAATATTTTTGTCATCTTCTGGGTATGAAGTGATTTGTCTTGATTTGAATTTGTCCAATTATTAGGGAATGTGAGCATATTTTTCCTTTGCTTATTAAGAATTTATGGTCACTATTTCTTCCCATCTCAATGGGTAGGAGAAAGATGGGAGGAGGCAGAGCATTTGGAAGTGAAAATAAACAAATAAATATCTTTTTAAAAAATTATGGCTATTATTTTTAAAACTGTCAGTTCATAAGTTCTGGAAATTGCTTCGTTTAATTGAAGTTAATTCAACAAATATTCACTGAGTACAAAGCATGTGCCAGGCATTGTTCTGGGGATACAAACATAATAACAGAGCAGTGCTTGACTTCAAGAAGCTTACATTCTACTGGAGGGAAAATATACACATAGTCAACAAGCATTTATTAAGTTCGTACTATGTACCAGAAACTGTGGTAAAATGCTAGGGATAGGGGGGCAGAGCCAAGATGGGGCAGTAGAAAGACACACATACTCTAGCTTTTCCCCCCACAGCCCATAAAATACCTGTAAAAAATGACTCTCAACAAATCCTAGAGCACAGAAGGACAAAGCAAAAGAAATTTCCAGCCAAAGGTAAACTGGAAGACTAGCACAAAAGGTCTATTGCATGAGATGCAGAGTGGAGAGGAGCCCAGCCCTAGCCACACAACACTGGGAGGAACGGGACCAGAAGAGGCCTCCGGGGCAGAATTCCCAGCAGCAGCAGAGGGTCTCAGATCCCTCAACCCACAAGTGCCAAAGAAAGCTTCAAAGGTGAGTGAGAGGGCTACAATATTCCTAGGAGTTTCTATTTTCAGGTCTCTTTCAGGAGGTGATTGATGGATTCTTTCAATATTTATTTTGCCCTCTGGCTCTAGAATATCAAGGCAGTTTTCCTGGAATAAATGGGGGACAGGGTGGGATGGAGGGAAATATAGTTAGTCTTACACAACATGACTATTATGAAAGTCTTTTGCAAAACGACACATACATACCCTGAATTGAATTGCTTGTCTTCTCAGTGGGGATGGGTGGGGAGGGAAGAAGGTATTAGAGGCATCAGAGGAAGGTAATATCAAAGTATTAGAAACAAATGTTGAGAATTGTTATTGCATATAACTGGGAAATAAGAAATACTGGTAAAGGGGTATAGAAATCTATCTTGCCCTACAAGAGAGAAGATGGGCATAAGGGAATGGTGGGGTGTGATAGAAGGGAGGGCACATTGAGGGCAGGGGTAATCAGAATGCAAGGTGTTATGGGGTGGGGGAGGGGAGAGATGGGGAGAAAAATTAGAACTCAAAATTTCATGGAAATGAATATTGAAATCTAAAACTAAATAAACAGACATTAAAAAAAATAAAATGCTAGGGATAGCTCTCAAGGACCACAGAGCTATAGAACATGACCTACAGAACATGCAAACAACTATGCACAACCAAGATGTAGGCAGGATAAATTGAAGATAATCTCAAAAGGGAGGTGACATCATCAAACTTGTGCTTTAGGAAGATAAATTCGAGAGCCAAATGGAGGATGAACTGGAGTGGGGAGAGATGTGAGGCAAGGACACCAACCAAAAGTCTAGAGTAACAGTATAGGCATGAGGTGGTAAGCGCCTGCACCAATGTGATGGCAGCACTGGAGTAGAGAAAGGGACATATACGAGAAATGTTACAAAGGGAGAATCAGCACGTCTTGGCAAGAGATTGAATATAGTATAGTAGGTGGTAGGGGAGAGGGTGAAAAGTCAAAGATGCCACATTGTTTGAAATTCTGGGTAGCTGGAAGGATGATGGTGCTCCTGATAGTATTAGAAAATTAGGAAGAAGGGAGGGCTTATGCTAAAAAAGGGAATGAGTTCAGCTTTAGTCATGCTGAATTCAAGGTACCTGTAGGACATCCAATTCAACATTTCTAATAGGCAGTTGGAGATGTGACATTAGAGACCAGGAGAGAGGTTAGGTTTGAATAAGTAGATAAGGGAATCATTAGCCTAGAGATGGTAGCTGGACCCATGGAAGCCAAAGGGATCACCAAGGAAAACAATAGAGAGGGAAGAGAGAAAAGAGTCAAACGCAGAACCTTGGGGGAGATAAGTCCAATAGTGTAATGAGGTAAGACTTCCGTAAAGTGGAAATTCCTGAGGGATGAAAAGAAAGAGACATTAAAATTAAATAGAAGTCTTTTTAATTTAAAGAGAAGCATCCTAATCTATAAAAGAAGTCTTACTTCACATGCATAATCAATATCAAATGGCTTGCCTCCTCAAGGAGGGAGAGAGAATTTGGAACTCAAAATTAAAAAAAAAAATTAATGTCAAAAATTTTACACATAATTGAGAAATATTTAACTAAATAAATATATTTTTTTAAACATAGGTCTGAAGCTTGAATAGCTCCAATGTTTACAAAAATGCCAAAGAAGACAATGAATTTGCCTTTAGAGTATACCTCCATTCATGCCTCTATCTCTAGCCACGAATCTGTAGAAAATCCCAAAAGGAACCTGGGAAGTATTACTGGCTGAATCAGTATTGATCTCCATAAGCCAAGGAAGAGTCCCTGATGTAGGGAAATGGCTCAGAATCAGTAAGGTCTGTCAAACTGGAAAAGTTAGACCTCTCCAAATTCCTGCCAACAAGTAGTAAACCTCAGAATTTATACTCTGAGGGAATCAAAGAAAGAGCCTTCTGCTAATCGTGAGATCTTGCCCTAGCTGAAAGAATACAGTAGCCCTCTAGCTGAAAAGAATTAAGTACCACCCAACCCAGTAAGCAACTGAAGGTGGTAAAAGACTGATATTGTCTATAAAAGAGGTTAGGGAGTCTAGTAGATAGATCTGTTCAGCAGACTTGCTGAAACCGAGAAGAGCCTAATGCCAGAGCAATCAGCCCATTCTAGCCTCACAGCAGCTGAGCCCAGTGAGGAGCCAGCTAAGTAACCAAACAACATGTTTAACCCATCCTTTTGTTGAGGATCAATGACATCACAGGGTGATGTCTTGACATGACCATGTGATTTAAGAGAGTAGAGTTTCACAAACTCATCAACCTCACTTTCTCTCATCATAGAAGAAGGGCCTACCCACCAAGATGCTGCATCCTATGAGGAGCATGCTCAGCTAAGCTGCCTACCTATAGAGCTGTAAAGCGTTAGGAAGAGCCAGTCCAGCTGAGTAGCAGTATGATTAGCCTGCCCCTCACCAAACTGCATGAGGATCTTACAAAGAATGAAAGAACATTGAGGTCCCTGTAGTTCCAGAGTTAAGTTGCTTTGGCTATCTGTGTTTCCTGGACCTGTGCCTCACTACCACTGTACTTTAAACTTGTTCATATTCTTCACCGTGTGGACCTCTGGAGGTATTTGTGAGAGGGTACACTCCAGCTATGAGGAGAGAAATGTTTTATAACTACTCCTCTTGAAATCCCATTTGAATAAATTCCTTTTCTAAGGAAATGTATCTACTGGACATATGTTTAGGAGAAATATATTGGTGGGGGCTCATGAACTACAGATAGAGAGGGAAGACATCTACAAGATTACCCCTAGAATTCTGAAAGTAGTGGCAACCACCTCTCTGGGGACCCAACCTGACAGTGTCAATGCATACTGGGTTGGGGATGAGTGTAGAGGAAATAATACATAAGTAAATACAAGATAATTTGAGAAGAAAGTAGTAACCATTAGAGGGAAGATAAAAAGTTTCCTAAAGAATGTGGAAGCTGAGCTGACCAAGAAGGAGGATATGAATTTTAAGAGGTAGAAATGAGGAAACTCATTCCAGGAATTGGGAACAACTTGTAAGAAGGCAGGGAAACAGAAGAAATGCTATGTTTGATGAATAGCTAGTAGGTTTTCTCTGGTACTCTTGGTCTTCCAGTGTGGTCCTTTGACTGAATCCAAACTTCACAGAACAAATCCCCTTAAGAAAATGATTTGTTCTGTAAAACTTGGACTCAGTCAAAAGGCTGTACCCAAGGACCTAGAAGGCTACATACGGCCTGGAGGCTGCAGGTTCCTCACCCTTGCTAGTACATTAAAGGAGTTAATAAGAAATAAATATAGAAAGGTAACCTACAATCAGATTATCAAAGACTTCAGATACTAAATGGAGGGACTTGGTATTTGATAGTGGCAGCATTAGGGAACCACCAAAGATTCTTGAACATGGGAGTGAAATGGTCAAACTTGTGATTGAGAGAAGTAGCTGGAAGAAGGGAATCCAAACAGTAGGGCATTTCAAAAGTCTAGATGAGAGGTGATGAGGGCCTGAACTACAGTAGTAACCCTGTGAGTCAGAAAAAGAGCAGGGTTGAGAGAGATGTGAGAAAAATTATCCACCAGACCTGGCAACTGACTGGATATGAGATATGAAGGAGGGGGAAGGGTCCTGTGTGAAATGGCCATGCAAAGTTAGCAGAGACAGAACAAGGGGCATTGTTGCAAGAATTTCAGGGTCCTTGATAGCCACTACACAAAGAAGGCAGCACAGGATAGAGATAGGTATACTGCAATTCCTTTATCCATTTGAGAGCGTAACACACCATCAGTACGTAGTGGACAAGTCTGTCTCACAATTCCTCACATGACACACTGCCTGAGGACCCTTCAGAGAAGGAAAGAATACTGAAGCCCTGCACTTCCTCAGCTGACTTGCTTCAGGCCATCTGTGTTTCCCAGACATGAGTCTGATGAGACTATTTCATATATACAATACTGATGATAGATTCTCACTGAGCTCCATTTACAAAGCGGTTCAAGGTCAGATCAGGTAGGGTACACTACCAGGAAAAAGGACTTTAAAAAGGAAAAAACAGTTCTTCAAAATGAGAAAGAGGATGCTTAAATTGTAACAAAGGAAAGAATGAATCCTTAGCACAGTTGAAAAAGCAACAACCATTTTCTTTATCAGTCAGCTAGTTAATTAGCATTTGCTAAGCTCCTACTACACTGACATATTAGATAGGATAGGAGAAGAGGGTGAGTTTTCTTTCATAATAGAGGGAATGGAGGTACCTAAGGAGACCTCAGTCTACTTCAAAGACGCATCCCACTGAGAGGCCAAGAAAGATAACAGCAAAAATACAGGACAAAATGGAATCAGTAATGTTCTCCCCAAATCCACTTTAAACACCTTGAAAACCACAATAATGATAAAGGAAAACAATGTTCAAAGATTTCAGAGCTCTGTCCAATTCAGTGACCAAGTGAGACTTCAGAGGACTTACAAAGAAGTGTGCCTTCTGCCTTTCATCACAAAGAAAGAGCAACAAAATGAAGCATACGTTATCAGACATGAGTTATTCACTGATCCGTTTTGATCAACTATTCTTTGTTACAAAAGAGAATTCTGGTGAGGAGGGAGAAGGGGGAGAGGGTACTGGATGATTTCTGTCCACCATTAACTATCAATTGCTTTATATGTTTATACATACACACACACACACATATATATACACACATATATATATATGCTTGTATATATGTAAACATATGTAATATATATGTGTTTATATATTGCTTTACTTTGAAATCTGGTACAGCAAGTCCCTGCCTTTATCATTTCCTTCTTTTCAAAATTCTTCTTGATATTTTTCCTGTCTTATTTTCAATGTTAATTTTAAGGCTTTGTCTAACACTATAAAATAGCTACTACTTGTAATCTCCAAAGAATATAAGTGTTGGTCACTCAAAAAGCAATAGAAAAATATACAATAAGTGCAAGTAAGCTGCAACTCATTGCAAATACAAAATCATTCAGGAGGAGAAAAATAAAGGATGTTGCCGGAGAAATATATGATCATAAAAACATGGGATGGTCAAATAGTAAGATCAAGAGATAAATTATCAACAGCTCTTGAGTTCCATCAGCATCTTCAAGTGGACTTAAGGAAGGTACCCAGCATGTTGGATGTGTCCTAGTGACAAGAGTAGGGAGAAGACAAGGACAAATTATACAAGATGGGAATTGTCTCCAGTATCATTTGAGGGAGTACCCTCTCCACTTGGGACAGCTAGGTGGAACAGTGCATAGAGCTCTGGGCTTGACATCAGGAAGACCCATCTTCCTGAGTTCAAATCTGGCCTCAGAAATGTACTAGCTATGTGATCATAGACAAGTTATTTCACCCTATTTGCCTTAGTTTTCTCATCTGTAAAATGAGCTGAAGAAGGAAATGGCAAAATACTCCAATATCTCTACCAAGAAAATCTTAAATTAGGTCAAGAGTCTGAGATGACATAATAAACAACAAAAACAAATCCCCATTAATGAGCTCACAAATCTATCCAAGTAGTGAAATGACTAGTCACATTTTGTTAGCACTCATCCTGGTTAGAATAACTAATTCTATTCTCCAAAGTAGGATTTGCCCTACTTTCAGAGATTTACTCTGAAAGAAGTGAAATTCACACTTGTCATGCATACCTTTCAGTATGGTTTTGTGATTTCTTCTAGTTCTTTTCAGCAGCATACTAGTAGGAATAAAGGAGGCAGCTGGTGGTAGTAATCCAGGTTTGGAGTTAGGCATGCTATTTTCAGTGGAAAGGACAGGATTTGATAGCAGAGGAAAACAGAAATTTGAACTAGTTCACAAAGGGGTAGAGATTGGGAAGGAAGGAGAGTATAGATCGAGTAGGGATTATGGACTGGGGAAGGATTGAGGTGTAATAAGGACTGAAGGTCACAGTGAGGATGGAAAATAGACTCAGAAGTAAAGTATAGGGTAAGAGAGAATGATTATAGTTTGTGATCAGATAAAGGAATTTCAGAGTTCTTGAAAAAAGAAGTGAACATTTGTGGATGATGGTATGATCAAGTGTATGATCAATCGGAGGTAGAGCAACAGAGTAGATCATGGTAGCTGAGTAGAGAGAGGAACTGGGAAACAGCAGTGGCCTAAAGCTAGACTGCAACTGAGGGGTGGCCTAAAGAGGGAAGATCTCTTCTGAATTTCACTCCATTTAAATTTATTATCCAATTCATATCCTTGTGGACCTTACATATATATTGAAATCCCTTGGTATGAAGGTAGGAGTCAGGCAGTAAATTTACTGAGGTGTGATACAGAATGACTTGGTAGCCAGTATATAAGGTCCCCTCAGTTGCAGTCTGGCTTCTCCTTCCAAGATGAAAACCAAATAACCTCATCACTAAATGCTGATTAATATTCCAACAGGAGACTCACAGGATTGGAAATTTAAACCTAGAAGTGGTTATCTGGTCCAATACTTTTTAAACTGTGGGTTTTGACCCCATATGGGGTCATGAAAAATTTGGCAACAGTAAAAGGTTTCTGAACATGCAATAACCAAAAACTAATTAAAAATCAAACATAATGATCAAACATAATGATGGTGTTTCCGGCAGAACTTGCCTGTTTTGCATCAACTTAACTGCAACCTTGGTTGTGAACACAAAGCATCCACACTTTGCATTGCACATGCCCTCAGGTCATACAATAGCAGTCAATGCTGCTGAAACTCAGAAAGGGGTCATGAATGGAAAAAATTTAAGAACCTCTCATCTAGTCCAAACTCCCAAATGTTACAGATGAGGAAGGAGAAACTGAAAAAGATGAAATGATTGTCTAATGCCCCATGCAGAGTATTTGGTCCCCAGTGCCCTCCCTCCCATCAGGTAACAAGGACCTTCCAGAGAAAGTGCCCACTACTATCTTACCTAGGGGTTGACTAAATAATAGGAATTCCAGATCAAGTAAAGGGACAGAGAATTGGAAACTCAGAAGAAGAGCTTCCTATTGAAAAGCACCTTTTGGGATCCCTCCAAATTGCATTTCAGAACCCCCTTGCTCTAAAACTGTATTTGGTGGGCATCCAGTAGCAATCCTTAGCTCATTTTCAAGCAATTGATATTGGCTTATTAATATACTAAGACTTGAAGGAGCTGTTTTCTTTTATGGCTTTCTATTGTCAAGGCTCTCTGTCTAACCTGGCAAAACGAAATACCACTAATTAACCTCAGGAACGATATATCGACACTTATAATCTTTTCAGGCATCGTGTACTTGCTGCTCATCTTAGTTTGTAAGGCATTTACTTAAAGACACTCTGACACTCTGGGACTTTTAAAGTCAAATAAATAATTACTCAATTTCCTCCTGAGCTTTGATGAAATGTCAAAATCATTATCAAAATTGATTAAAATTGCACAAGGGATTTTTCTGAAGCCCACTGCATTATCAATATATGTAGCTCTTAATCAAACACTGCACAGATGATATAAGTAGAATCTTTTGGCTAAGTTTAGATTTTAATTATAAGAGGTAAGAGGAAAAGTCATCCGCAGACTGTTAATTTTTGTTTTGATTTATATAGAAAATTATTTTAAATAATAATTTGTTTTGACTTTGAGCTAATTTTGAAGACACAATAAGTAGTAATCATTTGGATGGAATCCCCCCACCAACCTTCTCTCCAGGTTGGTGGTCAAATAAGAAAAAGAATGAAATTGGATTTGTGATCAGAGGACCGGGAATTCAATCCCACCTCTGCCACTTACTAGTGCTGTGACCTTGGGAAAGTCACTTCATTCTAATGAGTTTCTCCATTTACTCTTTAAAGTGAAAGGACTGGATCAAGGGTTATTCATTTTTAATTGTGTCATAGACCTTTTCAGCAATCTGGTGAAACCTATGCTCTCCTCTGAATAAGATTTTAAAATGCATATAATAGATTTATTTATATTGAAATACAGTTATCAAAATTAAATTATTGAATTAACTTTAAAGACAAATTCACAGACCCCCTAGTCTTTGGACTAGATGGTCACTAAGGTTCTTTCTAGATCTACAACTATGATGCTGTATTGCACCCCTTTGTCTTTGCCCTCACCTGTCCTCTATCCTTGTACAAAGGTTATAAATAAAATGGAAAGAAAAGGCAGCAGAGAATCATTAAGAGTCAGCTACTGATAAGAGAGGAAAACACAATTCAGGGATTACCGTACCAGGATTTTGGCAGCCAAAAGTACTACCGCAATCATGGGTTGCAATTGTGAGAGGCGTAGCTTTCAGGAATCAGGTGTATTCAATTCTAGTCAGATTACATCCAGAATGCTGGGTTAAATTTTTGGGGGCCGCAGTTTCAGGATACTAACAAACCAAAAAGCATCTAGAGGAGAACAAACATTACGGTGAAGTACCTTGAATGCAGACCATGAGGATCAGTTGGATGAATAGAATAGATTTTGTCTACAGAAAAGAAGACCTAGGGGAGAAATGATAACTATCTTCAAGCACCTTAACCATCATTATGGAGAACAGAGGTGACTTATTCTGCTTGGCTCCAGAAGGCAGAATCAAGAACAGCTGACAGAAGTTACAAAGATTCCAGTTTAGGCTTAATATCATGAAAAATTTCTTGACAAAGAGATCTATCCTCAAGTAGAATGGGGAGCCTTGGGAAGGCGTGGGCTGACCCCCTTTAAAGGTCTTCAAGCTGAAACTAGATAACCACTTGCTTGGACATGAATTAGACTGGATGGCAACTGAGGTCTCTTCCAACTCTAAAATTCTGTAATTGTTACTTTGGGAGGTTTCCACCCAGTGAATAGTTTTCTAGATCATACATGCAATGTACTGCCAACGCTAAAAGAAAAAATCAATTCTGTCAGTCAAATTCCTTTCAAGAACCAAAGTTGAATTAATTTTTAATAAAGTATCCCTCTGGTAGCAAGGAGATTATAAAGGATAAACTGTGCACTTAGGTGGACCATAATTTAATTGGTAAAAGAACTCATTACAGTGATGCAGGTTGCAACCCCTTCATGTTTTTTTCCCTCCTGTAGAATTCATGTCTTTTCCCCCATAAATCCTAGATTGATAATCTGCCTAACACATTGGAGACTTTCCTCTGGTTCTTTTATTATCTCAGGAAATAAATGCATTACCTGAGCTGGCCTCCTCTCATCCCTCATTCATGCTACATGACCAATGTATTTCCTATGATGTAATATCTAATGTGTGTATACATACATAAACACATGTGTATATATATATTCCATATATGTGGGAAGTATGTTTTCCATGACTATGTGTAAATACATACATATATAATATGTGTATATCACGAATTGTATCATAGATATCAAGTTATTTATGCTCCTCATATACAAGTATAACAGGATGCTGACCACATCTGCTAGTGGACAGAAACTTCAAATGCCCCGCTACTTGGTAGAATATCTCCCTGGGGAGATATTCTACCATTATGATAGACTGATGGGGCAGGTACATGGCGCAGTGGATAGAGCACCAGTGCAGGAGTCAGGAGGACCTGAGTTCAAATCTCCCCTCAGACACTTGACACTCACTAGCTGTCTGACCTTGGGCAAGTCACTTAACCCAAATTGCCTCATCCTGGGTCATCTCCAGTCATCCCGATGAACATCTGGTCACTGGATTCAGATGGGTCTGGAGGAGAAGTGAGGCTGGTGACCTGCACAGCCTTCCCTCACTCAAAACAACGTCAAGTGCAAGTCATGTCATCATTTCTCTGATGGCATGGTCTTCTTCAGCAATAAAGGATGAACACACACATGATATGCTGACACCCTGTAATTGATAAACTAGTCATCTCTCATTCTTGTGGGTGTGGGAAGGCTCCCTCTTGAGGGTAAGGAGGGAGTACCAAGAATGTGCAGCTGGAGGAGAGTTCATCAGAAGGGGTGAGTAGGCTGAGGGGAACCTGTTGAGGGTCATGGCCACCACCATCAGCATTTGGGCCAAATGTGAGAGGAGACACAGCCCTGGGGCAAGAATATGAGCTTCCATAGTCCCTGGCATGAGCTAAATCTGGAACAGCAAGCCAAGGACTGTGTATCATTCCAAGCAGAAGCCACATAAGGGGAACAAAGAACTGCTCGAACCATTCATGTTGTTGAGATTAAAACTGATGTTTTCTCCCTTTTCCTGTCATTTGCTTTCTTCTCACTCTCTAGCTCTCTCATGAAAGTGATGACCCTGTTGCTCAGTCTCCGTTTCCTAAGTGTCTGTTTTGCTTTCTGCTTCAATATTGTTTTAAAGCCAGAATCTCTAAGATGAACAACTGCATTGCTAATCTATGTTTTTATTAGTCAAATGCAACACAGAGAAGTGGGAGAAAGCCTTAAAAAGAGAAGGGAGGAGGGACAGAAGGAGAGGGAGAGAAGGAAGGAGAGAGAAGGAGATAAACACAAGGGGAGGGAAAAGAAGAGGGAGCAAAAGAAAGAGAAAAAGAGAGGGAAAGGACAAAAGAAAATAATTGAATCATATTTTTACAACTTTCCAGAGCAGAGACCTTGGAAAATGAGTCAACTGTACTACCGAGAGAGAGATGATTACAAGTGAGCAGGAAATAGTATGGAAGGTGAAATTCTCAATCACTCAAAACACTTCCTCTTCTCATTTTTCCTTTCTCAAGGTGGCTTCAAAGAAAACTAAGCCATGTTCAAGGGACAGAGTTGAAGGACTGACTATGGAAAAAAATCATACCCAAAGGGAAGGATATAGTGAGCGACTAGATAGAAGTGTCCCAATCTATACAAAGGTGGAGGACCAGAAAGAAGGAATAACTAGCCCTCTCCTTCTCAGCCACCCTGCCAACTATACCTTTGCACAGCAAGACAAGTAGTCATTGGTAAGATGCTGCATCCTACAGTCATTCATATGTCTTTTCACTGTGCTGTGGCCTTTCTGTCATTTTAGTTTTTCCAAGATGGTAATGTTACAAGTTATAACACTCCTCCTAGACTCACACCTCCATTTGGCACTGGCATTGTCAAGTTACACCACCAGAGGGGTAATTGCTACCTTAGCTTCTAGGTGTAATGCATGCAAGTTGTAGTTCATAAGACCCCCACTAATGTGCTCCCTCTTAACAATCAGCCAGTAGAATGTATTTAGAAAAGGCATTTACTCAAACATCATAGCAAGGACAGTAGTGACAAAGGATTTTCCCAAAACATCTTGGGGAAAATTTCCCCAAAAAGACACAGAATAAGGTGGAAGAATGGATACAAATTTTAAATACAATAATCATGAAGAAAACACATGCTGAAAACACACATGGCCAAAGTGAAACAACTCTGAAACAGCAGGAGCTCAATGTCCTTTCCTTCTCTGTAGTGTCCTCATGAATTTTACTGGAGGGATGATTGGTGGTAATGGTGCTGGACAAGTCACTCAACTGCTAGGCTGAGCCGGCTCCTCACAGGGCACAGCATCTCTACTAGATGGGTAGCATAGCCTGATTTGATCCCAGCTATTAAATGGTATAGCATCTTAGCTAGAAGAGTCTATTAACTGCTCAGCAGGGCTTGGAAAATCATTTGGCTGCTAGGATTTTCACCAGGTAAAGAATCTCTGCTATGTAGTCAATTCTGTAGTCTCCTTGGGCTAGCTTTTCAATGGGCAGCTACAGTCTCTACCATCTCCAGTGTCTGACTTGGTTGGCTGCCACTGTGTTCTTTTCAGAAATACTACAATGCTCTCTTTAGCAGGAGTGCCCCACTTTTAGTAAAGACAGTGACCCATGGCCTGGGAATGGCAGAAGCTCTCCTATTACCTCCCTCAGGGCCTCAGAATCACCAGGCAGAAGAGACCATTAGTCTAATCTTTCCCATCCAACAATTCTTCCTAGTTCAAAGCAGATTCTTTCAATGAGAGACTCCACCCTCATGATGACTAGCCAGGTACATTTCCCAGACTCATACTATGATTCTGCAGATGAGTGGTTAGAAACACAAGTATGGAGGTATTCTGTGCTCTGGGGCAGCTACACTGTATTATCTGTTCTTTTAATACCCATTGTAACTATTCAAGACTCAGCCCCCTTCCAAACTAAAGAATACTTCTTTTACATCTGAAAGTGTCTCCTCTACATTTCAAGATCTCTGTCTTTGCCCTGCCCTTCAACCTGGCTGAGGTCTAAATGGGGCACAGCCTTATACATGACTCATACCTATACAAGTAAAAGGAAGTACCCTCGATTCAGATTTTGCAGGAATCATAGAAATTCAGTTCCTTTGCTTTAGGGAGGAGGAAAACAATGCTTTTCCAACAGCAAGCAGTCTGAGCTAAATGAACACACAATTTCCTAATAATTAATAAAATAATAATTATTTACTGAGGATAGGGCAGTGGCCAAGATGATGCTGAAATGAGATCTAGGGGAAAATATAATTGACTCAATTTTGTCCTCTTTTTGCCATTTCTTTACTACATGTTTCCTCTAGCACCCACTGTAAGAACAACTTAAAGTAGATGCTTTCCTTGTCACCCTTGTTCCAAATTGCTTTACAATGAAAAAAAGAAAACTTGGAAGACTTTGATAGTTCAGGGAAGTTGCCCTTCTACTGTTTACACTACCTGATAAAGTATATGGTAGGTGATTAGCAAATGCTTACAGATTTACTAATAGGAAAGGTAGTTTTTCCCATGGTCTAATGCAAATGGCTCAGCCCTCTCTCACTCAAATCAAAGTCAACTGCAAGTCATGTCATCATCTTGATGTCATGGTCCTCTTTGGGAATGAAGGACATACACAAATGCAAATGGCTATGCTAACAAGAACATTTTTTTTTCCTTTTCAACAAGTGATAAGCATTCTCACGTCATAAGAAGTTCCTTTTTCCTATCTAGCAATCTCCCTATTCTGACCAAATTACTCTGTAAGAAATGCATCTTTTCCTTTCTTACTCTCTGGCTCATGTAGTTTTGGAGGGAAGAATATGTAAATGTCACTTGCCAAGGTATCAGACACACATTTCCATCATCTACTGGTAGAATGTGTCTTACTCTGAGTGAATAAACTACAGTTTTCCTGTGTCTGTATTCTGGGCTGGCTACTGGCTAGTAAGGACCCTAAGAGAATTCACACAACAACACTATTGACTAGTGAAGGAACTACTCTCTCAGACTCTCTCAGATTCCCATTCCTAAGAACTTTCCAGGGTCCACCAGGTGAGTTCACCCATGATCATAGATTTAGGGCTAGAAGGGACCTCGCATTCATCTAGTGCAATATTCTACTGTCACAAATAAAGATCAAGATGGAGTAAAGGGGAGACAGCATGGTTAGGCTTGTACTTTAGGAAAATCACTATGACAGCTGAGTGGGGGATGGACCAGAATGAAGAAAGATTGGAGGCAGGAGACCAATTAAAAGATCCTCATAATAGATCAGTGCCTACACAAGGAGAGTGTCTGTAGGAGTGGAGAGAGACATACATGAAAAATGATATGGAGGTAGAAACAACTAGATTTGACAACAGGTTGGATATATGAGTGTAATAAAAGTGCCGAGTTGAGGATGGCACTAAGGTTGCATGTGTAGATGACTAGGAGGATACTGGTACCCTCAAGGTACTGTGTTTGTCCTTCATTCTCAAGGAGGATCATGACATCAAAATGATGACATCACTTGCAGTTGACTTTGATTTGAGTGAGGGAGGGCTGTGCAAGGTCACCAACCTCACTTTCTTCTCCTGAGCCATCTGGATCCAGTGTCCTGATATTCATCAGGAGGGCTGGAGAAGGCCCAGGAGGCAATGTGAGACCCTGGTCTTTTCAGGCTAAGGTCCTGGTACCCTCAACAATAATAGGAAACATGGAACAGATAATGAGTTAAGTTTTGGACATACTGAGTTTAAGATGCCTTTAGGACATCCAGTTTGAAATGTCCAATAAGCATTGGCAATATTGGACTAGATGTTAAGAGACATTTTGGGATAAGATATAGAGATTTGAGCTTCATCTGTATAGAGAGGGCAACTGAACCTGACAAAAAAGCTGAGAAGAATTGAGGTCACTTGTATAGAGGTCAATGGAAAGATCTCAGGATATTTAGCAGAGAGCAGGGAAAGCTTAGAGAACATGCCAGCTGTCTTCAAGTATTTGAAGGACTTTCATTCTAGCCAGACCAGGGACTAAAAACAAATTGAAGAGAAGCACATTTAGACTTGATACAAGGAAAAACATTATAATTATTAGATATATCCCAAAATAAAATGGACTACTGGGGGAGATAATGAGTTCCCAATCACTACAGGTCTTCCAGCTTAGGCTGTATGCCTACTTGAATACTGTAGAGGGGATTTCTTTTAAGTTAAATTCTTACTGGGGAAACCTGATTAACATGTTCTTTCAATCTTTTTTGATTGTGTCTGAATCTTTGTGACCTCATTCCAGTTTATTTTGGCAAAAATACTGGAATGGTTTACCATTTCCTTCTCTAAATCATTTTACATATAAGGAAACTGAGGGAAACAGGGTTAAGTGAATTGTTCTGGATCTTGTAAGTACCTGAGGTCAGATTTGAACTCAGGAAGATGGGTTTTACTGACTCCAGGCCCAGAGCTCTGTGCACTGTAGCACCACCTAGCTGCCCCAACAACATGATTACCATGCAAGAATCAAATTAAGTACTGTACAATTCAGTATTTAAAAAGAGGGAGAAAGAGAGAAATAGTCCTAGTGAAATTAAATGACTTGCCCAAGGTCACCCAGATAATAAATGCCAAAGCCAGGAATCCATCACAGGCTCTCCACTGTAGCACCCATAAGGCAATACGAAAACTAAAAAATATGTAAGTCAGTGCTAAAGTGCTTACAGACTATATAACTACTCAGCTCAGGAAAGTGGGTGATTAATGAGGGCAGGAAAAGGCAGGGAACCCCTGCAGGGATTTAAACTGGCAGGAAGCCCTAGACTCCTACAGAGTTTCCACAGAAAACTGAAGCCTTGGAAAAAAGCATACATATTTGTGAAATACTAGTACAGTATCCCTTACAAGAGGTACTAATAACTAACATGATCTAAGAAGAGACTTTGAGTCAAATAAACAAGTGACTCCATTTTAAAACAAAAGAAATATATTTTATGTTAATATTTATATCTGTTATATTTATAAAGCAAAAGTAATATATTTTATTACTAATTCTTCCCATTAACATGAGTACAGTATTGAGTCACTTGAAGCACCCAAGTCATGTACACCTCTTGTCCAGAATCTTTGGTCAGGCTATCCTTGTGAGCTGTGTGATGTCCTGCATGTGATCCTGTATTTGGTGAGCTTTGCAATGTTAAATAGAGCTTTGCTTGACTGATAGAGATGTTCCCACAAAAGCTAATAAGTACTAGTGGCAGATCTTGTTGGGGAATTATTTATTCAGTACAAAATTTAATGAAATGAAATGACCTAATTTGATAATGACTCTTTGAATGTGTTTAGATTTAAGTCTTTTCTTTTCCTTAACAAATTCATTATGAGCTAAGTAGCTAGGGAAAGAATATGAACAATACTATGAACATGTTTAATCTTCCTGAAACTCCAATTTCAGTCTTCTTAAGGTTGACAATTAGATTTCATCTTGAGGGCAACTAGCAATTGTTTTCCTTCTGGTACACAGACCTGACATAGCGGAGCTCCATCACGAGAATGGAGGAAAATCCTAATTAAAGTGCAGATACTATTGATGAACATGTCCTCAGCTGGACCATATCTACAAATACACTCAAGCAAAAAAAGAGCACTAGACAAAATTAGGAGACCACTAACTACCTGTGGGGCCTTCAGTTAACTCTCTTTCCCTCTTCTGGTCTCAGTTTTCTCATCTGTAAAATGAGAGGACTAAATCACCTACAGATCAAAGACTCTATCACTGGAAATTCCTATAATACCATGCCATTAAATGAGTAGCAGGCAAGAATACTCCCTTTCCATGTCTAACTTTATATCATCTCCACAGGCCACTGAGTAAGTGTCATATAGTCAGCTGGGATGATCAATTCTAGTTGATCAAAGGCTTTAGAATGAACCTACTTAGATCTTACTAGTATATAAGAATCCAGAAAGCCTAGCATATCTATTGCTCTCCTTCCCCATCTAGTTCTCCCAAAAGGTGTTATTAAAAGAAAATTACCTAACTGAATAGAATGGTTACCACCAATTGGTACTAGATGTAGCTAAGTCCCTCCTAGATCCTCTCAACAGTCAGATCTCCAGCATGATGAATCCTAAAAGAACCTTCATGGAGTACAGAATGCCAAATATATAACTCAAGAGCTAAATCTGAACATAAAAAACGACAACCATCTTCAAGTGTAAGGATTTCAGTAACCTAATAAAAAGAATCCAGATAGTTTTATCAGTCTAAACATAAGCTAATGAGCAACAAGTCTTGGAGGTAATGTTGATGATTTGGAAATGTAGATTCTTACCCTCAAAACTTTAGGGCCCACTATTCCTAGTCAGCTCCTAGTTGCTTCCCGGCTGCCTGAACGTCAGCCTGACCCATGGTTCACTATAACTGAAGAATCAAGTTTGATAAACCCTTCACAAAAGAAGCTAGTACCAAACTCCCAGGACTTTCAGGATTTGCAAGATGGGAAGAAAGTACAAAGTTACAGGTCCCATTTGCCTCTTAGTCACAAATATCTACAGCCATGGAATTGGGGCTAGGCACATGGCAAGGCACAAGGACTCTAAATATGCATCATGATTTATAAATAAACTATAGCTCATGATTTTCAAGATTTACCAATAATTTTCCCCACACAATTCCCTGAGTGACCTATGTTCTTCAACTTTTAATTAGAATAGTGAAGACAATTCTAATAACTCACTTTGAAAATATATTCTTTTTTTTTTGGCTATGCCCTTTTCTTTTTAAATCATGACTTTTTCTTGGTAACTGGTTCAAGGTGGAAAGGAAGAGTGGGTGGAGAAGGAAGGTCAGTATTAGGTCTTTTTATTCCAATGCAGTGCTAGAAGGTATTCATTATCCTGAAGAAATTGAAGATTGAGTAAAAAGTGCTTGTTGAAGTTTTCACCGCGTTAGGCAGAAAATCCCTACTGCTCAACCATATCATAACATCGAGCTACCTAGATGGCTCTTCCAAAGGGCTACCTCTTCCTCTCACCCCTAAAAGAACCCATAACCTTTATCTTAGGGTCCTGTATCTGAAAGAAGTGGCTGTACCCAAATAAACCTACCATCATTCTGAGAAATGAACCAAGGCTGTCAAAGAGAGCGTACCCAGGATTACTGTATTCAAGTCATGTAACAAATACTTCCTGTCTCTGCCTCTTAACAGGCGTATGACTTTGGGAAAGTTACCATTTCTCTCTGGGCCTATATTTATCATCTATAAAATGAGGGAAAGTGTGGTATAGAAAAAGAGTGGGCTGCCCTTGGATCAGGGAGATCTGGGTTCAATTAATCAATAAACATTTACTATGTGCCTACTATGTACCAGGCACTGTGTGCTAAGTACCTGGGTATACAAAAAGGCAGAGGACAGTCTGTGATTTCAAGGAGTTTACAAGCTAATGGATCAAGTCCTCTCTTTGACACAACACTTCCTTCCAGCTCACTGTTGAGTCTGCCCTGAGAACAACTCCGTAATTGGTGGTTCCCTGTCGAGACCTGTGTTATGCAAAGTCCCCATGGTACTTCTCACTTTGTCCCAACTCACTTTCCAGCCTGCTCCCCCAACATTCTGTCTGCCTTGCCCCAGCTCAGAAAGTCTCCTTTATTCCTCACCCTTCCCTCCCTCTATTCCCCTGGGACAATGAAAGCTCCTGCAGAGGAGAAGTTGTCTATTTACCTTGATTTTGCATCTTCAGCATTCAATGCAATGCATTAGGAACTGTTTAATAAATGTTTGTTCACCCTCTATCCATCCATCATGGTGATACGAACCTGGGTACATCTCTTCTCAGTTCCCCAAGCACTTACAGACAAGTAACTGATCTGCATTAGTAGACACTTCCACGCTGCAATTTTCCCCAGTCTGATGAAATTTCAGGGTCAAAACTTTCTTTTTCAGGTAAATGAATACTCACCTTGGAAGAGCAGGGCACTTGGGGAATGACAAAGCAATCCCCCACAGATCACTGAGCTATTAGATTTGATGTCTTCACTCTCTCCTCTTCAGGCAACTCTTCCACCACCTAATCCTCAACTGCCTTGCTGTCAGCATGAGCCTATGCCAGGGAGCCCTACTATCCTCACTTGTGATTGCCTCTCCTGGAAAGCCCCCACCATGCATGCTTTGCTTCATTCCCTCTTCTCCAGCTGCCTCCTCCACAGCTTCCTTGCCAACAACCCCAACACCATACATGCACCCTTTCCTTGTCACACCCCTTTCAGTTCTGGAACCATGAACAAAGCATGATCAACTAGAATCTGTCACTGTTCCTATGCTCTTAACTTCTCATTTACTCCCCTTGTAATTTCCTGGACCAAAGAAGCCTCTCTCCCTGGCAACCACTCCCCACATATGTTTTTTCTCCATGAGAATGAAAACTCTTTAAGGTCCAAGACTATCTTTATTTTTGTAACTATATCCCTAGAGCTTAGCACAATGTTTTATACACAATAAGTGTTCAATAAATAACTTTTTCATTCATATCAGAGGACATTTAAAAAGTGACTCTGATTCATCTTTTTCTGGCTGCAGACACAGCAGAATTATTTCATTTTCCCAGAGAAGCTTATATATACATATGTATGTATGTATATATATATGTGTGTGTGTGTGTGTATACATATATACACACACATATATTGACATACATATGTATGTATACAAATATATGTATATATACATGTACATGTATACTATACATATGTGTGTATATATACATGTATACACACACATAAAAACATATATACACATACCTATATAGGATATATTTTATAGTACCACACACACATATACTATTTTAAGCTTTACAAAGCATTTACATATATCAATTCACTCAAGCTTGTGCCGGGTACTAGGGATACACAAACAAACAAAACTGAATTAAGCCAGAGAATAAAATTGAATCAGAGAAAAAGGTGCTGGCAAAGTGATGAAATAGTTTCTCTTGTAGCTCTCAAACTAGTGACAACTAAAATTTTACAAACGGAACAAGTGTGCCCTCCTGAGGTAGCTACTTAAAAAGGCAACAGTATTTATTATGAAGATTTGTGTGTAGAAGTTCCAACAAATTTGTTGAAAATTTATAACATGAAAATGGAAGAGGGCAGAGCCAAGATAGCGGAGTAGGAGCTCTCCCAAATTTCCCTCCACACAACTTTAAAATAATGCCTCAAATCCAATTCTGGAGTAGCAGAATCAACAGAAGTTCAGAAGAAAGAATTTTCCAGCCCAAGACAACTTAGGGGGTCAGCAAGAAATATCTGTTTCATTAAGTGGTGGTTGGCCTGGAGTATAATGTGAACCATACACCATAAGTAGGCCATGGAGGCAGCTACAGTAGCAGCAGCAGCTTTGGGAGACCTCAGTCCACAGAGGTAAGGTGGTTGAACAACCAGTCATAAAGAGATTATAGGAGACTATTTGCTGGGGCTGGGTTCGTGATCCTGTTGCATTATCCATATGTGCTTCCCTGTCACAGACCCAGGACAAAGAAGAGCACAAATGCTTGTGGTTGTAGGGGATAGGGGCCTTGGTCACAGTTGCAAGATGGAGAAGAGCATTTGTGGTTACTCAGAAGAGAGCAGAGACAGACTCTGGTCATAATTCTAAGACAAAAAGGAATGCTAGCACTTGTGGTGACATGAGAACATCTTTACCCTTCCTAGGTAAAGATCAGAGCACAGGCAAGAAGCACAGTGATCATGCTACTCCTTAGGTCATACCTCCATGGAAGCACTAAAAACCTAGAGATTCCCAGAACTAGCTTTGAAAACAGCAGCAGGGGGTGAAGCCAAGATGGCAGAGTAACAGCATGGACTTTCTAGAGTGCTGCCCCGCAAGACCAGCCAAGTACCTGTAAAAAATGGCCCTAAACAAATTCTGGAGCTGCAGTAACCACAGAATGATGGAGTGAAACAAATATCCAGCTCAAGACAGTCAGTAAGATGTCTGAGAAGTGTCTATTACACCACACTGGGAGTGAAGTGTAATCCAGTGTGGGCCACGAGAGCACAGAGGAGATGTGAGTAGGCCTTGAGGAGACTGAATCTCTCACAGGTGTAGTGGTTTCCAGACTTCAGGACCCCAAAATGCAGAAGATAAACTGGAAGGTCAGTGGGAAAAGCCTGTGGGACCAGTGGAGGAGAGTGGAGTGGTCTGGGCCCCAGTCCCAAGGCAGCAGAGGGGAAAGGGAGCAGAAGAACCTGCAGGAACACCAGCAACAGGGCAGAGAAAGCAACGGTTTTTGGAGCTCTAGATGCACAAATTGATACAGGGGAGGATCCAGCAGCTGACAGTACACCCCCCCACTCCCACTGGAAGCAGAGAAGTACCTTGACAAAGGGCTCAGAAGTCAAGTAAATGGCTGGGGAAATGAGCAAAAACCAAAAAAGGAATCAGACTATAGAATCTTACTTTGGTGACAAGGAAGACCAAACCATGTAAAGAGAAAAAAACAAAGTCAAAGTTCCTACATCCAAAGCCTGAAAGAAAAGTATGAATTTGTCTCAGGTCACAGAAGAGCTCAAAAAGGATTTTGAAAATCAAGTAAGAGAAGTAGAGCAAAAATTGGGAAGAGAAATGAGAGTGATGCAAGAAAATCATGAAAAATGAGTCAACTACTTCCAAAAGGAGATCCAAAAAAATGCTGATGAAAATTACACTTTAAAAAACAGATCAACCCAAATGGCAAAAGAGATTCAAAGAGCTAATGAGGAGAATGTCCTAAAAACCAGAATTGGCCAGATGGAATAGGAGATCCAAATGCTCATCAAAGAAAAAAATTCCTTAAAGATTAGAATGGAGCAGATGGAAGCTAATGACTTTATGAAAAATCAAGAAATTATAAAACAAAACCAAGGAATGAAAAAACAGCAGACAATGTAAAATATCTTATTGGAAAAACAACTGACCTGGAAAATAGACCCAGAAGAGACAATTTAAAAATTATGGGACTATCTGAAATCCATGATGAAAAAAAGAGTCTAGACATTATCTTTCATGAAATTATCAAGGAAATCTGCCCTGATAGTCTAGAACCAGAGGGTAAAATAAATATTGAAAGAATTCAACAATCACCTCCTAAAAGAGATCCCAAAAGAAAAACTCCTAGGAATACTGTAGCCAAATTCCAGAGTTCTCACGTTAAGGAGAAAATATTGCAAACAGCACGAAAGAAATAATTAAAGTATTGTGGAAATACAATCAGGATAACACAAGATCTTGCAGCTTCTACATTGAGGGATGAAAGGGCTTGGAATATGATATTCCAGAAGTCAAAGGAGCTAGCATTAAAACAAAGAATCATCCACCCCGAAAAACTGAGTACAATATTTCAGGGGGAAACTGTTTATTCAATGAAATAGAGGACTTGCAAGCATTCTTGATGAAAACACCAGAGCTGAATAGAAAGTCTGAATAGCAAACACAAGAATCAAGGTATGAGGTATGAAAAGGTAAACAGGAAAGAGAAATCATAAGGGACTTATTAAAGTTAAAATGTTTTCATTCCTACATAGAAAGATAATATTTGTAACTCTTGAAACTCTTCTCAGTATTTGGGCAGGTGGAGGGATTATATACATATAGACAGAGGAAACAGGGTGAGTTGAATAGGAAGGTATGATATCTAAAAAAATAAAATTAAGGGGTGAGAGAGGAAAATATTGGAAGGAGAAAGGGAGAAATGGAATGGGGCAAATTATATCCCATAAAAAAGGCAAGAAAAACCTTTTTTCAGTAGAGGGGAAAAGGGGGAGGTGAGAGGGAAAAAGTGAAGCTTTCTTGACCTTGGGACTCTGAAATTTGACTCTAATATTCCTGGGAGTTTTCATATTGGGAACTCTTTTTGGAGGTGCTTAGTGCATTTTTTCATTCTAGAATATCAGGGCAGTTTTCCCTGAAAAAGTCTTGAAATATGATCCTTATACTTGTTTTAAATTATAGTGTAAAATGATATATACCCTATATAGAATAGTATGCCATCTTGAGGAGGGAGGGGGGTAATAGGGGGTAGGTAGGGGGGAAAAAATCTAAGTTTTATGGTAGTGATTGCAGAACATTAAAAATAAATAAAATGAATATATTTAAAAAAAAATAAAACCACTAAACCTTATAAAAGTTGGAGCTCATTTTATTGGGGGGGAGACAATAAAACAGATAAACATTTGATTAATTTGATTTTAAAAACAGAATGAAGACCAAATTACCAGTACCAAAAAGGAAAAAGGTGAATTTACCACCAATGAAGATTAAATTCAAATAATTATTAGGAGCTATTTTGCCCAATTATGTGCCAATAAATCTAACCATTTAAATGGAGTAAATGAATATTTACAAAAATATAAATTGCCCAGATTAACAAAAGAAAAATGGAATACTTAAATAACCCTATCTGAGAAAAAGAAATTGAATAAGTCATAAATGAGCTCCCTAAGAAAAAAATCCCAAGGACCAGATGGATTTACAAGTAAATTCTACCAAATATCTAAAAAAAATTATTTCAATATGCTATAAACTATTTGGATTAACAGGCAAAGGAGTCCTGCCAAATTGCTTTTATGATACAAATATGGTAATGATACTAAAACCAGAAAGAGTAAAACCAGAGGGAAAAAAAAACTATAGTTCAATTTCCCTAATGAGCATTGATGCAAAAAAATTAAATAAAATATTAGCAAGGAGATTACAGCAATGTATTGCAGGAATCATATACTGTTATCAGGTGAGATTTATGTGAGGAATGTAAGGTTGGTTAAATACTAGGAAAACTATCAGCACAACTGACTGTTCCAATAACAAAAACAACAAAAATCATATGATTATTTTGGTAGATGCAAAAAAAGCTTTTAACAAAATGCAATATCCATTTCTATTAAAAACACTAGGAAGCATAGGAATAAATGAAACTTTCCTTAAAATAATAAGTAGTATCTATCTTTAAGCATCAGTAAGCATTATCTATAATGGAAATAAGCTATATGCCTTCCCAATAAGATCAGGGATGAAGCAATGATGCCCATTATCACCACTATTATGCCGTATTTGTTCTAGAAATGCTAGCTATAGAAATAATACAAGAAAAAGAAATTGAAGGAATTAAAAGAGAAGATGAGGAAACAAAATTATCACTCTTTGAAGATGATATGATGGTTTACTTAGAGAATCCTGGAGAATCAACTAAAAACTAGTTGAAATAATTAACTGCAGCATAGTTGCAGGATATAGAATAAACCCACATAAAGCATCAGCATTTCTATATATTACCAAAAAAAGACCAGCAGCAAGAGATAGAAAGAGCAATTTCATTTACAATAGCTGCAGACAATACTTGGGAATCTACCTGCCAAGACAGATCCAGAGATTATATGAATACAATTATAAATAATTTTCCCCACAAATAAAGACAGATCTAAAGAAGTGGTGAAATATTAATTGTTCATTAGTAGATCAAACCAATATAACAAAAATGATAATTCTACCCAAATTCATTCACTTATTTAGTGCCATACCAATCAAATTACCAGAAAATTATTTTAGAGAGCTAGAAAAAAATCCTAACAAAACTCATCTGGAAGAAGAAAAGGTCAGCAACATCAAAAGAATCAATAAAAAAATTGTGAAGGAAGGTGGTCTAGCAGTACCAGATGTCAAATTTCATTACAAAGCCATAATCATCAAAACCATCTTATACTTCCTAAAAAATAAATGTACTAAATTGGTGAAACAGATTAGGTATACAATAGTAAATGCCCATAGTAATCCAATGTTCAATAAATACAAAGAGTCAAGCTTTTGGAAGAAGAACTATCTGACAAAAATTGCTGGAAAAACTGGAAAGTAGTTTGGAAAAAACTAGGTATAGAACAACATTTCACATCATATGTCAAGATAAGATGAAAATGTATTCATGATTTAGATATGAAAGGTAATATAAGCAAATTAGGGGAGCATGGAATATTTTAACTGTCAAAACTATAGATAATGGAAGAATTTTTTTTGGAGGCAATCAGTGTTAAGTGACTTGCCTAGGGTCACACAGGGTAAGGTAAGAACTTAGGACCAAATAAGAGGCAGAGAGCACTACAGGATGTAGAATGAAAATTTTGATTGCATAGAATGAAAAGGTTTTTCCACAAGCAAAAGCAATTCAGCCAAGATTAGAAGAAATGCAAGAAATTGAGGGGAAGTTTCTCTGATAAAAGTTTCATTTCTCAAATATGAGAACTGAGTCAAATTTTTAAGAATATAAGTCACCCTTCAACTGATAAACGATCAAAGGATAGGAATGGGCAGTTTTAAGAAGAAGAAATCAAGGGGGCGGAGCCAAGATGGAGGAGTGACAGCAACGACTCACCTAAGCTCTCGCACAAACTCCTCCAGGTACCTCTGAAAGGAGAATCTGACCAAATTTTGGAGGTGGGAATCAGTGGGAGACAGACGGTGAGGATTCGGAGCTCAGGTGGGACTGGAAAGTCCACGGGAAGGATCTGTTCCGCGGGGGTGAGCCCACAGCCAGCGCAATGTGGCCAGCACAGTGGAGCAGAAGAGATCCGAGAAACCTGAGTGGCGGGCGGAACCAGAGGAGCGGCACCCGGGGTGGGAGACAAGACGAACCGAGTCAGTGAGAGCCACGGAGCGCCAGATATCAGCGCAGCAGCTCCTGAGACCTTCAGCCCGATCTTCGGTAAGTCACTTACTTGAACTTCCGGGAGCCAGGATGGCGGAGTGATCAGTCAATGCTCTCTCCTTCCCCCTTGATGACTGTGAAAGAACCATAAAATATCTCCCCAGAGAAATCCCAGATCAGTAGAATTAGAAGAAGGAGACCAATAGTCTCATAACACCTGAGACAAGGAAAATAGCTAAGGGGGATTCCTCCTAGGTGGCAGAGGCAAACCGGAAGGACAGAGGACCCAGGGCAGAGAAAACTCGCACTAGGACCCAGGCAAGCCTCAGGCCAGGAAAGGAGCCCCAGGAGGGTTGGGAACACGCATTAGCATCTGCGTGCCTCAGCTGTCCAGGGGAATCAGAAAGACAATAGGGCAGCTGGGATCACAGGCCCCTGAGCTTGCCTTTGCCTCAATTCAGTTGAGGAAATCTCCTGGGACCAGACCACTCCTCCCCCACACTTAACAAGCTAAACCCAGGGCTGATCAGGGAAACACCAAACAAAACCTGCTTTTAGCTTTTTCACACATCAGCTCAGCAAAAAGTTCTCTAGTTTCTGACTGAAAGAACCAGAAGCCACAACACTCAATCAAAATCATGAACAGGAGAAAGAAGAGGGCCGAAAGAAACATAGAATCTTTCTATGGGGATAAGGACCAAAACACAAACCCCAAAGAGGTCACAGCTGAGACTGTACTTCATCTGAGACTTCAGAAGGGACTATGAACTACTCGCAAGTACAAGCAGCTCTCCTGGAACAGCTGAAGAAGGAAATAGAAGATAAACTGGCCAACGAATTCACTGATGAGAACATTTCCTTGAAAAGGAAAATTGAACAAATGGAAAAAGAAGTTCAAAAATTAACTGGAGAAAATAAATTCCTGAAAGGCCAAATGGAAAAGGAAGTACAAAAATTAACTAGAGAAAATAACTTCCTAAAAGGGCAAATGGAAAAGGAAGTACAAAAATTAACTGGAGAAAATAGCTTCTTAAAAGGAAAAATTGGGCAGATGGAAAAGGAGATACAAAAGTTAACGGAAGAAAACAATTTGATGAAGATTAGAATTGGGCAAGTAGAAACTAACGACTCAATGAGACAGCAAGAATCAGTCAAACAAAATCTAAAGAATGAAAAGATAGAAGAAAATGTAAAATATCTAATTGAGAAAACAACTGACCTGGAAAATAGATCCAGAAGAGAAAACTTAAGAATTATTGGCCTGCCAGAAACCCAGGATGGAGAAAAGAGCCTGGACAATATCTTCCAGGAAATCATCAAGAAAAACTGCCCAGAAGTACTAGATTCAGAGGGCAAAACAGTCATTGAAAGAAGAAGAAATCAAAGCTATCTATAGTCATATGAAAACAATTTTTCTATCTCACTTTTGATTAAAGAAATGCAAATTCAAACAACTCTGAGACATTCCTTCACACCTATCAGATTGGCTAACATGACAGAAAAAGAAAATGAGAAACATTGGAGGGGATGTAGAGAAATTGGTACACTAATGCACTGTTGGTTGAGTTGTGAACAGATTCAACCATTCTGGAGAGCAATTTGGAACTATGCCCAATGTGCTATAAAACTGTACATACCCTTTGACCTAGCAATATCACTACCACCAGGTTTGTATCCCACACAGATAAAAGGAAAAGGACTTATATGTACAAAAAAATATTTATAGCAGCTCCTTTTTTACAGAAAAAAATGGAAATCGAGGGGATGCCCATCAACTAGAGATTGGCTGAATAAGTTGTAGCATATGTTTGTAAAGAAATGCTATTACACTATATGAAGTGAGAAGAACATCGTACACAGTAACAGCAATACTGCACGATCAACTGTAAATGACTGGGCTATTTTCAGCAATACAATGATCCAAGACAATCTGAAGGACTTATGATGAAAAATGTTATCTACCTTCAGTGAAAGAACTGATGGAGCATAAATGCAGATTGAAACATTTTTTTTTTACTTTCTTTTCCTTTTTTTTGGTCTGTGTTTTCTTTTGCAATATGGCTAATATGGGAATGTTTTACATGACTGCACTCATATTATCTGTATCAAATTGCTTGCCTTCTAAGAAAAGTGAAGGCAACAGAGGGTAAGAGACATTTTGAAACTCAAAAACGCTTTTAAATGAATGTCAAAAAGGTTTACATATAATTGAGGAAAAAAAGGAAAGAAAAAAAGAATTTAGCATCATTACGTTTGTACTTGTGCTTTATGGGGCTGGAATGGGAAAATGCTTATAGTATTTTGTGTCCACACCTTAGCTTCTCTTGCTATCAGAGTCCCTGTGACTCTGCCTCCCAAGTTGCAAACTCTGAGATTACTAACATAGAGGGAACAGCTGTTCAAGCAAGGTCGCAAGGAAAAAAACAACCCTACACATGACCAAATCAAGTATAACGTGTCCTCTATCCTAGGATTTCTTGCCTCCTTTTACCCTAGCAGATTCCTTTTGTGAGACAAAAACAGTTATAATACATACATCAGAGGAAGGATAAAGCACAGAACTATAAACTAATATCATTAGTGAAAACTGATGTCAAAATTTTAAATAAAATCCTGTCAGATATAAATAATTCATCCAAGAAATCATTCATTATGGGTATTATGAGCATTGTAGGATTTTTGCCAGCAATGTAAGGACAGTTCAACATTGAGAAAACAATCAATGTAATTAATCATATTAAAATAAAAACATCCAAAATCATATCATTATCTCAATAGATATGGAAATGGATTTACCAAAGTACAACACTCATTTATGTTAAAAAAAAAGTCATTGTTAAGTATAGATTGATCTTTTTAAAATACCATAAAAAGTATGCTTGTAAAATCAAAAGCAGGCATCATATGCAGTGGTGATATATACTCAAACCATTCCCAATAAATACAGGAATAGAGTAAGGATGCCCACTCCTCTCACTACTATTTGATACAGTTCTGAAAATGCTAGGCTTAGTAGTAACACAAGAGAAAGAAATTAAAGGCATAAAGATAGGCAATGAGGACATAAAACTACTTCTATTTACTGATGATACCTGGAAAAATCCCAGGTAATCAGCAAAGACACTAATTGAGATAATAGCTTCAGCAAAATTGTAGGAAACCCTGAAAAAATCAACTCCATTTCTGTATGAATAACAAAATCCATGAGGAAATAAGAAAAATGGAAATTATATACCAAACAACTACAAAATGCATAAAATATCTGGGGATATATCTACCAAAGCACACAAAATACTTGCAGAGATTCAATTACAAAGTGATTCTTAAAAAGAAATATTCCATGCTAGTGGCTGGGCCATGCCAATATAACTAAAATAGCAATACTACCAAAGTTAATTTATAGTTTTAATGCTATACTAATCAAATCATCAAAGTAATACTTTATAGAATTCAATGAAATACCAAAATTCATTTGGAAAAAGGCTTAGAATATTCAGGGAAAAAATTTTAAAATGAAAGATGGAAGCATAGCACTTTCAGAACTTAAACTATATTTTAAAGCAGCTGAACTTAAGCAAAGCTTATAGAACAAAACAGATGTGTGCTGGTAAATGGAGATGTGGGGCAATTTGAACTTAATGTGCATTGCTACAATCACTTAGCTCCTCCTGCCTTCTTTACTGTTCCTGCTATTTTTTTATCCTCTCTCCCCTGAATGCCTTCCTTACTATTCTGCAATGAGTCAAATCAGAGCCTCCAGATGCTCAAAGGCTCATCTTTCCCATGTGATGTAAAAATCATAAATATTCACTTTTTTATTTATGAAACCCATTAATTCTTATTTAATCATTCCAGAGTCTTTCCATGAAGTTATTTAATTTAATACATTGTCAGCTTTAACTTCTCCAGCTCTAAAAACATTTATATGTCAATTGCCAAGGGATCGCACTATTCTATGCCCTTCGTCATTTACTTATCCTCAGTTTTCTACTCATACTTGAATTTCATTAGCTTTTTTGTAAATAAAAGTTCCTTTTCTGCAAACTGTTTACAAACAAAAGGGGCAAGAGTGTTTTAAATCTTTTTCTTTGTGCATAATTTCATTCTGAACCCTAAAAATCCATTTTCTTCTTCCTTTAATAACCAAACTGCTCCCATATCTTACATACATCTATAGTATTTTACACATAGTAGTATCTTACACATAGCTGTGGTCTTAGAATAAATTGTTTATACTTCTTTTGCCTTCACTTTTCCTTCTCTCACATACTTCTCAAGTCAATACAATACTATGTGGTAAAACTGTCAGCATACCTTTTCCCTCTATCACATATTGGTTTCAAGCTTTATTATCACAGGAACATATTTTGTGCTGACTCCAAGGGAAAGAGAGAGAGAAAGTGAGTGGGTTGTTCTAGAGAAAAGTAGTTCAGTTGAGTCAGGCGGTCAGAAGCTGGACTGTGATCTCCTTACTGTTCTGAACACCAACCTTCCCCTTCCCTCCTAGATATTCTCTCATTTTTTGGTTTCCATGGCACTGTTCCTGGCCTAGTTCTCCTCTCAACTGTGTTATTGTTCTTTGGAAATCTCTTTTGCTGACTCATTATGTATTATTTGTCTATTAAGAATGATATTCTGTAGGCATCTCAAATCTATCCATGTTGTTTGTCTTTCGTTTTTGAAAAGGACCCATGTCATCACAAGGCGATATCTTGATTTGTGCATGAACTAGATTTAAGTGAGGCAGAGTTGCACAAAGTTGTCAGCCTCACTCCCCCTTCCAGAGCCATCAAAGTCCAGTGACAAGACAAAAGTCAAGGTGAACAGTGATGGCCTGGGATGCAGTGGATGACCTTGGCAACTTTGATGTCTGACCAAGCTCTAAGTATTCCACAGCACCCACTTCAGCTGCCTTCATGGTCATTGGAACAAAATTTTCTCATTTATCCCTTTCACCAGGGGAAGTCTTCACATGTTTGAGGGGGCAGCTAGGTGATGCAGTGGACAGAACACCAGTGTAGGAATCAGGAAGACCTGAGTTTAAATCTTACTTCAGACACTTGACGCTCACTAGCTGTGTGACCTTGGGCAAGTCACTTAGCTCCAACTGCCTCATCCTGGGTCATCTTCAGTCATTCTGATGAATATCTGGTCACTGGATTCAGATGGCTCTGGAGGAGAATTGAGGTTGGTAACCTGCACAGCCCTCCCTCACTCAAAACAAAGTCAAGTGCAAGTCATGTCATCATTTCTCTGATGGCATGGTCTTCTTTTGCAACAAAGGACAAATACACACACACACACACATGTTTGAGGAAGACAGCTCCCTAACTCACCAATGGGTTCAAGGCCTGTTGGTTAGCCCATCTGCTGAGATAGTTTTACCAGGATTTGACTGCAATGCATGCTCCAGTTTCATGGAGCCACAGGCAAAAGTTGGGTAAAGGCTGATATCAGAGGTGAATTAGCAGGCCTGAAAAGGGCTTGGTGAGCCCTCAAATAAGAGGTACTAGTTCTCCTTGAACACCCCAAACACCCCACCTATCCATGTGCAAAATGGAACTCATCATTTTTCTACTTTCAAACTTTCCCATGTAGGTTGAGAACAACACCTTCTTCCTCATAACCCACGTTCACAATCTCAGAGTCACTCTTGATTCTTTCCATTCTTAAGTCCTATCAATTTCACCTTCACAATATCTCTGAAATATTTTTTCTCTACTTTCAAAGGTACCTCCATAATTCAAGCTCTCAGCACTTCTTGCCTAGACTATTGAAAAAGACTCTTATTTTGTCCCTCTGTTCCCATTCTCTCTTCTTTTTAATTCCTACTCCACTTGTTGTTCAATTATTTCAGTTGTGCCTGACTCTTCGTGATCCTATTCGGGGTTTCATTGGAAAAGGTCCTGGAGTAGTCTAACATTCACTTCTGCGGCTCATTTTGAAGATGAGGAAATTAAGGCAAGCAGGGTGCAGTGACTTGCCCAGGGTCACACAACTAGCGAGTGTCTGAAGCCAGATTTTAACTCAGGAAGATAAATTTTCCTGACTCTAGGCCTGGCATTCTATCCACTGAGCCACCTAGCTGCCCTCTTTTGTCCACATTGCTACCAAAATAATCTTCATAAGGCACAAATCTGACCATGTCTTTGCTCATAAACCATTAATAAATCCATATTGCCTCTAGGATAAGATACAAACTCCTCAGTCAAGCATTTAAAACCCCTACACCTGGATTTCAACTTGTCCAGAGTAAATTCATATTTTTCTCTCTCTCTGCACATTCTTTTTCTCAGCCAGACTGGTTGATCTGCTGCCCGTTTTTTCCATTCAACATTTGTTAAACATCTACCATGTGTCAGATGATGTTCTACAACCATGAAACAACATTTCATCTTCACTTTCTATTCTTTTCATAGGTCATCCACTCCTGGAATGCACTCCCCTCCTCAACTCTACTTCTAAAAATCTTTATTTTCTTTCAAGGCTAAGTCAAGGGCCATCTCCTATGTGAAGCCTTTGCTGATCATGCCTAGTTTCTAGTGCTATTTCCCTCATCAATTAACTTCTATTTACATGCTGTGTCTCCTCAAAAGAATATAAATTTTATGGGCACTGCAATGATTTCATTTCAAGGTTTTTATATTTAATGAATATTTGCTGAGTTGCATTATAGAGCTGTAAGAATGAGTATTACCTAAGGCTAGAATTACCCCAGAGAACACCTTATATCCAATTTGAGTACAATTCAATCAAATTGAGAGTCCTGGTTCCTAGTAATTCCTTCATGAAGCAATACCAGTATTGGGAGGCAATGAAGAGAGTGATTTTGTATGATTCACCTGAGGAAAAATGTCACTGTAGATACAGAGCCAGCATTGAAGCCAGGAGGACCTCATTCAATACCCACCTTTGAAACATACTAGCTGTGTGTCTCTAGGCAAGTTCTCTGAGCACTCTAAGCAACTTCCCAGTACTGTAAGTTGCAAAGAAGGTTCTAGTCTGCACTAATAATAGCTGTTTCCTCACTCAGGAATTGGCGATACCAATGCAGTAGAAGATTCCAACCCAATCCTTACTTGAATCAACAAGATTCTGAGATCTCTATAGTCTCTAAAATGAAAGTGTGACTTCCTCAGGAGCACTAAGAGCTCAAGAGCTGGAGGCATGCATGTATGCATTAAGAGGTCTCTTACACTAGAATGCTACTTCTTACAGAGGCACACCCAACAGAATAAGGAAGGATTCCACATGTAATATCAGGGATGGAACTGTCTTGTGACTCAGAGTCATTATCACCCCCAAGCCTTTGGTGTTCTCTCTACCTCAGATTTCAGGTGGTCTACAATACAACCTAATGTATAATGATTCTCAAGGAACATACACAAGTAAACAAATATAGATATGTACAGAAAGACCACCATGTAACTAAACTACTCAAAGACATATTTCTCTGCTTCAATGAAGTCACACCTGGCTCTCTTCTTCCAAAATTCTCAGGTCCCTAATCAGAGTACAAGGATAAGTTTAGGAAACCAACCCAAAGCCCTGGTCTACATCGACTTTTGTAAACTTAGTGCAAGCAGACTCATAAGGGAAGAAAAACTAGTGTCTTTAACACAACTATTGGAAGAATCTGCTGCCTTTCTGCTCTCACAACTCAACTCCCCTGCCTCCCTAACTATGGCAACACCTACTAGTGTCTTAAGTTTTTCAAAGGCAGGGAACATTTTTTCCCCACAAGGCACCTATCACATAGTACATGCTCAATTAAGTATGTGCTGAATTGAATTAGTCAAAAAAATCTTAGACCTGTTGATGCAGATAGATGGTGGTGCCTTAGCTGCTGCTCACCATTGTGGAAATGGAGTTCATTTGGGGTTAGCAGGAAAGAAAATTCTTGGGTTTGTCTGTTTGCTTGGGTTTCTGGTACTTTGCATATTTTAAATTAACATTATTAATTATTTGTAGTTTAATCCCACAGTGTGGTTTAAATGTTCCCCTAAGCATACCATTGTATGTTTATTGTGATGTCTGTAATCACCTTGCCTATTCTCTGTGGGTTGAGTTGCCTGATAATTGCACTTTCCGGTTCCTCTTAATAGGTCACCACTACAGAATGGTATAAATAAGTGATTGATTTAACACTATAAATGCTTATTAAGCAATTCCTCACAGTGCATTGGAAAAACACTATCCTTGTTTAGTTAATGGGTGATTTCACTCTCTGCTCCACTGCCTTCATCCTGCATGATTTTTTTGTCTTCTAGAGAGAGAATGCACAGGCACAACTTCCTTCTCTTCTAGATCTGTTGTCAGCGAACCAGGCTTTTACATCCTGGTGCCTGTAGCCAGGCACTAGTTAGCAGGAATATGACAGTAAGCTGGTGTGATCAGATATACAATACTTAGGCTAAGGTTGCCACAGTGCTAATGTTTACTTAGCTCCCCATTCTGGATTACACTGCGTCAGACCTCTGGTATACCACACAATAACATACTATACATACTTCTAATCACCTTCCCCAAAAGGGTTAACAAGCAAGTATACACTCAACAAACACATAGGAACAAAAGAGGAGCCTAAAGCTAACAGGGAAATGCTAAGGAAGATGGAATCAGAGTTGGAAGGAAAATTGAAGGTCTCCATGTCTAATCTGAACCTGACCAGGAATTACTTCCCCAGTATACTCCACGAGTAGTCCACCAACCTTTGCTTGAAGGCCATTGGTAAGGGGAAACTCACTATCTTCCAAGATACTACATTTCAACTCTGGATAATTATTATGCTTAGGAAGTTTTGTTAATATCAGTTCTAAATCTAAATTCACCTTTGGGCAACTATTATTCATTGTTCCTAGTTCAATCCTTAGATGAAACAGAATGACTCTAATCCCTGGAGTGACCGTGTCACACCTATGTCCAACAGTAAGCACCCAGACATACACAGATGGGCCTGCTATCACAGAATCTTAGATCTTCATTCATAAAAGGAAAGGCAAATTTTGATGGCTTAATAATCACTTTAATCAAACATATATCATTCACCTAGTTCAGGGGAATCAGCACCCTGAACTTCAGAGAAAATATAGAGAAATCAAAGATCAACAGACATGGCCTCCTCTGTCTGATCACAAAGGAGCAGGGGTTCAATATAAGGAAAATTATCAGCATAATTGACCATGCCAATAACAAAAACAAGAAAAATCATATGATTATCTCAGTAGATGCAAAAAAAAGCTTTTGACAAAATACTAGTCCGGCAGCAAGAGAAAGAAAATCCATTTAAAATAACTGCAGATAATATATGATACTGGGAAGTCTACCTCTCAAGACAAACCTAGGGACCATATGAACACAATTATAAAATACTTTTCACACAAATAAAATCAGATCTAAACATCTGGAGAAATATTAATTGCTTACTGGTAGGCCAAGATAATATAACAAAAATGACAATTATATCTAAATTCATTTATTTATTCAGTGAAATATCAAATTATCAAAAAATTATTTCAGAGGGAGAAAAAACACCTTTATCAAACTCAGCTGGAAAAACAAAAGGTCAAGAACATCAAAAGAATCAATAAAAAATGAAGGAAGGTGGCACAGCAGTAAGAAATCTCAAACTGTATTACAAAGTTATAATCGTCAAAACAATCTGGTACTGGCTAAGAAATAGAGTGCTTGAATAGATTTGATACATGTCCACAGTAATCTAATGCTTGACAAAATCAAATGTCTAAGCTTTTGGACCAAGAGCTATTTGAGAAAAATTGCTGAGAAAACTGGAAAGCAATTTGGCAGAAACTAGATATAGACCAACATCTAACACCATATACCAAGATAAGGTCAAAATGGTTGCATGATTTTGACAGAAACGGTGATATCATAAGCAAATTAAAGGAGTATGGAATATTTTACCTGTGAAATTTATGGATTTAAAATCTATAACCAAATAACAGATAGAGTGCATTAGGGATATAGAATGAATAATTTTGATTACACAGAATTAGAAAGCTTTTGCACAAATAAAATCAATACAGTCAAGATTAGAAGGGGAACAGGAAACTGGGGAGGGGGAGGTTAATAACAAGGGTTTTTTATGCTAGAGGCTTCACTTCCCAAATACAAAGAGAAGTGGGTCAAATTTATAAGAATATCAGTCGTTTCCCAATTGATAAATTGTCAAAGGATTTGAACAGGCAGTTTTCAAAAGAAGAAATCAAAGCTATTTATATTCATGTGAAAAAAATGCTCTAAATCACTACTCATTTGTTGCTGCTCCATCCTATTAGTCATTTCCAACTCTTTGTGACCTCATTTGGGGTTTTCTTGGCAAAGACACTGGAGAGGTTTGTCATTTCCTTCTCCGGTTCATTTTCCAGATGAGGAAACTTAAGAAAATACATTTAAGTTACCTCCCCAGGGTCACATAGATAATATCTGAGGTCGGATTTGAATGCATGTCTTCCTGATTCTAGGACCAGGACTCTATCTACTGAACTACCATTACTACTGATTAGAGAAATACAATTTAAAACAGCTCTCAAGTACCATCTCACATCTATCAGATTAGCTAATATGACAGAAAAGGAAAATGATGAATGTTAGAGGAGAAGTGGAAAAACAAGGACACAAATGCACTGCTGGTAGAGTTGTGAACTAATCCAACCATTTTGGAGAACAATTTGGAATTATGCCCAAAAGGCTATAAAAATGTGCATATTCAGCAATACCACTACTAGATCTATAACCCAAAGAAATAAGAAATGAAAAGGAGCTATATTTACATAAACATTTATAGCAGCTTTGTTGTGATAACAAAGAATTAGAAATTGAGGGGATGCCCATCAACTGGGGAATGGCTGAACAAGTTTTGGTATAATATTGTGATGGAATACTATTGTGCTATAAAGCAATGATGAGCAGGATGATTTTAGAAAAACATGGAAAGATTTAGATGAAATAATGAAAAGCGAAATGAGGAGAATGAGGAGAACGTTGCACACAGTAACAGCAATACTGTATGAGCAATATGATCAACTGTGAATGACAGCTATTCTCAGCAATACAATGATCTAAGATATTTCCAAAAGACTTATGGTGAAAAATGCTATCTACATCCAGAAAAAGAACTGATGATATCTGAATACAGATTGAATCTTACTTTTTTTTTTAAACCTTCTTTATTATGCTTGGTTTTTTGGTCTATGTTTTCTTTTGAAACACAGTTAATGTTTTGCACAAATGCACCTGTATAATCTATATCAAATTGCTTGCCTTTTCAGAGAGAGTGAAGGCGAGAGAGAGAGGGAGAACTCAAAATGTTTAAAAGATGAATGAAGGTTAAAAGTTTCCGTTTACATGTAATTGAGAAAAAATAAATCTAAATGAAAAGAACAGAAAGATTAATGGTCTGCATGTCAGGAAAATCTATATTTATAGTAGCAGCTATGCCATAAACCATCTGTATGACTCCAAACAAGTCATTCTTCCCCTCTGGGACTCAGTTTCTTCCTCTGTAAAATTAAGGGGATTAGAATAGATGGGTTATAATATCTCTTTTAGATCTAGAAATAATATGAAAATGAATGTATGCTCTTATGAGAAAAATTAATATAGCAAGGATAAGAAAGAAAACTATAGATTAAGAAAAACAATTGTGCATGAAGTAACTCTGATAAAGGTCTAAATATTCAAGATAGAAAACACTGTAATTAATTCAAATATGTAAGACTAAGAAACATTGCTAAAGAATAAGCAGTCAAAAGATATGAACAATTGCCAAAGGAAGAGTTTGCAAACTATTAGCAACTATGTGAATACTATGCCAAGTCCTCTACTTACCTCAGGGGAGGTATCAGGGATATAGAATATTGCAGTAGATCATGTTGGTTAGTTGAACTGAATTTCTTTCCTTTTTCTTACTCTTTTTTTCAATTAACATTTGTTTTCTCTCATTCCCACCTCCCAAATCTAAAACTGGTAAAGATAGATTAGATAGATAGATAGATAGATAGATAGATAGATAGATAGATAGATAGATAGATAGATAGATAGATAGATAGATGGATAGATGGATGGATGGATGGATGGATGGATGGATGGATGGATGGATGGATGGATGGATGGATGGATGGATGGATGGATGGATAAATGAATGAATGAATAAATAAATGAATAAACAAACAAATGGATAGATAAATAAGTAATACATAGATAGAAAGATAGAAGAAAAACAAAAGCCTTGAAACATATATAGGGTCAAGCAAAAGAAAATCTTGTATTATTGAGATCTAATTCTGCATTTTGAGTCTATTACCTCTGAAAGAATGTAGATCGTTACTGCATTAATCAGAATTCTTAAGTCTTTCAAAGCAGTTTTGCTTTATAATGTTATCATTATTGTGCAAATTTTTCTCCTACTTTTGGTAACTTTTCTGTTCTTCCCACATTTTCAAACTATCCTCAAACATTATCACTTCCCTTATATTCCCAGTTCATCAGCTATTTCCCGACTGATAGGCAACCACTTAGTTTCCAATTCCTGGCCACTACAAAAAGAGATGATATAACTATTTTTACACAAATTCTCTTTTTTCTTTGATCTCTTTGGAGTTAAGGCCTAAAAGTGGTATCACTCGGTTGGAAGATAAGAACAATCTAGTTACTTTTTAGGCATAGTTTCCAATGAGCTTTCAGAATGAATGGACTAATCCACAGCTCCCACAATAGTGAATTGGTCAACATGTTTTTGCAAACCTGTTCAGCAATTGTCATTTTCATCTTTTGTCATCTTTGCCAATCTGATGAGTGTGAAATGGAACCTCAGGGTTGCTTTAATTTGCATTTCTCTAATTACTAGTGATCTATAGCCTTTTTCTATGGCTGTTGTTAGTTAGAATTTCTTCCTTTGAAAACTGTGATTTCATATCCTTAACTCTTTTATCTTTTAGATTTGAATCAATTCCTTATATATCTTGGAAATGAGATATTTCTCAGAGAAACTTGCGGCATAAACATGTAGCCATTTTGAATTTATATTGATATATGGTATGAGGTGTTGCTCTGAACATAATTTTTGCCAAACTGATTTCTAGTTCTGTTGGAAATTTTTTGGGAAAAGTAAATTTTTACCCCAATAGCTGGGGTTTGGGGGTTTATCAAACACTACTAGGCTACTAGGTTCATTTGTTTCTGTAGGTTGTATACCTAATTTGTCCCACCCATTGACTCCTCCATTTTTTGACAAGTACCAAATAGTTTTGATCATTCCTGTTTTATAGTATAGTTTGAGATCTGGTACTACTATACCCTCTTCCTTATCACTTTTTTTTTTCATTATTTTCTTTGAGATCCTTGACTTTTTTGTTCCTCCAGATGAATTTCTTCTGACTCGATAAAGTAATCTCTTGGTAGTCTGGTGTAGCACTAAATAAGTAAATTGATTTGGGTATTATAATCATTCTTGTTACATTGACTCAGGCTACCCATTAGCAATTAATATTTCTACAATTATTTAGGCCCGTTTTTATTTATGAAAAAAAATTTGTTTATAGTTTCTCTGTGCCTTGTTAAGTAGAAATTCAAATGTTTTATATATTCTATAGCTATTTAAAGTGGAATTTCTCTTTAACTTTTCCTGTTGGAATTTGTTGGCAATACATGGAAAAACCAACTGATTGTTGCCCTCTAAAATTGTATTGAAATTATTAATTGTTCCAATTAATTTTGGGTGACTCTCTATAGTTATCTAAGTACACTATTATCATTGGCTAAACTTGATCATTTTCTCTCAATTTTTTCTATGCTAATTTCCCAGTTTCTTTTTCTTGTCTTATTGTAACAGCGTTCATTTCCTGGTTGATTGGTTGATGACATCACCATGATAAAGTGAAATTTCAGTACATCTGACTGTGGCTGATGAGACCAATATGAGCTCGGAATGCTCTACCACAGGTTGGGCACAGATGGACTATGTGAATATTTGGGGTAGCATTTCTAACACTACATTAGATATTGGTGGTTAAAATGGAAATCTTTACCACAAATCTTACTGAAAAGGCCTTTAGCTTATATCCATTACATATAATGCCGGTTTTTGGTTTTAGATAAATAGAACTTATCTTATTAAGGAAAGATTCAAATATTCCTTTGCTTTCTTCTTATTTTTAAGACAGAAATGACTTGTATTTTGTTAAAAGCTTTTTCTATATCTCCTATGATTGTTGTTCTTATTATTAATAAGCATTATAACAATAATTTTTCTAATACTAAACCAACTCTTCATTCCTGGGATAAATCCTACCTGGTTATAGTAAAATTATTTTGGCTGGACTATTTTGATGACATTTTATCTAAAATTTTTGCATCAATATTCATTTAGAGATATTCTCTATATTTTTCTTTGTTTTGGTTCTTCCACGTTCAGGTTTCAATTCAATATTTCAGTCCTAGAAAGAATCTGATAAAGTTCTATCTTTTCCTGATTTTTCAAACAGCTTATGAAATACTGAATTAATCATTCTTTGAATATTTGATAAAGTTCATTTTTAAATCTGTCTGGTCACAAGCATTTTTTTTTCTCTTTGGGGGTTCATTAATGTTTAGTTTATTTTCTTTGGGTGACTTAAATTCTCCATTTCTTGTTACGTTAATCTAAACATTTAATATTTTTATAAATCATCTATTTCACTTAAGTTGAAAGTTTTATTAGCATACAGTCAAGCAAAATCTTTTAAATAATTTCCTCTATGCTTTAACTTATAATTTCTCCTTCACTTTGCATTCTGATCATTTATTTGTCCTCTTTCTATGTCAAATTAGCTAAGGGTTTATCTATTTCATTATTTTTTTCTAAGAAAGAATTACCTTTATGTTTTATTCCATTTTTTACTCTTAATTTTATTAATCTTTCTAAATTATGAAATTACTATTTTGGCATTTATTTTTGAAATTGTAGTTTCTCTAGCTTTGTTGTCATTATTGCATGTCCAATTCATTGATCTGTTCTTGCTTTGTTTTGTTTAGAAATATAAACTTTTCCCCCAAGACTGCATTGACTGCATCCCAAAAGTTTTGGTATATTGTCTCATTGTTTTAATTTTCTTTAATGAGATTATCTATTGTTTCTAAGATTTGTTTGCTTACCAATTCTTCAGGATTATGTTAATGTCCAAGAAATTTCTAATCCTTTCATCAGTAATCCTTTACTGAATATAATTCATATTATATTCAGTAAAAGGATTGTTTAATATTTCTGTATTTGTTTATAATATTTTATGGCTAATATGTAGCTGAGAAACATATATACACTATTTCTTTTCCTATTTAATAAATATCAGAGATCTACCTTGCTTAACTTTTCTAAAATTCCATTCAAGCCCTAGCTTCTTTGTTTGATGTTTTATTAGATTTTGCCTGTCTCTGACAGGGATAAATTGAGATCCCCAGTTATTATAGTTTATTTCTCCTTATCTTTCATTTAGCTTTTCATTTAAGCACTTAGATGCTATGCCATTTGGTTAATATAGGTTAAATATTAATACTAATTCATTGTCTAATGGTACCTTTCAGCATAATATTATTTCTCTTTGTCTCTCATGAACCCATGCTTATTTTTACTTTTACATTGTCTGAGATAATGACTGGCAGTTGAAACATGCTAAATCTGCTCCAGTTTCTTTATTCGGTATGTCTTTATTTTCCAAATGAGTTTTGTATAAACAACATACTGTTGTTTCAGTTTCTAATGCTCTTTCTGTTTCATGGGTGAATCTGGCCCACTCACAATCAGTTATCATGTTCATTAATTATGCATGTCATTTCATACTATTCTCTTATACGTTTCCCTCTCTTTGCCCAGAGCGGTAAGAAAGGAGTGTGCACAGCCCTAATCATTACTTTTTCTTCCCTTTGCCACAAGTCTTTATTCTCTTTTCTTTTAACCCTCACTGTCCTCATGATCACCTTTCAAAGTTGGAGTCTGTTTTGCTTACAATTAACCCTTCACTAAATGTATCTTTCCTTTTACTATCCATTTTCTCTATCCTTGTTTCCTCTTTCTCTGTTGAATTGAATGTATATATGTGTTCTACCCTCCTTCAATCAGTTAAAAAATGAGAGTGAGGTTCAAGTGATGCCCACTCTCCCCGTCTCTTCCTCCTTGCTTACATAGTACTCTCCTTGCACAGCCCTCCCTCATTCAAATCAAAGTCAACTACAGGTCATGTCATCATCTTGATATCATGGTCCACTTCAGGAATGAAGGACAAATACAAGTAGTCTACCTGTGCACTGGATATTATGTGAGATACTAAGTCTTCCCCTTTCTTCTCAAGTGTTTTCCTTTTCCAATTTGCTTTCTTTCTTCTTATAACATTAAAATTTAAAGTTCCTAAAATTCCTGAAGAATTACAGGTTCTTTAAATTATTTAATTCCCTCAATGACCCCTGGTGACATTAAGGTTATAATGGAATATTTGTTTCTTCTCCCACTCTTAGAATTCCAAAACTTCATAATTGTATATTCTCTTTAAATTGCTCAAAATATTTACTTTGTTATACTTCATTTAAGTCCTATGCAATTCAAAGCTTCTATATCACTCTAGTCTTTTCATCATAGATGCTTGGAAAGGTTTTATTCCGTTAAAGATCTATCCCCCTCACCCAAGATTTACACTCAATTTTGCTGGGCAGGTTATTCTTGGTTAGAAGCCTTTACCTTTTGCTTTAGTAGAATTGTATTCCAAAGTCTCCTCTCATTTATGAAGGTAGCTTCCAAATTTGTGTGAGTGATCCTTACTATGACTCCTTTATATATAAATTCATTCTTCTATGGTGATTGGAATATTTTTTTTCTTTTTGACTTGGAAACTCTGGATTTGGGATATGGCAACTGGGAGTTTTCATACTGGATTTTCTTTTATGAGATGAGCAACAAATTAATTCTATTTTTACTTTGCTCTCTGATTCTAAAAGAGCTGGGCAATTTTTATTCATAACTTCTTGATACTCAGGGGGGTTTTTTATTCATGGTTTACAGATGTTCCAATGATTCTTAGATTTTTTTTTTTCTTTTGACCTGTTTTCCAAGTCAAGTTGTTTTTTTACATAAGATACCTTATTTTTTTTCCTATTTTTCAGTCTTTTGATTTTGTTTTGATATGTCTTGTTATTTCATGGAGTCATTAACTTCAGTCCATTCTAATTTTTAAGGAATATATTACTTAGGTAATGTTTTGTACCTTTTATATTATGCTGGAAATTCTTCTTATAAGCCTTTCCATTAGAGAAAGGCTCTCTGTTCTAATTCATTCCTCTAGATATTGCATTTCATTTAAATGATTTTTTAAAACTAATTTTTCCTTTCTTCCAGGAATTCTAGTTGCCCTTGGAACAAGCTTTGTTTTTCTTTGAGTCTTTAGTTGTACATATTTGTGTTTTTGGCATCCCTGGATCCATAATAGCCCTTTATCATAAGTGTCTTTGTTGTTTGTTTAGTAATGCTTCCAGACTTACTTCTCAAACTGGTTCTTTATGATTGGGCCAGTTTCTATCCCCTTCTATATGTTTAATCTGAATCCTCTGGGGAATTGCTGCTACAATAACTGAGTACTGAGTGCTATATTCTTTAAAGATCTCAGGTGAAGTTAAGGTTGGAGGCCTGCAAAATTTCAGTGCATCTAAGCAATTTTATTTAGAGTAGAATCTGATTGCATCTTGGTCTGAGATTTGCATCTGAGAAACATAAATGTAGGCTTGCCCCTGGTTGGACATTTAATAGACTGCTGCTGCCCTCAGTCTGTCATCTAGCTGGAAGGCTCTGCCAGCTCAGGGTGAGAAAACTGCAGGCTTGCACTTGTTGTAAGTTCCCTGTCCTGGTTACTCAGCCATAGGCCCCAGCCTGTGCCTGTGTACTGAATCTGCGGCTTCTCTCTGGGGGCAGACACAGCCACAACTTCTGTTATTGCTCTATGCCAAGCACACAGATTCAGACCTAGTTAGCTTACTTGATGTGTCATATAGTCAAGGGCTCCTTGCTGGATTCATGACCCAATTCTAGGGTCAAAGTAGCACAGCTCCTGGCTAACCCCTATTCCTTTAACCTGCACAGTATATAGCCTTGGGTCCCTTCTGTGATAGATCTGCAACCTCATACCCTTTCCTAATACAAAGCAACAGGCCCAGCCCAATAGCCATTCTGGAATATTATCCATGGGTTTTCCTGGCTAAACCTCCTCCTCAGTTTCTATAGACCTTTGAATATCTCCCTGTGACAACCTAGCCTGGAAAAATGGCCCACTGTGATATCTCCTCAGACTTGGTCAAGTACTCATTCTAGGTCATTATTGGAGTAGTTGTGGGAGGCAGCTGAACTATACCGTCTCCTCCCACTCCCCTGTCTTTGTCAGGTTTTGTTCTTCTTTCTTTCTAATCTATCTTACAATGGATGCCTTCCTGGTTAGAGAAAGGTAAAAGGATATATTCAGAAATGAATGTGATATAAAAACAAAAATATCAATAAAACATAAAAATTTTGTTCAAAAGTGAATGTGTTTATGAGTCATAGAATAAGTACATTAGAGAATAAGTTATAAGAATATACATACAAAGTTGTGAATAAAAAATGAAATAAAGATATTTAAGTATGTAACACTTTGCATGAAACTAATCTTTCAGCTGCTACTGCATAAGCAGAACATTAGGTACTAAGCAACCTTGAGAACAAGAATCTACTCTACTTCATGAGTAATTTACCCTCAAGAAGAGATGAGGATGGCTCTGCCTGAGTAAAGGAGGAGGTGTACAAGGAATTTGTGCATGAAAGTCTGAAAGTATTCCTATCTCTCTTCCAAATATAGAGTCAAACATGGTTGGCATTATGGAAATATGCATTCTAATTGCACCCCCCCCCAAAATGGTCTCATATTGAAATAGCAATGCTTTGTATTCCTGAAGAACTGGTGGTAGTTAATAATAATTATATTTTCATTTTTGGTCATCAGAAAAATGGTTTGAATAGAAAAGATGAATGACTTCACATGGCTGAAAAAATCAAAATAATTAACATAGCAATATAAAAATCATTTTGGAGACAAGCTAATTTTAGGACTTCATCCTTTCAAATATCTTAGCAGATCTTAATCAAGAAAGATTGTAAATGAAAAAAAACAACGTAAACAGTAAATTAAAAAAGGAAAGATGCTTGAACTTAGTAACATAAAGCAAGAACGATCTCATCTTGTATTGTCTATGACATGGTAGAAAGTCCTAAGAAGTTGCCTGGGGCACGCAGTTTTATAGTTTATAATTCATACGTAAGAGTTAGAAGGATCCTCAGTGGTCACACTGTCCAATGTCCTGTATTTTACAGATAAGGCAAATGAAGCCTAGAAAAGTGAAGCAACTTGGCTAACATCACACAGAGTGATCAGAGGTTTGATATTAACCCATGACTTCCTGATTCCCAGCTCTTAATTCTATCAAACTGGTCACATTTCCTATCTCTTCATGTAAGCATACTCATTAAGGAAAAATTTGAAATTGGGGCCTTGGTAAAATAATTGGTCCTAAAGCGGAAAAAAATGCAATATACACATAAACTGTACTAATGAGTCTAACATCAGTGGTTGAGCAGGGCTTCCCTAAACCAAATAACATCAGTAAGAAGCCCTGCACAATTGAAAGAGGCACAAGGAATCCTTCGCAGCACCTTGAAAAGTACTGAATAAAGCTCCATTGCCAAAGAAAAGGTAGAGTTCGTTAATTTCCTATCTCTTGAAGGTGGAAGTCAATTGACCGTAAACAAGCCATCCAACCTTAAAGATTTACGATTTACCTACTACTACTAACAAACTTGACATTGGTAGACAAAATAACGAAAGAGAATTCAAAATCAAATCAAGCCGTGGAAACATACTGTCCTGATTCACATGAAAACATCCTCTTGCCCCAATGGGTACGCAATCCTAAATCAATAACCACTGAAATTAACTTTGCCAAGCCAGTGGGGCATCAGAATATCCAAGCCAAGGACTCTAGCTGTTATGCTGAAATATATTCATCAAGGACAGCATTAAAGTAATACTATGTGAAACTTGACAGTGCCAGGAAACCTTTGAGAATACAGGCAGAAAATGCATCTTTGTGGGAAGCCCTTCAAATTGCCACCATGGTTCCAAATTAGAATGGCCTTGAAATATACAGAGAGGCTAACAGATCCTACTGATCACACTACTCCCTCACCAGCAAAATGGATGTGGCAGCTGTCCAAAGCCTCACCTCAAATTATACAATCTCACAGGTGAGTACTGTATCAGCTATCTATATAAAACATTAAAAACCCACAGAGATTCCTTATCCAAAGCCCAATTTAAAGACAACTCTCTTTTCCCCATCCCCACCAAAAACATATTCTAGCCTTTGTGAAATTTACAATGACCCTCTACATTTTTGTGTTTAATAGATTTTACTTTAAGACAGAAGGGGGAAAATAACTGAGTTTTTCATTGTGTTAAAACATGTCAATATGTCTGCTCTCTCCCTACATGACCTCATCAGGAATTTTTGGAATTTGTAATAAAAGGGCTGACACACTGACCTCCTGCCATACTTGGAAAAGACATCTGGGGAGCAATTCTTAATCAAAATGAGAATCATTCTCTTGGCCTTGATCTCTGCAGCTTTTAATATCTATCTGTACACTGTATTTAATCATTGCTAGGCCTGGAGATTACTGGCATTTTAAGGCAGCTCAAATGAGATCTCCTGGAGCACTGATTCAAATAAGGAATTTTTCTGATAATGCAGAGGCTTAATAGTTGCAAATGATGTCACTGGTTTCCACTCTCCACCTCCACACCTTCCAGAACAATTCCTCTACTTCCAATTCCTTTTCATTTTAGTTAAACTCTGCTTTAACTGTGCAACTATCAGATTTTTAGATTTCAGCCTTAAATGCCTTTCTCTTTTGGGTTTTCTTCCCTTGTTATGTTACTTGAATCTGGTATAATCTTCAAAGAGTACTTTAATTGCTTCTGCCCAGGGTCATCTGCATTACCTAAATTGACCCAAGACAGAAAGGTGAAGTAGAGCAAGGTTGGCTCTGCATCCCCCTCATAGTACTAAGCCCCTGCCCTTCTGACAGTGCTTTTCAGGACAGTTACAGGAATTTTTTTTAATTCTTTTATTAGTCAGGTTTTTCCTCCTGCAATTTCTAGTTAAGTGAAAGTCTGTTTTAATATTAACCTCACCTGATCTAAACCTGTCCTGTGGGATGTAAAAATGTACTTAAGAGCCCTAAGTATCCCTCAGATAAGAAGTCAGTGGCAAAATCTCAACTGTCCCTGACTCTTTGGTGACAAATATATTCTCCTCCTCAATCCTCTATTGTGAATCCCCTAAATGTAATTTATTCTGTATTCTGACTTAGTTTACCTTTTGATGAAATTTTTTTCCTTGGGGGTGTATAAGATTATGACTCTAAATTTTTTCAACTTTTATGATATTGAAGGAAATATGGGATTAGGGATCTATTCTTTAATTTTTTGGCCTAACAGGAATATATAAGACTGCAATATGTAAATGAATTATTTCTGTCACTCTGACATGGTTTTTCCTAAAAGAAACCTTGTTAGAATCCTGAGAGTGGGGAAGGTTTTCTCTGAGGCCTGGACTTGAGTAGAATAATAAAACCTAGGTTTTTGCTCCTATAATTTCTGCATTGTGGTAAATATATGCTTGGCAGCATTTCCCCACCACATGAACTCAGAGAGAAGATATTTCTCCCGTAACAACTAGGACCTTACTCCTCCCCCTCCCCCAGCCACATGCACTGCACTCCCTCAGGGCCTTTCTAGGTGATAATTTGCAGCCCACAATTGTAATGGGAAGCTCACAAAGTTGAAAGGGAAAATATTTTTGGACAGGAAACCTTTCGGTGTCCATTCAATTCACACTAGAGGTGACCATCCACATACAAAGCCAAAGACCATGAGGTTGTCATCTCTAAAGTGACCAAAGTCCAGTAGAAGATCTTGAAATTTTACTAGGACATATTCTGGGACAAGATATCCTGAACAGGAAGAAATAAAGTTAACTTATGATGTGGGTAGCTCTAAGACAGAAAACTTTCACACAGTAACTGGATTGTAATCTCTTACCTTTAATTATTTGACCATTATATAATGTGTAAATGACAGCCAACTTGTACTAGAGAGGTATAAGCTGATCATACCACCTTTAAATTTTGGATTCCCCAGCTTTTATATAAGATGCTGATGGAACATCCACCCGGAAAAAAAATTCAACTGAACTCAACAAGCCTTTATTAAACACACACTCTATGCATTGAGGATATAAAAGTAATTTTTAAAAAATGAAACAGTCCTTGCTTTTGAAGAATTTACGTTCTGTTGGGAAAACAATTTATTCACAATGCATATTTAGGGGAAAGGGGGGAAGCCAGGAGAGCAGTAACAGCTTAGAGAATAAAATTCGTATGTCCCGGATGAAAAGGTACCAGTTTAAGATTATTCCCATGTTGATTCTAACCAATGGAAGTTGTTGATGTATAACTGATAAGCTTTGCCTGACTTTTTTTTATAGTATCACTATCAATTTAAACATAGTTAAGCAAACTCAGTTAAAAGTACAAATCCTGACTTTCTTGTAAAATCTTAAATCCACCCAGGATACATATATAAGGCTAATGGACTACCACTACTGTATAAATACAACAAAGCATGTCATCTGATGGTTAATCTTGCAGCCCTATAATTATAAAGAGAAAAATCCTGAACATCGAGTGGAAGATTTGGGTTCAATTCCCAGAAGCACTATTTGTAGAAGGGATGCATGTAGTTTCCCTTCTGGGCAGACCACCAAATTAGAATTCTGAGATTGCATTCCTGGATATGATAGTCCCAGGTTCAAGGAAGTCTATGGGTCCATATTTCTATGATTATAGCTCACAAGGATCCACCACAGATTTATCCTCCATAGTCAACCAGTTGACACAGTAAGTTCAAGATAAAGGTATTTACAGAAATGAAAGAGCAGATCTAACTATGCCACCACCTCCTCAATAAATGCCTCTGGATCCCTATCACCTCCAGGATCAAATAAAAAATTCTCTGCTTGGCATTCAAAGTTCTTCATCAGTCATCCTCACCACCACCCCTACCACACACACACACACACACACACACACACCACACCTTTCTTTCTTTTTATACCTTACACTTATACTCTGCAATCCAGTGACACTGGTCTACTGACTGTCCTTCATGCCTAGAATTCTCTCTCCCCAACTCTGTCTTCTCGCAAAGATCCTGCTTTCTTTAAGAAGCCTTTGCCAATCCCCTTTAGTTCTAGTGTCTTCCCTTTGTTGGTCATTTCCAATTTATCCTTTGTGTGTGTGGGGGGGGGGGTGAGTACATGTTTGTGTATGTACATAAGTATATCTTTTTCATACACAATTGTTTTAATGTTATGCCCCCATTAGACTGTGAATTCTTTAAGTCTTTTGCCCTTCTTTGTATCCCTAGTACTTAGCACAGTGCCCAGCACATAACAGTTGTTTAATGAATGTTTACTGAATGACTGACATAGCAAAACAACAGCAACAAGTTCACAAATGTAGAGGCTCACATGTAGAGAACACATATGATCAATACAATTTGATCAAGGGAGGGGGAGAAGATTTGGGATGATGTAGATAAAGTTCTAGTGGAATTTACAAACATATCACCACCTGTATCTATTCTACAACAGTAGGTATCACATTATAAATCCAAGCAGTATATACATTAAGTTCTCAATAAAAACTTTGGGGAAAAGATTAATAACACTACTAACAAGGGTACATGGGGAATTCTAGTTAATAGGAAGTCAATATCCTAATTTCTTCAACAGGCAAGATATTTTTACCATACCTGGGCCAACTGTACTCTGCAACTTAGCTCCCTGAGTTGAATTTAAAGAAGTTTGCCACTAGATGGCAAGGGGAAAATGCCCCCAGATTTCCATTAGACAAAAATTCCCACTCATGCCACCTGAGTTATGGTCTATATTTAGGAAATTCAAAGAGCTATAAATAGTGTAATACACCACTATCCAAAGTAGTCAGAGATCCTCTGAGGAGCTGTAGTTGTGTCTGCAGCACTATGATATGCTTACAGAAATGGTGATATCCCAAATTTACAGGACTCAGATTAGTTCACTGCTGTCCTAAATCCCCCCCCCCCCGATATGGTTCATTCTTTGGCTCTGAAAGCAACCTTCCTCAATGAGAGCAATACATATCTTTAAACAGCAGAATATTGTGTCAAACTGTTCATCTTTTATCTCCAGAATGCATACTACGCTTCAACAGAAATCTCAGAAGTGATCACACCTTACCTAGGAAGGGAATGTTCTTTAACTCAAAACACAATAGAAAAGAATATTTTCTTAACAATGAAATCATAAGAGGAAGAAGAAGTGTGTTTCTAACACAAAAGTGACAATGTTGCACCAACCTTGCCATCTCCCAGGGATTCCAAAATGCAGTTCTTGTTTCACAGAAAGCCATTACCTCTTACTATTTCTGTCTCCAAGAAATGAATACAGTATTTCAGCTACATTCTTCCCTGTGGGGCAGGACAGATAATGTATTATTTATAAAAAAAAGAATTAAAATGAAAAAGCTACCACTTTAGTCATTTAGTCTAATTTTTCTCAAATGAAAATTAAAAAAAAATGAGATGTTCAGAACAAGTAGCCTATACAAGTCTCAAGCAACTTAGATACCTTCATCAATTGCCAGATATTGCACTTCGGAAATCAATGTCCTTTTGGACCATGGGCCTTGGACAGCAAATGTATCTTATTACTCTCTACTTGAAAAGAATCACTATCCTACTCAAAGGCTCATTTCTTGGTACTTCTAAACGATCGTTTTTTTTTTCTCAATTTTTTTGTACTTCAACTTCAGGTAATGGTCTGCAATGAAATCCATATTTGAGAAAAAGGAACTTGAGAAGAGAGAATCCATAGGCACTCCAGGTTCTCTTCAGAGAGGCATTTAAGTGCTTCAGATTTGAAATGTAACACCTATGGAAGCTGCCTAACTGCCTTATTCTCTAGTATTCAACAAAGAGAGCAGTTCCTCTTCATATCACTCCACCTTCCCACACACTCATGAGAACAAACATACTTCCCCAACCTTTCCTGTGGACACAGTTGGTACCATGTCCACGTAGGAGCCTTCTGCCCTTCCAGCCCCAGGGAGTAGCTTGCTAATCCTGAAGATCCATTTTCTGACTGACTTGACAGTAGACATGGATAAAGGTTTTTGTTTTGCTTTTTTCCCCACCAAGATTTTCAGGTAGCATATATTGTGTGCATTTCCTGCAGATCAAGAGAGAAAAAAAAATATGTGTATATGCATATCCACAAGGATACATGTATTTTATTTTGAACATATTTCTGTTTCCAAAATACTACTTTACAAAGAAGGAAATGAAGCCTATGGATATTAAGCCACTTGCTGAAGGTCACTATTACTAAGGGGTAGAGTCTAGAATCAAACTCAGGTTTTTCCTTCAAATCTAGATCACCCATATTTTAAAAACAGCTTTGGGAAGGGAAAAGGAACAAGCATTTAAATGTCTACTATGTACCAGGCACAATGCTAAGCACTTTACAAATATTATTTAATTCGATCCTCCCAACAACCCAGGAAAGGAGGTGCTATTACTATCTCCATTTCACAGATGAGGAAACTGAAGCAGAGAGAGGTTAAGCAACTTGCTCAAGGTCATACAGCTAATAAATGTCAAGGGCCACATTTGAACTCAGGACTTCTTGACTCCAGGATCAGTACTCTATAACCACTGTGCCATCTATACTGATACACACTAATAATTATAGAAATACAAATCAGAGAAGCTGAGGTTCAAACTCACATCCAGTTGATTGGCAAAGATGACATAAAATGAAAATGACGATTTTCGTTGCAGGACAACAGTAATGCACTTACTATTTATTATGTACCACTCTCTGGCATTATCTGTATAATATTTCCCCTAAATAGACTGTAAGGTCCTCAAGAGCAAGGTCTTATACCATATTTTATCTGCAGAGGCCAGCACAGAGCCCTCACCTAGGAGGTATTCAGTCAAAGCTAATGCAAAGGGGATAGCATAGTAGCAATCAAGTAATAGTATCATTTTCTGGTATTTAAAAATATCAGAAAATGAAACTACATTTTGTACATAAAAGTAACATCCTTAGAGCCAAACAACAGACTGTTTATTCTGTATGTGAATTGTGCAAAATATGTTTTATGAAAGAAGAATGACTAGGTTGTCATGGAAATGATTCTAATTTGAGACTGACTGGATCAACAGATATTTTATTTCTGAAGTTGCCATGTCTCCAACAATCCCTTAAGAATGTACAGGTTCACATTGCATGAAAAGTACTAGATTTGGTTCTGAAACTTAGTAATTGGCAAGAGAAATGAGTCCAAAGTGAGTCATTTCATTTTCTAATATTAAAATGAAAACCTATATTTTTATAAACAGTTCATTTTGCTTTGGAAAATCAATGGTTCTATGGAACCAAGAAAGTAGAACTAGACATTTTTTCTATTCCTCATGACCTTTCAAATTGCTCCAAAACAGAAAGTATACACAAGAGATAAAGAATTTTTTGTTGTCTCCATGGTATGAGACATCAGGAACCCTACTGAGGTAATGACCCAGTGAATTAACAACAAGGAAGGCTAACTCAGAACTCCCACCAACCATCACACTCTGGGAGAGCTTTACAAATCCAAGGATTGTGAAATAAGTCAACTCTGCTCCCCTAGAACCTGTACCACCAAAGTGAGAAATAGGTTCTATCTGAAGATCATTATACTGCAGTGTGACAGTGTGCTGGGATGCAACAATATTTAAGCAGAGTGTGAAGAACAAAGGAAAGTGGAGGAAAGTGCCAGCATACGTAGAAGGGACCTCATCAGACCTCAAAGAAAGGGAACTGCCATTTCGCTGAGGTAAATTCTGCCCACGATAAGTCAGAGATAGCAGACATCACAAAGAGAATTCTTTCCAAAAGTACACAAAGAACAAAAGATAAAAGTTAAAATCATGGGCTGAAATACCATGGGCTAAACTCATAACATTCTACCTAGAGGTGAGTCAATGGTTTTTTTATGGGACTAAACGGCAGAATGATAGGGCACATTAAAGGGGAGAGGGGAGAAAGAACATAGAAGAGCAAACATGCTGTATACTAATCAAGTCAAAGGGAAAGGGAAAATAATTCCTATAATCTCTCACAAAGAAGGGGGCTTACAGAAGAATGGGTGAGATGGAAAAGGGAAAAATGAAAAAGGGGGAAAGAATAAGAGAAATATATTGAGTCAGTGATAAGAGGAAGTTCCACTAAAGAAAGATATATAATAGGAGATGAGAAACTTAAGACAGGTATAATCTTCAAGGATTTGGTACTCAGAGAGACTGCTACCCTCTGACAGAATGTCGTACTTCCACAGACAGCATCTTGCCTCAAGGGAAGAGGTCCTAGGGGCAAGGGACACCCAGAAGAGTCAGAGGATAAGGAGGAGAATTTATGGAAAATGGAGGAAAATGATCGTGGGGAGGGCAAGAGAAAGTAATTAACTGAAGGATCAAGGACATAGGAAAATTCTCTCCTAAAGAAGGAAAATATAAGAATAAAGGACATGAGTCAAAGAAGAAAAGTTTAAAATGGAAAGAGAAGAGGAAATAATGAAAAATTTAGAGGAAAATCATTTTTTTAGAAAAAAAGTGTATAAAGTGAAACTAAAAAATTTTAAAAAGTTGAAGGACAGAAAGGAAGGGAAATTTTACTTAACCACTTAGCTAAGAGAAAAAAGGAGGGTAAAGAATTAAATAATAGGAGGGAAAGAAGGAAGGAGTTAATATATTAAACAAAATTAGGGAAATGGGTGACAAACTGCATAGGGGTGGGCCTTAAGGGAAGGGAGCCAGTGGAATAGGGGTGCCTTGAAATAAATTAAGCAAAAATAATAATAAGTACTGTCTTTACAGAGGAAGGGGAAGGGTTAGGTAAATCCTCATTTAAATAAAACAATATTAGAGATATAAGAAAATTATAACTTAATTCTCCCAACTTTAGAAGTGAATGGATTAAACAATCCAATAAAATGAAAAAATAGTGACAGACTGGAAAAAAACACAGAACCCCACAATCTTTTGCTTGCAAGGAACTCATCTAAAGAAAGACATTAACAGAAGAAAAATGAGACGCTACAACAAAATTTACTATGCATCAGGTGAACCCAAAAAAAGCAGCAACTGCAATCATGCAAATGAGACAAAGCAAAAACAATGATTCACAACACCAAAAGAGACAAAGACACTACAGTATATTGAAAGGAACAATGCATCAATATCAATATAGCTTACAGGGGCTAGATACTTAGCATTTAAATTTATAAAGTAAAAATATAGACAATCATAAAATAGTAGTAAGAGATTTTAATATTCTCTGTGTTTTAGGGAAAAAATATTTTTCAGTACCACAATGAACTTTTACAAAAAACTGATCATGTAATAGAGCACAAAAATACTTAAAATAAATGTAAAAAGTAGAAATAATAATCAGGCTCTTTACAAACACGATAAACTTAATAATCAATTCAGGAAGTACAAATAAACAATACAGACAGAAATGGAGATTTTGCAATGAAATCCTAAATAATGAATGGGTTAAAAAAATATACATAATAATTTTGTAAAGGAAAATTATAATTATGAAACATCACACCAAAATTTCTGGGACGTGGCTAAAGCAATCTTCAGATGAAAAATTTTATCCCTAAAAACACAAATAACAAAACAGAAAAGATCAATGAAATGAATGTTCATTTTTTAAAATGAGAAAGCCAACAAATAAAAATTTTTTCTTAGTCTTTGAAAAGACTAGTAAAATTGAATAAATCTTTAACTAGCCTGATTAAATAAAAGAAGGAAAACTATTAAATCAATAAAATAACGTGTGAACAAGGTGGCAACACAACAAACCCTGATTCCTTAGGATTTTCTAAGTAGATCATCCAAGGGAATGGGTAAGAATACTAAGTGAGGCAATAAATTCAGCAAAGTTACAGGCAACAAAATAAAGTCCTTCATAACCTGGACCCCTCCCACCTTTCCAGTCTTCTTGCATCCTACTTCCCACATGTTCACTGTGATACAATGATACCTCCTGTCTTCTGTGGCCTTCTTCAAGTTTCAGCTAAAATTCTACACTCTACAAGAATTCTTTCCAATCTTCTTTACCCATCTTATATACAGCTTGTTTTGCAGACAGTTGTTTGCATGTTGTCTCTCCCATTATATGGAGATCTCCCTGAGAGCAGGGTCTTTTGCCTTTCCTTGTATCACCAGTATTATCACCAGCACAGTGCCTGGCACAAAGAAGGCACTTAATAAATGTATCCTGTCAATAATAATAATAATAATAGCTAATATTTCTATAGTGCTTCAAGGTTTACAGAGCACTTCACTTGATCCTCACAACTACCCTGGGGGTGGGGGTGGGGTCTATTATTATTCCTATTTGACATCATCTGAGGCAGGGTAAGAATTTAGGTCTTCCTGATACTAAATCCAGTACTGTACCTATCATATCACATACATGCCTCATAATGAAAGGTAGATAATAACTGGGTGATGAGACAAACAAGTGGACAAAATGAGAAAGAAAGGACTAAGTATCCAGGGTCCAGTTGAAAGGAAAAGTTCAAAGGACAGTCATAAGTAGCAGTTTGGGCACCCAGGACAAGCACCACTAAAGGTACTCTCAAATTAACTTTCTAAGACAAATTTGATTAGGGATGGGGAGAGACCTCAGACCTCAGAACACTGACCCATGCTAGGAAGACTGAGACCTAAGGACAATGATCCTGTAAACAGAAACCCTGGGGCAATGCAAGATTGCTCCTCCCAAGGCTATGAGGAAGGCATGGGAATAAATGATAGTAGGGCCAAGCTAAGTAGATGCATACCTGGGATCCAGTTATGGCAAGGGAGAGAGGATGAGGGTAAGAGTATACTGTGGGGCCATCTGATAGCTTCATATTTCAGGTAATTAAAACTACACTTGCCTGTTTATAGCTACTGGAATACAAGTTCTAGTAACACCTTTTAAATTTTGTTATCCTTCAGCAAATCTCAGTTCTTTTTCCCTAATTAAGAATCATGTAGAGATATAATCCAACTTTGCTAGGAACTGACCAAAAATATGAGAATTCTATCCTCAACCAGGAACAAATGCTATTGACTCCCTACCCACCCCAGAGGGCAACTGGGAATTTGCCTAAACCTTGAAGGCTTTTCAGGGAGAAGGATGTAGAAGTGATTTTTTAATTCAAATGTTGAGATAGATAGATAGATAGATAGATAGATAGATAGATAGATAGATAGATAGATAGATAGATAGAAAGAATAGATAGACAGACAGACAGACAGATAGATAGATAGATAGATAGATAGATAGATAGATAGATAGATAGATAGATAGATAGATAGACAGGCAGACAGATAAAATATAGAACCTCCAAGAGTTTTTGCATTGATCATCGAGTGTATGATCTTGAACATTTTTGTTCTGGTCAAGATAGAAACTAAATCAATAATTAAAATAAACCTAATCCACACTGCACCAATATTGGGAGCCTATGTATGAGATTATAGTAATCAATGATATTTACAATCTTTGCTTCTCAAACGAAGCCTACGTGGTATAATGGAAAGAGTGATGGATTTAGAATTAGTGGACCTGGGTTTGAATTATAACTGGACTACTATATGCAGTTCAGTGGTGCAGTGGATAGAACACTGGACTTGGAATCAGGAGGATCAGAGTTCAAATCAGGCCTCAAACACTTACTAGTCATGTGACCTTGGCCAAATCACTCAACCTCTGTTGAGTTTCCTCATCTGTAAAATGAGGATCATAATAGCACCTACTTCCCAGGGTTGTTGTGATGATCAAATAAGATATCTGAAAAGCATTTAGCACAGTGCCTGGTGCCTCGTTGTTGCTGCTTGTCCTTCATTCTCAAAGAGAACCATGACAACAACAAGAAGGTGATGATATGGTTTGAAAGTGAATTAGATTTAAGTGAGGGTGGGCTGTGTAGAGCCATCTGGGTCCAGTGACCAGATACAGGTCAGTGAAACTGTAGATGGCTGCCCTGATGCATAATAGATACATAACAAATGTTTCCTTCTATTTTTACTGTGTGACTTGGAACAAGTTATTTAACCTTTCTGAGTATTAGTTTCCACCTTCCCTGATTGGTGTCACAGTGAATGAAGCATTCCACACCTTGGAAGAGATTCTAGGGCTTTGAGTAACTCAATTTTATATAAGAAAAACAGCAGAGACAATGAATTTGTCCCAAGGCACAGGCTGCATCCACACCCTTGTCCCCAGCCGCTCATCTGCACTAGACCCAACAGGAATGGGGGAAATGTGAGTGTATAGATGCTATAAGATAGGATGAAGTCCCTCACTGAAGGAAGCTATCTGTGAACTAGGAAGAATTGTCCAATAGGAGAACTATATGTGACCTACCTTCTTGCCTGGGAGATTAAAATCTTTAGTGCCAATGCCCTCAGGAATGGAATTGGAGAGGCTTCTGTCAATTCTAGATCAAGAATCATTACCCTTTTTGAAAGCACATAAAAATACACCAGCTGAAGAGAACACTGTAACGCACAGCTAAAAGAGCACAACTCAAACATCTGGTTGGAGGTGGTTGGAGACTGCATGCTTCATTACCATTGTCTCCCCTGCTTCAGTCTCTGTGTGTCTTTACAGGAAAGCATACTCCAGTATTTTGGCGGAAAGGTTTTGTAATTACTGTTCTTGATATGTCATTTCAGAATATCTCTTCTGTACTGATTGTTAATAGGAAGCACACTGGTTGGGGCTCATTACCACTAGAATTCACTCTGGGTACTCTAACCTGCCAGAGAAGCACAAGTTGGGAGAATGAGCCAAGAAGATGTAACTATACGAGGTAATTTGAGAGAGAGAAGCCCTTACATCTAGGGGATCAGGAAAGGTCTCATGTAGAAAACAGCACTTGAGTTAAAATTCAAAAGAACCTAGAGATGCTTAAAGATAAAAGTGAGAACAGAGTCTATTCAGTCATGAGGAAGAAGACACACAAAGACACAAAAATGGAGTATTGTGTATGAGGAATAATAATAACTAACATACTAAGTACTAATTTTGTCATTTGATCTTCACAACAGCCCTGGGAGGTCGGTGCTATTATGAGCCCCATTTTACAACTAAGGAAACTGAGGCACACGGAGATTAACTGACTTTCCCAAGATCACACAACTAGAAACTGAGGTAGAATTTGAACTCAAGTCTTCCTGACTGCAGGTCTGGCACTCCATCTACTGTGCCACCTAGCTGCAGGAGAGAATGAGGGGAAATGGCAAGGGATTTTGAGCAATAGTAAAGTGGAAACTCAGAGCAAATGAACTCTAATGATCCATTAAGTAAAATTAAGAAGTAGTGCATCTTTCCTTTTAGTTTTTTAAGGAATTCTTGATGTATTTTAAAGATTGCAAAGTCACCCCAAACTTCCATCTTAATATGCAGTTAGCTTGTAGACTTGTACTTAAAGATTGATTCAATCTAAAAAGTAACATAAAGATATTTGGGTGTTTCTTTTAATTTAAAAAATCACTGCAAATTTGTATTTAATTTTGCATATTTTTCCCAGCAGAAAACCAAATTTGAGCTAATGCTAGTAAAAGGGGAAACATCTATTAGCAAATCCATTAATCAAGGCCCTGATTACACTTCTATTGTCAACTATAATCATGTGTTTGAAACAAGGCCCCATTAGTTTATTATAGTCATTACTGCCTCTCAGTAAGAGATAATGTATTTGAATTTCCACAAGTCTGTGTGAACCATATAAGTAAAACATTCCGCTATAGGGGCCCAGGCCACCTCAATATTTTCATATTACGAAATGGTCATCAAGACAGGCACTTAAGCTAAGAACTGCAAATAGGACCCTAATTGATGAATTTTCCAAAGAGAATGTTGGTGACCATTTAGAAAAAGAAATAGTGATCACAAAAAACTAGCAGGGCCTCACCAAAAACTGGCCATGTCATACACACTTCAGCTGCCTTTTTGTCAGGGTTACTAGAACAGCACACTGGAGAAGACTAAAAATTTTTACGAGTTTACTTAGCTTTCTCTAAATATTTTGATAGTCTCTCATGTAACTTTTTGGACAAGATGAAGACATAAGAGCTTGACTGTAGTACAGGTAAATGACTTTGAAGCTGGTGGAATGATGCTGGTGGACTCAAAACTCAGTTTGAGTGCCACTTCTGTGATCTGTCCTGCTGCTGGTGTCCACCTCATCCCTCATATGTAGAAATCACCTTGGACATATTCTACGTTTATTTTTATGTGTAAATGCTATTTCAAATTTAATTGAATGTAAGCTAGTTCATGGCAAGGGGCTAATCTGCTTTGTCTTTGCCTCCTGGCACCTCCCAAAATTCCAGACATATTATAAGGACAGGGACTAGTCCTTGATTTCATTGGTGGACAGAATTCCCAGATGAGCAAACTCCCTCTCCCAATGAAAGTGAGAAACTTCTCTGCAAGCTCTGACATTAGAGAGTTGCCTCAAGGATTGAGAGAGGAAGGGATGTGCCAACAGTTACAAGCCAATGTGCAGCAGCAGAGGGACCCAAAGCCAGATCTCCTTGGATCTGGAACTAGGTCTGTCTAACTGAATGAGGCAATGACCCACAAATTACTGCCTGTTCATGATCTATTGAACATTGTTATCAGTGCCTTAGATAAAGGTATAGGTGGTATGCTTTTCAGATACACAGATGATACATAGATAAGTGAGATAATTAAATGTGGGATGAACATGTGAGCATCCAAAAAAGATGTTGATTGGATATAACTTTGGAACAAATTGGACCAGATGAGTTGTAACAGTGATAAATGAAGTTTTTTCAAATTGGATTCAAAAAATCAACATCGTAAGTGTAAGCTGGAGAGCTATGGCTAGATGGCAGTTTATCTGAAAAAGATCTCAGAGCTTTAGTGATCAATCAATGTACATGTGATATGATTGCCATGAAAATTAATATCTTGTGTGGCATTAAGTATAGGTTCTAGGAATAAGTGAGAACCTCTAGGAACATTCTACCTTTTAAGTAAGCCATTTCCACATTTGGACACCTGACTTTATGTCAGCTTTGGTGGGAATCTGTAGCCTACAGAAAGAAACACTGAAGGAAGATATGGAAGCTGTCTTCAGGTACTAGAAGGTGTTTAATATATGTTTTCTGATTAACTGTTACCTGTCATATAAAAAACTTGGATGAATGGTTCTGCCCAGTCCCAAGGAGCAGAACAAGGAACAATGGTTGGAAGTTACAAAGAGATTGATGAAGGCTTGATATCATGGAAAAACTTCCTAAGAACTAAGCTACTCAAAACTGGAATTGGCTGCTGTGGGAGGTACTGTGTCACTTCTCAATAGGAGTCTCTAAGCAAAGACTGGATCACCACTTACTGAATATATTGGAAAAGAGATTCTCTTTCAAATATGGGTTAGACTAGAGGGTCTCTGGAGTACCTTCCAACTCCGAAATCCTCTTATTCTATGACTTCTGTAGACTGGAACTGTTCTCAGGGTCCATGCTGTGAGACTACCTTCTTTACAAGTGAAACCACCTTAAAACACAGTCATCTTGGTACTTATAGGCATGAACTTCCCTGAATGAAATCTGAGATTTAATAAACAAATTCTTCTTTGTCATGAATGAGTTTTCTGTTTATGGACATTAGTCAAAGCTGGAGCTTTCGCCATAAAATAAATACAGCTTAGGCAGCTAGGTGGGTGGTATGGTGGATAACTCTACTGTCAGGAAGATCAGAGTTCAAATTCTGCCTCAGACACTTACTAGCTGTGTAACCCTGGGCAAGTCATTTAACCTTTGCCTACCTCAGTTTCTTCAACTATAAAATGGGGATAATAATAGCACCTACCTCCCAGTATTATTGTGAAGATCAAGTGAAATAAAATGTGTAAAGTATTTTGCAAACCTTAATGTGCCATTTAAATGCTAGCTATTATGACATCAATTCTTCAACCTTCCCATCCCCCAATGTAAATTCTTTGAGTACAGGAACAATTTTTCTGTTTCCTCTGTACTACAAGGCTTCGTGCTTCATAAACATTGGTTGAACTGAATTTCATTTCATCGAAGTAGGTGTTCCCTCCATCAATGCAGAGTACAACATGTCTGGGTCTATGATACCCCACGGTTTCATGAGCTATTGCAGCCAAATGTTCGTTAAGTTTTGGTGATGAACCAGTAGATTGTCATACTGAATAAATAATACTTGGATTTCTATTTGCTGATGACTTGAAAATATCCTTAACCACTGCTAATAATTTTCCCACAGGTCCAATCAGTTCTAAATTTCTTTCAATGAGAATGGATTCCATCAGGAATAACATCAAAATAGCAAGCTTTTTCTACTTTTGTGGACATGGTTATTTACATGTCCCTCTTGGAATTTATATTTAAATGTTGGGCACTAAGAAATTGATTTTACAATTTTAGAACTAATCATTTTCTTCAGTTCTCTAAAGAGAGTTCCCACAGCTAATTCATTTTCATACAGCCTGAGAAAAATCTACTTGAAAATGAAATTGCATTGTAATGACCAAAGCCAAGGTGATTTCCAGTAAGTTCATAGATGAACAGCCCAGGCATTTACTTGCCTAAACATTACAGAGATCAGCAGAGGCTTGGTCTTGGGTGGGTTTAATAGTCACTCTAACATGTCCTCCCTGTAGCTCATGTTAGTCAATTCAAACCCAAATGAGCTGAAGCAATATTTATTAAGCACCCATGTACAAAGCATTGCACTATATACTAGGGGTTCAAATATTAAATGCAGTATAGATTCTTTTCTCAGGAAATTTATACTTTAGTTGGAGAAGATAAGGCATGTATAGAAACATCTATAATACAGATTTGCTTTTGAGAAGTTCAAAGTGCTCTGAGAAATGGAATAAGGAGAAAGTCTCCAGTTTAAGGGTGGAGGAGAGTCAGAGAAAACTGCACTGAGAAATGGCATCTGAGTTGAGTCTTAAAGGAAGGGATGGGTTTCAAAAGGCAAAGATGTAAGTAAGGTGGGGCTAAAGAAGTAGAGAGAAATCTATTTCAACCATGGGGAAGAACACAAGAAATGGTGCGAAGACAGAAAAGGGCAGGTCAAGCATGGGAACAGTTAAACTATAATGCAGAATATGGGACAAGAAAAAGTGCCTGTGATAAAGCACAAAAATTGGTTAGAGCTAGGAGCAAACCTAAATACCCCTGAGCTCTATCCTGGACCCTCTTTTCTTATTTCTCTATGGTGTTTTGTTTGGAGATCTCATTCATTCAAATATCACCTCTGGTCAACTGACTCCCAAAGCTACACATCGAGCCCTAATCTCTCTTGCATCTCTACCTAGAAGTAATACTAGTACCTCAAAATCACCACGTCCAGAACTGAATTATGTTTTCCCTTAAAAGGTTCTCTAAGTTTCTTATGTCTACTGATAGATACCGTCCTCTGAGTCACCCAGACTTGAAACCCAGAAATCTTTGACTCTTATCTCCCTTTTACCAATCCCAACCAATTCCAATCATTTTTCAAGTCAATTCTACTGCCACAGCGTGGCATAGGCTCATGTGGCCTTCGAGGTCCTCAAGTGTTGCCGTTTGACTGAATTCAAACTTCACAGAACAAATCCTCTTAATAAAAGGATTTATTCTGTAAAACTTGGACTCGGTCAAAAGGCTGCACTGAGGACCTAGAAGGCTACATGTGGCCTCAAGGCCACAGGTTCCCCACTCCTGGAGATGGTATGCTGAGCTGGGAGTTAAGAAGACCTGGGGTCAAATGCCATTCCTTATCCTCACTAGCTCTGCCAATGTGGGCAAGTTACTTTATATCTCTGAACTCCTATTTGATCATCTGTCAAATGGTGATAACAATCCCTGCAATGTCTACTTCACAGTAGAATGTTTGTCCTTAGTTGCCAAAGGAGACCATGCCATCAGAGAAATGATGACATGACTTGCACTTGACTTTGTTTTGAGTGAGGGAGGGCTGTACAGGTCACCAGCCTCACTTCTCCATAGAATTGTAGTGAGAAACATCTATCCAATCCATCCTCCACAAAGTTACCAAAATAATATTCCTAACCCTAACCACATCCCTCTTCTGATCAACACTCTTCTGTGTCTCTCTACTGCTTCTAAGATAAAACACAAACCTCTCAGCCTAATATTCAAGGACTTCTCCAAACTGAAGACAATTTTATTTCATATTACTCCTCTTCAGAAACTACATTACAACCAAATTAGGGTACTAACTACTTCCCAAACTGAATAAGCTGTCTGCAAGCATTCACATAGGCAGCAGGGAAGGTAATATGGTTTTGAGTCATAAGACCTGGGTTTGAATTTCAGTTCTGTCATTATTTGTGTGATTTTGGTCAAGTCTCTTAATTTCTCTGGGCCCAGTTTCATCAGCTGTCAAATGAGGTCATCTCTTAGGGGATACCATTTCTTCCTGTCCTGTCCCCTTTACCCCTGCCCCGCTTGGACTCCCAGAACCCACCAGGGCTGCTTCGTCATTCACTTATCTTGCATGAGGCAGCTAGGTGGCACAGTGGATAGAGCACCAGTACAGGAGTCAGAAGGACCTGAGTTCAAATCTTACCCCAGAAACTTGACACTCACTAGCTCTGTGACCTTGGGCAAGTCACTTAACCCCAATTGCCTCATCCTGGGTCATCTGCAGTCATCCTGATGAATATCTGGTCACCGGATTCAGATGGCTCTGGAGGAGAAGTGAGGCTGGTGACTTGCACAGCCCTCCCTCACTCAAAACAAAGTCAAGTGCAAGTCATGTCATTATTTCTCTGATGGCAAGGTCTTCTTTGGCAACAAAGGACAAACACACACATCTTGCATGAAATGGCATTTGCCCATTCCATTCTTTTATGGTGAAATGGAGAACCCTCGGATCTTTCTATTTGCCCTGAAGATTCCACACATTGTCATCTGACCTAGTGACTTAACCTAAGGACTTCCCAGCCTTGTTGTCTGCCCCATCCTGAATTCATATATAACTGTCGGGTTTTTCCATCCCCACCATAGCAGAACTTTCTATATTGCCTCCTCCAATTAGAGTGGGAGCTCCTTAAGAGCAGAGATTGTCTCACTTCTACTCTTGGCATCCCCAGCACTTAGCACCATACTTGGCACACGGTAAACACTTAAGAAATAAGCACATCTTCATTCATTCACTTATTTGTTCAGGTCTTCTCCAGCTCTAAGTCATAAAATGATGATGATTACGATGACAATAGTAAAAGCAGTTGTATAAAGTGAAGGTTTGCTTAATCCTTACAACAACCCTATTAAGTTCCATTATTATCTTCATTTTACAGATGAGGAAAATGAGGCCAGAATAAATTAAGACACTTGCTCAAGGTCACAAGCTGCGTCTGAGGCAGTATTTGAATTCAGGTAATCCTGTCTCCAAGTCCAGCACTGTAATCTTCTCTAAGGCACCACCTAACATCCATATGGTCTGTGAATTTAGCATTTATATGGCATCTTAAAGTTTTTAAAGCACTTTACAAAACAATGTCTTATTCTATCCTCACAACAACCCCAGAAAGTTGGTATAATTATTATCTTCATTTTACAGATGAGGAAACTGAGGCAGACAGAGATTAAGTGACTTGCCCAGGCTTACATAGCTAATATATATCTGAAGCCTGATTGAAAGTCAGGTCTTTTTGACTCCAGGCCAAGCTGCACTATGAAACTAGTAAATTCTTCGAATTCTCTTCCTTCAAGGTTCAACTTAGTTCCCATGTCTTTCATGAGGCATTCCCTGATCCACTCCTCCACTCCATCAGTGTAAAATGTTGCCACACTCCTCCAATTCTCCTCAAGCACTTTGCCTGGATCTCTCCTTTATGCCTATCATACTTTACATTGTATTATAATTATCTCTGCACATGTTGCATTCCTCCTCCACTCAACTAAAATCCTACAATCCTCCATTTTATCTTTGTATCCCATGGTTCCTTGTGCATCACAGGGCCATAAGATGTTTGTTAAATGGAATGGAATTTTGCCTGGCTCTCCCTTCATCAAGAGCCTTCTGTCTTCTTGAAGGAAATATTAATGCATAAGCTTTTTGCATAGTCTCCTCAACTTTGGTTTTTTTCACGTTTTGATCCTGAGCCACATTTTCCAACATTTTTACCACCCTCTTCTGTTCCTTTGCAATGATGTCATTAAGTATCAAGCTATATATTAATTTAGTTTGCAGGATCCTTTCAAGATCTTCATGGAATTTCCTGACTTCTCTACGTTTCCTAACAGATATTGTTACGTAAGCTGCGCTTATATGCATATGGTCTATTTGCTTCTGTGTGTCAAGGGCATCATTAAGTAAGGTGACCTGGTACCCCATTAAACATCACCAGTTGCCCTTGTATGTACTGTGAAAGCAAGTTCACCCACTCTTTTATTTATGTCTGCAAAGAGAACCTACAAACCAAGCTTCAAATCAGATACAAATTCTTTTGTCTTCTGGTTTCACATATCAAAAGGATAGCAGTATTAGGTGTGGTTCAGTTTCTCCAGTAGGATATCAACATGCTCATGGCTGACAAAGACTGCATTTTAGAATGCCAACATTTAAGTTCATATGTAAAAATAGTTTAAATACTGTGATTCTTTGTGCCTGTGGTTCCCTCTTCCTCCAGTCGGCCATGTTATTGTTGAAAAACAAAAGGGGCACAGGTCTGAAGACCATTTTGTATTTTTATCTTTTTCATGGATTATTATGAGCAAGAAATCTATCATCTTGTAGCCAACCCTCTTGCGATCAACTCTTTCACCTTTAGGCAGATGCAATCTATCCTGGGCCCATGCTCAAAGTCTTTCCATACTGATAGAAAGGGCCAGAGACTGGCCACTGGCATAACCTTTAATAACCCAGGTCCCCTCCACACATTGATGAGATATCAGAAAGGGATTTTGCGAGGACTGATAAAAATATAATAGCTTTAAAAAGAGTATTTTTTCCTACTGGGTTGAAATTTTTACTTTAGCCTAAACTGTCTATTGTGTGAAAATCACATGCATTAAAAATTAGTACAATTTGTACCAGCAACCCCAGCTGTCTGTGTTATTTCACAGCAACTTGGTTTTATAGAAATCATCCAAAGAAAGTTTGCAATGAATAAATATAGGTCTCATGATGGTCAGAAACCAAAAATTCCTCAGCCATGGAGAAGTCAGTTCAAAATCTCCATTTGGTGAATGGAGTCCCAGTCTTACAAAGTATCTCCAGTATGAATCATGCCTCACTGACAGATGAGGAAAGGGGCCATGCCTGTAATTTCACTGGCACAGAAAGCTTCCAGGGAGGAACTCTATCTACAAATGCAGGTCAACCCCATCTCTTCACTGTAGTCAATGAAAAGTTGAGTGACTTGCCTAGACTCACACATCCAGTATGTGACACAGGTGGGACTCAGACAAGTTCTCCTGACTCCAAGGTTAGCTTACTCTCCACTTCACCATGTTTGTCACAGACAGATGATAAGCACAAAAATCAAACAAGCAGTAGAAAGAAAGGTCAGATGATACTACCTCCCAATTGAGACAGGAGAAAAGCTAAAGCCTACCTCCTCTCCCGACTCCAAATATCAGTTGTACACATTTTCAACCAACTGAAATTTCAGAGGGTAGCTACAGGGAAGCAATGTTTGGCTGCTATGGGAATCCCCATCCTGCCAGTGGTCCAGGAGTTCTTGGGTTTACAGTTAATGGAAAAGAATCTACACAAGGCATGTTGTAAAGCCAGGAGGTACAGTACATAGAGTGCGGGGCCTGGAATCAGGAAGACCCAAATCCAAATCTGGCCTCAGACACTTACTAGGTGTGTGACCCTGGACAAGTCACATCCCCTTGTTTGCCTCAGGTTCATCATCTGTAAAATGAGCTGGAGAAAGAGATGAATGCCAGGATTTTTGCCAAGAAAACCTCAAATGGGGTCACAAAAAGTCAAACAAAAGTGAATAACAAAGCACAGTTTCTAACCTCTTACCACATGAAGCTAGCTAGCACCTAGATCTTTCTTAAGAGTTAATGTCACCTGCCACTCTCACTGAATATTTTAGAAAATTATTCATCAGTCTTATTGTAATGACCTGAAAAACCAGTATGATAGATTAGACAGAGCTAGCTACAAAGACATGAAGATTTGGGTCCGGGTCTAACATCTGCCATGTACTAGCTACATGACTGTGAATAAGTCACTTAACCTCTCAGTGCTCCAGTCAACTCTCTAAAAGCCTAAATTAAATATGAGTTCATAATCTGTATAAGTAGAGGCAGTTTTCACACTGGAAATTACACATAGCCATGAAATCACAAGTTTAGATCCAAAGCTACAACGATTTCTTCAGTTATTGGCATTCTTCAGTAAAGCCTAGATAGGATCTTTGTTCTCTCAGTTATGCAGAATATTTTGTTATGTAAAATAAGTTCGGTGCTAATCCATTTACATATGAAATACTTTATTGTAATTTCCATAATCTGTATGACACTTCTCTCTCACACTGATTTTAAATATAGTCTTAGTTTTGCTTTTGCTGGGGAAATAGTTGAAATCAGAGAGAGGAGTTTCATTCAAAACACTTGTGGCAGTTGTAGCATTAATAGTAAAAATTTACATACCACTTCATATATTGCAAAGTGCTTTCCTCATAACAAACCTAGGAGGTAGATGGAAAGAATTATTATTTCCCTTTTATAGATAAGAAAACTGAGGCTCAGAGAATTAAGGTAACTCACCAAAGATCATTCAACTAGTCAGTATCAGAGTCTGAGAATAAGAAGTTGTGTCTGAAAGGCTAAATTTACGAACGCAGGAGTAAGAACAAGGACACTACAGGCACACCTTAAAGAGGAGAGGAATCCAACCCCTAAGTGACAGCATAACAGATAGGAAGCATAATTTCAGAGGCAGCAGGAAGGGAAGCTAAAGGGAAAGCTACATAGTGTAGGGGAGGAAGAGTGGGAGGCATTTTCATCATTAACACAATGAGAAATTTAATAAGCTCTGATAGAAACCAAACAAGAGGCATGTACCCAAAAGGGACAAAAACACCCAGCCGCAATGCTCTAGGATGTAGTCACACAATAGTAACCAGCCAGTAACTGGGAACTGTTTCCAGCATAACTCATTAGGAGCCAGTGCGGTGATCATTAAACTAGCCAACTTAGCACTGGGAAAGGTTAGGTTTTTCTTTCTCCACAGAAAGGGAAAATAGCACCCAAAATGAAGCCAATATAAATGAAAAGAGAAAGAGACAGGATTTTATGTCATTTAATGAGTTAGAACTGTAAATTAAATGAATAGATTGAGAAAAAGCATAGCATGGTGGCAAAAGCACTGGACTTGGGAATCAGATGACATGAATCTGAAGACCTAACTCTATCATGTACCATGGCAGGCTGTCTTCCCTGCTCTAAAGTGCCCCATAGGATAATAATTAGGAAAGATTCTGACTGACACATAGCCTGGATCATAGGGGAACAACATATACCTTATGGCTATTTCCCCAGCTCTCAGGAGAATCAGCAGGTTGGGTCCCAAGAGGAAAGGTAAAAAGCCACTCAAGAGTCTAAGGATAACCCCAAGGGTTTGGGGTTTTCTAAGACTGTTATTCAAGAGTCTCCATTAACAGATGTTTATCTATATGGTAGAATATGAACAACAGATACAAAAAAAGAGCCCCTTCAAAAATATGGGATATGCCATCCCATAGCTACACACAAGATCTGTGGGGAAAAAGTAGGCTCAATCTTAGAAAGCACATTTGGCTCTCTAGGCCTCAGTTTCAGGCAGAATGCATGGAGGGGTCTCTAGGGTAAATGCTCTTAAGGTCCTGTTAGTTCTAGGCCTGGGAACCTGTGAGTGATCACGTATAGGTGACTCCTTATAGGAGGAGAAGTGAGATATACACATATAGGTTTCTCCTACAGACAGTCACACAAGGGGTCTGGCTTTAATGCCTTTGATGGCCTTGACAATTTTAATCCTTGCATATTGTTAGTGATCTTACACTGGGCTATCCAGCTCCCTAGGACTCAGTTTCCTTTGGAGTCACATAAAGAGTTTGGATTCTGAGGACTCTGAAAGAATTGTCACTTTTTGTCCTTGGACACTTGTGGCTGCACATACAATGGTCATTAGAAAGCTCTTCATTCTGCATGCTGTTATTTTGGTTTTTGATCCCTATCAGTGTGTTATTTGCTTAGTACATGAAACACAGAGAAGGCCAGAGGCCAAATTCAAATAACATTTGTGGAGGTCACCCTCAGAGATAACTATGTAAGTTACTTTGGGCTTATCAGAATTCTCTAAAAGGCAGTTGAAATAATCCCCTGGAGGTCAGGGATAACCACCGTGAGGTCAGGTTAGAGAAGTCAGGACCATAATGCTTTTTGTCTCCAGGATCTCTTTCACAAAAGGATTTCATTATTTCACAAATGAAACTGGTTAGGTAACTTGCTTTCTAAAGGCCAGAAATATATTTGTTTCCAGAAACATCACAGACTATATATATTCATACTACAAATTTAGCAACGATATCATTGCAGATGAGGAAAGAATTTAGGCACAAGTGAATGACTATTTCAAACATTTATTCCTTCTAAGCAAAGAGATATAAGGACAATCTCCTTCCCTTCGCTCCAAAGATTCCCAAACTCCATTTTGTCTCTTACTATGAGCAACTGAATCATTCATTTCTCAATCAAAAACATTAAATCTTTGCAAAACAGGTGACAGAATGGCATAAGCTAGCTTCCTTTTGACTGCTTTGTTTACTTGGTTGTAATAATCTAAGAACAGAAGGGTGTGACTTAAAAGAGCATTTAACCAAAGACTCAGAAGAGGCAAGTTTGAGTCAGCAATTAGCCCCTTATGACAACCCTGAGCAAGTCTCTTACCTTGGCCCAGTGAGCTTCTACTTCTGCAAATGAAGCATGTTGGATATGGATTGTACAAAAGAGCTCCCAGAGACCGGATCCTGTTTGCTCTGTGATTTTGTATGCCCAACACTTGGCATCTAATACTTGTAGATCATTAGTAACCCTTGGTGATTTCAGGTGGAAAATGAAAAGAATCAATAATGCCTGTCCTATCAGGCTCACAGGTAGGGCTGTTGTGAGACTCTACTTAGATGAAGAATGTCAAGGGCTTTGTAAATTTCAAATGGTATCTAAAAGCACCACAGGTTAGTCTAGGAGCTAAGTCTACCTTTGGTCTTATGTTATCGAGCCATAGCTGCTCCTGGAGCACAGTTAGTCAAAGAGGGAGGGGCACATGGAGCATTCCCTTCCCCTAGGCTGATACCCAAGGAGAAAACCAGGTACAGCTATGGTTCTGGTAGCCTAGGGTCTGAAACATAACAAGTCCTGGTTGACTGACTAACTGTTATTGCTACACCAAGGAAGAACCACTAACCCACAGCAGCTTCACTTCTATTTTTCAGCTTCCCTTAGCTCCTACCATCTGATCCTTCATGCTAATCAAACAGAGCAGGCATTCTTTCCTTTATTTTCTATTTGATCTTGTCATTCCCAAGAACAGATACGCTCCATTAACATGGTGCCTTGTTTATTTCCAAATTCCTAGATAAACAAGGGCCAGGCAGTGTCTCATTAAAGGTCATTAAAAGAAGATGCTATATAAAGTTCAATGATCAGTGGAGTCATTTCATAAACATTTTTCATATAAGCTTTTAGCCTGATGAAGGGGTGGAAGTCTCTCATTGGCATTCAGGCAGAGTTATTAACAAGGTATTCCACATTGGTGGTTTAAGGGAAGCTTTGAAAAAGCCTCTTCTGGATTTGGAAGCTTAACTTCTTGAAACTCCTAAGAGTTAAGTGATGTTCCTTTTATAAGGTTTGCTCCACATTTCCCCCACCTGGGCTCTTTTCTCTCCCCCTTCCCCTTTCAGAAGCCTACGCTAAGTCTATGAGACAGAGAGGAAGCCTTCACCTGGATCCACTATAATGTAGAGAGACCCTTGCACCCCCCAAAATATGCATGAAATTGACCAAAAGAAAGCTTATCTTCTTTCCCATTTCTGAAATATTCTTAGCTGAAAACTAACTAGTATAGATGATCTTTTTACATGGCAGTCTTCTAGTTAATTCGATTTCTAGTTTTCAGGCTACACAAAAACTTTCATATCCTGCTGCAAGGCCTATAGGCTCATTAGGCTCAGCCTCCAATAAGTTCCCCAACTTGCCCCTTCCTTAATGATCTTGTCAAGATTATCCTAACCAAATATTTGCTGTGAGAGGAATAGATTTTAACCCAATACGGAATTTCAAATTAGCTGAGACCTCAACAAATACATAAATGCTCCAAGATCTCAAGCTAAAGTCTATTTTCTATTAAAATGAAAAGTACTAAGTAATGAGAATTCCTAGTTGGCCATCTTCAGTTCAAAATGGGAATTCTCTAATTTTCATCCAATCAAGAAGAAAATATTCCCAGGCATTATTCCCACTGAGGGACACCTGCTGTGCCAGTCTTGTTCTTTCAAGGCACGGCACTCTACATAGGAGCACTTACTTTCTTTGAGAAAATATTTCTAATAAAGCATTCTCTCTCTCTCTCTCTCTCTCTCTCTCTCTCTCTCTCTCTCTCTCTCTCTCTCTCTCTCTCTCTCTTTCTCTCTCTCTCTCTACTAATATGGAATTACAAGGAAAGTCCTTAGAGTCTAAGGTCAAAGGGGCCTTAGATGTCATCTAACCCAATCCCTTCATTTTATAGAGGGATAAACTTAGGCCCAAAGAAATTAAATGACTTATCCAAGGTCATGTAGGTAGTATCCAAGGTCAAGTAGGTAGTAAAACAAAGTCAGGTCCTCTGATTACAAATCCATCATTCTTCCTTCCACCAAACCCATCCAGAGTCTTCAGACCCTACTCAGGAAAGCAGACGATACAAATGTAAAAAAAGAGAAATCGTTTTTTGGGCAAAACATGGATGAAGAACATCCACATAATGTTTTCTTAAAGCTCCATAAGTCTGTAGAAAAGCAGTGTGTTCGTCCTTCATTGCCAAAGAAGACCATGCCATCAGGGAAAAGATGACATGACTTGCACTAGACTTTGTTTTGAGTGAGGGAGGGCTGTGCAGGTCACCAGCCTCACTTCTCCTCCAGAGCCACCTGAATCCAGTGACCAGATATTCATCAGGATGACTGGAGATGACCCAGGATGAGGCAATTGGGGTTAAGTGACTTGCTCAAGGTCGCACAGCTAGTGAATGTCAAGTGTCTGAAGTGAGATTTGAATTCAGGTCCTCCTGACTCCTACACTGGTGCTCTATCCACTGCACCACCTAGCTGCCCAAGAAAAGCAGTAATAAGTCAGTGAGTCAGTCAATAAGCATTTAAGTGCTTACTATTTCCAGGCACTGTAAGTCTGGGGATATAAAAAAAAAGACAAAAAAGAAGTCCTTGATCTCAAGGAGCTCACAGTTTAATTCAACATGCAACATGCAAACAACCATGTACCCAAAAAAGTTGTATACAGGATTCATTTGAAATAATCACCACCAAGAGCTAGTTTTTCATGCTTCTTTCTACCTTTGTACATTTCCCCCACCTCCTGCAAAGAAACAAAAACTCAAATTTCCTTCTTATCTGTAGGGGACCATATACTCTTCAATTCTGAAGTCTATGGAGCAATAACAGACTGAGACAGAGTAAAGATCCAAGAGTTTCAAACAACATACTGGTTTGAGGCAGAATGGGATATGACCAAAGACCTGGGCTCAGAGGCACAAAGTCCTGGGTTGGTACTGCCTTTGGTGCATACCATGAATAAGTTTATTTAACCTTTCCACGTACTAAAGTATCACTTCTCTAAGACTGAATTACTCGAAGAGGAACTTCCCTATAATATTTTAACAACTCTAAGGTGAATCGATCATTTGCAACAGTGAAGAAAGTTTCCACAGCACAGGTTTCCTATGCCAATGAAACTGCAGATCTTACATACATATCTTTATATACACATTTGTTTGAATTTGTATGTTTGCATATATATATATATATATATATATATACATATATATGTATATATACATATATATGCATACATACACATACACTGAGTTAGGTCCAATTAGTGTAAATAATGAATCCCATGAACTAGGTGTGTGTATTTAAATTGCAATTTTTCCCTCATGTCCTCTTGACACCAAACAATGAAGCTGGCTCATGTTTTTTCAGACAGTTAATTGCTTAAAGCAAGAGAAGGACCTGATCTGGTACTATTGCCATTTGCCATGTCCCCAGCTACCCAGAAGACATATTAAAGACTGGTTCTGCTGAAGCAATTTAAGAACATTTACCATCTCAATTGGAACTATGCCAACAAGCCCTTTTAGTTCCCTTTCCAGGCAGCTCTGTCTCACGTGCTTTGATAGGTAACCTGTCACCCAGACTTCAGCTGGAGTGGGGGAAGAAGACTGGACATTAGTAAGCCCCAAAAAAATCTCAATTTGAAATGGTCTCTTGCATGCCTCCCACAAGACCAAATTCAATTTACTCTCTGGTGTCACTCTTTGACACAGTGCTGCTTGCAGACAGCATTTTCTCATTACCGTACATAAATTTTAACATCCCAGGTGGTCTTTATGCTTTTTCAAGATACTTAATATAAGCTCTCTTCTTGGCAAATACATGCCCATGAATTCCCTCTCTCTCCCTCTCTTTTTTCCTTCTCTATTCAGGTTTTTGGCACATCATTATCAGCATGTGATTGCGGGGTCTGGGCTCTGATGCTGGCGTGAACAGCAGACTTTCTATAGAAAATTCAGCAGTGTTATTCAGACTTCCTGTTTCTCATTCCCAGAATAATCACCCAACCAAGTCTGGGATGGACGTAATGCATTTGAAACAGGTGGGAATGCACACAAGTAGCCAAAGAACCAGTAGGTGCATCCTATGTACTTGTCAAGCATTCCTCGAAAGAGATTTCAGTTGTGTAACCCTATATTTTTATAGAAGTTTTGTTTCTAATTCTGTCCTGGTAAGGTGAATTTCCAAATTAAGCATGTAGTTCTGAGACATATTTGAATCAAAAAGAATGTAAAAAAATTATGTAGGATAACACTACTTAATCTAGGGATACAGTCTCTAGTACCTTTGGGGATTGTCAATATCAACATGTCAGCCATCAAGGATACCAGTAATGACAGCAGACAGTGACCCATTAAATTACACCATCTCCCTTCCCTTTCTGGGAATACGTGAAAATAAAAGGGAAAAACTATCCATATAGCTTAAAAACTAATTCACATTTTTTTCTTGTAATACTTGAATCCAATTTTTGTCACTGAATTTTCTACTAAGAAAACTGAAAGTTATAAAAATTATCCAATTCACCTGAAAGTAGAGGAAGCAAAAGAAAAAAAAAAAGACTCCATTTTCAAGTGCCAGAGGGAGGGGCTCTAGTAATTCCTGCTGGGCCCCTCTGATAGGGGTGTCAGGGTCAAGCCTAGACTCAAGAATATTGAGCCAAATGAAAAAGCCACAGAAGTGAGGGTGAGTCAGAGTCAAGTCACCAAGCTAAAAGCAGAAACATAGGAGAAGGAAATGCAAATAAACAGGAAGATGTGATTCTAAAGGGGCAGAGAAAACACTGTAGTTTAGACTTACACCCACACCTATGGGAGCCAAGGAGGAAAATCACCATAACAAGATAAAGTATCTGAAGACCTTAAATATTGGGATGCGAATGGTGGTGTCTTGTCCTAATACCTATGTATTTGTTTCGCGTGGCAAATTCTCAACAAAGAAACTAGTACCTTTTGATTACCAAGGGGAAGATTATCTGTTTGTTCGACAGATGACTTAACAGAAGCCAAAAATTTCGGGTTAATATTAAGATCATCCAAAGTTATTGTAAACAATGAATACTCGGGCCTCCACTACCTTAAGGCCAGGTTTATTACTTTTCAGGTCTGCCCTCAGGGTTTTCCACTACGTTTTCAGAGGGGTTTCAGAATATCTAGTCTCATTGTCATCAGATCCAATGCCCATCAATTGGGTTCCCTCGATTTTAGGGGGAACCTTGTTCCATTTAACCACTTACATATTGTTTTTTTTCTTACAAAGGAATATTTACTTCAAAAGTATAGCAAGAATAAACACTCCAACATCCTCTCAAATGATGTCTTAGGGTAAATCCCCTCTAAAATTGCCTCAGTCTCTGAAAATTGAAGAGTCATTAGGTTCACAGCTAAACAGTTCCTGTGTAACAAAAGCCTACCAAGTTCCAAGTCCAAGACTCCTCTAGGTTTGTGTCCTGAGTACCCTGGTTTCTCTTGGCTTCCTTGCTGGCCTGCCTGGAATACTGTTCATGTGTGACCTGAAGTCTGGAGCCCAGAAGTTCACTGCCTATGCTAGAACTGAAAAAGACAAATGAAACAGAACAGATCAAAAGCCCAAGTCCAACTGTTGAAGCCACAAGGCCTGAAAGGGAGTAAAAGTTAGTCCTTCCCCTAACCTAGTTCAGTTCATGGTGCCTATGCTATAAGAGGACATTCAATGACCTTGGATACGGGCAATGAAAAGAAAGACTGTCTTAGTCTGGTAGTTTTAAAAACATAGCCTCATCTGGCTAGGAAGCCAACTGAAAAGGCTGCTCCTACCCATGTAGTAGGGAAATGCAGAATGTCTTTTTTCTTTTTCCAGAAGCAGGTCCTTGGTGTCTCCATATTAGGTGATCTAGGCAGAAGGAAAAGAAAGCCCAGTCACATGAAAATCAATCAGTACTTAAACTCTAGCCATAACAAACTATAAAATGAAACATGCATCTTACTCTTTTATAAATGCAAATAGAATGGAGGAAAAAGTGGGTGAGGGGATTAACATTTACATAGTGCTTATTGTATTTCAGATACTATTCTAAGCACTTAACAAATATTATCTCATTTGATACTCACAACAAGCCTGAGAAGTATGTGCCGTAATTGTCCCCATTTTACAGATAAGGAAACTGAGGTAGTCAGCAGTTTAGTGACAGATCCTGGATTGCACAGCTGCTACATGTCCAAGGCTGAACTTGAACTCAGGTCTTCTTGCCTCCAGGTCCAGGGCATGGTGCCTACTTCCTCAAGCTTTTACCACAAGGTAACAAAGCAGACTAGGTTACAGCATAATGCTGTATGCACTATATTGCATTTCTTTATAGTATATGTTTTGAAAGCTTTACCTTCTTTGAGGAGCCAGAAAACCAAACTTTTGGGGTATCTTTAAGGTAGAAGGGAGACCTATTCCTTGCTTCAGCTTAAATGGCTTCTATACAAGGAGCAATCCAGGACTGCTCTGATCACTGAACTTAGAGTGAAAGGACCTGAGTGGGAGCCCTGCTTCTAATACATACCTGCTATGCAGCCTTGGGCAAATCACTTGGCTTTTCAGAGCCTCAGTTTCTTTGCCTGTAAAATGGGAATAAGGACAACATTTTTGAATAGCTACTACCTTCCCAGTGTGTTTGTACTTCATTGCCAAAGAAGACCATGCCATCAGAGAAATAATGACATGAGTTACACTTGAGTTTGTTTTGAGTGAGGGAGGGCTGTGCAGGTCACCAGCCTCACTTCTCCTCCAGAGCCATCTGAATTCAGTGACCAGATATTCATCAAGATGACTGGAGATGACCCAGGATGAGGCAAGTGGGGTTAAGTGACTTGCCCAAGGTCACGCAGCTAGTGAGTGTCAAGTGTCTGAGGTGAGATTTGAATTCAGGTCCTCTTGACTCCTACACTGGAGCTCTATCCACTGTACCACCTAGCTGCCCCTACCTTCCCAGTATTGCTATAAGGAAAGTACTTTGCTATAATTTAAAAAAAAATAATAGCCAATATTTATCTAGTGCTTACTATGGGTCAGTTGCTATGCTGAGCACTTTACAAATATTATCTCAACTGATAAACTCTAAGTGTATATTGAAACATAACTTGTTTCACCTTCTGGCTTTTTATTTTTTTTGCAATATTGCTAATATGAAAATATGCTTTGCATGACTTCACATGCAGAAATGATATATTGCTTGCTTTCTCAAGGGGTGGGGATAGGGCAGGAAGGAGGAAAGAATTTGGAACTCAACATTTTTTAAAAATGAATGTTAAAAGTAAATAACTTTTTAAAAAAAAATTATGTTTACTTGATATTCACAATAACCCAGGGAAGTAGGCTATGATCCCTGTTTTACAAATGAGGAAACTGAGGCAAAACTCAAAGCATTACACATAATACCAAAATAATCAATTCTATCAAAAATTAAGCCAATGTGAAGAAAAATTAGTTATTATGTAGTGTCATGTAGAAATGTCAATAGTCAGTAATAGTCCATTAATATTTGTTAAGCACCTACTATGTGTCAGGCATTTTCCTAAACACTGGGGATACAGAAAGAGGCAAAAGACAGTCCTTGGCCTCAAGGAGCTCACAATCCAATGGAAGAGATAACAAGTGAGCAGATATATACAAGCAACTATATGCAGGATAAAAAGGAAATCATTAACAGAAGGGAGGCAATAGAAGTAAGAGGGGCTGGGAAAAGCAGTCCATAGAATATGGGATTTTATCTGGGACTAAAAGGCAGCAAGGGAAGCCAGGAGGCAGAAATGAGGAGGGAGAACATTTCGGGTAAGAAGGACAGTCAGAGAAAATGCCCAGAGTCATGAGATGCAGTGTCCTATATGTGGAAGAGCAAATGTCATTGGATGACAGACTAGTCTCAGAAGACTGGAAGGCTGGAAGCAGGGAGGTTGGAGTGAGGGGAGGTGCTGGGTTATGAAGAGCTTTGAATGGCAAACTGAGGTGCTGGAAAGTAACTAGAGTTTATTGAATAAGAGAGGTGACATAGTCAGACCTGTGCTTTAGGAAAGGAAAGCACTTTGGTGGCTAAATGGAGGGTGAGTTGGAGTGGTGAGACAGACACATCAGGCAGGCCAACTCATCAGCACTCTGTTACAATAGTTCAGGAGAGAGGTGATGAGAGCCTGCACCAAAGTGGGGGCAGTGTCAAAGGAGACAAGGGGGCACATTGCAAAGAGGAAATTAACAGGCCCAGCAACAGACTAGTTATGGAGGGATGAGAGAGAGGAAGCAATTCAGTAGGTTGCAGACCTTAGGGGCTGCAGGGATGGTATTGCCTTTGACAGTAATAGAGAAAGTAGGAGGGGAGTGAGGATTTAGGGGGAAAGAGAAATTCAATTTTGAATATGTTGAGTCTAAGACATCTACTGGACATCCAGTTCATGATGTCTAAAAGACATTTGGAGGTGTGAAACTGGAGGTCAACAGAGAGGTTAGGGCAGGACAAAGAGATGTGAGAATGATCAGAATAGTTATGATAATTAAATCCATAGGAGCTGATGAGATCAGCAAGTATGGCATCATATAGACTCATATGCGACAATGTCATATGGAAAACTTTTATCTAAAAATAAAATACAGCTTCATCGGGTTCAGTTCAAAGAGAGGGAATATGACATGTCCCTTAAAGAAAAAAAATAATAATAACATTCTTGGGAAAATTGTATGAGCTGATGCAGAATGAAGTGAGAAGAACTAGAATAAGTTTTATAATGACAACATGGTAAATACAAATAACTTGGAAAGACTTAAGACCTTTGATCAATGCATTGATCAACCAATAAATCCCAGAGGACCAATGATAAAACATGCTACCCACCTCCTGAAATTTACTGATTTACTCAAGATACATTATAAGGCAGAAGACAAGAATCTTTTTTTCTTTATCCTGTACATGTTACAATGATTTTATTTTTAATTTTTTAGTTGGTAGGAATAAGAGAAGGGGGTTAGAGATAGGGTCGCCAAAAAAGAAAAAGAGTGAGCCACTAAAGCTTTTTAAATGCTCATAGAAGAACAAAAGGAATGCCAGAAAGAATCATAGACAAGAAGAAAAGATCAGAATTGTTCTGCTTTAAATTTATAGCAAGCTATACAAAATAGAGATTCATAGTTTATGTAAACTCTTCTTTTTCTGTTCTGCTATGTGTAACAAAATAGTTCCAGTTGGCTAACCCTCTAATTACAGAATGTCAATACATGCTCCAGTCTCTCCAAGGCATTTCTCTTATATGTCATCATAATTCTCCAGAAAACAAGTTGATATGATCTATAATATGCACCATACTCCCAAAACATATATATATACATACATGCATACAGATATATAGATATGGAAATGTCCATTTTATTTCATGTATATTCAGTTCAGAACAAAAAACAAAAATTTATCCCCAAATGATAAATGGTCAAAGGATATGAACAGGGAATTTTCAGAGGAAGAAAATTAAAGCTATCTATAATCATATGAAAAAATGCTCTAAATCACTATTGATTAGAGAGATGCAAATCAAAACAACTCTGAGGTACCACATCACACCTATCAGATTGGCTAATATGACAAAACAGAAAGATGATAAATGTTGGAGAGTTGGAACACTAATTCATTGTTGATGGAGCTGTGAGCTCATCCAACCATTCTGGAGAGCAATTTGGAACTATGCCCAAAAGGCTACAAAAATGTGCATACCCTTTGACCCAGCAATATCACTCCTGAGACTCTACCCCAAAGAGATCATAGAAATAGGAAAGGGTCCCACATATACAAAAATATTTATAGCAGCTCTCTTTGTGGTGACCAAAAACTGGAAATCAAGGGGATGCCCATCAATTGGGGAATAACTGAACAAGTTGTGGCAAATGAATGTAATGGAATACTATTATGCTATGAGAAACGATAAACAGGAAGACTTCAGAGAGGCCTGGAAAGACTTCTATGAACTGATGCTGAGTGAAAGGAGCAGAACCAGGAGAACTTTGTACACAGCAACAACCACAGTGTGCAAGGAATTTTTCTGGTAGACTTAGTACTTCATTGAAATGTATGGACTTAAAAAATTTCCAATGGACTCTTGAGGTAAAACACCTTCCACATCCAGAGAAAGAACTATGGAATTGGACTGCAGACAGAAACAGACCATTTTTTTTTTTGTATTATGTTATGTTTTGCTTTGTTTTGTGGTTTCCTCCATTCATTTTAATTCTTCTATGCAACACGCATTTAATAGGAACATACATGTTGAGCCTATATAAGATTGTATGCTGTCTCAGGGAGGGAGTAGGGAGGGAGGGAGTGGAAAAAAATCTAAGATATATAGAAGTGATTGTCGAACACTGAAAATAAATAAAATAATTGGAATATGTGAGAATATTATAAAGAGAAAAAAGATCTGTTAAAAAAACACACATGTGCAGAAGCATTATTTGTAATTACAAAGGACTGTAAACAACCTAAACAACCATATTCACCTAAGACAGGTAAATACGACAACAGTTGAATAGCTTAATAAACTGTTATTTCACAGTAAAAAGTAAATACAATTGTATCCTGTGTTACTGTCCACCAAAGACTTGAACTTTTACTCTAACATATGAAAGACCATAAAATCAATTCACTGCAAGGGAGGGAGAGCGCAATTTGCTGTTAAATACATGCATTAATTTTTTAAAATAATCTTTTCAAGAGTCCCTCAATGTGCTCCCTGTATTTAATAGTGCTCATCCCAGGAGTCAGAATTACTAGGCAAATCAAGCAACATACCAGAACTCATTGGGGCACTGTACAGCACGCATCAGTGGATTTCCAAGGCAAACACAGGATAAAGAGTTCATCACCAATACAGGTGGCTATGTTAGATCAATAAAAAATATTTAGACAAATGTCATTATGGCCTTCTTTTAGTTGATCAAGCTAAATAGCATTCTGCTGTACAAATCCAAACCCCAATTTAAGGGCAAGATCATCAGTTTCTCAACTGCCTCTCCTCTTCCACTATCATCTACTTTTAGCAGAAAGTGTGCGGAGATTTTAACTTCCTAGATGGGTGCTGGATAAAAGAGATAATATTTGTAAAGTACTTTGGAAACCTTAAGGGACTATATAAATATTAGCTATCATTTAGCTACTAGCCATTATGTGAACTCAGGGACAGTTCAACTTCATAATACTAACCAAAAAAAAAAATGATTTTCTACATTGTTAAACAGATGGCCATTTATAAAAGAAAATAAGGAACAGACCATTTTCTCTGAAACGTCAAAATTGATGGTCCCTGGGGAAGGAGGGGGCAATTGAATAAATATAACCACACCATATCACTTTGTAAACTTCATCGAGCCACCTTTGAAATGAATGCCCTGAATACAATCTATATATCTCATTTTCCATCACAGCTTTCCTCAGCTTTCCCCATCCTCATAGAGGAAATAACTCATTTCTTAAGAACAGAAACTCTCTAGAATATGAAATAAATTTGCTTTTTTTTTGTTACCTTTCAGTTCTGCAAGCTGGTAAGAGACCCGAAGCTGTCAGAATATTAATAAATAGAGGCCTAATCAAGCACATCTCCTCTCTGTGGATTTTTCCAAGGTACTTTTTATCTAGGCAGTTGAAGGTGTAAGCATAATTATTCCTGTGCTTGCACGTGTAAAAATACCTTGTACTTGACTAAGATTTTAAAATGCAGTTGGACTCATTGAGGTATATAGTCTAAAAGTACTGCTGACACCCCCAAAGTTCCCCTACTCAGGGTGTATACTTGTGACTGTTGCCTGTCAATGATCTCAATTAGCTTAAAACTCAAAGAGATGCCTTATCTAAAATAGTCCATAATTTCTGGAGTTTTAAGGGACATTTATAAGTTTTAAAACACAAGGAAACCCACCCCACAGTCTATGGGGTTTTATTCAGATTAACATAGTACCTGGCTCAAGGGTATGATGTATGACTATAAACAATAGTGCTTTATAGTCCCATGGGTTGCATGCAAAAACTCTTTAGGAAATGCAAAGAGGTGGGCAGCCCATATGAGAAAAGCAAAGGGTGACAGATGCACAGGCTAGGTAGGGGCTGCACTGCTGACCGAAGAATGGTGAAAGATCCAGAGGAAGGAAGTGTTTCAATGTGTTTGAGAGATCCCTTGGAAGATTTGTGGATTATCATTTGCCCAGGATGAGATGGTAGGGATGAGCTTGCAATCATTCAAGTAATGAAGGATTTAGGTGACAAAGCAATTTTCCACACAAAATGTCATTTGATCTCTACAAAAATCCATATGGAAGGTTGTACAAGAAATATTCCCTATTTACAGATGAGAAAACTGATGCCCAGCAAGATGAAGTTATACTTCCTAGCATTTAAGATCTTTTATTTTCTGACTTCAGTCTAGCCTCTCAGACCTATTGCTCACTATGTTGTAACCCAGGGGTGGGGGAACCTGTGGTGTTGAGGCCACATGTGGCCCCTCTAGGTCCTCAAGTGCATCCCTTTGAATTTAAGTGGAGTCAGCCAAAGGGCTGCACTTGAGGACCTAGGTCAAGGACCACACATGTGACCTCAAGGCCTCAAGTTCCCCACTCCTATTCTAACCAAAGTGAACTATGTTCAGAAAAGAATTTCTTAAATTTAGATAGCACTTTACAATTTACATAATTCTTTCCTGCCCATTATGTTGTTGTCCCACAAAAGCTCTGAGGGGTTGGAATTAGGTTGAGCTAATTTCATAAATAAAATAAACTAAAATAATAAAAATAAAAACATAAAGATGTTATTCTTTTTACTAAAGAAGAATTGAAAAGTCAGAGATCAGTGACTTGCCTGAGGGCACAGAGCAAGTAAGTGATGAAACCCAGGCACATTCTAGTAATAGTCACTCATTTTTCTGCAGCTGTTTACAAAGTACCTTCTTTATGATAGTTCTCCAGAACAGGTTACTATCTCCATTTTCCAGATGAGCAAACTGAGGCAAGCTTGGGCAAGTGACCTGCCCAAGATCATTCAGTTATCAAGAGGTCAGAACCAGGATTCAAATGTTGGCTTTCTGTACTCAAATCCCATGTCTTTTCCTCATTACCAAAGCTGAATCTCAAACATTACAATTAGCATTATGCCAGTTTCAAGTGTATCAGAAATGATCTACCAGATAAAGATTCAGGCTCTGAACAAAAGGAAAAATCACATTTCCAAATGGCATTGCCCAGAATGCTAAGAAAGCATTTAACATGGGATTATGGAATTAGAGCCTACAAATGGATGGAGTCTTGAAACATTCAGGGCTAAACCAGAACATAAATAACTGAAATTGTAAGAGCCTAGAAAAACTAACAAAAAGCCTTTGAGAATTTTTTTTATTTTTATTTTTTTATTTATTTTTAGCTTTCAACATTAATTTCCACACAATTTTGAGGCCTAAATTTTTTCCTGATCTCTCCCCTCCCCCCACCCCAAAACACCATGCATTCTGATTGCCCTTTCTCCTAATCTGCCCTCGCTTCTATCATACCCCTCCCTTCCCTGCAACTCATTGCTGAGACCCAGATCAGAGGTTCAATTCCCCCAAGGTCTGTAGGTAGAGGGCTCCAGAAATGGATGCTGCTGCTGGAGGGCCAGACCTCATTCCCTTCTCACTCAGGTGAAAGAGTTTTTTCACTGACCTTTGAAGCTCACTGACTTTTGGTATTTGTGGGTTAAGCAATCTGGGAACTGCTGTGCTGCTGGTGGCACCCTGAGGCCTGCTCTGGTCCTGTCCCTGATGATGCTGTGCAGCCAAGGCTGCCCTCCATTCTGTGCATGGTGTGATAGACCTTTTGTATCAGCCCTCCAGGCTGTCTTGGGCTGGAAATATTTTTCACTCCATTGTTTTGTGGCTTCTACTGCTGTACAATTTGTTTAGAGTCATTTTTACAGGTATTTTATGAGCTATGGGTGGGGTGGGGAACTTCTATAGGTCCATCCTTCTACTCTGCCACCTTGGCTCCACCCTCCTTGGGATTTTTTTCTTAACCAAAACCACTGGTAAACCTTTTTTAGTGAACCATTAAAAAAAGTCAGGGCCCATAAAATGGGACCCTATCCTTTGCCTCCAAATATCACTCTAAACTGTTCATAGCCCACATTTCTATCATTCCCAAAGGTCCATTTCACTAGGCTAAAAAAAAAATCGATTACTCTCATTTTGTTGATATATACAAATATTTTTCCCAAATGAATGTTTGTTTTTCCCAATTACATATAAAAACAATTTTTAACATTCTTTTTTTAATGAGTTGCAAATTCTTTCCTCACCTCCTTCCCCTCCCCCATCCCTGATCTGGTAAGCAATTTGATATAGGTTATACATGTGCAATCACACAAAACATATGATATATACAAATAGCTGAGAAAAACATCCATCTTAGGGGTGGAGCCAAGACAGTAGAGTAGAAGAATGGACCAGCCCTAGCTCTACTCCCATACCCCGGAAAATACCTGTAAAATATGACTCTAAACAAATTCTAGAGCAGCAGAAGGCACAAAATGAAGAAGTGAAACAGATTTCCAGCCCAAGACAGTCTGGAAGGCTGAGAGGAAAGGTCTATCACACCAGGCTTGGAGCAGAGTGCAGCCCACAGAGAGTAGCCCCATCTTGGCTGCACTGGGTGGAATGGGCAGGACCAGAGCAGGCTTCAGGGCACAGAATCACAGGGCAGCAACTCTTCCCAGTTTTCTCAACCCACAAATGCCAAAGAGAGCTTCAAAGGTCAGTGAGAAAGCTCTTTCACCTGGGTGAGAAGGGAGCAGGGTTCATCCCTGGCCTTGGGGATGGGTGGGGATGGAGGAATGGAGAGAAGTTGGAACTCAAAGTTTTAGGAATGAATGTTGAGAATTGTTTTTGCATGCAACTGGAAAATAAGAAATACAGATAATGGGGTATAGAAATCTATCTTTCCCTACAAGAAAAGAGGGAAGATGGGGATAAGGCAAGGGAGGCATGTGGTAGAAGGGACAGCAGATTGGGGAAAGAGATAATCAGAATGCACAGTGTCTTGGGGTGGAGGGAGGGGAGAGATGGGGAGAACATTTGGAACTCAAAATTTTATGGAAATGAATATTGAAGGCAAAAAATAAATAATTTTTTGAAAAAAACCAAAATATCCTTGTTTTCATTCACTGGCTTCTCTTCCTCTTCTCCCAAACATGAGCATTCACTAAGGCTCAATCCTCAGCCCCTTTTCTCTTATACTCTCTGTTCCAGAAATATCACCTACTTTACTTTCAACATACAGATAACTCCCAAATCTCCATCTCTAGTTCTGCCCTTTTCCCTAGTCCCAAATCTTCACCTGCCAGATATATATCTTTTCTCTTGAAAGATTTATCAACTCAACAAGTCCGAAACTGGATTTCATAGTCACCCCCCAACCCCCATACTACCCCTCCCTTCTGAGTCCTTCATTTCTATAAGACTATTATTCTTCTCCCTGTCAGGTTTGAAATCTCAAAATTATCTTTGTTATGAAAGTATTTAAAGATAGGTGAGCAGGTGAAGAGAAAGAGAGATCAATGGGTTAGGAACAGCTACCTTATACTCTTTTTTGAGTGGGTGTCCAAAAGTTCTAGGACCTGATGAGTAAACTCTGGAGATTTATGAAGGTCACAAAAAAAGAATGGCTAGACTACTGGGGAGACAGAGACGGCAGGATAAGAGGATAGAGATGAGAAGAAAGGAATGAATGTTGTGAGAAAAGGATGGTAAATCAGGAGAGGCCCAGGGTCATAGAGCAATTAGACTGAGTCTTAAAAAATATATAGGGTTGTATTTTTTAAATGAAAATCATAATCAATAACTTTAGCCTTTTTCTACTGTGTGCATGAGGATATCCCTTTCCTTAGGTACATTGTTACTATGATAATCTAAGACACGGAAAGGAAAAAATTATATGTTTACAGATGGAGGGAGCCTTAGAGAATTCATCAAGTCCAACTCTTTAATGTTACAGAAGAGTAAAATGAGATCCAGAAATGAGGAGATACTTATCCAGGGTCATAGAGGTAATAAGCAGTAGAACTGGGATTTGAATCCAACTCTTCTGCTACCAAATTCCATGCTCTTTCCAGTATATCATGCTTCTTCACCAAACAATGCTGAAAACCTAACTAAGGATAGTGAAATGTTTTTTTAGAGAAGCATCATGAAACCACCTTAAATCTGTTCCAAAAAACCTCAATCAAAGCTAATTCAAATTATTCTCTCATTGAGGGATATATTTTTCTCTTCAGAAAACTGTCTCTGAAGAACCCATTTAATAGGACAGTTTGTAAAAGTATCTAAAAGCTGTTAGGGTAGCTAAATTGAAAGTCTATTTTTTTTCAGTAAGTACTGTATACAAATTAAGTCAGCAGATTCCCTACTTGAAAGAGAGGAAAAATAGTTCACTATTCTAAAAAAGAGATAAGTGGAAAGTTACCTCCTTCAATTTAGAAAGAACCTAGTCAGAGGCATTTTTATGCTCTGGGCATAAATGCACTTTACTTTTTCAAATTACCTAAATTTTCTTCATCCCTATGTGAAGAAATGGCAGGGGGGGACCTAGGAACAAAGAACAGGGAAAAGATGATGGAACTTTTTTGGTACCTTGGACGTCTCACCCCCAACCCAGAGGTTTTTCTTCTGGTAGGTGTGTGCGAGAAGACTCATACTAAAATGGAGGTCCAAATTGCCAGCAACAGGCAAATAAGCAAGTCTGGAGGGAAGGATTACAGGCCACAGTGGCTAAGAAAGTCAGCTCCAGGCCTGGAAGGCCATTCAAAGTCTTCCAGGCCTGGAGTTCCACACTGGAACAAGTAGCCCAGGGTGCTAGGTCACAAAACCAGCCAAAAATTGAGTGCAAAATGCTAGGAAGGGCTTTGGACAACAACTTAAGATTCCAAGAAAGTTGAAACAGCCCATATAGGAAAAGTTATATTTTACCTAAATGCTTACTCCTTTTGAAGAACTCTCTCTAAAGGAATTTCTACTGGCTTGTGCGGAGTCCAGCTAGGTGAATTAAAATTTTATTACAAAAATGTGCAGAAGAAAACTAATGGCTATAAATTCAGAGTTTGATCAGAAAGCCGCAGACCAAGATTCACCTCATTAGTACAATTAATTGACAGAAACACTATTGTCATCTCAGGGACATATTCCTAAATTGCAAGTTCAGTTTTACAAAAATAAATTTATGAAATGATAGCAAATAGCAAAGCCAAAAAATAGTTTATGGACCAAGGATTTTTTTTAACTAATCAGGACTTTTAAATCTTTGTTATTAGGGATGGCTGGGGGTGGAAGAGGGGAGAGGAGAAAAGAAGGAGGTATACAGTGGGCAATAGAAATAATGTGGAACCAAAAGATATCAACAAAATTTATTTTTTAAAGCTCTCAGAAAAGCATTTCATTAATTAGTATGTCTGTTATAATAGAAGGAGTTAACCCTGAGATTTGTCTGGTCCAGGGGTGGGGAACCTGCTGCCCCAAGGCCACATGTGGCCCTCTAGGTCCTCAAGTGTTCTGTGAAGTTTGGATCCAGTCAAAGGGCTGTACCTGAGGATCCACAGGGCCACATGTGGCCTCCAGGTCACAGGTTCCCCACCAATGGCTCTAGTCCAATTAGAAAATGATCATATCATCAGTACCACCAAACTTAGTGTGCAGGATTCCACATATAATAGGTGCTTAATAAATATTGAATAAATAAATGATTTTACATTTGATTTACACCTAGCCTTAATGAATTCACCAATATTGGGTTAAAATGCCCAATCAAATGTCCATGCAAAAACTCCCTAAACATAGTTTACATGATTCAGTCCTAAACTTGTTCTGAATTGCAAAGAATAGTTATTTTTTCTCTCATAATGTTGTATTATATCGTTTGGAGGTTGGCAAAAAGCATTCTCATTATTCGAATCCCCATTGCAAGAAGACTTGTCCCTTTAATTCTCTCCAAATAAAATAAAATAATGCCATTTCTAATATTAAATAGCACCTAGATGAAAAATTGAATATCTTTCTAAATTAATTTCAGAAAGGAATGCATATATTTCCAGAATGAAAAACTTTTTATTCATAATTATAAAATCCTAAGCACAAAAATTCTGACATTTATTCTTGGGTTTCTTTAAGTCTCAAAATTGCCATCACTGATGACAATAGCTGTTATCAAACATCAACATTTTCCCTCCACTTTCCGTAAGGCAATTACTCAGAATAGATATTCTTAAGGTTTTTATTAATAATCGATTGTTCACATTAAAATTTCATGAAAATTATTGCATGTTTTATCACACCAAAGTATTGTGGGTTTTACTGCAGTTCTAAAAATACCTCATGGAAAATGGAAGTCAGCTGGGATAAAATAGAACAACGGTGACCCCTGCTGGACATAAAATAGAAAAAAGTTCTCTCGACCAATCAACCACTTGAAATAACAAACTTCAGACCACAGTCCACATCCCTTTTCAGGGGCAGCCAATCTGAACCAACTGTCCAATCAAATTTAAAGTCAGTCAGTTTAGTCCCTGAAAACAAAATGTCTGACTGACTGAGGCCAAAATATCACCCTGGCTTCATCTTCATTGGCAGCTTCCAGAAAGCACAGAATGGTTACATACCAACCCAAGTATCCAAAAGAGTACAGGGAGAAAACAATTAATTCTCTTTCTCCACCAAACAGCTTCACCTCATTGGGCCTACGTTTTGGAGTCATCTCTGAGCAGCATTCAAATGTCACAAGGCCTTTGAGCCTCTTTGCTATGACTCCACTGATAAGCTGGCAAAGCTGCACCTCCCCAGTACCAAGTCGGTGGAAGAGAGAGGGCACTGCTACTAGAATTGGGATGATATGATTTGGGATGGGGAAAGAGAAGGATTCATAATGGCAATTGGAATGCCACTGTAAATGCCCCACATTGAGTATAGCCCCCGAACCATTTTCTCTCCACCCCATTTCTGCACTTATGATTTGTAGGAACAGACAAACTTAGTAAAGACTGTGATCCTAGGTAAGCAGCTATAGTTGAACCTGTGGAGAATGCATCCTGCTGTCCCGATTGCCCACGTTGCTTTAACCCAGAAGGACACCCCAAATCTCTACAATGTTGTCTGAACAAGCCATGAATCAAGTGCATGTTATACAGTTCTGGTTTTACTAGGAGCCAGGCTGTCTGAGATCAAATACTAACTTCCAATCCTTTGCCAGAGGTAAGGATGGGGAGGGGAGAGCAGAATAAGAGACACCTATCCAAACAGGTTGTTCTGCTTAGGGACTTGGATCAAAGACTGAAAAAAAAATCACAGTTTTATGATACCTATGACTAGTGTACTGATATTCACATGCTAACGTGGCTACAGGGCTGGTCTGAAAGTCAGATTTGAATTCAGCTCCTATCTCTGTCACATGCAAGCTATGAGACCATGGGTAAGTCATTTAACCTTCCTATGGCATAAAGCAACTCTCTAAAACTAAAGGTTACAGCCTAATAGTTCCTCTGCAGCCATCAGTGCAGGGAATTTCAACACTGTAAGTCACAACTTCAATGAAAGGACAAGTCTTGGTGAAAAAAAAGTTCTTTTGAACAGTATGATGAAATACTTTTAATAAAGCAATAATGGCGGTAGAGACTATTCAATGAGACTATTCACAGCTCAAAGGGATGAAATGGAAGCAGCAGGTAGGCAAAAGTTAATGAGTTACATGATGTGAGTGGTAAAGACACTGAAAGAGAGATGAAAGAATGGAGCACCACCCAAGGTCAAGTAGCTGCCCTGAGATCCTAGTTTTAGGGAGCCCCAAAACTATATTATTCAAAAAGTGATAAATCAACAGATTGTGTTGAGCCTGGGAAATTAGCATCACCCAACTTTATGTGGTGAAGCCAAGTTTTATTTCAATTTATTAACCATTTTTGAGCCACTTGGGTACATTTTGGTCTTGCCTAGATGTAAGGAAATATGCAAAGCTGCATTCGCTTTTTTCAGTCCTCTTGGTTAGGGAAAATTAGGTAAAGTCCCACATGAGAATCTGCCATGCAGGACAATCTTTTGGGACTCATTTCACAGAACTGTGGAGTGCTATGTCTTTTCTATCTATTTGCCATATACTTATAACATAGCTGTTATAGCTTAAAGAGAGCTTAAATTATCATATGTAAACTTTAACATTAGAGACACTTCATAGAAACAACCAAATCCAGTTTGGATCCAGAAGGCACTGCTTCGAACAAGTTGGCTCAATTTTAACTTAGATGGAGGTAGGTAGTGGAGTTCTACAGGTATCTGTCCTTGGCTCTATTCTATTAAAACTGTCTTTAGTCAAATGGCTTATATCTTCAGATGACATAAAGCTGGGTGGAATATCTAAAGCGTATTTGTGTCAGGCATTGTGCTAAGCTCTGGTTATACAAAGAAAGGCAAAAAAAAACCCTACCCTCAAGAAGCTCATGTTCTAATGAGAGTGACAAATAACATGTAAATAATTAGACACATACAAGATGCATACAGAATAGGTGAAAGTCAATCTGAGAAGGGAAAGCAGTTGAGGAGACTGGGAAAGGCCTCCTCCAAAAGATGGAATAGGCAACTAAGTGGCAGAGATGAGAGGACAAAGACAGAAAGATGGGAAATGGAGTATGGTTTTTGAGCAACTTCAAGTAGGCTATCATTGCTGTATCTTTCTTACAGTGTGTGAAGGACAGTAAAATATAAGAAGGCTGAAAAAGTAGGAAGCCTCCAAGCTATGAAGATCTTTAAATGTCAAACTGAGAGGTTTGTATTTTATCCTAGAAGTAAAAGGAAACCAGTGGAGCTCAATGAGCAGTGGGATGACAGAGCAGGTGTTATGCTAGAATAACAGGCCAAATTTCATCAAATGAAATTTCGCAGAGATAGATATAATACCTACACTTAGAGTTACCAAAAATCAAAACAAACTAAAATAAATGAATTACCTAAGTACAGAATGTGGGAGAAAAATCTAGATAACAGGTCATATAAAAAAAGTCTAAGGGGATCAAAGAGGACTCCAACTCAAAATACGTAAACAACAGGATGTGGAGGCCAAAAAAGTGAATTACATCTTAAGACATATTAATAAAAGCAAGACAAAGAATGTTATAACTCTACTGTATTATATATACCCTGGACAAAACACATTTGAAGTACATGATCAGTTCTGAAGACCACATGATGCCATGATTGTAATATGAGGACAATGGGAGATCATGTCATATTAAGATTAGCTGCAGAAATGCAGGACTGTCAGGCAAAAGGGCAATCAGACTTTTTCTGCTTGGTTCCAGAAAGCAAGAACAATGGGTAGAACTAGGAACAATGGGTAGAAATTGCATAAAAGCAGACAGTGATTCAATACAAGGAAAACCTATGATCCATATTACTTCTTAAGTCCCAATCCCAATTCTCACTTTCATAATAAGTCTCAGGTCCTGGAACAAAGCTACATTTCCTTCCTCTAAGGGTACTTGTGAGGAATCAGGTATGATGCTCTAATGCCATCACCTTGAACCCCCACTGGTGTGTTTCTATGTCAAGATTAGTCAGTTGAGAATATTATAGTAGGCCAACCTTAAGTAGTTTTTAGAAAAGGGTTTTTATTAAGGTGAATAAAAACAGTTGGCACAAAACATTCCCCAAAGATCTGTGGTACATGCTCCCAGAAATGCATAGAATCCAGGAAAAGGGGTCCTAGAGGAAGGACACATGCGGCAAAGGGAAAACTTACATCTCCTGGTTGCTAGAATCATTTTCTCCTATTCATGGTAAGTTCAAGAAGTTGCCTTTAGGCATGGCGTAGTTTCTTTGCTAAGTTCCTTGCAGAGCCACAAATCCACAATCAATCAATCCTTAACTCCAAATGCCAAAACTATCATCAACTAATCTAGGGAAACCAATAGGACACAGATGGAAAGTTCCACATCCTCTGGACCTTCTGAAGCTCACAAAGTTCCCCTCTAACCAAACAGGGAGGAAGGGGCAGAAGATCTAAGCCAAAGCCTCTTCTTCTTCTCCTTTAGAAGGCTTCTCTTCAAGGGTTTTATTAGAATACCACACTTATTCTAACCTCTCAAATGACACCAGTTATAAATTAGCTTGATGATTTACAAATGTAACCAACTTGTCTCAGTGTGTCCAAATTTAATTCCTGTATGACATAATTCCAGTTGCAGAGTCTAAAGCAGACATTCTTAACATTTTTTGTGTTACAAACCCTTTTGGCATTTTGGTGAAGTCTATGGACTCATCTCAGAATAATGCCTTTAAGTCACTGAAGAAAAAATGTCAATTTCAGTTGAAAACTACTGAAAATAAAGATGTAATTTTTTCCCATTCAAATTCATAGATCTTACCCCCCACCAACTCTAAGGGATCCACAGACCTCAGGTCAAGAAGCCAAAGTCTAAAGCTGACAACTGAGATTGATTAGGCATCTTATCATTTATTTTAAGTGGAGTATGTGGCAAGTTGATTGAATAACTCAATCAACACCACTCATATTTCCTATCAGTTAGAGCTCATCAAAAATGGAACAAGCAACCTTGGGAACTAAGGAGGTCTCCATCACTGGAGATCTTCAAGTGGAAGGTTTGGCCATTATTTAGGGATCCTGTAGTAGGTGGTCCTTGTTCAAGTATGGGTTAGGCTAGATCACTTCAACAGCCTCTAAAATTTCTGAGATTTCTCTTAGATTCAGGAGACATTTATTAAGCTCCAACTCAGTCCGTGCTGGGAGCTAGAAAAGCATGAGAAAAACAAAACAAAGTCCCTCTCCTCGACTACATTATATCAGCAGAACATGCATATAGCTAAGTAAATACAAAGTAATTTCAGGAGCAAGAGAACACAGGGAGAGGCTTCCCATAGGAGGTGCTGCCTACACTGAGTTTTGAAAGCAGCCCAGGATTCTACAAGGAAGAGGTGAGTTGGTAGTGCGCTCTGGGTATAGAGGACAGTGAAAGTATGAAGAGAGAAGAAGTACCTCAAGTTTGGGAAACAGTAGGCCAATTTGGTTGGAGAAAACATGAAATAAATCTGGAAAAGAAGGCAGGAAACAGACTGTAGAAGGCTAAGGAGTCTGTATTTTATTCAAGAGGCAAGAGGGAGCTTCTAATAAAGTTTCTGAGTAGGTGACTAGCATAGTCAGATTTGTTTCAGGAACATTACCTTGGCAACTGTGTGGAGGGTAAAGTATAAACAACAGAGAGTAGAAACAAGACCAATTAGGAGACTAAACTCACAATTCAGCGGGGAGAAATCATGAAGACCCAAACTGAAAAAGTGGTTATATGACTAGAAAGAAAGGAATGGATATAAGATATGATATAAAAACAGAATCATCAATACATGTCAAATAAGTAGCTAAGGGGGTGGCATTAAAAGAAAAGGAAGAGTTGAAGATAATTCTGGGTGACTGGGAGCTAAACAGGCAAGTTAGGAGGAAGAATGAATTTAGGAGGTAATATGAATTGCATTTTGTTCATGTTTGAGTTTGAGCTACACATTAAAAAAATCTATGTGGAAATGTCCATCAGGAAATTGGCAATGTAGAACTAGTTCCCCTAACTTTACAATTTATGGGCTACAGAGGTCACTAATTTCTTTCTCATTCGCGGGAGAAGGTGTTGGGGAAGATGAAAATTATGCCCTTTTCGAGGTCATCTTGTTCTCCTACTTAGATTTTCCCCTAAAATGTACTACAACAACAAATAGAGGGTGATTTCTCCATGTTTCTCACAAAATATCTGATCCTTGGGGGACCGGTAGGCATAGACTAATGTGATACAATCTGTGGATCAGAATTTTGAGAAATACCATCCTAGAATAATAGACAAGAAGTCTGTTCATCTTTTGAATTTGTCGAATTAAACAAAAAGAAACCAGTGTGCAGTGGATTGAAGAAGTGGACTTCACAAAATCCCTGAAGACTCTTCTTGCTTCAGGAGTCTTAAAAGGTTTGTCTTCTGATCTTTGGGTATTTTATAGACTTCATAAATTATTAACAACCTAGCATATAGGCAGAGGCCACCGTGGATTTCTGCTAGCATAATTTCTCTTTCTAAGGGGTTACATGAACACAAAGTAGCCATTACTTAAATTGCCTTGTCTATATTTCTTTTCATCATGAAGCTATTGGTAGAAAACTTGTGTAAAGTGAAAAACTTCACATAGATTTTTAAGGACTTAATATAGAAAAGTGAGGAAAATAATGAAATGGAAACATCTGCAGTCACTATGGTAAAACTTCACTAACTGTTTCTGGACAGGTTTGACCTAATGAAGAGTCTGCATCAGCCAACGTTCAGACAAGCATCCTGGCAGAGTGCAATAGAAGGGAACTGGGAAAGGCCTCAACTTCAAATACACCCTCGGCTGTTAAGTATCACATAAGGTAACATGAGAAAGCCCTTTAATGTGAAAGCTGTCCAAAAGCTGACAAGCCTACACAAATGTCAAGTACGATTTTCACTATTATTACTCCTTTCAAGCATATCAAGATTCTTGATAAAGAAGAAAGAGAAGAGCTTAAAAGCTAGCTTGAAGTTTAAAATTAAAAAAAAACAAACTAAGATCATAGCAACTGGTCCCGTCAGTTCTTAGCAAATAGAAGGAAAAGAAATGGAAGCATTGTCAGATTGTATATTCTTGGGCTCAAATATCACTGTAGGGGGCGACTGTAGCTGTGAAATTAGAAGAAATTAAAAGATCCTTGTTCCTTAGAAGAAAAGCTATGATAAACCTGGCCAGCACGTATAATCAAAGCTGTGGTTTTTCCAGTGGCAATGTATGGCTGTGAGAGTTAGACTATAAATAAAGCTGAGTGCTGTAAAATCAACACTTGATTTGTGGTGCTGGTGAAGACTTCTGAAAGTCCATCAATCAATACTTAAAGAAATAAAGTCAGACTATTCAAAGGTCAAATGTTGAAACTGAGGTTTCACTACTTTGGCCACCTGATGGGAAGACCTGACTCACTGGAAAAAAAAAACCTGATGTTGGGAAAGATTGAAGGCAAAAAGAGAAGGAGACAGCAGAGGATGAGAAGGAGAGACAGTGTCATGGAAGCAAGGAACATGAGCTTGGACAGACTTCACGAGATAATGAAGGACAGACAGACTTGTCGTACTATGGCCCACAGGATCATGAAGAGTCATGAAGACATGACTAAACAACGACACAATCACAGATATCGAGCTAAAAGGCATTTTAGAGGCCATCTTGTCAAGATCTCATTTTACAGAAGGGGAAACTGAGGCCCAGAGGAGTTAAGTAACATTGCCTAAGATTACACTGATCATAAGTGTCAAAGGTAGGATTGGAAGTCAGGTCTTCAGACTCAAAATCCTAAAGTGGGATCCTTTGGCTGAGGTACTAGTCAGTTGAAAAGACTTTTCCTAAGGGCAGGGTGCCAACCAGCTATTGGTTTTCTCTACTGTCCCAGGCCCATAATGACAAAGTATAGAGAAAGGAACTAGCTGGAGACATGAGGGGCAGAGAAACTGGCTGCCTCAGGGCAAAATGTTGGTGGTATTTGAGGAACCCTGTGGCAGTGTAACACTGGGCTCAAGTTTATTGGCATAAGACTCTCCTCAGCAGTGCAAACTGATTACTGAGTGCTCCATGCCTCCATGAGAAATAGAACTGACAAGACCTTGAAAGAGGAGAAATCCTTTTTCTGGCTTCTAGCTTCAAGAGAAGAGACTTGTGGTTCCATATTGTCTTCAGGGAGAAGTCACTGAAGGAAAGAAAGACTCCAAGGTAGAAGCTGACAGGTAGAGGAGTCAGTACTTCAATCATGTCCCTATCCACCCCTTACCATGCTCAGGTCTTCAGGGAATTTCCCCTTGAATGAGATATGAGATTCACTCTGTCTTACAGTCGAACTGAGTTATTTCACTGCCAGGAGGAGAGCTCATTCATTCTGTATATTGTCCAATATATTTTAGTCTGGATCACTTCTCTGATTTTTCTATCAGTTTGGATGAATGGGTTTATTGCTTTTCACTGTGACTTTGTGTAACTGCAGTTTAGTGGGAGGGTAGTCAAGGCAGGGGAGTGGGTGAAATAAGTATTTATATAGTGCCTACTATGTGCTAGGTACTGTGCTGTACTGAGCTTTTACAATCATTCTCATTTGATCCTCACAACCCTGGGAAGAAGGTGCTATTTTTATCTCCATTTTACAGATGAACAAACTGAAGCCAACAGGGTTAAGTGACTTGCCCAGGGTCACACAGCTAGCAAATGTTCAGAGGTCATATTTGCACTCTGGACTTCCCTGACTCCAGGCTGAGTCCTCTATCCATTGGGTCAACAGATGCCTCCTAAATAAATCCTGGTGAGCACCTTCTCCAGACAGGAGTGCAGCCCTAACCTAAAAAGTATTTCCCCTGGACTAACAATATTTGGGGGTGGGGTGAGTAGATAAAATTCAAGTCCTATACTCCTGAAGACAGCAGAGTGGTCATCTCTATTGTGCCAATCTCCTGCTCCCCTCCTGGCAGGAATCAAAATCTCTCTTGGAGAAGGACAGGTAATGGACTCTCTCTAGGGATCTATTCACACCTTCCTGACAGCCACAACTAGAAAGACTCAAGTGGACATACATGCCCTACAACAAGAAAAGTTGGAGACTTTGGCATCCGAAACACCCTGTGACAGTGTAACACTGGGCTCCAGTTTATCTGGGTAAGACTCTACTCAGTAGTGAAAACCGATTACTTATAAAGTGGCTTTGGAAAGTGATATCTACTAGGTTATATGATGTTGCACAAATTATTTAATGAAGGGGTACAACTGGATGACCTCTGCAGTCCCTCCCCAAACAAGGAGCCAGCAAGCAAACTGAGGCTTACAATATCGACACCTTCCCTGCATCACCCTCTTCCAACATTAATGACCACGCTTTCCTGCCATCTAGTGATCTATGTGGAAAGATGCCAGCTTTTTTTTCTTTATTTTTCAGTCCAAGTCTAAAACTAGTCTAGAGCTGCAGTGCTAGAGAAGGTTCATTTATAGGGTCTCCTGTTACAAAATGAAGCAACTGGTCTAGTGGATATCTCAAATGCCCTCCAAGTTCTAAACCTCTGTAAATCTATTAATTCAACTGAATACTTTTGCTTTTAAGCACTAGCTTCAAATAAGCACTGTCCAAAGTCAGGTTACCAAGCACTTATTTGGAGTTTACTCTGTGCCAGGCACTGGGAACCAATGAAAGGCAAAAAGACAGGCCCTGTTCTCAAGGAGGTTATATTCTAATGGAAGAGACAACACAGATATAACTAGGTGCATACAAGATAGCAGATGGAAGGCATTCTGGAGAAGACGGTATTAGCAGTTGGTAGAACTGGGAAAGGTGTTGTGGAGGAAGCTTGAGATTAAAAGGTTTGAAAAGTTCTATACTGTAACATGCTGCCTCTCAGATAATTTCTGGGGTCCCTTTTAGCTCTCTATCATATGATTCTATGATCCTAGTTAAAAGAGTGCTAGGATCATAAAGTTGGAGTTGGAAGGGGCCCTTAAAATTCATCTAAACCTAGTCCTCTCCTTTTATAGGGGAGGAAACTGGGGTCCAGAGAGGTAAGTAACTTGAGGTAACTTGCTCCAGATCATAAAGGCAGTAACCTGAAGAGCCTGGATTTAAATATATCCTCTGACTCTAAGTATGGAAATTATTTACTGAACCAGAGGGCCTCTCAGTGGAGGTAAAGTCTTCCAGGCTAATCCCAGCAACAAGACAAAACAAAAAACTAGATTGGGTATCACTTCACCTCTCTACGCCTCAGTTTCCCTATCTGAAAAACATGAGAGAGACTAGATAGCCTGCAAACTCCAATCTAGTTCTCTCTATATAATATCCTACAGGGTTAGGGCAGACTTATCTCTCAAGAAGAACCAAGAAATTAATGATGGAAAGTATAAGACCAAAAATACCAATAGCCATTTATACTTCCATGGAGAGCAGAGTTAATTAATTAACTAATTAATAGACTGAAAAACTGTCAATTGGTCACTTTCCCCTACAGGAGGTCACTTTGATATGGAGAACTGTTTCTGAAGAGTTTACCACAGAAGGAAACCCATGTAGCCCAAAGTTTTCTGAGTTGATTATTTGGCCTTTTGTGTATAATAGAAAACTGGTTCTGAATGATTTGGATAAAAATATAATGCTTATGATTAAAAATGAGATGGAGGTAAAAGAAACTTACAATTAAAACCTAAATGAAAACTAAAGATAAATCAAAACCTCTCAACTTACAAAAAAATCTGACTGATAGTATTCAATAATTGAACAGTGCCAATCATATTTTTTGCAAGCTGCATGGTGGAGTGGGAAGAGCCTTTGATTCCTAATGCAGTCAAGACACTACTGTTTCTGAGTCTTTGCACTTACTATCTCCCAAGCCTGAAATGCCCTCCCTCCTTCCTCACTTTGACCTACTGGCTTCCCTCAAGTCTGAGATGAAATACTACCTTCTCCAGGAGTCTTTTCCCAATTGCGTCAACTGGGAACGATTCCCCCAGAAGCTTATCTCCAATCAATCTTGTTCGTATATAGTTGCTTACATGTCGCCTGCACCATTAATCTGTGACTTCCTTAAGGGCAAGACCACATTTTTGTCTTTATTTTCCCCAGAGTTTAGCACAGTTTCCAGCATGTAGTAAACTCTTCATAAATGCATTTTGATTGACTGAAGAGACCTATGCTTGAGTTCCACCTCAAGCACTCACTAGCTATGTGCCCACTTAACCTTTCTAGGCCTCTGTCCTTATCTACAAAATTGGATTAAGAATACTTTTACCATCTCCTTCACAGGGCTGTTATAAGAAAGATGCTTCATAAACCAGAAAGCAGAGTGAAAATGATGTAAGCTTGTATTATTCCTGAGACAGACTCACATGGAATGGGCAATACTGGAGCTTAAAAATGAAGCAGAGCCCTCAATCGACTAAATGTTAATGAAGCTTTCAGATAATAGTAAATTAGGAGGAGCTCATTTAATGGAGAGTAGAAAGGGGACCTGATGCTCTCTAAGTGTATTCAAAAGCGTGTGCCTTTGCAGCATCCAAACAACTAGCTGAGAAATAAGATATTCACTTAATCAATTGACTAGATTGTCTAAAATGGCTGCATGCCTGGCTCTTTTCAGCAAATCAATTAAACTGAATAATAATTCTGGCAAAGAAGACAGAAATTAGAACATATAAAGGGAAAAAATCCTGATACCAAAGATAGGAAATAATCTTACTACATAATTAGCTTCACATGTGGATCCCATGGTTTTATGAAAAGCACACAAGCTTGGGAATTAGACAGCATGGCTTCTAGTTCCATTTCCACCACTCACTAGCTGTATAAACTTGGAAAGGTTGCTTGCCTTGTCTGGGTCTCCTTCCCTCCCCTAAGGAGGTCAGTCTAAAGAGCCTAGAAGATCCCTTTATATTCTATCATTCTATAATTCTAGCTCCCTTGAGGAAAGACTTCCATTCCCAAATAGTATGAGCAAATACAATGATGAACTACAGATGTGTTTGTTTTCTAGCACGTAATCGGCAGATCTGGGGTTTCCCTATTTCTGCTCTATATAATGACCAAAGAGACACAGCACCAATCAAAAAGCAAAATGTACCATGTGGTTCTATTTTACCATTTTTATATTGAGCACTCCCCAAATAAAACTACCCCAGGGTTAAGGTATTCTGTGGATTCCTGTCCTCTAAAGCCATAGCTCATGAATCCTGAAAAATGTGTCCTTGATCATCAGCCAGAGGACACATGTGGCTCAAAGCAAAGGTTTTTTAACAAAATAATATAGGAAGGAAAGTAGCAATAAAACATGTTCCCTATCAATCTAGAGTACACCTTGCCACAAATATAACATCGGTGGAAAGAGTAGGCTGCGTAGGCGCTGTATATGGCCATACTTACATAAGGAATACATGTGGCCAGTTCACCTCATGTGAAAGGACACACATGAAGGGAACACATGGTTGGGGAGCAGACACAAAAGATGAACACATACTTCTGACCCTACAGTACCACTGATGTCATCAGGATAATTTCACTGTGACTGCTCCCTACTAGATGGGTTGCCTCTGGTTTATGGAGCTTTACTTTCAGACATTAGACATGTGGGCATACAGGAGTGAGTGGTTTCTTCCAAAATCCTAAGTGCTTTTTTCCTTACTTTCTTAGTTCAAAAGTCAGTCATTTTCTTTTAGTTCTTAATCTGGGATCTATGAACTTCTAAAATATACATATTTATGCCTCTATTTCAATATAATGAGCTTCTTGTGTTCATGTGCATTTAATTTTATGTAATCAAAATACATTCTTCCGAGAAAGCGCCCCCAGACCACCAGAATACCAAAAGGGACCAGGATACAAAAAAGATGAAGAAACTCTGCTAAGAAACTTCTTAGAGAAGTAGCTGTCTTTGTCTTAGTCACAAGATTAGCAGCAGCCCCTGGTAAAAAAAACCTTCTTGGTTGTGGAAAGTCTATCCTTTTCCACCTTCACTTTTGGCTAGAAAGCTTCTCACCTTCAATAGAAAACTACTCTAAGAAGCAATCTCTTTACCACAGAGAGCAGCAACCAGGTAGCTAATGGACTTGGGCTTTATTTTTTCCTGAAACTAAACTTTCTCGTCCATGGACTTGAATCACTGTGGGAGACCTCACCCTATATTAGGGAGCACATTCCCTGTGCCCCGGTTTTAAACTCTACAGTGCAGGTATCTCTGGACATTATGCTCTAAGGACTTTGACCAATAGCTACCTGACAGTTCTGGGACAGGGAACTTCCCAATGTTTCAACTCTAAACTTTCCCAGTTCTCCATGTAGGTAAGTTGTTGTCATTTGGTCATTCCACGTGTGTCCAACTCTTTATGACCCCATTTGGGGCATTCTTAACAGAGATACTGGAGTGGTCTGCCACTTTCTTCTCCAGCTCATTTTATGGATGAGGAAACTCAGACCAACAGGATGAAGTGACTTGGCCAGGGTCACACAGCTAGTCAGTGTCTGAGGCCAGATTTGAACTCAGCAAGATGAGTCTTCCTGACTCCAGTGCTGGCACTCTATACACTGTGCCACCTAGCTGCCCCATGTAGATGGGTAGGTGAGAGAAAAACAGAGATAAAGCTGAAAGGGCAAAGTCATTTTCTCTTCAACAAATTCCTAGCCTTTCATGCATAGATATGACCAGAAAACCCTAGAGGCTTTGAGCTCACTTTTACAAATGTTACTAATTTAACCAACAAATATCACCATTTTACCATATGGTCCCATGCCTTCTCACCCTCCTCTCAGTAGAGATGTTGTTGAACTATTCACCAGTTTCCTTTAATTTGCCTAAAAAGTTTTATTATTACACCCCCCTCTCCCTCAACCCCTTTATACTTTAATCTCACATCTAGGACAGAATGGTTTTCCAAGAGAAAAAGTCCTGCCCAGCGTCCTGCCCAGAATAGCCAGGTCTCAGAGCGCAGGGCTAGGCTAATAAGAGGAGTGGATAAGTCACTAAGTTATTTCCATCTTGAGTTTTTATGACATTTATGTATAGTTTCTGAAATTTTGCTATATTCTCCAATTAAAACTCATTTCATACATCATCTGTTTTATATGCTATTGATATTCAATTGTATTTTTAGCAATAACTAAGTTTGAAAAAAAGAAATACAGCCAGCATGGACTGCAAAATACTTAAGCTGTAGCCTGAGAAGTTGCATTGAGTAGAAGTGAGTTTATGCCACACTTTTCCAATGTGTGTAAATTGTTTCAGAACTATAAAATGAGATTCTAATGGTACTTTCAGAGCATATGGCAGAAAGGTTTCAATGTGCATTAAAAAAGAAATCCATTTTAATTGCTTAACATTGAAGAAACTTCCAGAGGCTTGTTGCAAATGTACAAAGGTGCCTGCAAGTTCACCATCATGAAACTCATCTGAGACCACAGATTTGTTGGCTATTCCTGTGCTTGGCAGGTCACAGCTGCCATATAAAAGCAGTCTGCATTATTAGCAATGACAAAAAGCCAGATGAAATGAACTGAAGTTGTGGACAGCCCTAGAGAGCAAGCCATGTTTAGGATAATGTCCATCTGTGATTTCTGCTGAGACTGGCGTAGGAAGGAGGCGAATGCAGAGTCTAGGTCAGCTGGCAAAGGCAACTCTTCTTATTTTGAGTCTGTCCATAAAAATGCACTGTAGGAGGAATGAGAAGAGAAAGTAATTCCCCCACGATTGCACATCATAGAATCTGCTGTCAAGGCTACAGCATTCTGCTGGGAATAACTTGCAAAGAATGCTCCTGGAAGAATTATTTAGGAATTTCTTTCAAAGTAGTCATGATTTTCATGAGAATGCTTTTATTTCGAACAATAGTTCTCATCAATGGAAATGTTCGAACAATTCCATCAATTTAACATACGTTTATTAAGCCCCCCACTAAACAGAAGGCTCTGGAGATATAAAGATATAGAAT